>CM074719.1:298899099-300099099 GCA_037306005.1 Rhinophrynus dorsalis | reverse complement strand
TAGCATCTTCAGTCATGCCTTAATGTCATATCAATGGAAGCAGCCATGACAGTTGCTAGCAGGACCACAGAACTTCAAACTTTGTGTATCATAATATTAGCCCTTTAAAGGGACAGTAATGCCCCCTAAAAAATATTTAGAGTTAGGTAGAGGTTCAGAAAAGAAACTATTTGCCACCAATCATATCTCTCAAACCACTATGGTTTGAGAGATATATACACTGAAAGTTCCCCCCTCCCTCCCCTTTTCCTCATGTCAGCTGTAAAGCTGACAGCAGGAGATTCGAGTCGTGCGACTAAAGGAGGCTCTGCAGCAGAGCCGATATCACATTATTTCAAAATAATTACTTCATTGGAACATCTACAAAGTGTGCTTGCAAACCAAGCACACTTTGTAGACCTTTCAAATGAAGTAATTCTTTTGAAATAACACGATTTCGGCTCTGCTGCAGAGCCTCAGCGCTGACGTCAGGAGAAGGGGAGGAAAGGGGGAACTTTCAGTGCCTATATCTCTCAAACCATAGTGGTTTGAGAGATATGATTGGTGGCAAATAGTTTCTTTTTTGAACCTTTGCCTAATGCTAAATATTTCTTAGGGGACATTACTGACCCTTTAAGGACCAGGAGTGGATGTAATATGTTGCTTTATAATGTGTCGAACCCCTGTCTGGTCCTTAAAGGGTTAAGCAGGCTGATATATCTACTTCAGTTTGAAAAACTGCCAGCAACTATCATTTCTGTCTCCATGGACTGAAGGAAGATGGTATCTCCTAAGAAAGGCATACCTCATTGGGGACATTATGATTTTCTTGCTATTGTAATGTAAGTGGGGGTTATTGAAAGGTGGTTTTGATTCTCCTTTAAATCTCTGAGACTCGGGCCTCAGGATATGTAATGTGCTAATCCACCTAATGGTAATGGCACAATTGGCCTGCATGGTTCACTAGTAACACAATAGAGTGGCTCCCACTACAGGTCTTTTGGGTATCTACCATCTCCCCTGCACACACTAAAATACTCAAGCATTTTTCAGCATATTGTCATTTGCAGGTTTATCAGTGGGTTTCAACTCAGTCATCAATTGCTTAACACAGTGATGCAAATTTCATATGCCAACCAATCATAGTTGCATATCAGTTAGCTTTAACAGTGAGTGCCAAAGGAGAGCCCATTAGCACATTGGACAGTGGCTGTGGTGATAATGAAGAAAGAAGGCGGGTCCCTTATTGTCCCCCTTCTACCTTACAAACACAGGGGTCCAGTTATTAACCTGCAATTGATAGACACACAGACAGGGCATTACTAGGCACTGGATGAGAAGGTTAAATGCTTAATGTCCTAAGTCTTGTTGACAGTCAGGTGCATGTAATCGTGCTAATCATCCTATTATTGATGGTGCAATTGGCCTGCAATATTGTACTAATAACACATTAGGCTGGAACAAACCCTGGGTCTTTTGGGTACCTTGAAACTCCCCTGCACAGAAAGTATTTGTTTGCCCTGACTGTTGCTGTTAACAGGAACATTAGTAAGCATCAACCCAAGCTTTCGTTAATGGCTAAACACATGCCAGTAACGTACATACATTTCATATACTGACCAGTCTTGGTGGCATATCCCAGTGGATTTAAGACTTTTAAAAACCAGAGGGGTGTCCAGCAACCTTGTTTTGCAATGATCTGAAGGCCCACTTGGCACACAGGTGGGTAATGGGTTACTACACCTATGTTTACACATATGACATAAGTGAATGAGCATGCATAAATCTAACTTCTGGTGCAGAAACTCTTCTTTTTGTACAATTTTTCCAAACAGAGAAACACAGCCATTTGTGTATAAATACATTGATGTACTTCTGGCGTATTGCAGGCATATGATGGAAGAGAGTTGTGCACTGGACATGCTGCTGTCATTGCAGAACAGTGAATGACACATAACACATGTTCAAACAAGATTAGAACCTAGCAATGAGAGGCTGAGATACATTATTTTTTGGTGCCCCAAGTAATTTGTACTTTGACTAGCAAATTGAAGTTAGGCAGACATAGGGACTAACAGTAGATTCTGGTGCCCAATTTAGTACAGAATGGTTGTTGTATGTTCAACCGAATGACCTTGGGAATTTTATGTTTTACAATGCAGAGGCCAAGGAACACCTTTTTAATGTGTTTCAACTTTAACTTTACATACAATTGCATTCCTTTTTGCATACTATGGTGATGTGAAACCATATTAGAAATCTACATTAATAAAAGTCCTTCTACCTTCCAGATGTTGTTATCCACTGGCCAGCTAAAGATGATGGGACTTGTATTCTAACAGCTGGAAAGCGGCAGGATGCTCACATCTTGCTTAGTGGTAATACTAAAACTGTGTGGGCCATAAACATGATTGTACCATGGCATGTAAATTGACTCTTTCTGCTACCTATACTACAATGCATACCATGTCCTTGGAATACTGCAGGTCACCAGGGGTTCCTCCTCATTGAAGGAGAACATCATGAAACAGTGGTGGCAGGGGCAAATTCAGTAACGATGTTGTGGCAGGGGCAAATTCAGTAACGATGTTGTGACAATTTATGATACAGACACACACCAGTTTATCATGAAAAATGGCTAAACTTTTGGATGACAGAGATATATCTTACAAATACTGAAGACATTTAAAAAATTCAAAGGATTAAGGATCAAATAAGGTCTGAGATTTTAAAGCAAGTTAGGAAAGGGCAGACTGGGTGGCACAAGTAGCCCTTATAAAATGACACATTCTCTATTTAAATCAGCTGCCAAGTTCATTCCATCTGCCTTTCAACAGCAGCCAAAATAAAAAGATTCAGAAACCTATGGTTCAATAAACTGCTTCCACTGGTGCCTTTCCATCTCGTAACTAACACAGATCTTGAAAAAGTAATGTCATATCCCATTATTTGCGCAGAGGCGCCCAAATTTCTCATTTACGCTTTGAAATGGCTTTTAACGTCACTATTGTGCATTCCCGTTTCCTCCCTGCAGTCACTACATTTACACACATAATCTACCAAACATGATTCAGAAGACACCTTGCATAATCTTCTTCCTTCCTCTTATTACTCATGACTTGTAACAGACAATGGGCTCTGACTGACCATTTGTTTCTATTTGTTTGTTTTTTGATCGTATATAAAACAAAGATATCATCCTTGTGAGCTACACCGAGATCATTAGATTAAGAAACTCCCTGTGCTGATCTTCCAAGCAGATGTTGTGATGAGTGAAAAAGGGATATATCATCACATTAAATTGGCTCCATGCATTCTCTGATGAATTAATGCAATGAGACATGCCGTAGAATGTTGCCCCAAACAGTTAAATAAATGTTAGAGACCATGGGCCATAGGCAGGGAGCTAAAGAGGAGTAATTCTACAGACAAATAAAAAGCCACCAGATCCCCAAAAACTGAAAAACTGCTTTTAACCCCTCGAATGTTAGAGAGGGCTCCAAAGCATGCAGGGAAGGGCTGGCAACATACGGCCCAGGGGGCAAATACAATTAAGTGGCCCATATCTACTATCATCCAAGCCCATTGTCCCAGCCCACCCCTGTTTCCTTAATTTTAAAATTGTCCTTAAAAGTGATACCACAGAGCTTACTGTTGAAATGGGGCTACATTAGTAATACTACAGTGGGTACAATTTAACCCTGTGATTGCCAGAGGGGTACACAACACATTGCTTTTTCAATGCGTTGTGTACCCCTCTGGCATTAAAATGGTTAAGGAAAGATAGAATAGTGATGCCATAGAGCTTGCAAGGGAAATGGATTATGCTACTAGTGTATCTATGTTTGGATTGTAGCTCTGCTGTATCACTTGCATATAGATTCATTTCATAAGTTCTGTGCTATCACTAGTGTAGCTCCATTTACAGCAGCAAGTGGGAGATTGAGTGAGGCACTGGCCCACCAGCCCAGACGCATGACCAGACCAGGAGGCAATTGCCCCCCTGCCCCCAGGCCAGCCCTCCCCTGAAAGCATGTAGTGAATGTTATTGTATTTGCTGTATATGCCTTTATTCAGATCTTAAATCAGTCAACTCTATATTACAAACAAGAAATATAAATTTTCATACACCCCCTTAAGGCGCAGTTAAGCGCCTTCCTGCATAGGGCTCCAGATCACCAGAAAGACAGAGTGGTGCTGTGCAGACAGAGGCTGCTAAAATGGTGCCTGCATCATAAAGTATATAGGGAAAGGATAAACAATCTTCATAGTGCATGTCCACATACATACATTTACCATTTGATTGCTTTAAGGATGTCCACCACACTCATACAATGCGTTTGACATGCCTCTGGCCAGGAACAAGCCAAAAGGTTCTAGAGAGGAGTTAGTATTTAATTAATTAATGTAATTATTATTATTATTATTATTATTATTATTAACTAGAATTTATTTTGTGTCATTTTTCATCCAAAATCCATTACAGTTGAGCTACTTGTGCATACCACAGAAATGGGCAACCTGCAGCCTTCCAGCTGTTGTTGGACTACAATTCCCTTCATCTGCAGCTGGTCATTAGCCAGCTGAGGATGATGGGAATTGTAGTTTAACAGTGGCTAGAGGAGCTTCTGGGCAACTAGAAATCTCATCTTTGTCAGATTTATTATGAAGGCTATGTAATCCATTAGATATACCTAATAGTGAGGTCTGGACAAACCTAATGAGCTGAGTTATGGGTGTGGCTAACACAATACCAGTCCACCAGTTCCAGAGACCTGTTTCTGGGTTATGTAACTGGTTTATTCTACTTTATATCAGGCACGTCAAACATCAGGCCTGTTGCCCTCCACCCAGCATCAAGGGGTTATAAGCCCCAATTAGACCAATGAAATTCCTTCTCAGTCAGGTTAATTGAATGATATGTATGTAAAAGAGAGAGAGAGAAGACAGTGTATGAGTGGTTCTGTGGATACCAGCATTCCTGGGAACTCTCTGGATTTGCCCCAGAAACTCGTTTTTGCAGGGTCTCATGGGAGAGTGGCTAATTCTCCTGTGGTGCTGGGTTTATTATGAAACTCTTCCTACCTCTTCTCCTTCTCACCCTGTACCTCTGACTTCCCGCCCACTTCCCCTCCTACCCACTTTGTTCTGCCCACTTCCCACCCACTTTATGACACAATTCTCTTAAGCCCCACCAACAATTAAACCATACCCCTTTTTGACACGAATTGCAACAATTACATCCCCCATTCACACCACATGAGCCCTCTCAGGGCTCAAGGAGACAAAGTTCCCAGGTATGGATACCAGCGAATTTAGAATGGGGTGTTAGACATTGTATCACCGTTCCCAATATTCACAGATTTATATGTATGTGCTGTGATACTAAAGACCGCAATAATAATCTAAAAATATTGCTGGAATCATTCAAACAGAAAGGCTACAAAGAAAATAACATCTGTACTGAGAACACCCCATCAATATCTTTACAATACAAAGAAAATGAAAGCACTACACATATATCACAGGGGAGTGCATGCAGACCCATACTGGAAGAAATACGCAACATAATCAAAGAGCTTACAGCCTCTTCTAACAGAGGATGTAGTCTTAAAGGGATAGTAATACTTCGTTTTATCTTTATTTTATTTTGTAGGCATTAAAAAAACATGATGAACGATATAAGTCTTATCTCTCAAACCTTTATGGTTTAAGAGATATTCACAAGCAAAATATCCCCCCCCTGTTCAGCCAAATCAGAAGGAAGGTGCCCAGGTAGACTGCAGAGAGGGACAATCTTCAATTAAGATAAGGGAAAAAGCTGAAAAACTTGTCAAGGGGGGGAAGGGCTTTCATTGTTTTCATAGGAATAAGATTGTCCCCTTCTGTTATCTGTCTGGTCTATAGACTGCATTCCACATCTGAGAAGAGATGGCTTATACTAGGTAAAAGGGGCGGGAGGGGAAACTTTGCTTGTGAATATCTCATAAACCATAAAGGTTTGAGAGATAAGACATATCATTCTTCATGTTTTTTAATGCCTACAAAATAAAATAAAGATAAAACGAAGTATTACTATCCCTTTAAAAGAGTTTTCTCCAACCTCCCAACCTCCTGTTCTTGATTTTAGGTAACCACCATATCGGAAACAACAATTGGTTAATAAAAAAATGATCAATGAATGGACAAACACTGATAATGGGATCAAACCTATTAATACATTTCTCTGGAAATTCTTTACACACATGTGTGCAAACAATGTTGCACAACCCAACATCAACAAGATATACAGCAGTAAGGGATTATATTAATGTCCATCAGCAAATGTTTTAAATGTGATACACTGCACCGAATGTGATACTGAATGTTATATTGGTGAAACTGGACTACAACTTAATCTAAGAATGAATTAACACAGACAATCGATTGAGAAATACAATAAAAAAACTAACCATACTCCCGCAGGTCATCATTTCATAAAAAAAATAAATCCATCCATAACCTTAAAATCAACATTTCAAAAATACAGTCCCTTGCCCCGCTTACCAATTATTTCAGATACACACAGAACTGTCATAACAGCTCTCACATGTAACAGCTGCTCTGACAGTTCTGTGTTTATCTGAACTGGCTAATCTGTTGTTTCCTGTGCACAGTGGGATATCCACCAATCAGCTGTTTCATATAAACATAAGCCTCTGCTATACTCTGCAAGGTACTGTGTTTGCCTACTAAGTGTAGCACAATCTTCTGTATACATGAATCAGCTGAACAGTGGACATGGGTGTCCACAGGGATGGGCAAGAGGGGCCACTTGCCCCCCCCTGCAGTTGCCCAAGGCCTGTATATAACTGCTTACAAACTTTAAAACCTATCCTGATTATGGCTTTGCCCCCACCCACCGGAAACATTTCTGTGGGTGTCCATTTTGGTAGATAGTCCGCTATGTACATCAGCTTATCAGCCAGTTCAGCAAAAAAAAGAACCAACAGAGCAGCTGTTAAATGTAACAGCCGATCTGCTGGTTCTGTGTCTATCTCAATCAGCTGTTAATGACAAAATGGTGTGTGATGCACTGTAGAGCAATACATTACATATCACTATGGCGCTCAAAGGATTAGAGGGGGCTGGTGGTGTTCCTTGTGCTGAAGTTTGAGTGCTCCCTACTCTCTAACTTGCCCATCGCAACGCATTGCCAGCATTGCTCCATCCTCCTATGATAATGATTAAAGTCTCTCACCCTCCCCTTGCATAAATAATTTCTACTGCATATAGCAAATTGTGTTTTATTCTCCATGGTGAAGTGATCACCAACATCGCCAGACACAATTCTCCCATTAAACCTAGTGCATCTCCCACCAGGACTGAGTGATGCTACCTATTGAACCAAAGAACATGGGGAAAATGTTTGGGGGTCATTAGGATTTTCTGGCCATAGAAAGGCAAGTGAGTGTTAATGGGATGTGTTAGTTCTACTTTAAGAATATGTGTCTCAGCAGTGGAGGTTGAGGCTTATACATGAAATAAGAAATATACTTGAGAATACGTATCAGGCAATCCTCAATATATAGAAATGTCAGGGGGATGAAATGTTCCTGTAATATGCACCAAAATAAATGTATAGATTTATCTTATTTATTAACAGTGGATAGAAAATAAATGTGTGTATTATGCTGAGAAATCTGAATGGGAGACTTGATATGGATGTAGACAGATAAAAAAGCTATTTTTCTCATGTAAAGTACCTATTCATGACAAGTCTGGAATACAGTTCTCCCATTGACTATAATGAGTAACTAGCCTATATATATATGCATACAAAATAGAGAAAGGGCCCAGGCAAGGTGCATAATCCTTTTAGTAAGCTTTGAAAATGTAAAATAGGTAAGGGGGAAAATTGTATATGGAAAATGTACAAATCTACTAACACAGCTCATTTTCTGTGCTTATGTTGGCATAAAAATTATGAACATACACTGCAGAGAATGTATGAGTGCGTATGATCACTTTAGTGCATGCCAGAAGACACACATATCACTCCACCATGATTAAGATGAGCAAGTCCTGAATGCCTCTTTTATAGTATGCTTAGGGTAATGGACACAATTTTTTTCCTCTGTACCTTGTTACTGCATAGTGATATAACATATACAAGATACAAAGGAAAAGCACACCCCAACATGCCCATACACTTCCACACTACCCAACCCTAGAAGCAAGCAGTGTAAATTAGAGAATAATCAGCATAGATCAGCCTAGTACATAAGCATCAATTTTAGATCAGAATTGTACTAATGCGTACTCCATGTACCTCTAGTAAATGGACAGTTTGCCCTTTAATAAACAGAAATCATCACGGACAGATCTCCCATTAGGCAGTGTAGGCAACTGCTTAGAGCACTGGTACTCAACCAGCATGATATGGAACCTTGGTGTATCATGTGCACAAACATAGTGTGCACGTTTTTTCTATAACAAAAAGGTAAATAGTACATTTTGAATGTATAAGGAAACTGTTGTGCACAATAGTATAATAACTATAAATGTGTGGATTTTGTCTTTCATTAAGTTAAAGAGAAATACAATTTTAGGGGTGCTCTGAACAATTCAGATTGCACATTAGGGGTACCGTAAATAAAAATAAATACTGACCTACAGAGCCACACAGGGCAGCCATCAGTGTAGTATAGGCAGTACCTGTGTACGGGGCCTGACCAAGCAGGAGATCCTACCTCCCCAGTCAGACGTGGAGGCCCCCAGAGTCAACGTTATTAGTGATGAGCGAGCGTGCTCGGCCGATGCTCGGATCAGCTCGAGCATCGCTCTGCTCGGCACATGGCGGTACTCGTCGAGTACCGCCATGTGCTCTCCCGCCATGTTCGGGTGGCGGGGATCTGTGCCGGAAGAGGCACAGATCCGAAGACGCTCCGCTGGACCACCAGGGACTGGAGGTACGGGGGCATTGCGGAGATGAAGGGGGCATTGCGGAGATGAAGGGGGACATTGTGGAAGAGGGGCATAGACTCTATGCCCCTCTTCCACAATGTCCCCCTTCATCTCCGCTATGCCCATCTTCCACAATGTGCCCCTTCATCTCCGCTATGCCCCTCTTCCACAATGTGCCCCTTCATCTCCGCTATGCCCCTCTTCCACAATGTCCCCCTTCATCTCCTCTATGGCATAGAGGAGATGAAGGGGGACATTGTGGAAGAGGGGCATAGCGGAGATGAAGGGGCACATTGTGGAAGAGGGGCATAGCGGAGATGAAGGGGCACATTGTGGAAGAGGGGCATAGCGGAGCTGAAGGGGGACATTGCGGAGCTGAAGGGGGCATTCTGAGATGAAGGGGGCATAGCGGAGATGAAGGGGGCATTGACCAGGCACCCTCCCCTCATCAGAGCAGGGGGTGCCTGGTGTTGCCCCATTCATTTCAATGGGGCATCGGGGTGCTCGCTCAACACTAAACGTTATGCATTTAGGGCTGTGCTACATGGGGCCCACAAATGACCAGACTGGCACATGGGTATTATGGAGGATCTCCTCTGGACCCCATTTTTAAGAAAAAGCATAGCAGAGAACTGAGATGCACTGCTGCTGCCCTGTCCTCTGTTTCATGTGGAAACACACTGTAGGGTAGTTCTATAGTCTCTGTCTTTATATATATATATATATATATACTTCCAGGATAGAATGTACAAATGCATGGGGTGACCCTGGTTTACATTTGTACTATGCCCAAAGATTTCTGATGACAGCCCTGTAGTGACATTTTGAGGCACAGTGCCTTAGCTGTGCCCGCCACCCACACATTCTGGGTAGCAGGTGTGGCCTAACGCAATCCAAATGCACCTCCACAGACAACCATTCCTTGTCAATAGTGCCCAGTTATAGTTTACAGATAACAATTTGTACAGTTTTTTTTACCAATTTCCATAGCATCTTCATATCTGCCAGCTGCCCCGGATTTCTGGGGACAGTCCCTACTTTGGACTCCCTGTCCCAGGATCCTGCTATCCCTGGTTATTAAATTTAATCTCAGCCTCATATACTATGTGATTTTATTAAAGGGGATGTTTACCCTCTTCACAACTTTGGCTAAATCGTTTCAGTACCAATAATAACCATTGGAAAGTGTGTTCTTTTTTTAAAAAAAATCTGCCCGTTTGAAGAAATTCTAAGTTTAAGTGTACCTCTGTTCCTACTTCCTGCAGACAGTGCTGACTGGATCTGTACCGTAGTCTCAGCTTCTATCCAGCCTCCTCCGATGACGGAGGCTGTCTGTCTCTAAGCTGGAGGACTTTCATTGGCCAGAAATCGATCTCTGAGACTACGGTACAGATCCAGTCAGCACTGTCTGCCGGAAGTATAAACAGAGGTACATTTAAACTTAGAATTTCTTCAAACGGGCAGATTTTTTTTAAAAAAAGAACACACTTTCCATTGGTTATTACTGGTACTAAAACGATTTAGCCAAAGCTGTGAAGGGGGTAAACATCCCCTTTAAATGACAAACATTCATAGGATATGAGCTTCTCTGCATATTAATATTGTCTATTGATGTCCTTATGGAACAAATAATTGAGGGGTTAAACCAAATGCACCACAAGGGACAAATAAAAACTTTTCATTGATTTAAATAAGGCTTTTAACGCTTTAATGCCACAGAGATCTCCAAAGAATTGTGAAGCAATGGCCTGGAGTCCTCTCTAACATTCAATGAGTTAAAACGACATTTAAGTCAGTGGGAGATTTATGAATTTTTATTTCTCCCCTATGGTGCAATTGGTTTGCTCCAGTATTGCATATCATTTCTTTGGTGCATAAAAGACCAGTTTGTAGGCAAGTGGAAAGCTACAAATCCTATCTGAGGGAAAGCGTGCAGCCCATTTTGCTAGATAGCATGTAAGCTTGTAGAATAGCTGGATCGTGCTAATTACTGAAATTGGCAGGAAAGAACTTGCTGTTCTTGTACATCCTCTATAACAATCAACATTTGCTTCTTCCTAGCACGGCCCACTGACACTTACAGCAGCTCCAGGCAATATCTGCTTGTGCAGAAAGCTAAGTATCTGCAGACATAGACACTTCCTTTTACCATATGGTAAGGTTCTAGCAGACAAGAGTTCCTCCATTTCAGAGGGTGCTAGTTCTAAATCTGGGCTTTCGCTTTCAATACTGCATTCTGGGGCGGACCACATGCTCCATAGGGGAGGAATAAAAAAGCTTCTATTAGATTTAAAGGGATAGTAATGTCAGAAAAAAAGTATTAACCATATGGTAGATAAAATTAAAAGAGAGTACTTTCACTTATTCGGATCTCTCAAACCGTTATGGTTTGAGAGATATAGGAAAATAAAATTTTCCGCTCCCTCCCCTTTCTGCTTGATGAGCTGTAAAGCTGTCAGAAGCAGATTCTGGTTCCTGGATCAGACGGTGGCTTTTCAGCAGCGTCGACATAGTGATACCTAAAAATAAATACTTCACCGGAATGGTCTACAACATGTGCCTGGTTTGCAAGCACACGTTGTAGACCATTCCGATGAAATATTTTTCTTTAAATATTGTTATATCGGCGCTACTGAAGAGCCGCATCTGGTAAATTAACCAGAATCTGCTTCTGACAGCTTTACAGCTCATCAAGCAGAAAGTGGAGGACCAGAGAACTTTATTTTCCTATATCTCTCAAACCATAACGGTTTGAGAGATATGAATAAGTGCAAGTACTCTCTTTTAATTGTATATACCATTTAGATAATACTTTTTTTCTGACATTACAATCCCCTTAATGGAGCATTCACCCCCTTCAATGCTACAGGCCTTCAATGCATTGTGAAGCAATGCTTTGGAGACCTCTCTAGCATTGAAGGGGTTTAACACTTAGAGTGTCAGAGGGGTATGCAATGCATTGCACAGCAATGCCTTGCGTAGCCCTCTGGCACTCAAAGGGTTAATGTCTCATTTAAATCAAAATACATTTGGGGAATTATTATTTCTTCCCTATGGAACAGTTAGTCTACCCCAGAATTGCTCAATTTTTCTTTTGAACCTTATGTTGAGAAATTACTGACATAACCGCTGAGTTATTTTGGATCAGTATCAGAAATATCACTGGGGGGAGGGGGAAT
The DNA here is from genome assembly GCA_037306005.1 of Rhinophrynus dorsalis. Taxonomy (NCBI): domain Eukaryota; kingdom Metazoa; phylum Chordata; class Amphibia; order Anura; family Rhinophrynidae; genus Rhinophrynus; species Rhinophrynus dorsalis. Next base: position 300,086,995 of record CM074719.1, on the reverse strand, counting down.
GGAAACCATATGTTGTGCAAAATGGTGTGTACAATATGCCAAAACCTTGTGGAGGCTGAATAGAAAATAAAATGCCTATACAGTTTCGACCCATCTAGTCTTCCGAATTTCCTACTGTAAAAACCACAAACCTTATTTAGTTCTTGGTCTTTTCTTATGTTGAGGACAGCCTTATGCCTATCCCATGCATGCTTAAATTATGTCACTGTATTAACCTCTATCACTTCTGCTGGTAGGCTATTCCACTTATCTACTACCCTCTCAGCGAAGTAAAACTTTCTTACATTATATCTAAATCTATGTCCCTCTAGTTTTAAACTATGGCCTCTTGTCCTAATATTTTTACTCCTTTGAAATGTACTTCCATCCTGCACTTTGTTGAATCCCTTCATGTATTTGAATGTTTCTATCATATCCCCTCTCTCTCTTCTCTCCTCCAAGCTATACATGTTCAGATCCTTTAGTCTATTTCTTTTCCTGTAAACCAGTCACCATTTTAGTAGCCCTTCTCTGAATTTTCTCTAGAGTATCTATATCCTTCTAGAGATGGAGTCTCCAGTACTGTACACAATACTCTAGGTGAGGTCTAACTGGAGATCTGTAGAGTGGCATGACCACTTCCCTTTTTCTGCTACTAATGCACCTAGGTATACAACCCAGCACCCTGTTTGCATTCCCCGCTGCTTTATTACATTGCCTGCCTACCTTTAAGTCACTAGAAATAATTACTCCCAAATACCTTTCCTTTGTTGTCTCTGACAGCACAGTACTCTTAATAGTATATTTTTCCATTGGATGTTTATGTCCCAAGTGCATTATTTTACATTTATCAACATTAAACTGCAGCTTCCACACTCTTGTCCATTCTTCTAATTTACCTAAATCATTTGTCATTTGGCTTATTTCCCTTGGAAAGTCTACCCTATTGCAGATATTTGTATCATCTGCAAAAAAGCATACCTTACCTTGAAGACCTTTTGCAATATCTCCAATAAAAATATTAAAAAGGATGGGCCCCAGGGCACTACCACCCTTTGTCTCCTGTCACTCAGCCATTGCCTTATCCATTTAGGCTAAGGAGATCAGACATCCCCTGTTTCTGGGCACAGTCCCTGGATTGAGGCCTTTGTTCTTGAACATTCTGTGTCCGCTGATGCCTATGGTAGTACTATATCCCTTCCCCAACAGAATATTAAGCTGCTGTTTTTTTCTGGCAGCACATCTTATCATAAAATTGAGGCCAGGGGGTGCTCTTTCTTTCCAAATTCTGCCAATCACTGCAAAGATTTTCATAGGTGTGAGCGGGGAACGAAGCCCTGCACCCACTTCTGTGGAAATCAACACCCCTGATTCGTTGCATGCGGCCAATCTCTGCCCCGGGGCAGGGCAGTCAGCAAACAAGAAACCATTTATAATTTATATATCTACTAGTATGAAAGCCTGTGTACACAGGCTAAAGTGCCACCCAGTGTCCTCGGCTGCTGCCCCGGAGCCGGGAGCAGAGACAGGCTGTGAGCCGTCTGAAGCACCCCGCTCTGGATCAGCGCTTTCGACCAGTGTCTACGGAGCATGACTGCATCATTCTGGCAGTCTCTACTGCACATGTGCTGTTACGCACACAGGGAGCTTTGCAGCCTAGCAATTTATATTATACAGACTAGTATGAAAGCTCGTGTACACAGGCTAAAGTGCCACCCAGCAGCCTTTGCTGCCCCGGAGCCAGGAGCAGAGACAGGGGGTGAGCTGTTCAGAGTGCCCCGCATTCGGCCAGCCTCTACTGCGCATGACTGCATCGTTCCGGCAGTCTCTACTGCGCATGTGCACACAGGGAGCTTCGCAGCCTAGCAATTTATATTATACAGAAGATTAATTTCTATCTATCTATCTATCTATCTATCTATCTATCTATCTATCTATCTATCTATCTCTCTCTCTCTCTCTCTCTCTCTCTCTCTATATATATATATATATATATATATATATATATATATATACTAGTTGAACAGCCCATTACACGGGCCACAGTGCCACTGCCACCCGGTCGCGGGGCAGTCACGCGCAGAGGAGACTGCCCGCGCCACGGCTGATACAGAGCTGGAAGCTCCTTCGGAGCGCTCAGCTCTGTATCAGTCACGACGCGGGCAGTCTCTACTGCGCATGACTGCAGCACGCGCAGCAGTGTCTACTGTGCGTGTCGCGGAGTTACACACGGTTTAGCGAATTATTATATAGGATATTTATAAATAGAGAGAGAGAGATACACACATACACTTTTATTATTCATCATTTATATAGTTACACTATTCAGCATCCTCTCTTTCTTCTATGTTCTATATATAATAACATAGGCACTATGGGGCCTTGGGGCAACTGCCCCTTTTACCCCATCGTTAATCCATTCCTGTTCTTAGATTGAGTCCTTTACATCTAATGTTTAGGTAAGTTTTTCTGCAATGATTTGCGCACAGAGAAGCTGTGTTAGCATCACACACTTATTAAGCTCACTGCAATTATTATTTTATCTCGTTACATCCACGCTGTCCAATTCCTCAGAGTAGGTATAAATAGGTATAAATAGCAGGATTGCAACATCAGCTTAAATTAACCACTGTAACGCCTTGTAAACTGGTAATGAGATGTAGTGACATTTGAAAGTTGCAAATTGCCTTTTTTCCTTAACAGAATTAATATAGCAAAAAAAATTGTGGGGACATTTTTAACTCCTTGAATGCTACAATTTAAAAGGTCAGTAAGCTTTTGTTATCTGTTACACAATGAAACAAGGGGACATTATTTTAATACAAAATAATTGCTGCTCAAACTTAAATTTTCATTCAGACTGTTACTAACAGCACCAGATGGTGTCCAAAATTCAATTTGTTTACCAATGCACTCTAGGGAGAGAGATTGAGTCATAGACTACAGCTCTCTATAGAAAGTGATAGGAATATCGCCCACTGGTGGCCATAGTAAAAAAAACAAAAAAACAATTTTAATTAGAAAAACTAATTACTTTTGAATGAAAAATATCCCAGCAGTGGGAGTAGTCTTCTTTTACACAGGAAAATATAGATAGATGGACAAAGAATCAGATGGGCAGACATAGAGATGACTAAAAAGGATCCGAGAGCTGTGCAACATATTTGGCAGTTTTTAACCCATTGACTGCTATAATTTAATGATGTAAATACTAGAAGGGGGCACACATACTACTATGCATTCAAATGATAATAAATATAAACAAGAAAACTTAGATTTGTTTAAATGGGCAGAGATACTCAATGAATATTCAGACTGACTTAAGATGTTCTCAATGCCTGACTGAGCACAGCTTCATGCCTCAAATATTTCTGAGCTCATTTAACTTATCGCATTTGCACAATGATGACCTCTGCTTCTAGATTGGGTTGGAGATTCTTATACCATTATCCAAATGACAGTGAGCTGAAATGTTTAGCTTTGAAACAACTACTTCAGAAACAGAGAATTTGATTTCAGGCAAGAACTGCACACTTGCCCTTTTTTGTCGCTTCTGTAAAACCTATGAACCCTATATAATGCATGTGTATTCAAGAGAATTTGATGTCTATCCTAAGCACTTCTACATTAACCTTTCCTGTAATTTAATTGGAGCAATGTCCTATTCATCCTATAAAATTAATTATTAGTTATAGTAGGCAATGGCCAGGGCGGGCTTATTTGTGAGGGGGGTAGCACTGGCAATCATAAACCAGGATTTGTTGTCTGGTGCAGAAAAACTGTCCAGGAGAATGCTGCCCACACCCATAACCCAGCACAATAGATGTGGCCATCACAGCTGAAGCAGTTATGTTGGCAGCAGATATCATTCTGAGTTGTGGAGGTGGCTAGCACAATCCCAATGCTCCTGCATCCATGACTAGCTCCTGGGGAGAGATGCAATAAGGCAATGGTTCTCAACCAGGGTACATGTGGAGCCTCTTTCCTGTTGGAAGATGTTAGTGCTTAGGCTCCATAGAATAACAAAGTGATTGGGGAGTTTATCACACGGGAACATTTATTTTAATTTTATCAATGTACCCCCACATGTTATATTTCTGGAGTATTCAAGTTGGCAAGCATATATACCTCTCTAATTAGCAAGTTATTTAAGAGTTTTCATGTTTCTATGCCTTAGACTAATGGTATTTTCTGTGACAGTGTTACAGCTTACCTTGTTTTCAGAGTCATCTGCAGGCGTGAGGCTTCAAGCATGCAGCAGGCCTCTGTTTTATGTGCCATGCTTCCTGTAGTCCCCTCCTACCTACTTCCTTCCTCTGAGCTGCTCCTCTTACTTCCTGAGGAGGAGTTTAAAGGGCAGTCTGAGTCCTGACTCAATTGCCCTTGCGTTGTTGTTCATAACAGTTCTATTACTTTGGGCTCTGTGTATGACCTGGCTAGTCTTCCATCCAACCTGGTGCTGACCTGTGTCTCTGTCTGACTATTATTTTGTCTATCCCTATAGTGGACACCCAACCTGGTGCAGACCTGTGGCTCTGGCTGACTACCTGAGCTGTGTATGACCTGGCTTGTCTGACTACCCTCTCTGGTGCTGACTTATGGCTCTGTCTGACTATTCTTACGTTTGTTCCTTGTACCTAGCAGACACCCAATCTAGTGTGGACCTGGGGCTCTGGTAGACTGCAGATGTGAGTCAGGTATCCCTTTCCTTATACTGACTGCAGGAGCGAGTCAGTTATCCATTTCTTTATACTGATTGCAGGCGTGAGTCAGTTATCCATTTCCTCATACTGATTGCAGGCGTGAGTCAGATATCGCTGCCTACTGACTGCAGGTGTGAGTCAGTGCTCTTGCTTCGTTGGATCAAGATCCAGTGTTCCTGTTCTTGCTCCTGTTCATGCAGAGACTACCAGTGGCTGAGGCCTAGTCTCCAGCAGAGTGGTCAAGCTTGGCAGCCTACAATTCCTGATAGCAGTGCTCGCTGGCTTGTAACCCTCTTCTTGCTACTTGTGTATATAATGTGCTCTACTTTTCTATTATTAATAAATTTTGCATTTAACTATACCGTACTGACTCTCGAACGTTATTGGTAAACTGTGACAGACAGGTAACAGTAGGTGGGTGTGAGGGAGAAATCATGTGACAAGTGGGGGTGTGGCTTTAGACATGATTAGTGACATCTAAGGTGTAAATTTGCTGTGCCCCTACACTTTTGCAGTGGCAAAGCTTTGGATACCTATCTGCCATTCATGGAATTCAAATAAACAGGAATGTTTGATGCAGTTACTCTGCTCCAGAACTGCATCATATATCATCATCTCTGACAGTATAATTACAACGTACAATATTACAAGATCATTGGGCCCTGCACGAGAAAACTTACAGTCTTTGAATTTTTATGTAAAATATAATTTGGCACAAATCTGTATAAATAACATATGGCATCTGGAAGCCATAAGTATTAAAGATAGCAGGATATTGTATAAGTATTCTCCACTGGAGACAGTTGCAGAAACACCAGGGTTCCACAGAATGAAAACGTTTGCCACATTGATCAGCAGAGGGTTCATGACATGATTATATTTATTGTGACTACACTCTTCCCCTGCCAGACAAGTTCCAGCCATCCACTGAGATGCAATGCTTTTGCTGACTGCTGGAGCAGAGAATGGGTTAAAAGTGCTGTTTAAACAGATGTCGGATATAACAGGTGCTACAATGCTATGTGTAATTGCTGCAATTAGCACTTATCTATCACTGTGTAGCTGTGTTCATAATGTTCACTGAACTGGTTGAATGGAGAGAAAGCAGGATATCACCCAACCAGCAAATATCTCCATTAAATAGTCCCCAGAATACATGACACAGTTGGAATTCCACTACTTGCGGTTCATGGAAAGGTACAGATGGTCTTTGTCAAACTGACCCACTTGCAGGGGTACAGATCTCCAGTCGACCATCCACTGGCACTCAAAGAGTTAAAGTCAAAGGACATGAAAAAATGTTTTTTGGTAATTACCAATAGAAAAGGCAAAAAAGGACTTCCTCGTGTAGATGATGTTGAAAACTACAATCTTATCCCAACACCCAAGTGTGCCGAGGGAGAAAATGATGAAGAACCAATATATATGGAAAAAAGAGCTATATATAGTACGGTGTGGTGTCTGGTATACAGACAATGGCCAGATGAGCAGTACAAGATAGAGGGAAGATGAACAGTACAAGATAGAGGGAAGGGTAGATGACTGTTAAAGGGACAGTAATACTTAAAATGTAAAAAAATATATGTTGTAGGGTTTATGCCCCTGAGTAAAACAAGGGTACTCCCACTGCTGAGAGATATTTTATTAAAAAAATATAACAGCTCAAACTTGAATTTTTTAAGTGCAGTATCACAGTGGCCTGAAAATTTATAGTGGTGCTGTTGTTACACCATCCTATGGAGTGCTCTGGTGTGTAGACCATAAATCTCCATAGGGTAATGTAGCAACAGCGCCACTGTAAATTTTCAGGCAACTGTGATATTGCACCTAAAAAATTAAAGTTTGAGCTGTTATCATTTTTTAATAAAATATCTCTCAGCAGTGGGAGTACTCTTGTTTTACTGAGGGGGATAATCCCTACAACATATATTTTTTACATTTTAAGTATTACTATCCCTTTAAGTGATAAAGAGGTTAACAGGACTCTATAAGTGAAGGAGTGCGGGTCAGGACACTGGATCAATAGTGAAGACCTTATAACAGTGTAAATAGGGCCGCTATAGTATATGATACACCATGCTGAGATGTCAATACAGCCATGATAGATACACACATATATAAATAACAATAATATGCATATACTCCGACAGTGTGTGACTACCATAAATTGAGTGTGAACGTTGTGATTGTCAACATTTTCATTAGTATCCATGCTGAACAGTGTTATTTGTTAGATCACCCAGTAATTGGTGAGCGCTGGTCTATTTCTGTTCTAATTACCAATGCAGATCTCTCTGGCCTTTATAGAATTAAACAATGAAAAGCATTTCCAACCACCTTTATATTTCCTACTGCAACATCCTCTGCTTCTTGTTTATGTTATTTTTTGTAATGCACCCAAAATATTTCACATGGTAGGATATACTGTGCTTTTTCAGCAGGCATCAATACGTTGGAATCGTCCTATACAAAGATATTGTATGTGTGAAATTAATCAATGTCTTTTGTAATAAAATTGCTCATAAGGTTTTATATAATCAGTTTATATAACTGTATTTTGAACATCTCTTAGGGTGTTCATAGCAGAACAATCTATTAAACTGATGTAGGAGTGCCCAAACTTCCTTGGTACAGATTCTCCCATAATGCCACTAGACTGTAATCTCCTTGGTACAGAGTTTCCCAATATACTACTAGATTGTAAGCTCCATGGTACACCAATTGTGAGCTCCACGGTACTGGGTTTGCCATTTTATCAGTAGACTGACAGGGCCTGTCATTTTACCACTAGATTGTAAGCTCCTTGGCACAGGTTCTCCCATTATATCATTAGATTATTAGCTCCTTGGTCCAGGGTCTCCCATATACCACTAGACTGTAATATACCTGTGATCTGCTATAATAACCCTAGATTTTAAACTCCTTGGTAAAGGGTATACCAGGGCTTATAATTTGAAGTCCTTTGCTACTAGCCAGACCTGAAAAGTTACTCGCCACTGTAAGCCATACCATACCCACCAGGGCTGAATTTCTACTCACCAGGGCTGAATTTTCACTCGCAATTGGCTAGTGGCGAAATTTTGAGCCCTGGGTATGCCATTAAGCCACTAGATTGTAAGCTCCTTGGTACAGGGTCACCCATTATAACACTATATTACAATATTCTTGGTACAGGATCTCCAATTATATGACTAGATTGTAAGCTCCTTGGTACATGGTCTCCCATTATAACACTATATTGCAATCTTTTTGGTACATAGTCTCCCATTATAACACTATATTGCAATCTTTTTGGTACAGAGTCTCCCATTATATGACTAGATTGTAAGCTCCTTGATACAGAGACTGATTATAACACTAGATTGCAAGCTCCTTTGTGAGGGTCTCCCTTTATATCACTAGACTGTAAACATAAAAGGTTAAAGGAGCAGTAAACTTTTTTTAAGAAAACACATATTTTATAGAACATTTCTTGCTGAATAAAACAAGGGCACTCCCACTGCTGTCAGATGTTTTATTCAAAATTTATATCACTTTAAATAATCAGAAAGTTAATTTACTGTGTTTACTTCCTGGTAGCTCTAACTGACAGGAAGTGACAGGCCGTTTCTATCACATTCTATGGAGAACTGTATATGTCTGACTTTTCTGACTTTCCTCTCCATTAGAATCTAACAGGAAATCTAATTAGAATTTGACCACTAGAGGGCACTGCTAATGTAAAAAAACATGGGTTTAAACTGTAATAACTCTGGAAATATAAATCTCTCGGCAGTGGGATTACCCTTATTTTACTTAATAGGAAAATCCCTGCAATATATATTTTTTCATAAAAAAAGTTTACTGCTCCTTTAAGCATCACGCGAACTGTAACATCTAATGCACAGGTTCTTCCATTATACCACTAAATTACACATTCCCTCAGGCAAGGTCTCCACTTTGCTGTATATTATTATTTACTGGCTGCTTTTATCCCCATCGTTTGTCACTGAATTATTGTAATCTTGTAAAGAAGCAGGAGGCAGTACCTGTGGAAAAGCTTCCTGCCAGATGTTCTTAAATTGGATTTATTAATCTGCATTTTTGCAGCAACCATGAAGTAAGTATGCCTGCACATCATATTTTATTTTCCCACAGCATCAGGGGTCCTCTGCACATCAAACATATATAATTGGTTCCCACGGTGCCATTCTGTAAAATGGGGTGCTCACTCCCAAATCATTTTGCAAACTTATGTATATAAAAAGGATTATGTTTTCCTTCACTTCCATTATTTTTTACTTTCATCTTAGACATTCCTGATTATGTTTAAAAAAAAAAAAAAAAAAAAAAAACCCCAAAAAAACGTAGAATGTTACAAATATCTCTTGTGTATTGATTTACATTGCTTTGACACTTATTTAATCGATTAAGTCGTTAAAGCCCTTCGCATTGCATGGAGAACCTCTCTAGCTCATAAAGGGTTAACAATAATAATAATTTCAATAACAAACACATAGCTATAAAATTCACGTATTGTATATTAAATAGAAAACCTGTCTCTAGCATAGAATCCAAAGCTTTATTTAAAACAGCAAGCATAAACTAAGAAGCTTGAAATCTAAATAGTAAGTGCTCTGTGTGCTCTCCTTTGCATGTTGCTGCATGGAATTCAGGGAATGCAATGGAAACATTGTAAGCTTTTGAAATCTTTGCTGCAGATGCATACTTTCTAATCAGTTTTAGGGTATTAGATAGTATGCATCTGCAGCAAAGATTTCAAAAGCTTACAATGTTTCCATTGCATTCCCAGAATTCCATTCTATTGCATTCCCAGATTGCAGTGGTGAAAATGTTGTCATTTTCTTGCTCCCAGTTCACCATAACCTATATTAAAAAATAAACATGCAAATGTGCATGCGATTTTACAATCAAGATCATCATTACTGCTGTTTCTTAACAGCCCAATAGTTTGGTTTAAATACAAATTAAAAACACACAAAGACCTTAGACTCAGGGAAGGTCCTCCCCTTAGGCTCAGGGAGCTCTCTCTAACCATAACTGTAGAGGCAGTGTCAAGCGCGTATCATCATTACTGAGTAATTTATTTAATGTGTGATCACAATAGTCTTCTATGCAGATGACTGTAATTGAGGGATCAAAAGGACAAACCCTCAACAAACTTGAAAAAAAAAATGCATTAGACCCTGAGAGCTTCCTCTAGTAATGTCATCAGCAGCAATTGTTAAGATCATAGCTTTTGGACTATTTATACTGACCAAGACCCTGACCTCCTACCATCCACCATTTTCAAGTACACTCCACCCAGAACCAACACCACTTACTATCTATACACCAGCAACTCTGACAAAAAATATAATACCAGAATACATTCATAAAAGAACCCTAGCTAACATAATGCATTCTTTAAAATTTATTTTTCAATGTTTTTTTATTTTTAAACTAATTGAAGAGCCCGTTACACTGGCCACAGTGCCACTGCCAGCAGGTCACAGGGCAGTCATGCGCAGTAGAGACTGCCTGTGCAGCGGCTGATACAGAGCTGGACGCGCTCTCTACTGCGCATGACTGCAGCAGTCTCTACTGCGCATGACTTTGTCATTACACACGTTTTAGCGAATTATTATATAGGATACCTTTACATAAATATTAATGATAGGAGATCATGAATGACGACACATAAATCCAACAAAATGAGCCACATTTTAACAAAACAAATTGCATAAATAATAAGTGAGGAAGGCAGAAAACAAGTAGTTGCAGGTCTCATGCATGGTTAAGGACATAAAATAAATGAAAGATATAAGGGATTACAAAAGGAAGTGGGAAGGGAAAACCCAAGGGCAACACTTATTTTGCCTCAGGAAGAAAAGATCCTGTTTTATCTCCTGCTGGATGTGAGTGAATGTGTTCATGCATGCATGATAATGTATGAGAGCGTGATAACATGTCTATGCTGGAAGGATATGTTCATTGAAATCAACAGGCTTCCCCTACTGGCATATTTTTGTCGGTATTTTTATTCCTCAAAGAAAAGAGAATCATCTCTCCTATTGACCAGAAATTCCATCAGGAAGGAAATTAACATGATCTATATAGCAGAAACACTTTTTGCCAGTTAAATTATGAGCTATTGCTGTCCAGTAAGTGCAAGTTCCTGTATAATAAATAATACTGTGGTACAAAATTTTTTCTTATTCACTTGTCCACAATCTATGTTATTATAGTTCAGAGGTTTAACCAACCAACCAATCTCGTATTAATCAAAAGTCCTAATCCACATAGTAGATATTCTAAACACTTTTAATATTCATTTTATATCTTCAGCTTAAAGGAGCAGTAAACTTTTTTATGAAAAAATATATATTGTAGGGATTTTCCTATTTTCCCACTGCTGAGAGATTTATATTTCCAGAGTTATTACAGTTTAAACCCATGTTTTTTTACATTAGCAGTGCCCTCTAGTGGTCAAATTCTAATTAGTTTTCCTGTTAGATTCTAAAGGAGAGGAAAGTCAGAGACATACAGTTCTCCATAGAATGTGATAGAAACTGCCTGTCACTTCCTGTCAGTTAGAACTATCAGGAAATAAACACAGTAAATTCACTTCCTGATTATCTTAACTGTTATAATTTTTGAATAAAGCATCTGACAGAGATGGGAGTGACCTTGTTTTATTCAGCAGGAAATGCTCTGTAAAATGCGTGTTTTCATAAAAAAAGTTCACTGCTCCTTTAAAGTAGAGGAGAAGCAACCCAACCATGACAACATACACCTGATCTCTGTAGGCACCTGTTGTATTTCATAGTTTACTTTGTAAAGTCACTTTGGATGAAACACTTAACCCTTTAAGGACCAGAGGGGTGTGCAACACATTGCTATGGGGTTAAACCTGATAGATATCTCTAAACACTAAAAATGTTCAATATTTTCAGGGTCATGCATGCATACATTTATACACAGATACAGCACAATCTGTGTAGGTAGTATATCTATAAATGTACACTGAAGCTGATGTAATAAGAATTAACTGGAGTAATTCTGAGGACCACCAACATCACCACAGGGGACAAATAAACATTTACATTTATTGTAATGGTGGAGGTCTCCATTGCATTGCATAGCAATGAGTTGTACACTGCTCTAGAATTCAAGGGATTAAAAGCCCCATTGAAATCAAGCATCTATTGTTCCACTCCAATATAGATAGGAAAAAAGCACCAATTTCGAATTGATTTAGAGGTTCTCAATATTTATTCAGAAAATAAAAAAGAATAAACAGATTTAGCAATAACAGTAATAAAAAATTGTCCAACTTGTTTCCTATTGAAGAAACTTTTTCAAGTACTATGAATGAAATATTATAAGAATCTTATAATCTTTCATTTATCATCCTTGAAAAAGTTTCTTCAATAGGAAACAAGTTGGACAATTTTTTATTACTAATATTTAAATATGTCTATTATTTTTTGATTTTTTGAATAAATATTGAGAACATCTTAATCAATTCGAAATTGGTGCTTTTTTCCTGTCTATATTGGAGTGGAACAACAGATGCTTTTTTAAGAACAATAACCTGGATAAATGAGTTCTAGACAAGGCTCATACGATCCTGGACATCTGGAGAGTGACATTAAAGTGGGGGTGATATAACCAATTGATTGGTAGCAGATCTACTCTTAGATGGTCTTGTGCACTGTTCCTTTTCTTGTTTTTCATGTAGTCACTGCAGTTCACTGTGGAGACAAACACAGCCAGTGGTGCTAGGAGTAGAATGGCATGTCCAAAACTGAACTGCTCATTTTCCCTCCAAGACCTTGCCCAACACCTAGTTTCTTCATTACAGTTGATGGAATTGACATTGATCCGGTCAGCTCAGCACACTGCCTTGGGGCTATATTTGATTCCTCTCTTTCCTTCTCCTCTCACATTAACTCCGTGGCTAGATCATCTTGCTCCTTTCTCCGCAACATTGATAAAATCCGCCCATTTCTCTCCCAACAAACTACTAAAACTCTTATACATGCCCTCATTCTGTCCCGCTTACATTATTGCAATATCCTTCTAGCTGGCCTCTCCGCTATTCATCCTTCACCTATGCAATCTGTTTTAAACTCATCTCCTCTTATCTTCCTGGTTGCCTCCTTCGCTCAGCACACAACTCCCTTCTTGTTACACCATCCACACCCTCTGCCCTCTCCAGTCTCAAACCTTTCTGCTCCATACCGATGGAACGCCATACCCCTCTCCCTACGTCTTGAAAAACCCCCTCTGTCTTTAAGTCTACCCTGAAATCTTCTGGAGCACTAGGACCATGCACTACCTTTGGCCAAACTCAGTACTTGTAATCTCAGCATTTGACACCCTCTTACCCTGTTGTCTGTCTCCTTTTACCCATTTAGATGGTAAGCTCCTTGGGGCAGGGACCTCTCTCCTAATGTTTCTATGAATGTGGCACTTATTTTATCCCCTCTTATTATAGTAACTTACTTCTATTGCAAGGCGCTGTGTACACTGTGTGGCGCCATATAAATAAAGATATACATACATACATACATACATAGTCCACAGAAGAGCTTTTCCTATAAGAGCAATATATACAGCTTCTTTTTCCCTTTCCCTTTCTCTGTTTTTTTATTTATTTATTATTTTTGTATTATTAGTTTTTATTTTCTTTTTATGTATACTTTATATATATGTGATTTTTGTATGCTAGGATATTATTAATAGGAATTTTGACAATTTTCCTGAATACCCACAAGCGCTTTTGGATTTAGGTATCATCATCATGTAGCAAGGCTTAGAACAAAATACAGATGAGGGAGTCTAAGGAGGTATGCAGAAATGGAGGAGATGAAAGAGATCAATGCATAGTTGGAGGTTAGAGAAATAAATGAAAGAGGATGAAAAAAGAATGACAGAAAGAGGGACGAATGGGGAGACAGACTACAAGAACCAATACATTCAGAGCTGTCCCTCCACAATGAAGCATTGGTTCTACTTGTAGGAACATACACATAAATCATTTTGAGCATTTTAATTAGGTGGCTGGGAATTGACTAGTGCCAATAGCAGGAATGCACAAATTCACAAGCATAGCTTTTTTTTTACACTTATACATAAGGTGAAAAGTCATACAGCTACATACATGTACATATATATATATATATAGCTTATAATTTTAAGTCCTTTGCTACTAGCCAGACCTGAAAAGTTAGTCGCCACTGTAAGCCATAACATACCAACCAGGGCTGAATTTCTACTGAATTTCTACTCGCCAGGGCTAAATTTTCACTCGCCATTGGCTAGTGGCGAGTGGAAATTTTGAGCCCTGTATATATATATATATATATATATATATATATATATATATATATATATATACACTCGAATGTAGAAAAAATCAGCACTCTTGATAAAGATCCATGTGAGGATCCAAATGTTGACCACAAATAAAATTACACATTTTACTATTTAAGAAGACATTAGAGTGAAATTATCCAGATCGTGCACCCAGGCATTTGCCACATTGGTTGTGCGTGCGTCCTGCTGCTTTTTTCTTGTCACTATATATATATATATATATATGGCCTGGTGTGGCAAAACCTAGGTTCCTATTAAACTTAGGATGATGATGAGGAGGCCATCCTGATTAGCTGGTTGGCCTTAAATATGAAGTAAGAAGGGTGATTTATTAAAGAAAAAGTGGGGCCTTAAAGGGATAGTAATGTTTCATGATAAAAGCAGCTCTAATTAATCATCATAGTATTTGGACTTTGGAGAGTGTTATTTCAATTCTGTCAGAGTTGTAGTTCAAGAGTAATTCAATGACAAAGTATCCCCCTCCCGCCCATTTTACTGATGTAACACTGCTCAGCCAGAGCAGGAGAGAGGTTCCCAGGTAGATTGCAGAGAGGGACAATCTTCAATTAAGATAAGGGAAAAACCTGAAAAACTTGTCAAGGGGGGCAGGGGTTTCATTGTTTTCATAGAAAGAAGATTGTCCCCTGCTGTTATCTGTCTAGTCTTACAACTAGATTCACATCTGAGAAGAGATGGCTTACACTAGGTAAAAGGGGCGGGAAGGGAAACTTTGCTTGTGAATATCTCTCAAACCATAAAGGTTTGAGAGATAAGACTTATATCGTTCTTCATGTTTTTTTAATGCCTACAAAATAAAATAAAGATAAAAGAAGTATTACTATCCCTTTAAGGGAGGGCTTAGCTTGAATGCTCCCCGGGGGAAGAGAGGCTGCTGGGACTAAATTCCCTGCAGCCCCTCCCACAAACACAGGCAAGCCTTTAATATAAATACCATTGCATGCACATAACTTTATCAGCTTTGACTCTGATGTTAGCAGACCTGAATGTCTCTCCTATAGAATACACTGCAGAAGGAAGACTTTCACACCAATATTCTCTGTGTACACAGATGAAGAGAATATCCTGACACATCAGACACTACCACATTGCCTACACCTTGGCACAAGCGATGTAAAGAGGGCACTTTTTAGTGTATATACCTTAGTACTTAGGCATTAGTCATCACACAAAAATCAGTGTCTGTGACTCAGTGAGGATGATGCACTAAAACAAAATGGAGCAAATATGGGACAGACCATCTGCACCATAGGGGAGAAATAAAAATCTGATTGATTTATAACAGGGCTTTTAACCCCCACTCTAGAATTTAAGGGTCTAATTCCCCATTTAATTGAATGGAAATTCTTGAAGTTTTTGGTGCAGTTGGATCATTCCAGATATTCTTATTTCACCAGCTTCAGTGTAATTTTAAGAGAAGTATGTGATTAACAAAAACTCTAATTTCTTTAATCTAAATGCTTTGTTATAATATTTTTTTACTTTGCTTTGATTAATCCATCTAAGAAAAGAGGAGCTGGCAATTTAACTATCTGCGTGCCAGAGGGGGGCATAAAGCATTGCCAACCAATGAGTTGTGTCCCCGGCACTCAAAGGGTTAGCTGGTATTTGTGGTATTTGTGGCATTATTGAAATCTTTAGAACGCTAAATCAAAAGCAGCTAAATTACAAGTAGAATATTTTCCACAATAATATAAAATTACAGTATTAGAAAGAAAAATATATAGTTTTTTAAATTATTCAAAATTCATAGCCTACTCTGCCTATTGGGAAATCTGAACCTTGAGGGTGATGCACTAAGGTGTGAAAAAGAGAGAGAAGATCTCCACACAAATCAGTTTTGCACTTCCTGTGTTATTCTTTGGAGCCTATGCACTAAGAATTCTCAAATGGGAGAAAGGTGCCACAGAATAACAAAGTGATTTGAAAAATACAGAATTTGGAGGACTTTACTGAAACTTCCAGCCAGGGGAGGGCTGGCCTGGGGGGCAGTTGCCCCCTGGGCTGGTCATATGTCTGGGCTGGTGGGCCACTGATCCTCACTATATCTTCTAATTGCTGCTGTAAATGGAGTTACACTAGTGATACCAGAGAGCTTACAACTGAAATGGAGCTACACAAATCACACCACAGAGGAACAATCCAAATGGAGCTAAACTAGTAGCATAAACCATTTCCCTTGTAAGCTCTATAGTAGTGGGCTTGAACGATATAGAAATGGGCCACTTGAATGTATTTGCCTCCTGGGCCATAAGTTGCCAGCCCTCCCCTGCTTCCAGCCAGCCCCCAAAAATCAATTAGAAAATCACTGAACACACTGGAGACTTCTCTATCATCCAATAAGTTACATAAAAAAAGAATTGTGTTATGTGAAAAATTCCCAAATGGAATCCTTCATATTCTCTGCTGCTAAGTCAGCATCTTCCAGTCCTTGATATTGCTCGTTGCTTCCCCAGCAGTACTCCACAGCTTTTCTTCCCCACATATCATACTGCCTATAATGAAATTAAAATCTATGATAAACTGCATTACAGGACCACTGCAGTAATGTACATTGTGGGTCAGATTTTGTAAATTAAAAATGTAAGAAATCACCAACTAGTCTATTTACAGCTTGTTGTAAAATCTTAGGGCCTTTACGCTCTGGAGCAACCTACTGTACCATCTGGGAAAAATACAAATTCCCCAAATCCCCATTAATTTTACGGGGCTTTTAACCCCTTAAATGGTAACTTGAGAGTTCTCCAAAACATTGGATTCACTGTGCAGCACAATAAGCACATTCAGATTGTTCCCTGCCAGGGAAATAAGTATAAAAAATAGGTGAAGTTATATATATATATATCCTATATAATAATTCTCTAGGATGTTTGTCATGATGCAGTCATGTGCAGTAGGGACTGCCCGCGTTACAGCGCATGATTGCATCGCGTAAGTGAGGCGCCGCAAGACTTCAGAGCATGGAGCAGTGAGGTAGCGGACTCTTAATCCTTTGAGTGCCAGAGGGATTCTCAACGCACCTTGGCCCGTGTACAAGGGCTTTTACACTAGTGTATATATATATATATATATATATATATATATATATATATATATATATTACAAAGTATAGATAATTTCACTTTACATATTATGCACTTGCAATGTATGTAACGTCAAAATAAGGTGGAACTGTCACTTTAAATCAATTGTTATCTGTCCTCTACAGTAGCCTTGGTTTGTTCAGAATTGCTGCAGTTCTTAGAACAAAAGCTTCTTTATGTATGTTGCTATAATGCCCAGTTGACATACATAAACTGAACTTCTTTTTACCCCTAGGAAAGACGTTTTTCAGATGATTAAGCCACCAAGAATCTTCTACTCGGGGGTCGTAAAATTTGGAAATCTCAATGTTAGTGAAATAGTGGCTTTCCATTGGGCAATCCAGTAAAAGAATGGACCAATAACATCAGTCAAAGTCATTGCAGTCATAAACTCATTCCCAGAGCTTGCCCAGACCTGTTTCTTTCTGTTGCTGTATAACTTATTTTCTGCTGCTTTGCTTGAATGTTTATCTACCTTGAAGTCACCCCATATAATAACTCATTTCCCTCTAGAGCACTTTCTTTTTTCAGTTGGAGATTGCCTGAATACAGAGTTCAGCTGTTTAAAGAGTGTGGCCGCTAGCTTAAAAAAAAAAGACACTTGTCAATCATATTCAACCTTTTGTTAAATGCTAAACTAGGTGAGATACTCATACAATATTTATATTGATTCAGAGGAATGTAAACACATTGGCAATTACATTTTTACTGGAAAAAATATTCCTTCTTGACCCAAATAAACTACAGTCATATGATTGTCTGGATCAATGTGGTGCATATGTTTACTTGCTCTCCATAACCCTGTACACGTACCATTTATTTGTACTGTCTATGATATTTATTTGGAGGGAAAGCGCTCAGACACTGCCAAACATGCTTTGGGGAGAGATAAAGAGCCTTATGTGTAAAAGAAAAATAAGATAAATTCTGGGACAAACAAACAGAACACATAGGGGCGTATAAAAAGCCCTAATTGATTTAAAGGAGGCCTTTAACCCACTGAATTCTACAGGTCTCCTACACATTGATAAAAAATGTACCAGAGACCATTTAACATTCAACATGTTAAATAGAGAAAAAAAAAACATGTAAAACAATGGTAATTTTGGGAAAGATTAATTGTCCCATAATAATGTAATCGGTTCAGCCCAGAAGAGCTCCTGTTTACTTAAACGAAAGGCCTGTACTCCTATCTTGCACAAACCCACTGGCTATATGGAGCATACTTCACAATGTTTCAAATGGCCAAAGAGGGACACGTTTGTTTTAGGTGGTGTTGTTGGGGGTGTGGCTGAAGGGTGGGGCATTACCAAGAATGTTTAGGTTATTTCATGACGCATTGACACCTCTTTGTGTAACTGAATAAATTATTTAGAACAAGGCCAAATTTTTTTTTCTACATGGACTCATTTCTAAACACATATGTTGAAGTTTAAACAAACATTAGGGTAGAAAAGAGGGACAGAGGGATTTGAATCTCAAAGAGAGACACTTGGGAGGTATGATGGAGTCTTGAAACGTCAGTCCCAGCTCTCATAACTCCAGTCACCTCTCAGGGACAGGAAGTGGAGTCTCCTTACTAGTGTTGGGGAGTGCCGCAAGATGGGCCATGTGATTGGGTATACTATTAACCCCTGAGCAACCACGGCAATTTTGAGTTTGTCAGGGGCACATAAAGTTTTAAATAGTTAATATAATATGGTTTACTGTTCCTATAACCCTTTTCATGCTAGATAAGTGTTTCCTATGGTGTAGTTGATTTGTCCCAGAATGTATCCTTTTTTTGTAAATATGGCTTTACATGTATACAGAGAGGTCAGTCAGTTATAGGAACTTCTGTGTTATGGTAGATGTTTAAACAAGAGGAGAGACATAATAATACCGTTTAGCTCTAAAATTTTTTAGGCTGCCCCTTCCTAATACTTATGTACAGAGCTATCAATTAAGAAAATTCTCCATAGCTGGGAACTCTCCGGATCTGCCTTGGAAATTCCAGCTTTTAGTGTTAATTACTGAGTCTATGGGGACAGAGGCTGATTCTCCAGCTGTGGGGTTTCCTGAGAAACTCTGCCCACTTCTCCTTCTTTCCAACCTTTCCTGCCCACTTCCTGTCTACTTCCCAGGCCAACCTTGGTTAAGTCCTGCCCACTTACTACAGCCCCGCCCACTTTATGACACAAATTGTGCTATTAACATAAGCCTGGTCACAGCCCACAAGCTCTCTCTCTTGGGAGTCCACAGGAGAAAGTTCACAGGTATGACAATCTCCCCTCGTACTGCTTGTGTCACTAGGAGGGCAATGTGGGAGGGTATGAAAGATTCAGACATTCCGTACCACTGCATCTTGCTTATCTCCAACAAGGCACAATGTAATATTGTACCATTTTCCTACATTGCTTGCATTAAAGTCTTGAAGGAGAATTGTGTGCGGTGATACGCATTAAAGCAATTGTACATGCTCGAATACCTCAAAATACTGGAAGATTAATTTTATTTAACATATGAGCACAAAAAAATTAGTAAAATTGTAAGATTTGTACACCCCCCCACCCACTGTGTCAGTAACAGACCTTGAGTGTTAAGCTATAGGATTTAAAGGGATAGTAATACTTCGTTTTAACTTTATTTTATTTTGTAGGCATTAAAAAAGCATGAAGAATGATATAAGTCTTATCTCTCAAACCTTTATGGTTTAAGAGATATTCAGAAGCAATGTTTCCCCCTCCCGCCCCTTTTTCCTAGTGTAAGCCATCTCTTCTCAGATGTGAATCTGGTTGTAAGACCAGACAGATAACAGCAGGGGACACTCTTCTTTGTATGAAAACAATGAAAGCCCTGCCCCCCTTGACAAGTTTTTCAGCTTTTTCCCTTATCTTAATTGAAGATTGTCCCTCTCTGCAGTCTACCTGGGCACTTCCCTTCTAATCTGGTTGAACGGGGGGGATACTTTGCTTGTGAATATCTCTTAAACCATAAAGGTTTGAGAAATAAGACTTATATCGTTCTTCATGTTTTTTTAATGCCTACAAAGTAAAATAAAGATAAAACGAAGTATTACTATCCCTTTAAAGCCCCGTTTAAATCAACTGGAATTTGCATTGGTTCCCTAAGCTTCAGATGGTTTCCTACACAATTATTCAGGTCTTCTTAGTACATCAAATACAGGAGCTGTATAATGGCAATGCTTCGAGACCTCGCAAACATTCAAGGGGGTTAACTCTTTGAGTGCCATAGGGGTGTGCAACATATTGCTGCGCAACCCACAGTGCAACCCACTGTCTCTCAAAGGTTAAAGAGCAGCTAAATGCAGATCTGCTCTCCTGGTGGCAGAAATGCAGTTGAAGCCAAAGCTGCATTATGAGCCCTTGCAGACCAACCGTGGAGCAGAATGAGGATTTGAAAAGAACCCCCCCCCAAGGTCTTTCTTGCTGGTCTCATGAGAAGAGATAGAGCTTCAAGACTGAAGTTGCTCTGCTTATATCTTGTCCTGTGCAAAACATTTCCCATAGACCCTCTGTATCGGGCTGGAATGCCACACAATAAGCATCTATGGAGGCTCTATCCCCAGCTCACAAAATGTGCATACTTGGGAACTCTCCGGATTTGCCCCGGAGACTCCGGTTTTGGCTGAGTCGTCCGTATGTGGGGAGCTTCTATTGAAACTCTACCCACTTCCGCTTTTTCCCCCGGTGTAGCTCCTTCCCCCCAGCCTTCTTTTAAGCCCTCCCCCGGCACTCGCATTAAGACCCGCCCCTTTTTGATGCGATACGCGTCATTCTTCACACCACCCATGGCAGAAGAGGACTCCCCCCCGGGGAGACAACAATAAAAAGTTCCCAGGTATGAAAATGTGTGGTTGAGAGTCATATACTTCCTAGTTTTATTGCAGCTGTAGGGGTTTTCAGACCCCTACTGACCCACCACCATCACTATAAATGGATGAGTGAAGCCCTCTTGGGGGCCCTCTTGTGAGAATTGCCCTTTAAGCATATTTAAACTCCAAACTTAAAAGGTATCTAGGACAGAGCATTGTGTTGGACACCTCATTGCCCATCTCATGTCCTCTGTCCTAGATAAGCACAATTAGAATGCATAAATCAAGTCACATCTCTGGATTCCATCTGGATGGGATTCAGGGTCCACTAGGAATTGAGTGTGATTAAACAATGTCAGCCAGGCGATCCTGAGAGCTGCATCATTTGTCGTTAGTTTAGAATGCAATATAATGGCACTAATAATTAATGCAAATGAAACCATTCCCAATCCATACACATCACCACACAAGAAATGCATACATTACACAAAGCTCACTATCTCTTCTTATCTTTGTGAACTGGCTGACAGCTTTGTGCATGCTAATACAGATTAACTCATTCAGGGCCAGAGGGGTGTGGAATGCAAAGCAATATGCTGTACACTTCTCTGACCTTTAAAGGGTTAATAAGAATGTAATGCTCCTTCTCTAAGAGCTTTTTTTCCCAAGAACACTAAAGACCATATGAATAAAGAACAATTTTGGTTTAAGTCAACTACATCACAGGGAATAAATACAAATTCCTATTGATGTAAATGGGGCTTTTAACCCTAGACGTCTATACGTCGAAGACTTCTTTAGCATTCAAGGGGTTAAAATAATTATCTAAATCAAGGCACATTTTAGAAGTGTTATTTGTTTCCCATGATGCAGTGGGTTTGATCAACAATTGCTCTATTTCATCATTGTGCATTTGGTTTTTAATGATTTTTACTGCCCACTGATCACAGTGGCAATCAAAGGGTTAAAGCAGAAATACAACAAATTAACACCATCGCAACAATGGACTTACCAGGTACGTCAAGCAAAAATGTCGCCTAGTGACAGAGGACATACCTGGTAAGTCGAGGAAGTAATTCGCTATAATGCGAAAAAAAAAAACCTCGTAGTTAAGTGCCGGCTGCGTGCTCGGGCGGCCGGTCACTAAGGGGTTAAGAGGTATTTACTAATATAGTTCCAAACTATACTATGTGATGGAAACAAGGCACTTTTTTTAAAAGCAAACTGGAGTTATTCTGGACTAAACCAACTGCACCATAGAGAACAAAAAATTCTTAAAGTACCATGAGCTTTTTAACCCCTCGAATGCTATAGAGGTCTCCAATGCATTGCATCACACTGCATTGGAGACCTCTCTAGCAATCAAGGGATTAAAAACCCAATTTAATTTAACAACAACTTTTATTTGTCCCCTATGGTGCAGTTGGTTTAGTCCAGAATAACTCCAGTTTGCCTTTATAAATATAGGCCCAATTTCATAGCCCTATGCCCACCTACTATTCAGCTTCATCCTCTTGCGACCAGGGGTTTGTAAATTACTCAGTTCACGTCATAAAGGTGGCAGGGCTTAATCTGGTGGTGGGGTTAGTCATCATGTTCTCACAAAGTAGGCAGGAAGTGGACAGAACAGGGTGGCAAAGAGCAGAAGTGGACAGTGGGAGGAACAGGGAAAATCACCTCAGCCGGACAGTCAGCCTCTGTTCCCAGAAACCCGATAATTAACTCTAAAACCAGAGTCTCTTGGGCAGATCCGGAATGTTCCTAAGTATGCTAATATCAATATACTAAGCTAGTTATGCCAAAAAGTCTCCCCTAAACACTGCTTGAGACAGGGGGAGGGCAGAGGGGAAGTGTGTGGGCATTTCTGGGCATTCCTATCCTTTTGCCTAATTTTAGTTAGTTATGTACTAAAAAGTCACAGAGGAAAGTAGTGTAAATTTACTAGGCTTTCCTATTGGAGAGCTGCTTGGGCCTTGCTCACATTAAAGGGATAGTAATACTTCATTTTAACTTTATTTTATTTTGTAGGCATTAAAAAAACATGAAGAACGATATAAGTCTTATCTCTCAAACCTTTATGGTTTAAGAGATATTCACAAGCAAAGTTTCCCCTCCCACCCTTTTACCTAGTGTAAGCCATCTCTTCTCAGATGTGGAATGCAGTCCATAGACCAGACAGATAACAGCAGGGGACAATCTTATTCCTATGAGAACAATGAAAGCCCTGCCCCCCTTGACAAGCTTTTCAGGTTTTTCCCTTATCTTAATTGAAGATTGTCCCTCTGTGCAGTCTACCTGGGCACCTCCCTTCTGCTTTGGCTGAACAGTGTGACATCAGTAAAAGGGGCGGGAGGGGGATACTTTGTCATTGAATTATTCTGGAACTACAACTCTGACAGAACTGAAATAACACTTTCCAAAGTCCAAATACTATGATGATTAATTAGAGCTGCTTTTATTATGAAACATTACTATCCCTTTAAAGTTTGAATGGGAAAGTAATACTGTAATGTAACTTAGACAAGCTTACTTCACTTGTACATCAGACTACTGTAGCATTTACACATTTTTGAGACTCAAGTAACATCCAAAACACTATCATCCACCTGGTACTATATGACTTGTTTAACCCCTTAACGACCCATGATGTGTCAGGACCATCATGGGATTGCAGGCTCCCTGCGTGGCTGCATGCCGTTCGGGGAGCCCGGAATCGGAAGGGGAAAAAAAAAAGGTCCGTGGTCCTTAAGTTCCAGCTGCGTGTGCGAGCAGCCGGTCCTTAAGGGGTTAAGTAATTTAATTTAAGTAATTTATGTAATTTTGTGGATAACTTTATTTTATTGACAGAAAAAACAAGCTGAGTGGAAAGTTGCTGTGGTACACAGTGCAAGTAAACATTCGCGCATTAGACTACCAGAAGGTGCAGCATTACCACAGATCGATTAATTTGCATAGAGGGTGTGGTTAAATATCAGAAGGTCTGGAATTTCACAGATGTTACAGTTTCTTCTATTTGCCATTGTGTTCTAATTTGTGGTGCACTGTGCACGTGAAATAAATGTTCTTGGGGGTAAGAATAATTTATTTTCATTTCTAAATGTAATGGACAGTATAGTTGTCAATTTTCTATTTAAATAGATGAGAGTGTGGGTCCCAGGACATGCACTAAAGTCATCATATGCTCTTGTTGTGTACCCCATAGAGCAAGAGAATGAGTAGGAGGCCAACTTACTAGCACAGAAAATGAACTGCAATAGCCGATTTATACACACCCTGATGCATCAGTTTAAATTGACAGCATAAAGGCCCATATTTATATACATACCTGGGAACTTTTCACGTGAGGCTGCCCGGAAGACAACCTCTAGTGCAGATGAGGGTAGAGATATGACGCGATTTGTGTCATTAAAAAGGGGCGGGGCATAATTGCAAGGGGGCAGACTACTAAACTTAAAAAAAAAACATAGAATACACTACAGGAGAGCTAGAAGAGGGCACAGAGTGGGAGGAACAGAGTGGGATTGAGCGGAAGTTGGCAGGGTTTCCCCACATCCGGAGAATCTGGCTTTGCCCCGGAGACCCGGTAATTCATTGTCAAACACGGAGTCTCTGGAGCAAAACCGGAGAGTTCCCAGGTATGCTTATATATACCATGAATGTCCCTCTAACCGCTTGGATTCTAGGAACATCTCCAGTGCCTTGCAATGTTAATAAGACAAACAAACAAAAAATACAGGGACTGTATAAAGCAACCACCCACCTTACAATCATAATGGCCCCTATACATTTTGCTTCTGTGCCTTTGTTCAGGAGATAACTTCAAACAGTCCTGCCATAACCATACCTGGGAGCTCTCTGGATTTGCCCCGGAGACTCCGGTTTTGAGAGTACATTACCAGGTCTCCAGGGCAGAGGCTGAATCTCCGGATGTGGGGAGTTTCTTTTAAAACTCTGCCCAGTTCTGCTCCTTCCCACCCAGTTCCTCTAACATTTCCTCCTTTCCCACCCAGTTCCTCCCACTTCCCAGCCACTTTTGTGATGCCCCCCAGAAAGCTCCTTCCCCACTCAGGGCTAAACTCTGCCCTCTTTTGCTGCAATTCACAGCAATTATATCCCCCAGCAGCACCAGAGGAGTCCCCTCTGGAGACTCCAGAAAAGAAAGTTCCCTGGTATGGCCATATCCATGAAGGTGGACATGAGAGATGGCAGTTTTTTCGAACACAAGCAGGAAGAGTACAAGAACTTACTTAACCCATTAAAGACCAGTGGGATATCAATGTGCTGCTCACCGATCCGACCCTTAAAGGATTATTATTACCATGTGCACCTAATGGAATTTGTGTCCTGTGGTCTTGTAGGCCACAGTCATGTCCGCCTCCATGGACATGGCCTCTAAGATTTATTTAAGATGTTTTCACTTGCAAGCACTTGAAGCAAGGAAAAAAATCATAGGAGCCATTAGGCCATAGTAAGGTAGATGAGGGAATATTATTAGGAGCAGTTCCTTCCACTTTAACACGAAAAGCCTATTGCGCCATACAGTAAATTCTATGTTTGCTATGAGACCCTTTCTAAGGCCTTGTGGGCTCCAATGCATGTCCTCACACTATACGGCCATATGCATGAACTATGCGGCCATATGCATAAAAACTAATGGAGCAATTATGGAGTGAACCACTGGCATCATAGGGCTCAAATAAGAAAATCCTCACGTTCCCATAGACTTAACCCCTCGAATTCTAGAGATGTCGCCAACACATTGCTTTGCAATGCATTGTAGACTTCTGAAAGATTCAAGAGGCAACAACCACACTTAAATAAAAGTGATTTTTTTATTTGTCCACTATGATGCAGTTGGTTTGCTCAGGTTCTTCTTAGTACATTAGCCTCAAAGCCTTCTTATCTGCTGTCAGATTATATTTCTCATTAATATTCTGCTATCTTACTCCAAGCAGAGTATAATGGAAGATGCTAGTGGAATAGAATGAATGTACATTCCCCATAAATCCTTTAAGAATCAACAGAGAACTCTGGGAGTTCAGGCTCCACTTTTGGCATGGGGTGAATCTAAGCATTTTATATTCCCATGCTCCACGTTATCATCTGGCAGAAAGCATTATGTCAAAAGTCATGTTGTTTTTGGGCAAGATTTGTGTTCTTAGCCATTATCTCTTTTAAGAACAGCTGCCCGTTTTAATCTAATGCCTTGTGAATCACTCATAAAATCAAACCATGCCCTTCCTTCTGTTCTCAGCAGTTTCAAAGAAATGAAAGATGAAGGAAGTGCTGCGGATACAGCCATCTGATTAGGCTGGAACTTTTCAAAGATGGCTGCCACCCAGTGGCCGCAATCTACAGACACAGTATGTTTTCTTCACTTCTGTAATTGCTGTAAAAGCGGAAATAATGTAATGTGTAAATTAAACACATTAACCCTTCATACGTAAATCATTTATTACCTCTGAATGGTCTATTCTGTAAATCCATTAACAATTATGTAAAGCAATACTGTCTTACATCCCTCCCTCATCATTTAAAGTCAGTTGGGGAAATATACAAAACCTCTTGTGTAGCTCATTTTTTTCACTAGGACATTGGATTCCTACTATATGATTGCTTTATAACATACTGGTGTATAATGGATGATTGCTTTAGTATATATACCGGTGCACAATTAGCTCTGATGAAAGTAACTGTTCAACTCTGAATCAACTGTTACCATGAAGGGATATACCTAAAAAGAGACAATGTTCATGTAAACATTGCTCCAGGAGTACCAGAAACCTTAAGGTTTGCCATGAACACGCTCCCCATAACTTCCCACTAATGCCAGTCTGTACTGATGACATCTGGCATGATGGGTACATTAAGTAATGATGTTGCTGCCATACTTTGGTTCTGTCATTAGCATGGGACAACTACTTCAAGGATTTGTTTGGCCAGGTGATTTTTCCACTCTTCGAGAGTCTAATGTGAGTGTTCCTGTGAACACTGTAGCCTAATCTGCTTGAATTTAGCTGACACGAGTGGGAGACATTGAGTTTCTCTGCCACTATTCCATCCATGAACAGTCCAATATATTGTGTGTTCATCTATACCCCCCATTCATTCCCCCATTGTAGTACAGATGACAGATTGTGGCCCGTCTGTTGGACTGCATGATCACTGCCATGCTCTGGCAGCCTCTCGCACTAACAAGCTATTTCCACCTGGATGTTGGGCTATTATCTGTACTGTTTACATCAGACAACCTGAGACACTTCTGTTGTAAAGGACTACAGTTCCCATCATCCCTAGCCATCCAATGGATGTAGTCCTGAAGATCTGGTGGGCTTCAGATTACTCATCCTTGCACAAGATGCTGGGGGGTTATTCTCTAAGGAGTGAAAAAGAGG
Organism: Rhinophrynus dorsalis; assembly: GCA_037306005.1. NCBI lineage: Eukaryota > Metazoa > Chordata > Amphibia > Anura > Rhinophrynidae > Rhinophrynus > Rhinophrynus dorsalis. Next base: position 300,059,640 of record CM074719.1, on the reverse strand, counting down.
TGGAGATGACAATGATATCACTTCTCCAGTTTCTATGTTATTCTATGGAGCCTATGTACTAAGATCTCCAAAACTTAAGAAATGTTAGTGAAGTGGCTCCCTAGACTAACATAGGAACTGGAGAAGTGATATCACTGATATAACCCGTGTTGTGCGTGACTGCCTCAGCAGAGCTGCAGTGTCCTTGATACTTCCAAAGAAATTGTTGCTATCAACCTACTGTCCACAATGGAGAAGCGGGCTACTTAAAAGAAAAAGAGTTTAACATATTTTGTTAATAATGGGAAAAAATATATAAGATAATATTGTTTTTTTGTTTTGTTTAATGTGTGTGTCACTGATTATCCCAATGTGTTGTGTACCCCTCTGGCACTTAAAGGGTTAAATAGTTTCATAGCTTTTTTTTTTTTTTTCCAACCTTTTGAGGACTGCAGATGTGTGAAGAGTAGTGAAGCAATGTGTTCTACATTCCTTTGGTCTTCAAGAGGTTAAAAGAGCACTGCCCCCTGATTGGATGGGAAAAATACATTTCAACTTTATCTGAATTCCTCCAGGGCCTTTCACTCTTTGAGTGCTAGACAGGTATGTAACGAATTGCATTTGCTGGCTACCACTCTCAAAGGGTTCAAATCAGCTGGTTGCCGCTTCTTTATGTCTCTCTTCTCCTTTAAAGTGGAACTATCCCTCCAAAAAAAAGTGCCCCCAATGAATTATTGATATAGAGATAAGCATATAAATAATAGTATAATACAGAATAAGTTCAGCTTTATTAAAGGGATAGTAATCTTTATTATTACTATCCCCCATATTGTACATATTTGTAAAATAATGTAATAGCCCCCAGGTTCATCTCGCAAACCTTTATGGTATGAGAGATAACCGAAGGCAAAGTTCCCCCTCCTTCTTCCTTCCCTGAAGTCAGCGTTGTACTGACTGCAGGGATATCCGGTCTGACTTTCATCATGCAGCTCTGCAGCAGAGCCGCGATTGCGATAGTGACAAAGAATTATTTCACTGAAACTATTTTCTCCATGTGCTTGCAAACCAAGCACATGTAGAAGACCGTTTCAGTGAAATAATTATTTTTCACTAACGGGATCTCGGCTCAGCTGCAGAGCCGCAAGCCAGTCGTACAACAGACTTCCCCTGCAGTCAGTACAACGCTGACTTCAGGGAAGGGGGAGGGAGGGGGGAACTTTGCCTTTGGTCATCTCGCAAACCATAAAGATTTGAGAGATGAACTTGGGGACTATTACATTATTTTACAAATATGTACAATATGGGGGATAGTAATAATAAAGATTATTATCCCTTTAAGAAATCCAACTTGATCCGAGACGAACAGGCAGGCATAAGAGCAGACATCTTGTCTTATAGACATCTGTGCACCTGCGCAGGAGTGGTGAGGAGGACTAGCACAGCACCTTAAGGTAACAGGAAGCGACTGTATAGAAAAACAGGAAACCCTGCAAAACTAGCACTCATCAGGCACTAATCAAGCAATTAGGTAAATGGAGAGTGTGAATAAAACTTAACCTTTATTAACAAAGTTAACGAATTAAAATCTCAATTAGAAGAAGAGCGATTTTTAATATATCTACTGAAAAAATATATCACTAATAAAACTATAGTGTATCTGCAGGGAAGTGTACTGCCGGGGCATAAATTCCGGCTTGCCTTTACTTGTTAGTTGTAACAATGAGTCTCAAAGGTAATAAAATGTAACCAATGTCTAAAGTAAGTTGGATGTCCCTAAATGCCTTTACACAAATGAATACTATCAAAGTCATGTGCCGATAAACATATAGCACGGCACTTTCTATTACTAAGAAGGCGAATAATACCGGAGCAAACCACCTACCTGACATGAAACTAAATAATGCCGGGGCATAATCCGGCTTTCCAAAAGAATGTAAAATGGTCAAAGCCCTATTGTCAACTCTACAAGGGGCTAACCACCCCCTACCTGACTCAAAAATTGAAAGATTGAAAAAATGTCGGGGCACATACCTGCTTGCCGTTACAAAAAATCCCTGCCTAACACTAATAGCTAAAATGCCGGGGCATATACCGGCTTGCCAAAGATTTAAATCCTATTACCAGCCCTAAAAAGGACTATTGTATCAACTGACTTCGGAGACAAAGAAACTATTCTCTAAAAAACAAAGTCAGAGAAAAGATAAATTTGCCAACGCACGTTTCGCTACAAAGCTTCTTCTATAGGGCAAAACCAAAAAACAGGAAGCGACTGACAGTGCAGAAGCCTGTAAAGCAAGAAGCCTGCCCATCAGTCTCAGATCAAGTAGGATTTCTTAATAACGCTGTACATATTCTGTATAATACTATTATTTATATGCTTATTGGTAAATCAATAATTATTTGTGGGGCACTTTATTTGGAGGGCTAGTTCCGCTTTCAACGTCCCTTTCATGATCAAAATCCCAGTGAAGAAAATCTAAAGAATTAGCATGAGCTGAGATGGCTGGTGGGACATAAGCAGCTGAAATCATCAGAGTACAAAGGAATTGAGAGCAAAGACTCTCTCCGTTGTCATAACAACACAAGAAGTTTTATAAGCTCATTTTTATTTTTTATGTGAATAAGAAATGTGAAGACAAAAATTAAAATAAAGATCTGTTTTACTTTCAGTCATTTACATGCTACTCTACTTATCTCAGTTGTGTGCTAGAAGGCACTGCCACTTTAATGAAAAGGGTATGCTGTGCATTGAAATCTCAGCAGATTTTTTTTTAAAGAGACAGAGTTCCCAGTTAAATAATGTATGGGGGAGGGTGATTAGTACATGATTATCCAGCTGCATCTTTCAAAGCATGCTACCTGGCACAGCATCTGAAGCATTTGTGGGGTTGCACATAGAAGAAAAATGACATCAAATAAAATGGAAGTAATGTGCTTAAACACTGCAACTCCCTGCTCTGCTGGGCAGGATTAACTCGGTTCCAAATATAAATGATTTTGGCTCTCATTAAAACAAAGAATCCTAACGCCTGTAAGCCATCTTGAGCGGATTCACGGACACTTAAACAGACACTACTCTGTAAATTCAGCTGTTTGAATGTGCAGTTGGCAGAAATGTATACATGGGACATTTTGTCTATGATAAAACAGTACATATTTTTTCTGCTGAGCAGCGGAGTAAAAGCAAAGCTATAACACAGCAGTAAATAAAGAAACTGAATCATAGAGCCTGATGTACTAATGTTTTGTATATATGTCCCCAGATCTTCAAAGGAACTAGGGTCTATGAAAATAAACATTATTATCAGTGGCGTAACTAGAAGTCACCGGGCCCTGGTGCAAGAATTGCCATGGGCCCCCCCCCACACCACCACATTGGCCCCAGACCCCCTCAACCACATTGGCCACCTCCACATTGCCCCCCAATCTCCAAATTGCCCCTTCATCTCCACATTGCCCCATATCTCCAAATTGCCCCTTCCACAATGCCCCCTTCATCTCCACAATGCCCCCCAATCACCAAATTGTCCCTTCCACAATGCTCCTTTCATCTCCACTTTGCCCCTTCCACAATGCCCCCTTCATCTCCACATTGCCCCTTCCACAATGCCCCCTTCATCTCCACATTGCCCCTTCCACAATGCCCCCTTCATCTCCACATTGCCCCTTCCACAATGCCCCCTTCATCTCCACAATACCCCTACCTCCAGTCCCTGGTGGTCTAGCGGCGTGTACTTGACAGATCTGTGCCTCCTTCGGCACAGATCTCTACAACTGAAGCTCCCGTGCGGCACTCTAGTAATGCAGAGGCTGGGAGATGATGTCATCTCCCAGCTCTCTGTATTATTAGAACCGGCGGCCGTAGTGGGAGTTGCTGCGGTCGAGGGGGTCACAGGGGGCGGCCCCTGCGACCCCTATTGTTACGCCACTGGTTATTATAATACAATCACTGAAATTTAAAGGACAAATATCTAATTGTTCTCTATCTACACATTCTCCCCACAGGGAACAAATGTGCTGATAAAGCCCAGGCCACAGCAGATCAAAAGGGGAGCAGAATGAAGATCTGAAAAAAGAACATGGTGCAGCCCCATTGATCCCACATGAAGAAATTGAACTGCAAGTTTCCTGTCCAATGTGACAGACCCTCTGCTTTGAGCGTTAAAGTCAGACACTGGCAGTCCCTGGTGGCTGTTTGAGTAATACTGGAAGTCTGTGGCTGACATGAATTTCTGGTTTGTGAACAGCTGTTAGGAGCTGTTTTAGGGCTGCACAATGCAGTCTGTTGTCATAGTAGAAGACTTAGTAAAATGTGATATTTTGCAATTTAACCCGTTGCGTAACAGAGTGGGGGGTGCAACCCACTGCAAAGCAATGGATTGAGAACCACTCTTGCATGAAAAGGATTAAAGGCAACACTATGATGTAGATTTATCAGTGTTTGAGAAAAATCTCTCCAATTCCTATTATCCTAAGGAGCTTTGTTATCAACATGTCCAATGATGAAGGTGTACAGTAAGGCTATTAAACAACCAGGATGAGAATTTGCCCAAGAGGGAGCTCCCTATGGTCTGCATATATCGTATTAACTCGAGCAGCTACAAGTTGAAGCTTCACTGCAGGCCAACACTGAATTAATTAATACAGCTACAGCTGTTCATATATAATAATTCGCTAAAACGTGTGTAACGACGCAGTCATGCGCAGTAGAGACTGCTGAGCGCGCTACAGTCATGCGCAGTAGAGACTACTTGCGCCGTGGCTGATACAGAGCTCAGAGCGTCCAGCTCTGTATCAGCTGCTGCGCAGGCAGTCTCTACTGTGCATGACTACCCTGCGACCGGCTGGCAGTGGCACTGTGGTCCGTGTAACGGGCTCTTCAACTAGTGTTAAATGAAACTTTGCATGTGAACTTGTTGGTGGCTGTGTGATCATGGAGGCAGGGTGCAATTAAATTACTGGGGTGTACCCTCACTAGGCCAGATGTATAAAGGAACATGGGATCAATTCTGACTAAATCAAATGCACCACAGTTAAATGGTTTTAACCCCTTGAATGCCAGAGGGGTGTACAACTGCTTTGTAATAATGTATTTGCGACCTGTCTAGCATTCAGAAGGTTAGAATATCAATTTAAATAAATGAGTGCAGTTTGTTTACTCTAGAATTGTTCCAGTTCTCTACACTACATGCTAATGTGTTATATACAATATTTGTGTCTGTGTAATATATACAGTATGTGTTTAATATGTGTAGTTGTGTATCTAATAGTTGTCTGATATCCTTGTGTGTTTTGTGTGACGTTTCTGTGAGCGTGTTTACATGTGTTTGCGCATGTGTACATGTGTATACAGTACAAGTGTATTTTTATATGTGTGTATTTATGTGTATGTGTGAGTATTTATATATGTGTATGTGTTTGCATTTTTGTGTGTGCATGTGTCCTTGTATGGGAGTGAGTGTGAGCATGTGTGCCTAATATATGTGTTTGTATTAGAATAACTAAACTATAGCTAGTATTGCTGACTAATGAGCCCTGCTGCACCATTGGGTTATCTGCCTAAGAGGGCGTACATTTTACTATGGCTCACTAGTAAAAATCAGTAGAAATGTCTGTCATGATTCATGACAAAAATAAAACCAAGATGATGGAGAATATGATTAAAAATGAAGGGATTAATTTACTATGTAGAGGGCAAACCAGTGTACCAGATACATTGCTTTCTGCATCACTTAGATTCAACAGCTGATAACATGTTTATCAATGTTTGAATTTCTTTCCTTTCCAAGTCTGATGTACTAAGAAGCAATAGCGCAATGCTGAAGAAAAAACAATTGCACAGCAATTAAAGGGGGCTTTAAACTAAAAGTGACATTAATGTCCAATAATAACTTTATGTTGTTTTGTAGATTTAAAATAAATAAATTATGTGGAGCAAATCCCAAAGATTTGAGAGATATTTGCTGCTAAAGTTCCCCTTCTCCTGATGGGGATAGCGATATTTAAAAAGAATTACTTCACTGGAATGGTCTATAAATTGTGCTTGCTAACCAGATACACTTTGTAGACTGTTCCAATGAAGTAATTCTTTTTAAATATCGCTGTTTCAGCTCTGCTGAAGAGCTGCCGGCTGGTCCCAGGGCCAGGATCTCCTGCTGTCAGTAAGCGCTGATGTCAGGAGAGATGGGATTGAGCCACATAATTTATCTTTTTTAAATCTACATAACAACATAAAGTTATTATTGGACATTAGCATCCCTTTAATCGAATGCAATGCATTGAATACCTCTTTAGCATTCAAGGGTTCAAAGTCTTATTTAAGTTAATGTAAATTTTGAGGAATTTATATTTATCCCCTATGGTACAGCTGGTTTGCCCTACAATTACTCTTCTTTTTTGTGCATGCAAAGCTATTTATCTTTGTGCCAATCTTTCATTATCTTGCTTTAAAGGTGAAAACACAGGAATCTCACCTCACGCGTTTCACTAAAGTTGTTTCAGTGGCAGTGTAACACAAGTAGTTCTTATTTGCTGATATTTCCTGTGGGTAAGGTGCGCTGAGACTGATTCATTTTGAACTAGAACAATTCTTGAGTAAACCTACTGCACTGTCTGTTACCCTTTGAGTGTCAAAGGTATGTACAATGCATTGCTCTGCAATGCTTTACATACCCGCCTGGCACTGAAAGGGTTATGGACAAATAAAACTTCCCCAAATCCCCATTGATTTAAATGGGGCATTTAATGCATGACTGCTAATGAAGGCTCCAACATATTGGAAAACAATATACCCATGACATCTCTAGTATTCAAAAGAAAAACTGATAATTTAAATCAATGGTAATGTGTATTTGTCCCCAAAGATGCAGCTGGATTTCCCCAGAATTGCTTTATTTCATTTTAGAGTGTCTGCCACTAAAAATGGTGAAAAGCTTTTCTAGGTGACGGCAAGTTCTCAAATGTCTATGGTATTCCATAAGCCTCTTTTACATTATCAAATGTCTATGGTATTCTATAGACTAAAGGCTCTTTTCATTATCAAGCACCTATGGTGTTTGCTAGAGCCTCTTTTTCATTTTCAAACATCTGTGGTATTCTTGAGAGCCTCGTTTTCATTATCAAACATCTATGGTATTCTATAGGTCTGAAAACTTCCACAAAATTAAAGAAAGGCTCCATATACCATAATAACAAATGGATTGGATGGGGTTGTCTCACTTTGCACATTCCTGAAGCATTTTCTATGCTAAAAACAATGGGGCACACTTTAAACAGAAACATATAGTAATTGTGGTGCAAAACAACAGTACAATAAGGGACAAATCCAAGATATCCAGAAATGGCCTTACAAAATATAAAATATGTATAAATACCTAGATTGTTTGTGTACAATAAGTGAACCTGTGACCCACTGTTGTTGGACTGCTTTTCCCATCATCCTCAGCCAGCTAATGGTGGAGGATTATGGGAGTTGTAGTCCAACAATAACTAAAGCTGCCTTCAGCTCATTTATGACAACACAACAGCAAACATTTCTCATGGATAGAGTGCTAAAGCTTCTTTTCTGTGTAATCTGGAAAAAGTAGAATGCAAATGGGTTTCTGGGCAACTGGAAACCCCCATTCAGTTTGCCCTTGACAATATTTTTCAAATTAGTCTGTGGAAGCTAGAGAGGTTTCCAGTATATTGTTTTGCAATGAGTAGTTCTTTCTACTATCCAAGGTGTTGAAAGCCTCGCTTGAATCAATAGGAGAATCAATAGGAATCGATATTTGTCACAAATGATGCAGTTGCATTGCTCCAGAATTGCTTTTTCTTTGTCTTTGTACATATCAACCAATGGGCTTTAAAGGAATATTAAACCTTCATTATGAAAACACGTATTATAGGGATTGTCCAACAAGACATTTAAACCGTTTTTTTTTTTTTTTTTTTTTTTTTTTAAACATAAAAGTGCCGTTTGGTGTCCATAGAGCTCCCCTACAGTTAATCCGGTATAGAGACAGTTATTCCTTTGTATTCTATGGAAGAGGCAAGCCACTGACTATAGTTCTCAATAGAATGTGATAGTTACAGCTGCATCACTTCCTGACAGTCTGAAAGTTTATATTTATATTTACACAGCAGCAGTGTGATTGTCCTTGAGTTACTCACAAGTAAAAACCATATAATATATGTGCTTTTTTTATAAGAAAGCTTTATTAATCCTTTGAAAGATAAACCAAAGCCATTCTGGGTTGAAAAAGAGAAATATAGGCATGGAATAAATACTCTTATTGCTTTCAGTGTAGGTGTAAGAACCTCTGAGGCCACAGATGGAATTGTGAATGGACGACCCAAACAATTAGAATCCTCTGACATTTAGCAGTAAACTTCCTTTATCACGCCTTAGTGAATAACCCCCAAGGTGAAGCCCTTTGAAACAGGAGGCTCCTGTTGAATGCTGGATATGCCCATGTATTAACACCTTAGCGGGCGATGACGTGCCAGGACCGTCATTGTTGGATGTCCATTAAGTACTGGTGATGACACGTTATGAAGTTCTGGGATGGCAGCGTGGCTGCATGCTATGCTTCTATCCCAGAATGCATCTGTCAAAAAAAATTAAATAAATAAGTGCCAAGATCCTCTAAGGCTGCTCACATCCTGATCGGGAGGTCATAAGGGGTTAAAATGTCCCTGATTGTTTTACATGAGGCACTTAATGCCTTGATTGTTACATATATATCCTGCTCATTGCAAAAACAATGCCCCATTTAAATGGTCAATGTGGGGAATCTGTATTTGTAAACAAAGTAAAAAGTTCTAAGCACTCTGTTTAACACTCGGTGGAATTAAAAAAGTTCACTTAACACAGTGAATTTTTATTTAATTGGTATTTCACTTCCCTGGTATACACTTGGGTATTTGGAATGTCCACAGTGGGTTGGGAACTACCATGTATACCTCTATTGAACTAGCGTTTGACTGTGTGGATTCCACCCTCAATTGATACTTGCATGTTTTTGCTCCTGGGTTAATTGAACCACATGGGTTGTTTAAAAGATGACGCACGGTGGGTGCGCCATGGATTTTTGTGATCTATCGTGCACATAACAATGGGATTGCCAATAACAATATGTGGTAACTTTAGTGAGTTAAAGCATTGGCAAAGAGGAGTGGAGATCCCACAGCACGAGTTACTTCCATTCAATATGTCATATGACGTTGCGTTCCAGTGGTGAAACGCAGGAGGTAATCCTTTGCTTCTGGATGCGCTGAGCCCACTGAGACGGATGCCGTAATTCGACAATGAGTGGCATGGAAGTGTTTGGCAATGTTTCTTGTCGGACAATATCCATAAAGCCCAGTGATATCCAGGTAAGTCTCTCTTTCTTTTTTTTCTCCTGAAGAAGTGGCATTAATAAGTCACGAAACGCGTAGAGCGATTTTAGCCTATTACCAGGGCAATACTGAATTTGCTACTATACTCATGTTATTATCATTTTCTTTTTTTGTATGTATTTTTACTTTTTAATTTACAACTCTAGTTGTTTTGGTTTTGTCTATTTTTATTTCCAACAATACTATAATTGGAATGGGTATAATTCCTTTCCCTTTTTAGCCTTAAACTAACACCCCTTATAGGGGTTACAGATTATGGCTGGGAATTTTTAGGATATTTTTATTAAGGTCACAATAAACTTTTTTATTTTTTATTCAGTTATTATTGGCACCTCCATACCCGTTGTGAATGAAGGGGGCCAGATGATAGCATTGTTGTTATGATTAAAAGTTCCAAGTGAAAATCTGCACACTGTTTATTGTATGCGGTAAAAAACTAGGAAGAACAAACAAAAAATTTTAGGACAACATTTGTTTCTTCATCTGGAGTTACGTATGCAGTCAATAGCCTGGTGTAACACCCCACAAACCAGTGCAGGCGAATCAAACTGAGAGGTGGGAGAAACCTCTCATAAATGTGAATAGTACCATTGGAGGGAAAAGGGCCATCTATATATACTAGTGTGACCTAACAATACTACACTTAGGGCCATATGTTCAAAGAAGTAGTGAAATAACTTTTGTCGTTTGTAACAACTTTTCAAAGTACAGTGTCGTTGGGATCATTAATATTTTCAGAGAGTGTCGGTTGTGATTGGAAATATGTCGTTTACCCTGACTGAAATTGTCGTATGTAAAGGCAAAAAATGTTTTAACTAAAGACAAAAAATGTCTCACCAGTCAGACTGTTTAAAATGGGGAATTCTGGCACTGACCATTGTCTTCGGTGTGACAATGTTCAAGGCACATACTCGCATATGATCTGGGAGTGTCCTGAAGTCGGGAGGTTTTGGACAGAAATAATGCTTTTTGTGGCCCTGGTGTTGGGGAGACCTGTTCCTGTGACTCCAAAGATTTGTTTATTGTCTGTTTTCCCCAACGAGATTGAGGATGCAAATGACAAATCTCTTCTGAGTGAGCTCTTGGTGATGGCGAGAAAGGTGGTGGCCTTAAACTGGATGTCAAGCAGGGCTCCCAATTGTAGAGCGTGGATGAACCTGGTTTTACAGTGTATTCCACATTATAAATTGGTTTGCTTGCACCGAGGTACTCCGACCAAGTTTGATAAGATTTGGGGACGATGGCAGACCTGGTGGACAACTAGAGCAGATACTACTGTGGACCCGATGATGTGCAACTTCCTGGAGATGGTTGACTGAGATCATACCTGCTTGCCGTGTGGATGGTTGTGACGTATACTTGATGAGCACCATTGTGTATGAATCCTGTATATAACGAGATTCTGTGAAATCACTGGCTGGTGGGCGAGGGAGGGGGGTGCTGCGGGCTCGGGGGAGAGAGGAATTGGGGTCGAGGGGTATAGTCCAAGTTCAGTTAGGTTACATGTTTGGAGTTTGGGTTATTAGAGGTTGAAATAATCATAAAAACCTCAGGTCGACTCTGTACGGCCTACTAATATGCATATGTTCTTTTTATTGTTATAAATATATACATACTTTTGATGTACTTGAAAGATCTTACATGTATCTTTTTTCTTTGTATGTGTATGGAGTGATCTGATAATAAAATATATTTAAAAAAAAAAAAAGACAAAAAAATGTCTTAATTAACGACAAAAATGTCTTAACTAACGACAAAAAGTCTTAGCTAAAGACAAAAATTCTCACGTTCAGAACTACACATTCCCTCCACTTTTTTCTTAACGTACAAATTTTGTCTTTTGCAAGACATTTTTATCTCATTAGTTATGACAAATTTTCTTTTCCTGTATATGACATTGGAGAATAGTTTAGCCACGCCCTTGCCACACCCCTTTGACCAGAAATTCTGGAGTTTTGTCGTACACAATGGACATTACTAGCTTTTTGTCGTATACTGTATAGAAAATATGTTGTTCATGCATACAATTACTTATTTTTGGCATTCATACAACATTTTTTTGTCGTTATCCCTTTGAACATATGGACCTAAGAGGTGTTTTGCGCTATTTTTCTCTCCCGGGAATCTGTATTTGCCTCTTACAGTACAATTGTTTCCCTCAACATTGTTCCACTTTGTCTTTATATATATTAGGACTAAAGTGTTATAATGGAAAAAAAGAATGGAGCATACATAGCAAACTGGAAGTGATAAATAGTAAGGCTCATACCCTAAGAAACTGGTGCAATTGTGGTGTAAACAAACTGCACTATAGGGATCCAATAATGATTCTTAGACTTCACATTGATTTTAATGTCCTTTGCTTTGAGTTGAAGATCCCTCTAGCATCCAAGGGGTTAGAATTTCCATTTAAATCAATCAAAATGTTATTTGTTCCCTGTAGTGCAGCTGGTGTGCCCAAGAACTGAACCAACCACTTTGTATATGAGCCTCAGAGTGTTAATCTGTTCCCATCCAATATCATTTGGTCCCTAAGCTTTTCCAATGCCATTTCTTTATTTGATTGACAGCAAATATTTGGGATGCATATTAAAAAATAAACAAACAGCTTTAAATGGCAGCTTGTAAGAGTTAGTGTGGGTCTTGCCTGGTGTTAGTCAGCAGTAGTCTAGTTTATTGGTATTCACAGGCAGCTGCTGATCTCTACCTGCATTGGTCTGATTGGGGAGGAGAGACCCTGCATTCTGTTACAGTACAGCACCAGCTAATCATCCCGTGGACCATATTCAGTAAGCTAAAAGAAGACCAATTCTGGGGAAAACAACTGCACCATAGTGGACAAATAAAAATCCCTCTAATGCCCATTGATTCATATTGGGATTTTAACTCTTTGAATCAGAGAGAGAGAGATATTAAAAGGACAGTAATGTCCCATTCAAAATTATGCTTGTTTTGTAGAGGTTTAAAAAATAAGTTATTTGGCACAAATCCTATCTTTCATACTGTTATGGTTTGAGAGATACCGACTTGTAAAGTTTCCCATTTCCTGCTGTCTACTATAAAGCTAACAGCAGGAGATTTTAGTTGTGCGACTCGAGGAGGCTCTTCAGCAGAGCCGAAATCACATTATTTAAAACAAATTACTTCACTGGAATGGTCTACAAAGTCTGCTTGCAAACCAGGCACACTTTGTAGACCTTTCCAATGAAGAAATTTTTATAATAATGCGATTTCAGCTCTGCTGAAGAGCCGCCGACTGGTCCCCAGACCAGGATCTCCTGCTGTCAGCTGGACGCTGACGTTAGGAGAAGGGGAGGGAGGGAGGTACTTTACATACTAATATCTCTCAAACCGTAAAGGTTTTTTAAACCTCTACAACACAAGTATAATTTTTTATGGAACATTAGTGTCCCTTTAACTCATAGTACTGAAGAGGTTGAAAGTACCATTCAAATTAATGGAAATGTTTATTTGTTTCTTATGGTACAGATCATTTGTTCTTTCTGAATAAGACAATGTATATCCATTCATGTATCTATCTATCTATCTATCTATCTATCTATCTATCTATCTATCTATCTATCTATCTATCTATCTATCTATCTGTCTGTCTGTCTGTCTGTCTGTCTGTCTATCTATCTATCTATCTATCTGTCTGTCTGTCTGTCTGTCTGTCTGTCTGTCTATCTATCTATCTATCTATCTATCTATCTATCGATCTATCTATCGATCTATCTATCTAGCTAACTATCTAGCTAACTATCTAGCTAACTATCTAATCTATCTCTTTGTCTATATATATAGTGTATATATATATATATATATATATATATATATATATATATATATATATAAAACATTTAAGCTGTAAAAAAATATTTTTTTCTATCTTCTATCTTGGCTCTAAGGACAGCATAATAAATATAAAGTACTATGTATAAAACAAAATTGGCAATTTTACTGTCGTCAAGAGTATTGCATAAAGTCTATGGTACTCAAGATATATAAAAACAATTGCTGTTCAATATAATATTATTTATATATACTATAATGAGAAACATGACTAACACATAATACATAAAAATATATGTAGAGCACTACAGAATATTGGCAACAAAAATAAACTATTCTATGAATGAATGAATGAATGAATGAATATGTTTATTTATATAGCGCCACAAGTGTGCACAGTGCTTTACAATTTAAGGGTTTAAACAATACAGGGTTACAGGTGCTTTGTAGCGTGAAACACTGGGTGCGAGGTCCCTGCCCGAAAGGCTTACAATCTAAAGTGGTAATGGGAGACATACAGAGTACATAAGGGACAAGTGCTGAATACAGTGCTAGTTCTGATGATGATAGAGGACATCTGTAAAGTAAATAATTTATAAGAGCATTCTTTGTACAACATCAGTGCCTTTCTAGCATGTTGGGATTTTATCCATGAGGTGCATTTTCAAGTGAGATTTGAAGGTCATCAGAGAGGTGCAGTGGCGCAGGTTGGATTGTAGAGCATTCCATAGATACAGAGCAATAAGAGAAAAAGGTTTGATACGTGACAGGGCTGTAGACACAAAAGTAACATAGAGAAGACAGTCATTGGCTGAAAGTAAGTGGAAGGATGGAGTATAGAGGGAGTAGAGTGGAAATGTAAGAAGGAGTAGAGGAGAGAAGTGTCTTGAAAGAGGGAAGAAAGATTTTGTAAGATATCTGAAGTTTGATAGGCAGCCATTGGAGAGTTTTCGGCAGCAGCAGGGCAGGGACAGATCTAGGTGACAGAAGAGTAATCCGTGCTGCAGCATTCTGTATAGATTAGAGTGGATGGAGATGGGAGGCAGGAATGCCAAACAGAAGAATGTTGTAATAGTCCTTGCGGGAGAAGATGACTGAGTGTATAAGAATTTTAGCTGTGGAGGAACAGAGGAAGGGATGGATTTTAGCAATGTTACGCAAAAGACAGCAACAGGATTTAGCAATGGCATTAATATGAGGGGAGAATGAGAGAGACGTGTCAATTATCACCCCTAGACACCATGCTTCTGATACTGGATTTATGGTAGTGCCATTTACAGTCACCTGGAAGGGCGCTACAGGGCCAGTCCTAGGTGGGATGAGGAGTAGCTCAGTTTTAGACATATTGAGTTTGAGGTGCCTATGAGCCATCCAGTCTGAGATAGCTGAGAGGCAATCTGTGACTTTAGCCTGGATATCAGAAGTCAGTCGAGGTGCAGATAAGTAAATCTGGATGTCATCTGCATAGAGGTGATATTTGAGTCCAAATGAGTTAATAAGATCACCAAATGTTATTGTGTAAAGAGAAAACAGAAGTGGTCCTAGAATAGAACCTTGAGGAACCCCAAGAGAGAGTTGGATGGGAGAGGATGAAGAGGTTGCAGAGGAGACACTGAAGGTTCTCTTAGACAGATAAGAGGAGAGCCAGTCCAGTGCTGTGTTATGGATTCCTAAGGAGTGAAGAATGTGGAGGAGGAGAGCATGATCAACAGTGTCAAAAGCTGCTGAGAGATCAAGCAGGATAAGTATTGGATAGTGACCTTGAGATTTGGCAATGTGAAATCACTGACCACTATTGTAAGAGTAGTTTCAGTAGAGTGAGCAGTGCGAAATCCAGATTGTAAAGGGTCCAGCAGGTCGTATGTGTTAAGGAAGTCAAGCAGGCATGAGCAGGCTAGGCGTTCCAAGAGTTTAGAGGCAAAAGGCAGAAGAGAAACAGGTCGATAGCTAGAGGGTATGTTACTGTCAGAAGAGTTGTTCTTGTGGATGGGTGTTACTAAAGCATGTTTGAAGTTATCAGGAAAGGTAGTATTGGCAAAGGAGGAGTTCAAAATTTGTAATAGGATTGGGTTTATTGTGGGGGAGAGGGACTGGATGAGGCGAGAGGGGAGCGGATCAAGTGCACATGTAGTGGACGGAGAGGAGGATAGCAGGATAGTTAGTTCCTCCTCTGTGACTAGTGAAAAAGAGTCCAGAGTACCAGGAGGGGAATGAGGGAGGCTAGGAGGAGATATACAAGTTGGTATATTAGCACGGATGGAGTCCACCTTGGCTTTGAAGTAGTCAGCAAAGTCTTTTGGCTGTATGGAGTTTGTGGGGGAAGCAGATGGAAGGAGGAGGAGGGAGTCAAAGGTAGAGAAAAGGCATCAGGGGTTGGATTTATGAGTGTTGATTAGTTGTGAAAAGTAAAGTTTTTTGGCGAGGGACAGAGAAGAGTTAAAGCAGGAAAGGAGGAAACTGTTGTGGAGAAAGTCTGCCAGAGAACCATACTTTCTCCACAGTCATTCAGCTGAACGGGTACAGGAGCAGAGGAAGCTGGTGTCTTTAAAAAGCCAGGGCAGCGGGTTAGTTCTGTGAGTGGATCGGAGAGAGAGATGCATGCAGGTTCAAAGAGGAGGATAGGACTGAGTTGTATGTTTTGACAAGGCTGGTAGTGTCAAGATTAATGGGAATAGAAGTCCAGTAGCCAGTGAGTACTGGAGAGCCGGGAGATTAAGGGATTTGAGGTTATGCTTGAAGCGGGGAGAGGAAGCAGGGATTGCTGAAGGTGTATAAGTGGTGCAGAATGTTAGAAGATGGTGATCGGATAGTGGAAGAGGAGAGATAAAATCTGAGAGTGCACAGCCTCTAGTAAACACAAGGTCTAGGAAGTGGCCATCCTTGTGAGTACTAGCATTTGTCCACTGGTTTAGTCCAAATGCAGATGTTAAAGAGAGAAAACGAGATGCCCAGGAGACGGAGGGATCATCCACATGGCAGTTGAAGTCCCTCAGAAGAAGTGAAGGTGTGTCTGATGAGAGGGAGAAGGAAAGCCATGATTCAAAGTCAGATAAGAAGTCTGAAGGTGTTGAGGTAGGTGGGTGATAGATAACTGCAACTTGCAGAGAGACTGGAGCAAAGATACGGACAGCATGCGACTCAAAAGAGGAGACGCAGAGTGTGGTGGGGGGAGAAATTTGTTTGTAATGACAATGTTCAGGGAGCAGCAAACCCACACCTCCCCCAAGT
Source organism: Rhinophrynus dorsalis (assembly GCA_037306005.1). Classification (NCBI taxonomy): domain Eukaryota; kingdom Metazoa; phylum Chordata; class Amphibia; order Anura; family Rhinophrynidae; genus Rhinophrynus; species Rhinophrynus dorsalis. The sequence continues at coordinate 300,043,257 of CM074719.1, read as the reverse complement.
CCAGCTGAGTGTGGAGTGTGAGAGATGGAGAGACCACCGTAGGAGATTGCTGCCTCTAAAGCAGTGTCAGATTGAGAGAGCCAAGCTTCAGTAACAGCAAGTAAATTGAGGGAGTGGGAGAAAAAGAGATCATGCACAGTGTTATATTTGTTAGTAATAGAGCGAGAATTCCATAGAGCACAGGAAAAGGGAAGAAATTGAGGTTGAAGGCAGGGAATGGTGATTAGGTTTTAATTGTTCCTATGCTGACTGGAGGTAGAGTGTTTGTGAAAGGAGATGGGGCCAGGGTTTGGAGAGATATCTCCAGCTGTCATTAACAGAAGAAAAGAGAGAGACAGGAGATGAGAGAGTGATTTGTGTGTATTTGGTTTTTGGTTTGTGTGGGGTGGGGGAGTGCAGGAGCGGAGAAGAGTGAGGAGTTGTTGTGTTGAGGTGAGTGTGGATGATAGAAGTGAAGGAGAGATATAAACATAGGGTGGAAGAGATGGTGGAGGGTAGAAGGAACCAGATATTTTACTGAGAACTGCAGCCATAGTGAGAAGGAATATTAGGTATGTAGGTATTGTTTGCAGAGGCCCTGATATTGAAACAACAGTACGAATGGGACAAGAGCACCTTCTCGTGATGGAAGAGTTTGAGTCCACAAGCTGGTGTTATACAGAGAATCTGAAGTTTAGGAGAATTGCAGAGCTTCCATTTAGGTGTTTGCTTCAGGTCCTTTGTAGCCTTGCTTTGGGAGGTGTTCTTTCTCCAGTGGAATCTGTTCTGTCTCTTGCCCCACTCCTGCTCAAGTCCTACTTAAGTCTCCCTTCACTTAAGATGGCTCACTTGGGAATGGGAACCCCCTTAGATTGTCACCCTGTAGGGCTGTCACCCTAGCCTGCAAGTATTATATAGCAATCTTATTATTCAGCTTAATTAACAATATAATATGTGTCAATATAGTGTTGATATAGTGCTAAAGCCCTGGACTTCAAAAGGGCAAAAATATCCCTGTATGTCAAAGAACCAGCACCCGGGCATGTGACATCATAAACTATTAGCAAGTTCGAAGGCAAATACTTACAACTTGCTAATAGAAGGATGTAATATATAACAGTATAGCAAAAAGGGTCATAGACAACAGCAGGGAAATATATGTTCCTATGTGTCACAGAACTAATGCACATAAATATACCTCATAAACATAATATGTATGAAAAAGATGTATCCACAAATATCCATCTATAGTCCCATGAGTGAGCAATGGAAGTCAGAACTGTTATTTATTATGAGTTTGTTCTGTACCTACAGTGTCAGATAAAGATAAATACCATTTCTTTCTTGTGGAATATACACATTTTTTATTATCAAGTCCTGTTACCATGTGAATGTTTTAATCTGACAGAGAACCATTTAGATGTTTTATTTTTTATTTTTATGGATTTTTTTTTATTTGGTTCGTATTTTCTGCTTTGTTTTATTGTGTTAGTTTTAGCTAAGTTTCTCTGTGTTCGTTGTGTGAGCATGGAAGCCAGTAGATTAATGCTCTGACTTCCATTGCACACTAATGGGACTGTAGACTGATACTTGTGTATATATATCTTTTTCATCCATATTATGTTTATGAGGTATTTTTTTATGTGCGCAGTCAAAAAACCTTTCTATCTCTGGAAAACTCTTTGCCTCATAACTTTTTTCTAGAGGGCACATTCAGATTCCGTTAACTGCATCACGCTATGTTCACCTGGAGAAACAATAAAACGCACATTTTGGAAATTATTCAAAACCTTCATTTTTTCTCAAAGAACTAAGGTTTGCAGTCACAAAAGCTTTCTATCTCTGGAAAACACTTTGCCTCATAATTCAAATTCCTTCATTGCTTCTGTGATACATAGGGACATATATTTCGCTGCTGTTGTCCATGACCCTTTTTGCTGTACTGTTATATAGTGTATCTTTCTATTAACAGGTATTTGTCTTCTTAATTGCTAACGGTGTATGATGCTACATTCCCATGCACTGGTTCTTTGTCACATAGGGATATTTTTGACCTTTTGTTGTCCAGGGCTATAACACTATATCAACACTATACCAACACACAGAATAATTTATTTTTATTTTTTGGTTGTCAGTATTCTGTAAAGCTCTATATGTATTTTTTATGAATTACGTGGTAATCATATTTCTCATTATACTATATATGAGTAATATTACACTGAACAGTGGTCTGTTAATGTAGTTTTTATACATATAGTAGTAGTATATATTTAAAGGGGAACTACCACCCCACACAATCTTTACCTTCACTAAGTCCCCACCTGGCGACTAGCTGCTTAGTAGCGCTAGTTGCCAGAATAATTACCTTATTTAATAGATTTCTCCTCTCTTCCATGGGCGACAGGCAGGACGGAGCATGGACATCTTGCCATTGTGATGTCCGCGCGCCTACGCTATCAGTCCCAGCCGGGTCTAGGAGGCGTTGCTAGGAGCCATTTGGGGACTTAGTGAAGGTAAAGATTGTGTGGGATGGTAGTTCCCCTTTAAAGGGATAGTAATACTTCATTTTAACTTTATTTTATTTTGTAGGCATTAAAAAAACATGAAGAATGATATAAGTCTTATCTCTGAAACCTTTATGGTTTAAGAGATATTCACAAACAAAGTATCCCCCCCCTGTTCAACCAGATAAGAAGGGAGATGCCCAGGTAGACTGCAGAGAGGGACAATCTTCAATTAAGATAATGGAAAAAGCTGAAAAACTTTTCAAGGGGGGAAGGGCTTTCATTGTTTTCATACAAAGAAAATTGTCCCCTTCTGTTATCTGTACTGTCATACAACCAGACTCACATCTGAGAAGAGATGGCTTACACTAGGAAAAAGGGGCGGGGAGGGGAACTTTGCTTGTGAATATCTCATAAACCATAAAGGTTTGAGAGATAAGACTTATATCATTCTTCATGTTTTTTTAATGCCTACAAAATAAAATAAAGTTAAAACGAAGTGTTACTATCCCTTTAAGCACAGTGATATTTGTAACTATTTTTGTCTTTTTAGTGTGATCTGACAAGTGGAGGATCACAATCTGGACTGCTGGATTATAACATATTAAGACGAATAAAATAGCTAATAAAATATCCTTTTTCCTTTTCTGGCACCACCATTTACATTATATTCTTAAAATAATAATTTATATTCTTTTCTTCTGATTCCTTTAGTACTGGAAGCTGTATCACTCAAGTAAGCACAGTGCACGCACACTGTATTCCAGACTCTACTGCTGTCTCTTGCAACTATGCCTGTTATTAATCCTGAGTGTGTGTAAAAATTTGATTTACAGTTCAAACTTAAGTGCACACTTGCACAAAAAAGGCACAGTACATACACAATGTTCCAGAATCAAGACACACCTCAGCTGTCTCCAGCAACTACGTTTTTATTAATCCTGAGAGTGTTAATTTATTTTTAAAAAAGGAAAAGTAGATTTACTCTTAAAAGTGATGTGCAAACCTGTACACAAATAAGCAATGTGCACACACATATGTTCCAGACTCCACTGCAGTCTCCAGCAACTATGGCTATTATTCCTGAGTGAGCTTCAATTTAATTTTTAAAAAAAGTTAAATTACATTTACTGTGCAAACTTCAGTGCACAAATGCACACAAGTAGGCACTGTGTGGACATGCAGTGTTCCATCCAGACTCCACTGTTGTCTCCAGCAACTACTCCTGTTATTACTGAGTGTGTTAATTTAATGTAAAAGTAAATCAAGCTATATTTACTGTTCAAAGCCAAATTCACAACTGCATACAAATAGGCACTAGATGCTTCTGATGCCACTGCTGCTTCCATCCTCTCCAGGATCAGATCTAGTTTGTTGGGTGGGGGCTTTTTTCTGTTAGACAGCCACCACCACTACTTCTTCAGTAAATAATTAGTCATATAGCGATAAGCTTAGTACTATTATCCAGCATAAGTACAGTGTTATTAAGAAATCCTACCTCTTCTGAGAATCATGGCCAGGCATCAGCACAGACATCTTGACTTAGAGACATCTGTGTGCCTGCACTGTCCGTCCTGGTCTCGTGTAGGGGGTATGGCATTGTATCTTAAGGTACCAGGAAGGGACTGACGGTGCAGATGTGCAGACGCAGCTAAAACAAGAAGCCTGGTTGTTAGTTGGTTGTTAGTCTCAATGACGCTGTACTTATGCTGGATAATAATACTATTTCTAAGCTTATCGCTAAAATGACTCATTATTGGGGGGGCTATATTTGGGGTGATAGTTCTGCTTTAAATAGACCCCAATAATTGTAAAGGGGACGGAGGTCACATCTAGATTTAACTCAAATGTACTGTGGAGGGCCGCAAGATTGGAGAGGTAGGGCCAATGTGGCCCTAGGACCACATTTTTTGTCATGCATGGTATAAAGCAACTATTTAACAGCTTAAATGACAGAGAGGTATCCAAAGAGTTGCAATACAATGCATTGGATACCTCTCACTCAAGGTGTTAATCAAGCACCTATATATTGATCTAATCAAGCATCTATCCATCGTTGTAATTATATGTATATATTATCAGATCAATTATATAATCCCTTGGGTAAAAGGGAAGCCTCCAAGGCATTGTTTCCTTATGAGTTGGCAGTCTTTTTAGCATCCAGAGGATTCATACATTAATGAGATTTCTTATAACATGTCAAATTATCTATCTTGGAAATGTATCTAATCAATCCTCTCTATCACCATGCCAATTAACTAAGATATCAATTACCCTATACATTTTTCTTGTTTGCTGTGATCTCTGACAAAAGTCTGTCAGGTGTTTGTTAGAGATAACAGCGGATTTCCCTGTATACCACACAAAAGCATGTGCTAGGAAGGAAACCACTCAATGTATCTAGAAGAAAATTGGAATGATACTAGGGCAAACCCACTTCATTACAGGGTACAAATAGGGATTCACAACATTCCAGCTGATTTAAATCAGGCTTTTAACCCAGAATGATTCAAATGGGGATTCACAACATTGCAGCTGATTTAAATCAATCATTTCATCCCACTAGGATTCCAATAGGGAGTCACAAGATTCCAGATGATTTAAATCAGGCTTTTAACCCAGAAGGATTCAAATGGGGATTCACAACATTCCAGCTGATTTAAATCAGTCATTTCATCCCACTAGGATTCCAATAGTGATTCACAACATTCCAGCTGATTTAAATCAGGATTCTAACCCACTAGGGTTCAAAGAGGGATTCACAACATCCCAGCTGATTTAAATCAGGCTTTTAACCCACTAGGATTCAAATAGGCATTCACAACATTCCAGCTGATTTAAATCAGGCTTTTAACCCACAAGGATTCAATAGGCATTCACAACATTCCATCTGATTTAAATCAGGCTTTGCATCCCACTAGGATTCCAACAGGGATTCACAACAATCCAGCTGATTTAAATCAGGTTTCTAACACACTAGGATTCAAATAGGGATTCACAACATCCCATCTGATTTAAATCAGGCTTTTCATCCAACTAGGATTCAAATAGGGATTCACAACATCCCAGCTGATTTAAATCAGGCTTTTCATCCAACTAGGATTCAAATAGGGATTCACAACATTCCAGCTGATTTAAATCAGGCTCTTAACCCACTAGGATTAAAATAGGGATTCACAACATGCCAGCTGATTTGAATCAGGTTTTTAACTCACAAGGATTCAATAGGCATTCACAACTTTCCAGCTTATTTAAATCAGGCTTTTCATCCCACTAGGATTCAAATAGGGATTCACAACATGCCAGCTGATTTAAATCAGGCTTTTAAGCAACTAAATGTCAAAAAGGCATCCAAACTCATTGCAAAACCATGTAAAGAGAACTATAGACATGAATATTCCTTCTTTACATGTAAAGTGGGTTCATATAAGGTATGTATATGCATATGTTTATCCTAGGCTGACCTAAGCTGACATGTCACCTAGAATACACCAGACCAAAACTGGTAGATGGAGTCAGGAAGTTAAAGAGCTGCAATTCTGGTTCAAACCAATGGCACCACAGAAGGACAATAAAATGTGCAATTGATTTAATTGAGGCTTTTAACCCATTGAATGCTAGAGGTCTCTATTGCACTGCCTCCCAATGTACAGAGATTTTTTCTATCATTCTGGAGGTTAAAAGCACCATTCATTGCAATGAAAATTTGGGGAATTTTTATTTGCCCCCATGGTACAGTTGGTTTGCTCCATCATTACTTATATACATACCTGGGAACTTTTCAAACAGGCAGGGCTGGATTTACATCTCAGGAGCCTGTAGGCACAGAAATCTGAAGCGCCCCCCCGGCGATTTGCCATCTCCACATTGCCCCCCATCAGCTTCATATTGCCCCATCAGCTCCAACTTGCCCCCCATCAGCTCCAACTTGCCCCCCCATCAGCTCCAACTAGCCCCCCATCATCTGCAACTAGCACCCATGATGATCTCCATATTGCCCCTCACAGTGCCTCCATCATCTGCATATTGCCCCCAGTGTCCGTTTCCTACGCTGGAGAGGAGAGGTCTGTCTGTGCCTCCTCCTTCTGCACAGACCTGTAGCTGCTGGATCTCCCGCACAATCTTCTCTTCAGTAATACAGAGCGCTGGGAGATGATGTCATCTCCTGGCGCTCTGTATTACTAAAGAGCTGACGAGGGAGCTCACAGCAGCTACAGGTCTGTGCCGAAGAAGGCACAGACTGAGACCTCACCATGTTGTTGCGGACCGCAGGGAATCCGAATGACAGGCGCCCCACTGTGGGGTGCGCCTGTAGGCAGATGCCTACTCTGCCTAATTACAAATCCGGCCCTGCAAACAGGGCTACCCGGAGGGTAACCCTGTCAGCGCCGACCTGGGAGGAAAATGACGCGATTCGCGTCATAAAAGGGGCGGGACACAAAAATCCCTGCTAAATGTATCTAAGAGTGCGGGGAGTGGGAGGAACCAGGCGGGATGGAGCGCAAGTGGGCAGAGTTTCTATTTAAACTCTGCCCACCCGGTGATCCACACATAATTCAGTCTGAAATCCGGAGTCTCCGAGGCAAAACCGGAGAGTTCCCAGGTATGCTTATATAATGCTTTCTGTGTTGTTGTCTCTTTCCGTTGAGTCACAACACAGGATGGGGGTTGCCTGTTTCTCACAAGCCTGAATGCACCCTTGAAAATTTCCATTAATTTACTGAATGAGAAACTCTGAATTATGATATAAACTATTTCTTTATTTTCCATACCCATGTCTTTAGAATTTAATCTACCGTTTTTTAATCCAGAATATGTACAATATGGGTACTGAAGTATTGTCCTAATGTCTGATCATCCCATAAATATTTCACTCCTTCTACAGTAACCATCTGAGAAATACCATCATACGGCTGGGTCCTGCCCTCTCTGCGTCTGTCATTGCAACTTCTATATTGTAATAACAGCTGTAGATTTCTGTCAACAGGCGGATATGGTAATTAAAACAGCACTATGAAAAAGATGGCTTGCAGCACAATTAATTCACTCAAAAATAATAACAATAATTCATTATAATGTACACCAGATGTCTGATACACCTGCTCATTCTGCTAATACCGGATGATCATTTTGAATTGTAGAAATGCTTACAAAAGTGCTATCATCTATATATACACCATTAAGATTACCAATAACAGATAATAATAATAAAAAAACAACAACAACAAAAACATAATTTTATATATTATCTTGTGGGGAGGAGACAAATCTCATATAGTCATTATATTAGTTATCCTCAAACTGAGTTTCATGGAACCCCTGGCTTAAAAAGTGCAAGATGACGAAAGTAAGCCATGAGGATTACAGGGGCTATATTACTATTGGTACACTAGGTGCAAAGCACTGGGGCCTGGACAAGTTTAGGTTCCCATTGAACTCTCAAAATATGATAACTTTAGGATTTTTAAATAATTGAATTAGAGGCCCCAAAATTATTTTGCACCAGGGTCTTTGTTCACTAGACCCACCATTAGGTGGACAGGGGAACAAGGCTGGAGTTATAAACAGTGCATTTGTGTGTCTACACTAGGTACATAAAGATAAATCTGCAGACATTGTCAGTCCACTTCAGAAAGGATGAAGGCCCCCTCAGCATACTAAGGGTATGGATCGTAACATGCCATGCTGGTCAGCAAACTAGAATTGCAGTCACAGGTCTTTTCCAAAGGTTTATTCCATCAACGTTTCAGCCCCACTTTGGGTCTCTGTCAAAGTCATACACTTTATTTTCTGGAGTCCCCTGAGGAGACTTCTCTGGTGCCACTGGGGACATATAATTGCGATGAATTGCTGCAAAAAGGGACAAGGTTTACCCATGAGTGTGGGCGGGGCTGTCCAGGGGCATCACAAAAGTGGGAGGGACTGACTGGGGAAGGAGGAAAAGTGGGAGGAACTGGGTAGAAAGCAGCAGAAGTGGGCAGAGTTTTAAAGGAAACTCCCCAATAAAGGAAAATCAGCCTCTGCTCTGGAGACCCGCTAATACACTCTCAAAACCGGAGTCTCCAGGGCAACTCCAGAGAGTTCCCAGGTATGATCGAAGTGGGACCAAAAAGCTGGATTGGCACCCAGGCTATATATATTAATCCTTTGAGTGCCAGAGAGTTATCCAATGCATTACATTGCAATGCGTTGGATATCTCTCTGGCCCTCAAAAGGTTAAGCGGCAGCCGTGGTCAATCCACTGCAGGATAAAGGCCTTCTCAGCAGGCTGAGGATACAGATTTTTATCTGTCACACTGATAAAATGCACGTTGGCAGATATTTAACCCTGCCGGGATCTAGAACATGCACAACTGAGGTTTGAAACGATTTCACAGCTAGTGCATCAACCAATTCAACTAAACCTCTTGAAGTTAGAGAGATCTTCAGGGCATTGCAAAGCAATGCACTGATAACCTTTCTTGTAATCTGCCACACTGGTGGGCAGCTTGAACCTGCGACCCTGAGGTTTGAACAGATTCTGCACTGTAAAACTTTCTTGTATCCTAGGGGTTAAAGGGATAGTAATGTTTTGCAGCAGCTCCAATTAATCTTTATAGTATTTGAACCATGGATAGTGTTATTTCAATACTGTCAAAGTTGTAGTTCAAGACTAATTGAATGATAAACTATCCTCCTCCCACCCCTTTTACCTAGTGTAAGCACCTCTCCTCAGATGTGGAATCTGGTCTTGAGACCAGACAGCTCACAGCAAAGGACAATCTTACTGTGAGCATAGGAAAACCCTGCCCCCTTTGACAGGTTTTTCAGGTTTTTACTCTATGCTAATTTAAGATTGTCCCTCTCTGAGATCCACCTGGACAGTCTTGCTACTCTGAGGTGAACAGTGTTACATCACTAAAAGTGGTGGGAGGGTGATACTTTATCAATAGTCAATTACTCTTGAACTACAAATCTGACAGTATTGAAATAACATTCTCCATGGCCCAAATACTATAAAGATTAATTGGAGGTGCTTTTATTGTGACATATTACTATCCCTTTAAACAATTAGATTTGTTTAATCTTTCACTGTGATTTTGTTATATTAAATCTAAGGGTTCCACCACTGCAAATAATCTTGAGAACCACTGTCTTATATGAAAAACAAGTGTTTTTGGATTATTATTCATCAAGCAAAACAAATGCCATTCTGGAGCAGACCAGCTGCAGCACAGAGTTGAAATGAAAATTACAAAAAATGGGGCTTTAAACCCGTTGAATGATACAGAAGTCTACAACACATTGCTTCATGTTGGGAGCTTTCATTTCACCCCCTATGTTTCCATTGTTTTCCCCCTGAATTTCACCTTCTTGTCTTGATGAATAGGCCCAATATTTTTGTTTAAAAATTGAAATAATAATTGAAGGCTCTAAGAAGATGAGTGGCAAATGTTGTGTAACCATAGCAATGGATTAAATCATTTCACAAAGCACAATACTGAATTCAATCAAGTTACATTCACTGTATAAAAGAAACTGGAGTAATTCTGTGGCAAACCATTTGCACTATAGGGGACATATAAAAAAAAACTCATTGATTTAAAGGGATAGTAATGTTTCATAATAAAAGCAGCTCTAATTAATCATCATAGTATTTGGACTTTGGAGAGTGTTATTTCAATTCTGTCAGAGTTGTAGTTCAAGAGTAATTCAATGACAAAGTATCCCCCTCCTGCCCCTTTTACTGATGTAACACTGTTCAGCCAGATCAGAAGGGAGGTGCCCAGGTAGACTGCAGAGAGGGACAATCTTCAATTAAGATAAGGGGAAAACCTGAAAAACTTGTCAAGGGGGGCAGGGCTTTCATTGTTCTCATAGGAAGAAGATTGCCCCCTACTGTTATCTGTCTGGTCTATGAACTGCATTCCACATCTGAGAAGAGATGGCTTACACTAAGAGGAGAAACTTTGCTTGTGAATATCTCTCAAACCATAAAGGTTTGAGAGATAAGACACATCGTTCTTCATGTTTTTTAATGCCTACAAAATAAAATAAAGATAAAACAAAGTATTACTATCCCTTTAAATGTGGCTTTAAACCCATGAAATACCAGACAGGTCTTCAATTATAGCTGGGAGCTCTCCGGATTTGCCCCGGAGACTCCTGCATTTCAGGGTTTCCGGGGCAGAGGCTGATTTTCAGGATGTGAGGAGTTTCTAATGAAACTCTGCCCACTTCTGCTGCTTCCCTGTCTGTTCCTCCCACTCCTCCTTCTCCAGCCTAGTCTGCCTATTTTTCACTACGTTTCTTAACCTTGACCCTTCACTCACAATTAATCCCCGCTCCCTTTTGACACAAATTGTGCCATTTATCTCCCCCAATGGCACCACAGGACTCCCCCTCCAGATAGTCCAGAAGAAAAAGTTGCCATTGATTCACAATGAATCAGATAACTTTCTAGCATTAAATGAGTTAAAAACCCCATTTGTATTTCTAGAGTGTCCCATTATTGTCGCAGTTTGCTTTTATACATAACGCCAAGTGTCTGTGGTGACAGGAGCCCTACCTTCATAGCTAGATCGGAATCCTTGTGCACTGACTGCATAGTCTGATACCAACCAGAGTGTCAGGAGATTGCCGCTGCTCACAATTGGGGCTGGCAGATGGAAACCAGTTAACCTGAGGAATGAGCAAGACACAGTATTAGTTTAAATGCTTAGAGACAAAATGAAACAACATAAACATTACTGAATTGTAACAGAACTACAAAATTTAATAACATTTAAAGGGACCTCAGCACGTAACCCTTTGAGTGCCAGAGGGGTGAGCAATAGATTGCTTCATAATTTGTTGCTGATTCATTTGGCACTCAGAGGATTAAAAACAACTTTTCTGATTCTGAAAAAGCTTTTAAAATCACCTGTATGCTGAGGTAAACATTTTTTTATTCAGAGAACTCATTTTTAATTACTTAGATTTATATATTATGTTAATTCAGGCATCGTGTACGCACTTACTGTCTTAGGCCTACATTACCTCTTCCCTCTCTCACTGATCGTGCTCAGCAATGCATTGCTGACCTCTCCTAGAACTGAAATGATTATGTTTTAGTGAGTGGGGACATGATGCATGATACATTGACGGCATGCCTCAATTAGTATAATTTATAAATCTAGGGTTGATATATGATATTCCGCTAGACAGGAAAGTCGGCCAACATAAGTGTAGGAAAAAGTCAATATTCAAGTATTTTTACTGGCATCTGCTATCACAGGTCAGCCAGTATGTATCCTGAATTTTCCAATTTGAAATATATATACCAAAACTGAACAAAACCACATTACAAACAGCCATTTGAGTATTGCATACAAGCAGAATGGCCTTTGAAAGGATGTTTTCTCCTGCCAAATAGGCCTTTTACATGCAGCCTACAAAGACTGAGTTTACCATACCTCCTAAATGCCCCTCTTTAGAAGCAAAAGTCCCTCTTTGAGACCAAAATCCCACCCTGGTGTCCCTCTTTTTAGGAGATCAGACTGTGTGGTGTGTATATAAGGGTATCACATTGCTACACAGCAGTTAAACTACTATAAATATTTCTTTAAACTTCAGTGTTTATCCTGTCTAGGACTGTTGACCAGGAGAAATCCACATCCTTCCATTGAAAGGCAATAGACATCCTCGTAGCCAAGCAGATCCTGACTTTTAACATATGCTGGGCTTTAGAGACTAGAGAAACTCTCTCTCCAAGAAAGACCTGAGAAGTCTCAAGGGATAATAATGTACCTATCAACTGATAAATTAAAGATTTTACTTTGGACCAAATATATTTAACCTTGGGGCAAAACCACCACATGTATATAAAGGTGCCAGTAACATTGTACCCACGAAAGCATACATTGGGAACATATTTATACATTAAGGATAATTTAGCAGGTGTTAAATAGGAAAGGTGAATCATTTTAAAAGATAGCTCAACTAAGTTGATATTTAAGGAACTTTTGTGAGAGCGCGACATCAATTGTTTCCATTGTTCTTCCAACCAGGATTTGTTTAAGATCACTTCCCAGGTAGACTGGCAAAATAGTTTGGAGTTATCCCAAAGAAGGATTTTGTAGATAAGAGAGACCGACCTCAGAGAAGGGTTCCAAAGGTTAACAAAACATTCAAATCTAGAAAGAGGTAACAATGTAGGCACCAAAAAGATTTTGGAGAGTAAACTTTATAATATCATTGTACACTTCTTGATCAGGATAGGAATTAATTATATCTTTGAGAGTCGGCCAGTCTAAGAATCTGACTCTGAAGATGATGCTCCTACCATGCCGTGAGCAAATAAAATTGTTGACAAAAGATTATGTAGAATGGTTCCAACAGAAGAAAGGAGCTCTAAGGGGGAAAAGCTTCTTCCTGAAGTCCATTAAGAAGTATTCCTCTTTGGCAGTTTGAAATGATGGAGGTATGGTCTACCAGTTTCTCTTATGTGTACCTAAGCACCCTCTATACACTCCAACAACCCACACACCTCCTTAACCCCTCTGATGTCAGAAAGCTTGCAATGCATTGAAACTATGGTGGTACAGGGCAATACAGAGGAAAAGGGTAACATAAGCAAGTATGCCACCGGCTTAACAGATCTTCAGGCTGGCCGTGGAGGGGGTTATAGTAATGGAGGGGGTGCAGATCCCATTCTTTTTAGTTCATCTGCATCTATGTTTTCTATCACTCCAGTTACAAATCAATGCTGCTTAACACAAATGTAAAGCAGACTCTAGTTCTTTTTCCACTCCATGTTATACACATGAAGTTTCATGTAAACAGCTTTTTTTCCATTGGAAGCAGCAATATACATTTAGCAGATCAAGGGGATCAGATACCTGCATTTCAATTTACTTGTGGGTAGAGTGAGGGTAATGGAAGGGGAGAGATCATGGGCGATTATTATACACATTAACTTTATTTTATTCTCTAAAAAACTTGGGTTTCATTTACACCTGCATATTATACATAGGTGAATATTTTACCTGAAATTTTAAGATAGATGATTTTAACACTCAAAATTACCAACATTGTTTTTTAGATAATATAGATCCTTTAAGCAGTTAAGGAACTAGGGACAGACAAATAAAATCAGCTATCCTAGGTGCTATGGTGTTGAGGTTGTATCTGTAATAAGCTTAATACCTTGACATCATATTTTCTGCCAAATTGTTACAATTTGTACATACTTAAGGCTAATCTATAAATTCCCACTTGATCATTTATGTTCTGCTAAGATCTTTCTTGAGAAAGGTCCTAGTTCAAAGTTCCACTGGTGCTGACCCTGTTCTGAAGAAAATGTGTCCATTCACATTGAAACATTCACATTGAAACGTTGACACTTTAATAAATGTATTTTTCATTTCAAAGTCTTGAGAGTGCTTGCCAGACTTTTGTTAGTTTCATATGCTGTTCTCACTTGACATAGTAGACAGGCAGAAGTTATTAGTAAGTGAGAGTGCTTCCCATCCAGAAGTTTCTACACACACACACACACACACACACACACACACACACGCACACACAAGTATACTCAGCTTGACATGAATCAAGGATCGAGGAAGGACCAGTGAAGGTCCAAAATGTTTGGCATGGAATAAACTCCTTATCTTCATTATTGCTGTCAATGAGTACTATTTCTGCTTAATCCTTGGTTCACCCAGGCTAGGTAAATTTGAATATTTCCATATTTTATGGGATGTGCACCAATTGCCGCACTTTTTTACTAATGGGATGTTTAGTACTATAATATATATGAGTTCCACTGCCAATGTCTCTATTAATGATAGAGAGACAGATAATTAGATAGATAGATAGATAGATAGATAGATAGATAGATAGATAGATAGTGGCAGGCACAAACATAGGAATAATCCAACAAAATCAGTATCCAGCCTGACCAAAGTATTGCAATAAATTAGACCTTTGTTTAATCCTTTGAGTGACAGATGTGTATGCTATGCCTTGCCCACAGGGTCCTGAGAGTACCTGCCTTTCTCTATAGTAACACTTTTCCAGCAGGACACCCTGGCAAGTGAAGGTCATCTTGAGTGCCACACTCTTTGAATGTATTAATTTATATTTCTCTTATGTCCAAAGTGGAAAACAGGATCCATGGGGGTAAAGTTCCTCTCCTCCGGAGGGCAGAACACCTCAAAAAAGGAGTTTTCTCTGAGGTAAAAACTCCTCTCTTCTCTCCATCTTTTCCCCCAACCTCCTGCGTTTCAAGTGAACTGGCCTCAAGATACTGCAATGAGTTGGCACTATTCTCTTAGTTAGACTTCTTTTTTATTTATTTTTTTTCCTAGGATATGGGATTGTGTAATCCCCCAATAGGTGGGATCCTATTAACTGGCTTGACCAGCATTTCCAATTTACATTCATTGCATTAATCATATAAGCAACATTTGCTGATACACATGAATATGATCCTTTAATGTTGTATATCTTATTGTTGTGTTTTGTGGTGTTGTTTGCACAAATGTGCTGACATGATTTGCAGGGTGATTTTTACCAAGGTTTGATCCCATTTCCGTTGTTTGTCCCTTCATTGGTCAGTTTTCTGTTGATGAAATTTTGTTTCAGATTCGGTGGTTGTCTGAATCCCAGAATAGGTGGTTGAGGAAATACATATTTTAACACCACATCACCTGTTAGCAGAGGCTGTAGCTCTTTGATGATGTTGCATGGGTTGTATGTAGTTACTAGAGGTATAAGTGTAGAGACTTCCTTCTCTTTGTATTATAACAGCTGTTCATGAGGTATTCTCAGTGCAGATGTTATTTTCTCTGTGATTGTCCTTGTTTTATGGCCTTTCTGTTTGAATGATTCTGATAATGTTTTAGATGATTGTTGTGGTCCTTGATATCAGAGCATTTGCAGTGGTATCAGATAGTTTTGTTGTGACTGATGCCTTGTTTAGTGAGCTGGGAGGAAGCTTGAGTTGTGAAGGAAACTGTGTTGAAAGATTTCAGAAAAGCTTTGAGTAATTCTTCACCCTCTGTCCATATGATGAATATATCATTGATATAGTGGAAATATTTATAAAGTTTGGAGTGTTATTTATCAAGAAAGCCATAAAAAGGTTTGCATATCGTGATGCCATCTTTATGTCCATGGCACATCGCATTGTCTTTAGGTAGAGATCCTGGTTGAAGGTGAAATAATTGTGTGTGGGAATAAATTGTATAAATTTAGTTATAGTTTCACGGCTGTATTTTGGGCTTAGGGCCTATGATGACAGGAATTGAAAGCAGGCATTAATACTAGTGATGATCGAGCACCCCGATGCTCGGGTGTTCGGGTGCTCTGGCCGAGCGCCCCCGGAGGCTCGAGTGCTCGGCCGAGCACCCAAGCCCCATTGAAGTCAATGGGAGGACTCGAGCATTACACCAGGCACCCCCTGCTCTGATGAGGGGAGGGTGCCTGGTTCATAGGAAAAGGTCAGAAAATGATGGAAACACCACAGAAATGGTTCAGGGACAGCATAGGGAGGATGTCTGGATGCATCTTGGACTCCAACGTCGCTGCTGGGAACGATGTTTGCCCGTAGTACGCCATTTTTACAGACTGACCGTAAAACACACAAAAAGGAAGATAAAAACGATTTTAGGCGAAAAATTGTTACCAAACAGTATTTGCTTGAACTATCAGGATCACGTCCACTTCCCCGTCCCTTTTTACCCGCCTTCTTCATATTAAACGGAATATATACCGGTAATCTGCGGCTAGGCACACGAAACAGAATGTGACGCTAATCTGCGGCTAGGCACACTAAACAATATGTGACGCTAATCTGCGGCTAGGCACACTAAACAATATGTGACGTTAATCTGCGGCTAGGCACACTAAACAATATGTGACGCTAATCTGCGGCTAGGCACACGAAACAGAATGTGACGCTAATCTGCGGCTAGGCACACGAAACAGAATGTGACGCTAATCTGCGGCTAGGCACAGTGAACGGAATATGTGACGTTAATTTGTGAATTTGCACACTAAACAGAATGTGACAATAATCTATGGCTAAGCACACGTTTAAAATGGGCCTTTTTGTCGCTGCGTTGTAAAATCATTGGCCCTGTGCACCTAACAGAATATGTCAGCTTGTCACTGCACTGTGAAATATTTGTACCTGTGCACCTAGTACAATGTCACCTTAGAACATGTCCCCCCCCACAAAAAAAGGAAATTGTGCCCCCCCAAACAAAATATAAATGCTGCCCCCACACACAACAGTCCTAAAAAGGACTTTTGGGTCTTGAAAGAGTTTCAACAATTTTATTCTCCCTACACTGACTTCCTGTGCATCTAGTATTATATGTCACCTTACTAATATCCCCCCCACAAAAAAAAAGGAAATTGTGCCCCCCCAAACAAAATATAAATGCTGCCCCCACACACAACAGTCCTAAAAAGGACTTTTGGGTCTTGAAAGAGTTCCAACAATTTTATTCTCCCTACACTGACTTTCCCTGCCTGAGCGCATCTCTCCCTGGCTAAGAATGAGCCGAACTCACGCGTCGGGTGCTATACAGCACCCGATCACGGGTTCTGGCCAGCCAATCAGTGTAATGCCAGCAGCCAACATGGCTGCTGGCATTACACTGATGTCAGAGCCTCCCCGCACGTTTATTGGCTGCGCAGCAGCCGCGAAACGTGCGGGGAGGAGACCCGAACATGGCGGGCGAGCACATGCGGTACTCGTACGAGTACCGCCATGTGCCGAGCCGAGCGATGCTCGAGCCGAACCGAGCTTCGGCCGAGCATGCTCGCTCATCACTAATTAATACCATTTAGGTGTGGAATGCTGCTAAAGAGTGAGTCCACATCCATGACAGCCAGAATTGTCTCTGGAGGTAAATATTTGATTTGGTTAAGTTTGTTAAGGAAGTCTGTGGTGTCTTGTATGTAGCTAATGATGTTAATGACCACATGTTGTAAGCTGTTTACCACAAGACTTGAGATCTGCTCAAGTCAGAGTTTCCATACATGTTACTATTGGCCTGCTTGGGTTTCTTGGTCTGTGGATATTTGGAAGTATGTAGAAAGTCCCCACAACAGAAATGGCTGGTATAAACTTTCTCAGTTCTTTTCTCTTGTTCTCTTGGACTAAATTATTTAACTGTAGGTTCATTAACATCCTCTTTTAAATATAGTTTTCCCATTTGATGTTATGCAAAACATTAGTCAGACCATAAACCACCATTTTTAAAACTAGATAATTGATCAATAGAACCACAGATATTGATATTTAAATTTAAAAAGAGTCATAATGACCATAATGTAATTTGTGCACATGCTCAGTAGAAAGCATGTTACTATAGGGAGGGTTATTTAGCTTATGGTAGGCTGTCATCTTTTGATAATTGAGTGAATTGGCCTCTGAAGTGAGACCTCATCCTTCACTTATTAAATTTGCCACACTTAGATATGACATTACAGATCTCAAAATAACTCGAGTTTATTTCACTACTCACTGGGTGTCATTGACCCCAACATACAGTGTCCCACTGTGATACCTCCCTACCATTCGATGTGTTAAAAGCCCCATTTTCAACAAAAAAAAAAAATCATCTAAACAATGCAGCTGGCTTCCTCCAGAACTGTATGAAAAAACAGGGGGAAAACAGGGGGACGTTTTAGAGCAAACCAACTGCATCATTTTGAATATTTGAAAAAAAACTATGGAAATGTAATGGCAAAAAACTTTGCTATAGCCACAGCTAGATTTGAATTCTAAATTAGAGTGGAATACAGGTTACAATCATCCAACTTATCTCTACATCCCATGCTCTTGGTTGATGACATCAGACATGACATCAATGTCCCTGATTGAATAATTTGTGATGTTACCAATATTTGTTAGGTGACCAGTGATGCCACTGATGAGGTCATTTGCATTTCTGATGCCATCAGCAAAGCACATGGGTGTAGAGTTAAGTTGGTTGAATGTAATCTATATTTTCTGGCTTTTGTGCTTCTGCATGTGAACACATGCATACACACACACACACACACACTGAGGGAACTGACTATATTGTATATAAAATGGGGATTGTCAGAATTTGACAGTCACACAGGAGCATTGCATTTACATAATTTTAGGGCATAGCAATAATTATGTAACTGTTTATAAAGAAGGTGAAAAATGTTTGCATGAGCAATGTTCTGGCTTAAAAGGCTTTGATTGAATTATGCACAGCAAGGTTCAATTCTGCATTCTGAATATGTCATGTGAAAGGGTTCTGTGATCCACTGAGAGCTAAAAGTTTCTTGATATTGTTGTCTAACAGTGGCAGCTATCAATGTGACAGTGCTGGAGGATGTATTGTAATGCTAATTTTAGTTTTTCTTCAAGGTTTTGAAATTTGAAGTCGCCAGAGGGTTTTTATCTAAATGCATGATGAACCTGCATAGACCAGCACAAAGCTTTTCACTGCAGAGTATGGGTAGCTCTGCAAAGTTTAATGCTGGAAGACAGTCACCTTGAAGTTGATCTACTATCAAAAGCTTTAGTAATTCTGGATCATTCCAACTGCATTCTAGGTGAATAATACAAATTCTCAAATTTACCATTTATTTAAACTGAGCTCTTGACACATTGACGCTAGAGAGCTTTGAGTACCAGAGGGGTAGGAAATAAAATGGAAACCCTGCTGAGACTCAAACTATAAGACATAAATCTTGACAACAGAAAACACTTACATGAACTACCCAATTTGAAATCAGTGTGAAAAAGTAGGAGTTATTGTATTTTTTGCCATTTTCGGTCATGATAACCTTATGTCCATTCAAATAAGTAAAGTTTTACTTTGCTCAGAATCGATTCCTCGTATTTTCTCTAAACTACTATTTTATGGGAAATTATTATAAAAGAACAAAAAAACGAAGGTTTCATTTATTTGCCTAAATCAGTGGTTCTCAGTTAGGGTGCTGTGGCACTTTGGTCTGCTTTGGGAACCAGCTTAGGGTGCCATACTTTTCTACTAAGACACTACTATTGAAGACCCATGTGCCCAGGTCAGGTTGCCAGCCAGCAGCCTCGTCTGCTGCCCTGGGGCTGTGGGCGGGGACTGGCGGTGGGCCGTTCAGGATTGGCTGTGCCTCAGACTGGGGGCTGGCTCGTTTGGGCAGTCTCTGCTGAGCATGACTACTGCACGTGACTGCATAATTCGGGCAATCTTTACTGTGCATGCGCGTGTTACGCACACATGGAGCTTCGCATCCTAGCAAATTATATTATAGGATTGACAAAAATCGGAATATTTGCGTTTCAGATGTATAATTATGGAAATCGTTATGCCCAATATGCTTCTGTTTGTCATTATTATGTTGAAACATATGAATAACTTTATTACACATTTGTACCCCTCATTACACCCTTAACAAATGTCATATAATATGTTAGAGATGTCCTGGAAATTCCAGATTGTGAGTCAGGGGTTCCTTGAGCAAAAAAAGACTGAGATTCACTGACCTAAATCTTTAGAAGGATAAATATGTGTAGTCTAGCATGCTAAAAATGTATTTAATAAAAAAAAACACAATTCTTCTTGCCTAAGCAAGAGTGATACATGTCTGTTTCCTCCTCTTTTGATCTTTAAACCATAGAGACCTATGCTTGACCCCTAGGTTAAGAGGATTGAAAAAGAAGTTGCTGCGATCCTGCTCTGACATAAACTGAGGCATTATATTATCTATATCTATGAACTAAGACAGTATGTACAGGTTTACTATGTTATACTATATAGAATGTATTGAACTTTACAGAACATTACAAACACAAAAATTCTGAATTATTAATACAATTAATTCAAGGAAGAATAATTAATTTATTGTATATTGTGACTAGAGAACAGAGAAAGAATGAGGAGAGGGTAATAGAAACCAAGACAGAGTCCCATTATTAGTCAGATCAGTATTGATCATGGATTTGCCATTATGGCTCATGCCGCATCAGAGCCCTTTCTATAGTGTAGGTCCATTGCCTGGTGATGCTTTGTCAACTAATGCCATATTTTCTTAAAGTTCTCAATGTGATCATGGGAAATAGCGTACAACCACTCCAATCTATAGTTCATGCATGCTGTCATATCCAGGGACTTCTGATTTAGTCTAAGACAGCTAAAGGTGCTATTTAGCCAAAATATTGAACATATGTCGTAAACGAGCTGTAGTCCCATTCCCTCTATCAACCTACTTAGCATACCTGTCCAAGGATCGAGGTAGAAATGATGGCTGCTTTGCAGTTCATTGATGTGTCTTCTTCCGGTACCATGACATAATTCCACAACTACACAGTGAGTGAATACAAGTCCCTCTTTCTCCATAAAATGAGAGTAGGATGTTCATATTGAATTTGTGCAATGTTTCCAGCACAAGTTAAGATACAGGTAGGAGGGGCTTGTATGATAGTTGCTTAAAGGGATAGTAATACTTTCTTTATTAAGGATAGAATATTGTAGGTATTAAATAAATAAACCAAAGTTTAACAGTAATCTCGATGTAAAGTTTACCCCTCACTGGTCTACAGAGTGGACGGCTCGTCTGGAGAACCGAAATAGCAGTGCATGCAAAGGAAGTCTTAATGACACCGGTCTACAAAGTAGACACGGTTTGAGGCAGTAGACCGTTGTCATGAAGATTTCTTTTGTATACAATGCTATTTCGGCTCTCCAGAAGAGCCGCCCAGTCTGCAGACCAGAATCCAAGTCTGACAGATAGAGTGGTGACATAGCTAAAAAGGGAGGGAGGGGTAAACTTTACATTGAGATTACTGTTAAACTAGGAAATTTATTGCAAAAAGACATATATACTTTGGTTTATTTATTTAATACCAATAATATTCTAGAATTACTATCCCCTTAAAGGCAAAGTAAACCATTTGCTAAGTATAAAACATTTTTCAGAGAGCTTTTCCTCTGCAATGTATTTAAAAATATACACTATCAGGGGAGGCTAACGTTTTAGTGGAGAAAATGAATTGCACCAGTGGATACAGCCATCACCCCATGTATACGTCAATGTATTGCTTTGTAATGCATTAGAGATACCACTAGCATCAAAGGGTTAAGTTAAATATAGCTTTATTTAGCTACATAGGATTATAATAAATGCATTGACATTTTCCCTTAGATTATCTTTCACCTACTCCTTTCTACTTGCTTTAGTCATTAGTCAATGCAAAACCAAACCCTTCTTGTCTAGGTGTGATCAATGGATATATAAAACTAAGCATTTGCTTCCCAAAGATTCCCTGTTGTGAGTATAAACTGTATACACAAGTCACACACAATTTTATAAATAAATTCATGAGACTAATAACTCATCCAGTCTTCCATACTCCTCATTCTAGAGCGACAACAGTCTACATGCCTCTAAGTCAACGTAGGTAACTTTTAGATGTCACAGTGTTATGATTTTTAAGAGCCACTCAGGCTCAATAGGGAACAGTTGATGTTAATGGGCCTTCAGTAAAATATGCCAATGATAAGATAGTCAACAGAGACCCAAAGAGGATTATCAAGACCATTATGTAAAAGAGCATTAACACTGCATTTTTTCTTTCTCTCTATTTTTTTCCTGAATATCTTTGGGTTGAAGTGCAGGGAAGAGCAATACATTTAGCAAATAAATTGTCTCAGATGCTGCTTTGTATGTCTAATAGGGATTTCAAGCTTGTCTTGTCTCATTACGTGATCAGCAAGAAATCCTCCTAGCGTAAGGGCTGGCCATGTTATTTACTAAATAGAAAAATCATTCTTATTTCATTCTGCAAGGCTTTCAGTAATCAGGCATCATGCAGATGCTCACATATCCTTCATATCTCTCATTACGAACACTGAAATGGCTCAAGAATGCATGTATAGAGTTGAGTGGCAGGAAGAAGTAGCATTCAAGACACATACACAGGGAAGCGTTTGCACAGTGCTGAGCTAACTGGTCCAAATGATCATAAACTGTTTGGACTGCTAGTTGCAATGGTTCTTAATTTAACCCCTTAACGACATGTGCCGTACTCAAGGACCGATAACGGTCATAGTACGTCACGTACTTTTTACTTACAGCACCCTACCGGGAGCACTGTAAGTAAAAATAGGGCCTGAAATTGACCGCTCCAAAATCGGAGAGATCTCTATCAGGCCCCATAGTGACGCGCCGATACATGCAACAGGTCACGTGTACTGGCGCGTCCACGTCCGGACGTTAAGGGGTTAAAGGGATAGTAATGTTTCACAAACAAAGCAGCTCCTATTAATCTTTTACTTTTAATCCTTAATCCTTTTACTGATGTAACACTACTCACCTCAGAGCAGCAAGGCTGTCCAGATGAATCGCAGAGAGAGACAATTTTCAGTGAGGAAAAACCTGGCAGGGTTTTCCTTATGCTCACAGTAAGAAGATTGTCCCTTTCTGTGAGCTGTCTGGTCCCAGGACCAGATTCCACATGTGAGGGGAGGCAGTTTACACTAGGTAAAAGGGGCGAGAGGGGGAAATTTTATCATTCAATTACTGTTGAACTACAACTCTGTCAGTACTGAAATAACACTCATGGCCTAAATATTATGAAGATTAAATGGAAGCTGCTGTTTTTATGAAACATTGCTATCACTTTAAATATCAAAATAGAAAGGCTGAAGTACGAAGTGGTAATTCTGGGACAGACCAATTGCAACACAAGATATCAAAATTCACAGTGATTTAG
This sequence comes from Rhinophrynus dorsalis, assembly GCA_037306005.1. Classification (NCBI taxonomy): domain Eukaryota; kingdom Metazoa; phylum Chordata; class Amphibia; order Anura; family Rhinophrynidae; genus Rhinophrynus; species Rhinophrynus dorsalis. The sequence goes on along the minus strand of CM074719.1, from coordinate 300,020,046 downwards.
ATGGGGTTTTTAACCCCTTTGAATACAAGATAGGTCCCTAGCACACTGCTTCGCAATGTGCTAGAGACCTCTGGCATTCAAGGAGTTAAAAGCTGAATTTAAATCTTATCAGAATTTTAGGCATTTTTATTTGTCTCCTTTAGTGCAGTTGGTCTGATCCTGAATTAATCCATTTCTTAGTACATAGGCCTTACTATGTTCAAAACTGCCTAATAAGTCAAATGTTTACATGCAGAGTCACTTAACTTTGACAAATGCAAGAAGGCCTTATCTTAAAGGGATAGTAATGTTTCACAATTAAAGCAGCTCCAATTAATCTTCATTGTATTTGGGCCATGGAGAATGTTATTTCAATACTGTCAGAGTTGTAACTCAAGAGTAATTGAATGATAAAGTATCCCCCTCCCTTCCCTTTTACTGATGTAACACTGCTCACCTCAGAGCAGCAAGACTTTCCTGATGGATCGCAGAGAGGGACAATCTTCAGTGGGCATAAGGAAAAACCTGAAAAACCTGTCAGTGGGGGCAGGGTTTTCCTTATTTTCACAGTAAGAAGATTGTCCCTTACTGTGACCTGTCCAGTCAAGAGTCCAGATTCCTCATCTGAGGGGATGCGGCTTACACTAGGTAAAAGGGACGGGGGGATACTTTATCATCCAATTACTCTTGAACTACAACTCTGTCAGTACTGAAATAACACTCACCATGGCCCAAATACTATGAAGATTAATCTGAGCTACTTTTATTGTGAAACATTACTTTCCCTTTAACAAAGGGTCTGATCTGCTAAGAACTGGAGTAATTGTGGCATAAACCAATGCATCATATGTGTGAGAGACGTGGTAGGATTTAAAGGGATAATAATGGATCATTTTAAGTATATTTAATATTGTAGATAGTAATTGAAGCCAGTCCGATCTCTCAAACCTTTATGGTTAGATATATATACGATTACAAAGTTCCCCCCTCCCTCCCCTTCACTGACATTAGGCTCTAGTTTACAGCAGAAGATCCTGGTTCCAGGACCAGTTGGCGGCTCTTCAGCAGAGCCAAAATAGCGCAATCTAAAAACAAATACTTAATTGGAATTGATTTGTCACTAGGCAGAGTAAGCAATCAACTAGGGTTCCATATTTTGAGGGGAGACATTCTGACAAGTCACCCAGCATGGTAAGTTGTGGGTGTGGCAGTTATACCTTATTTTGATTTTACTTATTCTGCAAGTACAGACTATGTAAAGTAAAATTGCCTATGCTTTTTTTTTTCATTTTCACCTGCTTTAGAACACTTATATATTGGTCCTCAGGGGTTTTCCCCTCTTGGTATCCCTAGAGGGAGAAGCTCTGTACTGACCACATCAGATCATTAAAGTAGGGATAGTGTATCACCATCTCTGCTAACGAAGAAAATGGAGGAAAGGAGCATATGGTTTTTCTCTCTCCATTCCCAGTATAAATGTATGGCATAGCCTTGATTTCCTCTCCTGAATGTTCCTTGCCAATCTATGCTGATCTTGGAGACCTCATTACATTTGGACTTTGCCACCTTCTTGTGTCAAGAGACACTGACAGGCTGTGTATAGTACAAGTTCCCTGACAGCCTGGCATCTGCAGCTCATAGCCACACCAAACCCTTGCTGTCTCCAGCTCATAGTCACACCAAACCCTTACTGTCTCCTAGAAAGCCACTGCAGCCCACAATTCATTCAATCTTTGCTGTCACCAAGAGAGCCACTGTAGCACACATGCATGATGCCTGAAGAAGAGAAGTAGTGTCTTGAAAGCTTGCATCCTAGAGCCACTCAGTTAGCCAATAGGTGTCAGTTTTACTCTATCAGCCTCCAACTTTTCTGGTCCGAAACTGTCAGAACATGACTTCTCTGTCTTAAGACATATCTATGAACCCTATGCAGAAAGCACTCTCTATGAGATTTTTCTTCAGATTTATGTCTTTCACCTTCATATCACCTGTCTATACTGGCTCGTAGGGGACGAAAGGAGAGGCAGTCCTCAGCAGCTGGAGATCCAACAACTGACTACCCATGCCTTACTGCAAATCACACCAGGTTCTGGCTGATGTATCCATTGTCATATTTCTTTTACCTTAGCTAGGGATGAGCAAAAAGTGCCATTTTTCTTCCCATGAGAATTTCTAAGGAATAGGAGAGATGCTTCATCTTTCTGTGGAAATTCCAGTAGGAGTGAAAATGCCACTTCTTTTCTATGCAGCAAGCTGAAGACCATTGATTTCAATGGGATTCACCTTGCAGCATGCACCAGGGCCGGACTGGCCTACCGGGATACCGGGAAAAATCCCGGTAGGCTGCCAGCACTGGGCTTCCCTGGGGGCCGGCCGGGGCTGCTTAAAAGAAGCCATCATTCACGGCCGCAAGGTAACAGGCAGCCACGAGATTTAAACAACCGCCGCGTCTAGTGAGTGGTGGCAGGCTGGGAGCGGAGACAGAGCTGAGCTGCAGGCTGGGAGCGGAGACAGAGCTGAGCGGGAGGCTGGGAGCAGAGACAATGTCAACAGAAGCCAGACACGGTCACAGGCAAGAGGGGGGGATCAAGACAGAGAGAAAGGCAATAGGGGGATCAAGAGGGTTTATATAGAGGTAAGAGGAGTAGAAAGGTAGAAGGTGGAACAATAGAGGGTAAAAGAGGCAGGGGGGTCAAGAGGGAGAAAAAAGAGGCAAAAGGAGGGGGGACCAAGAGGCAAAAGGGGAGTACGAAGAAAAAGGTGAGAATGAAGAGTGTGAGAAAGATGCAAAAGGGGGAATCAAGAGTCAAGAGGTGGTGTGTGTGTATATATATATATATATATATATTATAACTCTTTATTACTCTGATGGTGACATATAACTCTGTATTGCTCTGGTGGTGGCATTCAGATGTGTTTTAAAATGCATGTTTTCCCCTTTTATAAACAAGAAAAAATGCTATTATGCTATGGGGCTGGTATAATGACGTAATGCTATGGGGTTGGTCAGCAATTTTTTCCAGGGCTGGTTTTCATTCCCAGTCTGGCCCTGGCATGCACGCACTCACAATCCATAACATATGCATGTGGTCAAACACATACACTCTACCATGCAAGTTCACACACAGGTGAAAAGATGAAGGTGTACAATGCTGGGGATTAAGTTGGCGTTATATAAATAAATAATAATAAATGACCTTCACTTGAGCAAAACAGGCTGCTTTCTGCTTCTGTTTTCTCACAAGGAAATATTATGCTTATTCCTAATCTTAGTGTATCTCACCATAGCCTTTTACTTGCTCAATGAAAAACGAGTAGAGACCCAATAAAAATATACCAATGTAAAAACACACAACAATCCTAGCATATTACATTCCAGCAGACCTCCCTGACTGATATTCACACATCAATATGTGGGAAAGTATAAATATGATTCTGCTCAAAAGAAGAGGCAAGAATACATTTCCTAGTCCTACTAATGCAGAACATTCTGCCCTTAACTCTACTTGCACAAAGGGGAGAGCAGTGGGGAACTGTATGGGTGTTTCTAGGTGTTCCTTTCCTTGAAGCCTGTTTAACCCCTTAATGCCCAATCACGTGCCAGGACCATCACTGCTGTCTGGGCATTAAAGGGGCAGTAAACTTTTTTTATGAAAACACATATTTTATAAAGTATTTCCTGCTAAATAAAACAAGGTCACTCCCACTGATGTCAGATGTTTTATTCAAACTCCCATCATCCCCAGTCCAGTGCAGCGCTAAGATATAATAATACTGGAGGCACATAGCTATTATTAAACCCGGGTTGAAGCACTATTATCTCAACACACTAGGCTGCAAGAAACTTTGCTCAACCTTTAAAAAATGTATACACTTACTCGGCAGTCTTCTCTGCATGCAGAATGAGCGCTGACTACAACTCCCATCGTTCCCAGCCCGGTGCAGAGTGTGAGGCTTCTCTGGAGAATTGCTGGTCGCATTACCAGCTTCTCCTTTATAGTATAGATACTGGTTAATGCACTAGCTGTGGAATCTGTGTAAACCTCAGGTTCTAGTCCCCGGCAGGGTCAAATATCTGTCAACCAGCAATGGACCATAGTGGCAGATTATGGTCCATACCCTCAGCTTGCTGAGGAAGCCTTCATCCTACAGTAAATTGACAATCGCTGCAGATTTATCTTTTTATATACAGTAATGTGTAAAAGTCTTAGGAAGGTGTGACAAAAATGCTGTAAAATAAGAATGTTTTCAAAAATGCAATGGATAGTGAGTGAACAGAAGAAAAATCTAAATCAAATCGATATTTGGTGTGACCATCCTTTGCCTTCAGAACAGCATCAATTCTTCTAGGTACACCTGCACACAGTTTGTTAAGGAACTCGGCAGGTAGGTTGTTCCAAACATCTTGGAGAACTAACCACAGAACTTCTGTGGATTTAGGCATCCTCAGTTGCTTTTCTCTCTTCATTTAATTCTAGACAGACTTGATGATGTTGAGAACAGGGCTCTGTGGGGGTCATAAAGTCACTTCCAGGACTCCTTGTTCTTCTTTATACTGAAGATAGTTCTTAATGACTTTGGCTGTATGTTTGGGGCCATTTTTATGCTGCAGAATAATTTTGGGGAAAATCAGATGCTTCCCTGATGGTATTGCTTGATGGATAAGTATTTGCCTGTATTTGTCAGCATTGATGAGACTATTAATTCTGACCATATCCCCGACTCCACTTGCAGAAATGCTTCCCCAAACTTGCAAGGAACCTCCTCCATGCTTCACTGTTGTCTGCAGACACTCATTCTTGTACCCCTCTTCAGCCCTTCGGCGAACAAACTGCCTTCTGCTACAGCCAAATATTTCAAATTTTGACTCGTCGGTCCAGAGCACCTGCTGCCATTTTTCTGCACCCCAATTCATGTGTTTTCGTGCATAATTGAGTCACTTGGCCTTGTTTCCACATTGGAGGTATGGCTTTTTGTGGCCTCAGGTCTTCCATGAAGACCACTTCTGACCAGGCGTCTCCAGACAGTAGATGGTTGTAGCAGGATCCAACTGCCAGTTATGAGCTGATGGCACTGCTGGACATCTTCTGACTGCGAAGAGAATGTAGCATGATGTGTCTTTCATCTGCTGCACTAAGTTTAATTGACCGACCACTGCATCTACAATCCTCAAAGTTACCTATTTCTTTGGGCTTCTTCAAAAGAGTTTGGAGAGGACATTTGGAAACCCCTGTCTAATACAGTGTAACTACTTTGTACCTTGTTGCTGTGCTCAGTCTTGTCATGGTGTATGACTTTTAACATTAAACTTCAGCAAACTCCCCTTGTTATCTGAATTTGTCTGTTCATCACCCAGTTGTATTCCTCCTACACAGCTGTTTCTGTTAATGATTGTGTTTCAAGCCATATATTACGTTGATGATCATTTGCACCTGTTTGGCATAATTGTTTAATCAGGGCTCAAAATTTCCACTCATCACTAGCCAATGGCGAGTGAAAATTTAGCCCTGGCGAGTAGAAATTCAGCCCTGGTGGGTATGTTTTGGCTTGCAGTGGCGAGTAACTTTTCAGGTCTGGCTAGTAGCAAAGGACTTCAAATTTTAAGCCCTGGTTTAATCATACACCAAAATCCACATCTTTTTTCCTGAGGAAGGAGCGGTGAGATCCGAAATACATTGAAAAAGAAACACCAACCACTAAGGAATGAAATTCACCTTAGAGTTGATACAAGCCCCACAAGGAGCTATACCACAGATCTTTGCTGAAATATAGCCATTCATCGAACAACGGACTGAAACGGACCACGTCAGTTGAACAACTGACAGATCATCCATTGTTTGACATGCCCAATGACAATAAAAAATCTGGTGAGCAGACAACTGTAACTGTAATTGTATATGCATTGTGTCAAGAAAAACTCTGGTGATACCCCATTAAACACTACATCTCTACACTTAGCATTTTATACAATACTAGTTTTAAAGCCTATATACACGGGCCAACACTGGCACCGCTGCAGTCATGCTCAATACTGACTGCCCGAACACGCCGCAGCTGATACGGAGCGGCGCCTTCTGAATTCAGAGGTAGTCTGACCAGAAGGTGCTCAGAGAGGACTCGAGTCTGAATTCAGAGCACCCCGCTCCATATCAGCCGCTGAGCGGGCAGTCTGTACTGCGCATGACTGCAGCGCTCGCAGCCATCTTTACTGCGCATGACAGCTTCTGACAAACATACTTAGCGAATTATAATATTGGATTGTCTGCTCTGACAACATGCCAGACATCTCAGCTATATATATATATATATATATATATATATATATATACAGCAAGTGTACCTATAAGAATTGATACTGTTTTGAAGGCAAAGGGTGGTCATACCAAATATTGATTTGATTTTGATTCTTCTTCTGTTCACTGATTACCATTTTGTTAATTGCTCAAACTAAACCATTAACATGTCCATTTTTGAAAGCATTCCTACTTAACAACATTATTTATATATATATATATATATATATATATATATATATATATATATATATATATATATATTATTTGCTTCTATTTAATTTCAGACAATTCCTGCATTAATTGTTATGTGGAAAATATAGAATAAAAATAGCATTTTTCCCATGCAAGCCAATTCAGAACCCCTGAGGGATGGCTCACATAATTGAAGCTCTTTTCTATGTTGTTTCAAGCAGTATCCAAGAATGTCACGATGCTGCTTCCCTGAGGAAGGCCGAAAAGCCCTGCCTCAGCACTTCTGTGACCCTTTTCAAAGCCAAATCCTATTCATCCTTTGGTGATATATAATCCATATCTCGAAGTGTTATATCACACAGAGTGTTGTGAAGTTCAGAGTATATTACCTATTAACTGAAGCAGAAAGAGACCAGAATGAGTGAAAATAAATGCAGCCGAAGCAACTCACTCTTATTGGAAGGGGGATGGACATGCAACTCTGGAACAAACCATCTACACAACAAGGTTGAAATAAACATTCCACAAATGTTCATTGACCTAAATTAGGATTTTAACACCTTTAATGCTAGAGGTCAACAATACATTGCTAACATTCAAAGGGTTAAAAGTTTAATTAAAATCCATGGACATTTTCACATAAGCCCATGGTTAGTTGGGTTGCTCCACACTCGCACTTCTTTAGCTTGATTTGAAATAAATAAATAAATAAATGGATGTAGCACTTTGAGTGTCAGAGGAATGTCACAATGCATTGGACACTATTCTGATACTCATAAGGTTAACAGTGTCCAACATAATCTTGTGATTTTGTCTAGAAAAGATACTCATGAATAATCAACTCTCATTATATTATAGCCATTGACCTTTCTCTGCCATAATGCTAATGACGTTATGAGAAACAATATCCCCCTTCATACATCAATAACAAGATACTTGATTATATGTGTGCATAAAGAACAAGGCGCAAATCAATGTTGTCGCTAATTCTCTTCAGCCCCTGCTCTATTGTCTGTATTACAATTAGAGATGAATGTTTTTGTCTTCACAAAGAATGCCTCTGAGGTTTGATTATGTGGGATGTGTTGAGGTGTTCATAAACTGTAAGTGACAAGATAAGGGTATTTAAAAGCAGAAACAAATTCTGATTGGCTAGCTCATATCTCACACTCACATATGTCAGAGAAGACCAAATCTGGAGTAGACTCCACAGTTTTAGCAAATATGTAACTGATGCCCGTCACAATGACAAATAAAGTTTTTTTTTCCTCTACTGTTCTAGAAGACCTTCTTGTAATCAACAACTGGAGGGAAGTAGATTGTGCAATCTTGGTCTAAGCAAAGGCAAAAGTAATGGATTTTGGGTAAAATTACGAAAAAACATATTTTTTTATTTTTGAAAACCTCTGGGTGTTCCCCTGTAAATGTCTGAAAATAACTAAATACTAATACAACCAAAAACAGAAGCTTTAATGTATGCCACAAAGGTGGAGATTCACTAAGCGGTGATAAAGAGGTGAAAAATGTGGAGATGACTTCTCAATTTTATCACTTCTCCATTTTTATGTTAGTCTATGGAGCCTATTCACTAAGATCTCTAAAGTTGAAGAAATATCAGTGAATAGGCTCCATAGAATAACACATAAAACCTCTACTTACTAACCTCTTTCTCACCGTTTATTGAATCTCCCCCATATGTACTTTTTAAAAAAAATAAGATATACATCATAGGCTTGGATTTTACTGAAAATTGATTTAGTTTGAAATCCGTGGCATTTTGGCTAACTGAACATTTAATAATTACAGGGTTTACATGCTACAAAATATGAATCAGAAATTCTACTTTTATTGTGCTACATGCTGTTTAATTACAAATCTGAGAGATGTATAGGTTTCCTTTCATAATTCCTTATCTGCAAAAGAGACCTGCTATCTTATTTTTTGACTTTTTTTTATTATTAGTATTTATTCTCTGCCTGGGAGGGTGTGTTAGGTTTTTGTGGGAATGGGGGCGGGACTGAGGGATATGGGTTATCTTTGCACTACTGTAGATTTATTTATGTGGTTCATTATTGGATTTTGACCTAATTAAAAATATATTTTTTTAAATTTTAGAATACGATTTTGTTTGGTATAATTGTCCATTAGTCTAGTGCCTCATTTATAATCTCTCTTCTGTTGCTTCTTTTTTGGTTTTGGTTATATTAACTTAGAGAGATAGAGTGTACCCCATATTTTATATATTTTTATGGGTTAACATCATGACTATATAATTTTCAGTGTGCTTCTTCTTAATATATATATTCTTATTTTTGTTCTCACTGGTAGACAAGATACCAACTTGGCCAACTGTCATTATTAGTTATGGTAAAAAAAGTCATATGTTCAATCAATACAGTGATTTAAATACTTACCAATGTGTCTGGATTGGTAATTGAGTTGAGAATTTAGAAACAATAATCTGATGCATGGGATAGACATAAGGCTGTCCCATACCTCCCAACATTTCAAATTGTCAAAGAGGGACAGTTGTGTTTTAGGGGGTGTTGCTGGGGGATTGGCAGGTGGGCGGGGCAGTAATGAGAATTTTCAGGCTGTTTCATGACCTATTAACACCTCCTTGTGTTACCTATTTAATGACTTATAACAAGACCAAAGTATTTTATTTAAGCACACTAATTTATAAACACATATACTGTGAGTTTTATTGCTGTGGAGCAATGTGATACACTTATATACACACCACACAATCTGATCTCCTAAAAAGAGGGATATTAGGGTGGGAAAGAGGTACAATGGGATTTGGGTCTAAAAGAGGGACTGTCCCTCCTAAATAGGGACTGTCCCTCCTAAAGAGGGACACTTGGGAGGTATGCTGTCCTGAACATAAGACCAAATAATGTTTGAGGTTTTTACAGTAGGAAAAATGAACAGACAAGATGGTTCTTATCTACCACTGAATTCAGTTTTTACATTACCTTTTTCATGTTTTTACTAAAAAAAAGTCTAATAGAGCATATATTTAGAGCACCCTTTGAGTGCCAGAGGGGTATGTTAGAGGACTGTTATGCAGTGTGCTGCACACACATCCTGCATTAAGCCAATTTAAGTTTGCAATGCATTGCAGACCTTTTGAATCAGTTGAAACATGTTGTTCCCTGTGCTACCTTTGGTTTGCTCCAGAATACCTCAGTTCAATTTACTGCATGAGCTTAATACATCAGTATCACAGTGATTGATGCATAGCAATTTAAACTGGACTTCAAATACTTGGGAGAAAATAAGGTCGGTAAGTGATTTTTATGAAATTTCACCACAGTTTCAAGATCAAGCACATGAATTTTTAATAAAAAAAAATGTTCATGCCTTTGCCTGCGAGTTGACTTGGGATGAGCACCTTTTAGCCCTTCAGCTGTTGGGTAACATTCCCTATCATCCTATATCAGTTGTTGAACATCCCACCCCTAACAGATATGTGGTTAACAGTATTAAACATTTCTTGTTATTGGAATTCTAAAGCTTTGACACTGATCTGATAGTAGAATTCAAGGAGGTTTCTAGGTAACTGGATACAACCGCCAGGTTTGGCCTGTTTTTTGACATACACATGTGAATATAATTGATTTATACAACAATGGATGCATGAATATTTTGTGTACCAAAATCTTTTTGAAGCTGACCAAGGCCCAAAATTCAGGCAATAAAAAGGGAATGGTGTTTAACCCTTTAACCCCATCGCGACAATGGACTTACCAGGTACGTCATGCAAAAATGTCACTTAGTGACAGATGACATACCTGGTAAGTCCAGGAAGTCATTCTCTAGAATAGGAAACAAAAAACCCTCCTTCGTTAAGTGCCGGCCGCATGCGAGCGCGGCCGGTCACTAAGGGGTTAAAGAAGAACACCACATAATAATCACCCCAGACATGACTTGCTATAGCCAGAAAATGCTATGGCCCCTAAATGTTTTTCCCTTGCTCTTTAGTTCAAGAAATAATATCTTTAAAGGGATAGTAATACTTTATTATTATTATCCCCCATATTGTAGATATTTGCAAAATAATGTAATAGCCCCCAGGTTCTTCTCTCAAACCTTAATGGTTTGAGAGATAACAGAAGGCAAAGTTTCCCCCTCCCTCCCCCTTCCCTGAAGTCAGCGTTGTACTGACTGCAGGGATATCCGGTCTGACTTTCATCAGGCGGCTCTGCAGCTGAGCCGCGATCGCATTAGTAAAAAATATTTATTTCACTGAAACGGTCTTCTGCATGTGCTTGCAAACTAAGCACATGTAGAAGACCGTTTCAGTGAAATAAGTCTTTTTCACTAACAGGATCTCGGCTCAGCTGCAGAGCCACAAGCCTGTTGTACGACGGACTTCCCCTGCAGTCAGTACAACTCTGACTTCAGGGAAGGGGGAGGGAAGGGGGAACTTTGCCATTGGTTATCTCTCAAACCATAAAGGTTTAAGAGGTGAACCTGGGGGCTATTACATTATTTTACAAATATCTACAATATGGGGGATAGTAATAATAAAGTATTACTATCCCTTTAATTAGTCTTGAATGTCATATTGATGGAGGAATACATGACAGTTGCTAGAAGGATTGGGACCACAGACTCTGCTCACTGCACATTGTAATCTTAACATTTAAGGAGCAGAAGGGTGTGCAAAAAATTGCATACATGAACTCTGCCAGATTTAAAAAATGTCCAACAACTGAATCGTCCGCCTCCATGGACATGACATCCAGGACTGATGGAAGATATTATCTTTTGAACAAAGGCACATAGGAACATGCTTAGGGGTCATTAGGATTTTCTGCCCATAGTAAGTTAAGTGTGGAATTATTATTAAGAGGTGTTAGTTCTCCTTTAAGGACCAAATGCTTGTGCAACACATTGCTTTGCAATGTGTTACATACTATACTGGTCCAGGAAGACTTAATGTTCTTGCAAGTATTTAGTGCTAAAATTCCTTTTGAACTGCATCAGTTTACAGTGATTCATTTTACTGAAAATATTTAAAAAGATAAGGAAATAATATATAGCCCACAAGGGTTTTACTATTTCTGTCCCCCAACTTCAAAGTCCATATTTTCCAGCTATACCATACAGAAGGCATTTCATATATATATATATATATATATATATATATATATGTATATTGCACTTTAATTTGACATTACTAACAAAATCTAATTGGAAGAAAAATTAAAATAAGATAAGCAGCGAATCTAAAAAGCCTTCCAGCATCATTAATTGCAGATCAATAATTCTAACCTAATGTAGATATGATAACTGCACAGAAATGGCGTATTTCAAAGAGCTTACAGAGAATTCAATTAGGAACAGCCTTGACCAGACATTCAGCCTCTAGAGCTGCATGTAACATACATATATTCCTAGCTACCAAGAACATCAATGCGGGTACTATTCAAGGAGATTTAGCATGTCCCACCAATTAGCTGAGCAAATCCTTTCAGACTTAAATGAGGTGTACGAGTGATGGATGAATGCTTTTATTGCAATTGATACTGGAGGCCAATTATATTTTTTACTGAAACCCCTGACTCTAAAGAAATCTTTACCCTACTATTCTACCAAACAAACTCTTTGTACTCTACAGGTAATCTGCCACACTCTCATGAAAGCAGTATACTTCTCTACTGCAAATAATCTACCACTGTGTCAACACAAGCAATCCACCTCTTCCCTCTACCTCTACTATTCCACATGCAATCAAACATCCACTCTTAGTAAGTAATCTAACACTCACTCATTACAAGCACTCTAACATTCTCTAATCAAAAGAACTCTATTACTCCCTTCTTACAAGCGATTGAACACTCCCCAATCACAAGTAATCGAACACTCCCTCTCCATTTCATTAAACATTCTATTTTTCTTTGTAGATTTGTACAACTTCAGGCTATAAAAGGCTGATAAACCAGTGTTTGGGGCAGTGAAACGCGTACCTATAAACCTGTAGTGGTGTTATTAATGCAATAAAGTTATACTTTTTAATATATAGAGGAATGGCTACCTCAATTTCATTTTTATTGTAATATATTGTATTTTTTTATTTTATGTACTTTTTATACATCATCCGGTAGAGTGGATTTAATCACCAGGAATAATAGAAGTGGAAGAGAACCCAAACAGAGATGGGTAAAGTACCCTAAATCTTTGAATAGTTGGTTACAAGCATATGCCTGATTACCAACAACGTTTAAATGTGAGTGCATTTAATATACAGTATCTCACAAAAGTGAGTACACCCATCACATTTTTGTAAATTTTTTTATTTTATCTTTCATGTGACAACACTGAAGAAATGACGCTCTGCTACTATGTAAAGTAGTGAGTGTACAGCCTGTATAACAGTGTAAATTTGCTGTCCCCCTCAAAATAACTCAACACACAGCCATTAAAGCGGAACTCTCATGTTCAGGCAAGTTAAGTTAGTCCAGTAGATATTCTCTTATTAATCCTGAAAACAAATGTCAAATGTTTCATAAGTCTTTCTATATTATTAAATCTGACCGTTTGTGGAACCTACCGTCATAAGGAGATCGCAGCCATCTTGCCAAATATATCTCACTGCGCATGCGTCACCTTCTCCCTCTGCCTGTCAATCAGAAACTTTGTCTCTGCCCATATTCTTTTTTTTTTTCCTGCTTGTGCGTGTGTGAGGTGCGCAGGCAAATTACCCTGGATGACGTTCAGCGCCTCTTAGGGCGCGCGCACTGTTTTAGATGGGCAAACTAAGAACTGCTTAACCCACTGAATGCCTGACCAGCGCGCACTGCGTTGATGTGCAAGTTGGTTGTGTCCCGCTCTACATTAACATGACAAGCACGCCAGGTCATGTGGTTATGAAGGGAGGACACACAAGGATCGTCAAGACCTGAGGGAGTGACAAAGGTACCGTACGGTGCAAAATCTGACATGCGCAGTGTGTTTTTCAGAGCTGAACACGTCATCAGGTACATAATACGTTACAATATTTAGCGTTTAAGATGCATTTGAAAAAAAAAAAAAAATACTCAACGTTTTTAATCAAACAAAGAGTAACCCATACAACCACAATCATGTTGGGGTGAAAGTTCCCCTTTAATGTCTAAACCTTGGCAACAAAAGTGAGTATACCCCTAAGTGGAAATGTCCAAATTGGGCCCAATTAGCCATTTTCTCTCCCCGGTGTCATGTGATTCGTTAGTGTTACAAGGTCTCAGGTGTGAATGGGGAGCAGCTGTGTTAAATTTGGTGTTATTGCTCTCACACTCTCTCATACTGGTTACTGGAAGTTCAACATGGCACCTCATGGCAATGAACTCTCTGAGGATTTGAAAAAAAGAATTGTTGCTCTGCATAAAGATGGCCTAGGCTATAAGATGATTGCTGAGACCCTGAAACTGAGCTGCAGCATGGTGGGCAAGACCATACAGCGGTTTCACAGGACAGGTTCCACTCAGAACAGGCCTCGCCATTGTCAACCAAAGAAGTTGAGTGCACGTGCTCAGTGTCATTTCCAGAGGTTGTCTTTGGGAAATAGACGTATGAGTGCTGCGAGCATTGCTGCAGAGGTTAAAGGGGTGGGGGGTCAGCCTGTCAGTGCTCAGACCATACGCCGCACACTGCATCAAATTGGTCTGCATGGCTGTCGTCCCAGAAGGAAGCCTCTTGTAAAGATGATGTACAAGAAAGCCCACAAACAGTTTGCTGAAGACAAGTAGACTAAGGACATGGATTACTGGAACCATGTCCTGTGGTCCGATGAGACCAAGATAAACTTATTTGGTTCAGATGGTGTCAAGCGTGTGTGTCGGCAACCAGGTGAGGAGTACAAAGACAAGTGTGTCTTACCTACAGTCAAGTATGGTGGTGGGAGTGTCATGGTCTGGGCCTGCATGAGTGCTGCCGGCACTGGGGAGCTACAATTCATTGAGGGAGCCATGAATGCCAACATGTACTGTGACATACTGAAGCAGAGCAGGATCCTCTCCCTTCGGAGGAGTATTCCAACATGATAACGACCCCAAACACACCTCCAAGACAACCACTGCCTTGCTAAAGAAGCTGAGGGTAAAGGTGATGGACTGGCCAAGCATGTCTCCAGACCTAAACCCTATTGAGCATCCGTGGGGCATCCTCAGATGGAAGTTGGGGGAGTGCAAGCTCTCTAACATCCACCAGCTCAGTGATGTCATCATGGAGGAGTGGAAGAGGACTCCAGTGGCAACCTGTGAAGCTCTGGTGAACTCCATGCCCAAGAAGGTTAAGGCAGTGCTGGAAAATAATGGTAGCCACACAAAATATTGACATTTTGGGACCAATTTGGACATTTCCACTTAGGGGTGTACTCACTTTCGTTGCCAAGGTTTAGACATTAATGGCTGTGTGTTGAGTTATTTTGAGGGGGACAGCAAATTCACACTGTTATACAGGCTGTACACTCACTACTTTACATTGTAGCAGAGTGTCATTTCTTCAGTGTTGTCACATGAAAGAAAAAATAAAAATATGTACAAAAATGTGAGGGGTGTACTCACTTATGTGAGATACTGTACATACATTGCTTCAAATTATATACATTTCAGATAAGGCACTATTGGTGCCCTTCTTCTTTTTTGTGTTTTTCTCTTGTATATATTGTACACTTCCACCCTGTGGTGGTTGTTTGGGGTGGAGCTGCCTCTACATCTATCTGGGTATACACATGAAGATTACTGCGCAAGGGGAGCGGTCACAATAAACCCCTGAGCTGGTTATGCTGATTAACACATAAGTGTTATTTACAGCCATCTCTTTTGTGAATAGAATTCTACTGGTGGTGATGAGGTGACAGAATTCTTCATCAACTCTATTACATTAGGAGCACCCCTCTTTTTTTCCTTGTCTTCTACATTACCACTTTATCATACCTCAGGGCATAAACCCCCTGTACTGAAAATGAGAAGAATAATGATGGATACTTAAAAAGCAGCTCCATCATAAACTTAGTTTATTGATAACAGCAATCCTATTTAAAAATATTACTTGTATTAGCCTTCACAAATGCAAAAGTCACCCTACTCCAATTCCTTTTTGCAATAAATATGTATAATAGGAGTAGAGGTCTAGTAATCACTGACAAGGGAATTGCACCCTATTGCTACCATGAAATATAGTACTGCATTGATACATACGCTGATGCATCCCTCATTTCTTTTCTTGAAAAATTACTTCTAATACGACATCATATATTATCTTTCAAACGACATATTAACCAATTAGTATTGCCTATTGATTTTAAAATTGTTGTGTGACTCATAGCCCAGATGAGCTGTGCTTCTTATAATGCAAGATTTTCAATTTGCAAACAAACTGTCCAGAGACTCAACTTAGAACAAGCCTGCCCTAGTATTGAGAAGGCTCCATAGGAATGGTGTCCTGCCCAGGGTGAAGTCTCTTTTAGCCCAATAGTGCCTTACACAGAGTGGAAATTTCCAAAAGCACACCATACTGGTACTGCCAGAATGGCAGTACAGCTACAACGTTCCAGGCAATTCCCCTCTGAACAAGAGAAGCAGCCAATCCCAGATATACGTTTTGGCCTTGTTGGGCCTTGTCAGTGAGGTGTCAGTGATCTCTATTGCCACTGCAATCAAGGGGTCCAAAGCTGGATTCCCCTGTACCCTTAGGGTAAGACACCTTTGCTATAGAGCCTGCTCAGTTTTAGGGCATGCTTATTCCTAGTTCAGCATCTCTGACCAGCTCTTTGCAATAAGAACAATGCCTCAGATTGGGAAGGGGGGGGGTTGCCTGTAGAATCAGTTAATTTTATCTATCCAAGACATTCATAATTAACACACTAATACATTGTATGTACATTAAAATAACAAAAATTCAGTGCAGTAACACAGCACATAGAAGAATCAATATACATTCCAGGTTTACCTACAGCCCTCTGATAAAACTATGATCTTTATTCAGAGTCTGTTTGGTGTTGCTGTAATCCTACCCAATATGTATGAAAATATAAGGGTTGTACCAGTGCAAAAGATTTAAGTAACTACCTGGAAAATTGGATGCACGTAGCTACCTAGATTAGGAAGTACAAAGCAATACCTCTCTGTAAGATCTGTAGAGAAGGTCTCTAGGATCTACCAATAGATAGCTGGTGGAACAACTGTCACACGTCCCAGTGAAATATGCTAGAACAATGAGCAGCTCAAGTGGAACCAAAACATGGACAATTGAAATTGGATAAAGACTTCAATGGGCCTCCAGTTACTACCATTTAATAAAACAAGAAAACAACAGTATGGTTTATGTGTCTGACTTGACTTGCTTTTACTGGCTTACTATTGGTCTCAATAGTCAGTAAAGTATGGCAGGTAAACCCAGGTTTAAGGCTCAAAAAGTCCAGTAAATACGTGATTGATTCCCACCTGCCGACTGACTTGCATGAAGAAGGATCTGGCAAAAGCAGATTAAAGATGAAGAGTATGATACAGGAATTCATACTGAGAACTTGTTCTGGGGTTGAATCCCTTTATAACAATGTAATGGAAACATTTCCACACTCAAGATTGCTACTTAGCTTCTGCTCAAAGCTAACAAAAGTCCAGGAACTGTATCAGAACTCTGATAAGCTATAATGTGTCACCTAACCGATTCTAGAAGGTCTTATACTTATGATATTAGTACTCTAGTAGCAATACCTCTAATTATTTTGGAAGATTAGTCAAAAGAACAGTAAGAAAATACCCTGAAAATCTAAAATTACCAAAGGGCAAAAATTACCAAAGCTATAAATAAAGTGACCATTAATGAGGAAGATCTTGATTTTCAGTCTAACCAACCATGAACTGTATCAATCAATGAAATCGGTGAGGCAAAGTGGTCCATTTCTGGCACAAACCAACTACACGTAAACATTTTCATAGATTTATATGAGTTGTTTAACTTGTTGAATGTTAGAGATGTCTGCAATATAAAACAGTGCATTGGAGACCTATTTAGCATTTAAGGGGTTAAAACAAGGCCAGTTTAAATCAATGGTAATTTGGGAATTTTTATCTCGTTTGCTCCACCAGTATTCCTCATACATCAGTCTCGGTGTTTACAATTCTGTGAAAGGTCATGTCCTGCATTCTCTATCATTGATATGTGAGATTTGAATTTACCACCAATCCACTAGTCAGTGACTAGTAAAAAAAAAATAATCTAGCAGAGCACAAAAAATATCCTTTATATAACAGTAACTTTTCACTTTCTGATTGGTGGACACAATATCATTCCATTTACCACTGATGTATCTCTCCATTATTATTACTTACTATGTATTGTATTATTAATTCAGTGAAAAATATGCCTAGAAATACACTCATTTAGCTTGCTTACTTTTAGCAGGAGAATTGGACAAACCAGCCCCAGGTATAATGGGGTTTTCATGTTTTTTTCCACTTTTTTTGGTCATATGAAATGTAATAATTGAGGTCATATGATTATGACTGTTTATAATAACAGCTCTTTTCTGCCTTATTCTGCTTTTGCATTATGCAACAGATTTGGATCTATTAGGAACAATAATGACAGCAGCTTCGGGACTTTATGCACAGAAGAAAAAATATTCTGGTTCACACCAACTGTACCATAAGGAAGAAACTGATATTCACTGCTATCAATGGGAGTTTTAACTAGTTCAATGTTAAAGCTGGTCTCCAAAGCATTGTTTCCCAATGTGTTGAAGACTTCTCTATTAAACAATGAATTAAAATCCATATTTAAATCAAAGAGGGACACCAGGGTGGGAAAGAAGACAGAGAGACACTTGGGAGGTATGCAATTTGCTTTGCAATATGTTAAGTACCCCTTGACGCTCAAAGGGTTAAATGTCTTTCTCCAAAGGTCAGTAAAAATGTACACAAACTGGCAAATAAACCAGTCACCAACATAAAACAGGTGAAGTTATCTGTTTTGGGAGAATGTGTGTGTGGCCAGAACAACTGTGATGCCCCTCAAAACATGTCCGTCTGTGAGGTTGCCTACTCTACCAGAACGGAAATCTGCCTTTGGCTGCTTTGTACAATTAGGTCTGCCTTTATTTCTAGCACAAACAATTGCTACTAAATGCATGAATTGAAATTAGCACCGCATTATGTAAAGTAATGCAAAGCAGCTCCTAATGCATAGTTAATGGACCCCTCAGTATTAAGAATGAATTATCTTATTGTTTGTAAGAACCTCTTCCTCCTCTAATGTATGCACGTGTATCAGGAATTATGGAGGAATACATACAGAAGTAGATGCTGAGCAAAGGGAGGGAACAATTAGTCAAGTAAAATGTATTGTCAGAATAAAGAATGACAGACAGGAACACTAGGAGCAATGTACAAATCCACCCCCACAACCCCCTACTGCTGTTAGCCTCTAACTCCTCCAACTGAACTTCAGGGTATCTACAGGAGTATATGATTGTTTTAGTCTAGTGTATACTGGCACACACCCCTCTGTCAGTAAGACTTTAAAGGGATAGTAATACTTCATTTTAACTTTATTTTATTTTGTAGGCATTAAAAAAACATTAAGAATGATATAAGTCTTATCTCTCAATCCTTTATGGTTTAGGAGATATTCACAAGCAAAGTTCCCCTCCCCGCCCCTTTTACCTAGTGTAAGACATCTCTTCTCAGATGTGGATCAGGTTGTATGACAGGACAGATAACAGAAGGGGACAATCTTCTTTGTATGAAAACAATGAAAGCCCTTCCCCCCTTGACAAGTTTTTCAGCTTTTTCCATTATCTTAATTGAAGATTGTCCCTCTCTGCAGTCTACCTGGGCACCTTCCTTCTGATCTGGTTGAACAGGGGCGGGGATACTTTGTTTGTGAATATCTCTTAAACCATAAAGGTTTGAGAGATAAGACTTATATCATTCTTCATATTTTTTTAATGCCTACAAAATAAAATAAAGTTAAAACGAAGTATTACTATCCCTTTAATACCAGCAAGCCCCTAGGCCTCCACTATAAGATGTGCATGGTGATGATGTAAAGTTAGCACCTCACATACAATAATCTGTGAGGAAATCAAAGCCCCAAACCATCCATACACACCCATACTGCCCTAACTTTGGCACAAGCAGCATAACCCTTTGAGTGCCAGGGATGTATCCAGTGCATGCACTGCAATACATCGTACTGGGTTAAGGGGGGTTAAAGGAAGTACTGTAGACATAAGTAGCTTTGTAAACTGACATAGGCATAGGGCTAAGAAATATGTTCCAGAACCTGGTATAGTGGAGAATCATATTAGTACACCCCCCCACCTTCTGAGCCCCCAAAGAATGCTGGTCCATTAACTATTAAATAAAATATTCATTTACTTGCTTTTTGTCCAGAGGGATAATTTCTCTATCATTTTCCAAAAGCATGAAGTTTATGGAAAAAAATTAAAGGCTCATTTTTAAAACCAAAAATGATAATGTCATTACATTAATTCCTGGAACCCTTTATTCAAAATCCAAATTATGGAATGAATTATTTATATTCTTTTATATTAATAATGTGAGATAGAGAAATATAACAAGCCTTTAATGCAGCTTAGTCAATGAGGTCTGTTTCTTATGTATATTGGGCTCATTTTCAGAAGTTCAGTTATAAAATGAATTTAGAGTGGAAACAAGTGGTCCGTTTAACCATTTAGATATAAGAGATGTCTCCAACAATTAGTGCAGCAATGAGACACCTCTAGCATTCAAAAGTTAAACAAGAAGCAGGGCCGGATTTGCCATAAGGCAGAGTAGGCATCTGCCTACAGGCGCACCCCACAGAGGGGCGCCTGTCACTGAAATCAATTTTTTATTTTTTAAATATTTTTATTCACAGAGCTCGCGCTGCGCACAGTGGCAGCAGTAACCAGCCGCATAGTAAGACCTGTGCCGCCTTTGGCACAGACCTGTATGCTGTTGCTCCCTCGTCAACTCTTTAGTAATGCAGAACGCTGGGAGATGACAATCTCCCAGCGCTCTGCATTACTGAAGAGAAGACCGCGCGGGAGCAAAAGCATACAGTCTGTGGAGAAGGAGGCACAGACTTCCTGCCGCTGGACCACCAGGGAGGTAGGAAACGGATACAGGGGGGCAATGTGAAGAGGATGGGGGCAGTGTGGAGATGATGGGGGCAATATGAGGGCAAGTTGGAGCTGATGGGGGCAATGTGACAGCAAGAAGCTGATGGGAGCAAGTTGAAGCTGATGTGGGCAATTCAGCTGATGGGGGCAATGCAGTTGATGGGGCAATGTTGGAGCAGATGGGGCAAAGTTGGAGCTGATGGGGCAAAGTTGGAGCTGATGGGGGCAATGTGAGGGCAATATGGAGCTGATGGGGGCAATGTGAGGGCAATATGGTTATGTGGGGGGTAATGTGGATATTTGGAGCGTTGTGTAGGTGTCCAGTGGAGATGGCCAATGGGGGGGGGGGGGGGGGGGCTTCAGATTTCTGTGCCTACAGGCTCCCGAGACGTAAATCCAGCCCTGACAAGAAGGTGTTTGAAAGTCTAATGTCTTCACATGGGCCACAGGGGAAGAAGTGTGAGTTGAGATGTTAGACTATAATGGGAATGGTGATTGGCATACCTGGAAACTTCAGCCTCTGCCCCAGAAACCCGGTAATTAGCAGCAAGTACCGGAGTCTCCGGGTCAAATCCCGAGTGTTCCCAGCTATTTTGGGTGTGGATAGCACAGAGATATATGGGTACAGGAAGATAAGTTGGGGGGGGGTGAAGAGGGATTAATGGGAAAAGGGCAGGGTAAGGAGAATGTTATGTTTCAGGTTGATGTGAGGCTGGCTCGATAATGGATATGGACGGCTTAGAACATGTACAAATGTCAACAACTACAGTAATTCCCAACATTGCATCTGTAATATAACACCCACACACACACTATCTCCATTACTGCGCTGATACAATCATAAGACAAACACACATCCCAGTATACACCCACATGCCTCATTTCCATTAATGCATGAATACAATCATGACTCACACACACTTCAGCTCAATTAACGCAGAGAGACAATTATAAACAATCATATACAAACACACACACCTCATCTCCATTAATGTGCTGATAGACCCAAACATAAATATTCCAATACAGACACGCCTCATCCCTATAAATTCAATGACAAACGTTTTCCACAGACATATACAACTTATATACATCAATGCACTGACAAAAGCATCACACAGATACAGCTGAATTAATTTAACATACATCAGTGCTCTAACACAAACAAGCTACATTACACACACACACACATACACACACACACACACACACACACACACACACATAGATGTTAACTTATGTCATAGGTACAGGGTATATAGGAGATATAAAAAGCAAAACATGTAGCTGGAGGAGAACAGGCCATAGGTTTACTAGCATTATGATGCATTAGCTATGACAGCTCCAACACACTGACATAGGCCTGAAAGGAGGTAGGGCCACATTTAAAGGACACCGGTTATATAATGATTGATAGCCACAGCCCTATTGCCATCTGGTCCCACAACATGGTTGGGTGAACTGCCATCTGCTGATGAAAATGGTTCTTATAACACCACTAGGACAATCCCCAGCAGATGCAACATGTATTTCAAACAATGTCCTGGTAGCAGAGCAGCAACACACATTTTTGTGGAAATCGCTCCCCGATCACACTTGCCAAAATGGAAAAAGAGCAAATCTAATTGCCAAAACCTTTTGGAATCCATTGATACAGCTTCTTCTCCTTTTCTTCCTTCTTAGTTACACTGAGGAGAATCCTTCAAGGGAAGAAGAGAATAGATTTCAATGAACTCTGAAGGCAAAATGTTTTCTTTGACTCCATTTTGAGATGCGGGACAGAATAACCCACCCAGCCCAAATAAGCCTCTCTGTATGCAGCCAAAGAGATGCCTGACATTTCTGATTGAATGCTGACCCACTCTTTATAGCAGGAATAGACACTACACCGAATACCCCAGACCATGAAACAGAACTGACCCCAATGACACTAATGTTTAGAAGCAAAGTCCCCAATGAGAACTCACCCACCTGGAAGAAGGAAACCCATTCAGGGCGGAAAAAAGAGGGGTCCAGGACCCAACAACTACCCCACCCAGCATGGAACAGCTGACAAGCCCCTTTGAACAACCTGAAAGAAGTGTGTCAGAGTCCCTAGTAACCTATCCAAAGACTCACTCCCAGAAGACTCAGCCCATACAGCCCTGAATGGTTATCATCTAAAGACCCAATACTCAAAAAGCCCACTCCCAAAGAACCCTCTCCTCACACCCAAAGGTCCCTGAACATTCTCTGTACGTCCAGTAGGGAATGGATGAGTAGATGAAGCAGTGTAGACCCAGAGTGAACCGGCATCCCAACAACTGGAAATTTCTGGTGCAGATCCTGGTCCTCAGGGGTAGTATCCCTTGCCCTATCCTGCAGAAAAAGAAAAAATAGGACTGCCATGTAGAAATAAACAGAGCACCATCTGTTATGCCACCAGATTCAGAACCCCCAGAGCTGATCTAGGCAAGGCCGCCACTGCAGGAGCACCTGCTGATCTGTGAACTGGGTCACTGTCCCTTGGTGTAACATGTCTTGAACGGGTGCCACTACTGGAAGAGCTCTTCCTCCTGCACTCCTGTCTGTCTCCAATAGCTAGATGATCATGTGGAGAGCTGTTGCAACTCACAGGAAGGGGGCTCTAACTCGTATGCCTTTCCCTGGAATTGCCAGGGCTAAGCTGCTCTGGCAGTCTGGCCCAAGTGTGGTGTTGTGACCCATCAGGAATTAGAGCCATGGCTAGTAGAGGGAGCTGAGTCCTGCAGCTGAAGAATGTGGGTCCACAGCAAATAGCTGCCATATGCGACCACTGCCTGTTGGGCCTGCTCCAAACTGGGTGTAAAAATTCATAGTTAGAACATGATGCTGCTGTAACCAACTCTAAGTTGCGAATTCTCGGGAAGGAGGGAACCCCAACACCAACTCCACTACAACCAGCTAGACTGTCCTCAACCCTTGCCATGACATGACCTCTTCCACCTATGTCCATGTGACTCCAGAGGGTGCTCACTTTCAAACACACACAAACTTCATCTTTATTAATGCAATGAAACAACAATGTCCAACGTTCACCTTATATACACACACCTTGGGGGAGATTCACTAAGCGGTGATATAGAGGTGATAAATTGGAGATAACTTCTCCAGTTTCTATGTTATTCTATAGAGCCTATGCACTAAGATCTCCACAGTTGAAGAACTCTTACTGCATATGCCCCATAGAATAACCTAGGAACTGGAGAAGTTATAAACTGGAGAAGTCATCTCCACTTAGTAACCCCCCCTTATCTCCATTAATCAGAGGCTGATGTACTAACTGCACCTCAGAGAACACATCAATGTTCCAGATGATTTAAAGGGAGCTTTTAAAACATCCACTTAAATCAATGAGAATTTTGAGCATAATTATTTGTTCCATATTGTGCAGATGGCTTGTCACAATGGCACAGTTCCTTTGCACAGCAGACACATACACATGCAGACACAAACACAGACCTCACATGATTGCCACACGTAAGATGTCACATAGCCACTAGTGTTGAGCGAGCATGCTCGGCCGATGCTTGGATCGGCTCGAGCATCGCTCTGCTCGGCACATGGCGGTACTCGTCGAGTACCGCCATGTGCTCGCCCGCCATGTTCGGGTGGCGGGGATCTGTGCCGAAGGAGGCACAGATCTGAAGACGCTCCGCTGGACCACCAGGGACTGGAGGTACGGGGGCATTGCGGAGATGAAGGGGGCATTGCGGAGATGAAGGGGGACAGTGTGGAGATGAAGGGGGACATTCTGGAAGGGGGACATTGCGGAGATGAAGGGGGCATTGCGGAGATGAAGGGGGACAGTGTGGAGATGAAGGGGGACATTGTGGAAGGGGGACATTGCGGAGATGAAGGGGCATTGCGGAGATGAAGGGGGCACTGCGGAGATGAAGGGGGACAGTGTGGAGATGAAGGGGGACATTGTGGAAGGGGGACATTGCGGAGATGAAGGGGGCATTGCGGAGATGAAGGGGGCATAGCGGAGATGAAGGGGGCATAGCGGAGATGAAGGGGGACAGTGTGGAGATGAAGGGGGACATTGTGGAAGGGGGACATTGCGGAGATGAAGGGGGCATTGCGGAGATGAAGGGGGACAGTGTGGAGATGAAGGGGGACATTGTGGAAGGGGGACATTGCGGAGATGAAGGGGGCATTGCGGAGATGAAGGGGGACAGTGTGGAGATGAAGGGGGACATTCTGGAAGGGGGACATTGCGGAGATGAAGGGGGCATTGCGGAGATGAAGGGGGACATTGTGGAGATGAAGGGGGCATTGACCAGGCACCCTCCCCTCATCAGAGCAGGGGGTGCCTGGTGTAATGCTCGTGTCGCCCCATTGAAGTCAATGGGGCTCGGGTGCTCGGCCGAGCACTCGAGCCTCCGGCGGTGCTCGGTCAGAGCACCCGAGCACCCGAGCATCGGGGTGCTCGCTCAACACTAATAGCCACTTTATACTTCTTGTGAAACACTTCATCACTCCACTCATCTCTTCACACACATTATATATGAGTCATTTTCCTGCCATACAGAAAAAACCTAAAGAGGTATGAAGGTGAAACTGACAGTGATTGAGTGATTGCTGGTTTTAGTGACCAGTCTGCAGAACATGCACAAAAGGCAGTATTGGGAGTATTCATACAGTCAGATACTACTCCAGCATCCTCCATTATGATAACTATGCAAATGGTTAATTAACATAGCTAGGGATACGTATAAAATACTTGACATCAAAGTGAAACATGAGAAAAACTGTATTGCTGCCTTCTGCAGGAATCCCCACTAATGTGCAGTTTTCTTTTTTTTTTCTGCTTTTTTCGATTCACCTAAATCAATAATAATAATGTAATTTCCCCCACGTGAAAATATTCTCCAAAATATTCAAATCAATCAAATTTTATTTTTAGTAAAATACTTAAAAGGATAGTAATGTTTCATAATAAAAGCAGCTCAAATTAATCTTCATAGTATTTGGGCCATGGAGAGTGTTATTTCAGTACTGTCAGAGTTGTAGTTCAAGAGTAATTTAATGATAAAGTAGCCTCCTAGTGATGAGCGAGCATGCTCGGCCGAAGCTCGGTTCGGCTCGAGCATCGCTCTGCTCGGCACATGGCGGTACTCGTACGAGTACCGCATGTGCTCGCCCGCCATGTTCGGGTCTCCTCCCCGCACGTTTCGCGGCTGCTGCGCAGACAATAAACGTGCGGGGAGACTCTGACATCAGTGTAATGCCAGCAGCCATGTTGGCTGCTGGCATTACACTGATTGGCTGGCCAGAACCCGTGATCGGGTGCTGTATAGCACCTGACCAGCGAGTTCGGCTCAGTCTTAGCCAGGGAGAGATGAGGATAGGAAGGGAAAGTCAGTGTAGGGAGAAGAAAAGTGTGTTTGAACAACATAAAGACCCAAAAGTCCTTTTTAGGACTATTGTGTGTGGGGGCAGCAGTTTATTTTGTTTGGGGGGACAGAGATTTAAAAAAAAACCGTCACATATTCCGTTCACTGTGCCTAGCCGCAGATTAGCAGCACATTCTGTTTAGTGTGCAAAGCTGCAGTTTAGCAGCACATTCTGGTTAGTGTGCAAAGTTGCAGATTAGCAGCACATTCTTTTTAGTGTGCAAAGTGTAAAAAATAAAAGTCACATATTCCGTTCACTGTGCCTAGCCGCAGATTAGCAGCACATTCTGTTTAGTGTGCAAAGTTGCAGATTAGCAGCACATTCTGTTTAGTGTGCAAAGTTGCAAATTAGCAGCACATTCTGTTTAGTGTGCAAAGTGTAAAAAATAAAAGTCACATATTCCGTTCACTGTGCCTAGCCGCAGATTAGCAGCACATTCTGTTTAGTGTGCAAAGTTGCAGATTAGCAGCACATTCTGTTTAGTGTGCAAAGTGTAAAAAATAAACGTCACATATTCCGTTCACTGTGCCTAGCCGCAGATTAGCGTCACATTCTGTTTAGTGTGCCTAGCCGCAGATTAGTTTTTATCTTCCTTTTTGTGTGTTTTACGGTCAGTCTGTAAAAATGGCGTACTACGGGCGAAACATCGTTCCCAGCAGCGACGTTGGAGTCCAAGATGCATCCAGACATCCTCCCTATGCTGTCCCTGAACCATTTCTGTGGTGTTTCCATCATTTTCTGACCTTTTCCTATGAACCAGGCACCCTCCCCTCATCAGAGCAGGGGGTGCCTGGTGTAATGCTCGAGTCCTCCCATTGACTTCAATGGGGCTCGGGTGCTCGGCCGAGCACTCGAGCCTCCGGGGGTGCTCGGCCAGAGCACCCGAACACCCGAGCATTGGGGTGCTCGATCATCACTATAGCCTCCTCCCCCTCTTTTTACTGATGTAACACTGCTCAGCTCAGAGCAGTAGGGTGGTGTCCAAGTGGATTGCAGAGAGGGACAATCTTGAATTAACATAAAGGTAAAACCTGAAAAACCTGTCAGTGGTAGCAGGGCTTTCATTGTTCTCACAGTAAGAAGATTGTCCCTTGCTGTCAGCTGTCTGGTCTTAAGACCCGATTCCACATCTGAGGGGAGGTGGCTTACAGTAGGTATAAGGGATGGGAGGGGGATACATTATCATTCAATTACTCTTGAACTACAACTCTGACAGTATTGAAATAACACTCTCCATGGCCCAAATACTGTGAAGATTAATACCCTTTAAGGGGGCATCAAAATACTTTATATAAATATTTGTAAAAATGTCAGTGAGGAAAAGCTATTAAAGGGATCATAATACTTAGTTTTAAGTTTATTGCATTTGGTAGGGATACAAAATATACACAAAGATTCAATGCTTATCTCTCAAACCTTTATGGTTTTAGAGAAATACCTTCCTAAAGTTGCCTCGTGAGAGGCACACCAGACATACTTTGCAGACCGTTCCAATGAAGTATTAATGTAGAGATTGCGCAATTTCAGCTCCGCTGAAGAGCCTCCATCCGGTCAAATGACCGGATTCTGCAGCTGTCAGCTACAACGCTGACTCCTCTCACGAGGCAACTTTAAAAAGGTATATATCTCAAACCATAAAGGTTTGAGAGATAAGCCTTACATCTTTGTGCATATTTTTTATGCCTACCAAATTCAATAAACTTAAAACTAAGTATTACTATCCCTTTAAGGAAAAATTAGGTCTTACGCTTGGTATGGAAAGACAGGAGACTCAGAGCACCCCTGAGTCTAAGCAGCAAGGAGTTCCAGATAGCACTCAAAAATGCAACACAACCTAAGGTTAAAGGGCTGATTTTTGGTTTCACCAAGAAGAAACCCGTTGTTGATCATATGCTACAATTATCACACACATTGCATTTAAGACAGCACTGCAAGTACTGAGGCCCAATGTTATGTAAGACATACTGGCCTACTTGTACCTTATGTGAAAGACCACAGAACACTGGCAAGCAATGCAGGTCATGCAGGATGGAAGTGATACATACAGGGTTATACTGTGTATTAGAAGGCAAAACAGGAAGGTCTGATAAAGACTAACTTATTTGCAGCAAAGCTATATAATTCTCATGTCTCTGGGTTATGAGGCAAAGGTTGAACTTGATGGACTTGAGTCTTTTTTCAACCTATTTTACTTTGTTACTATGTAATATGCTCAGATTTAGTGATATCCCTCAGCATCCACAAGGCTGCATTCTGGAGCATTTGAAGTCTCTGTGTAAGGCACAGGGGAAGGTTTGCAGCTCCTAGAGGAGACCAAAGGATTAAAATCCTAGATATATTTCAGATAATGAAATTCAGCTTTAGCTGATTGCATAATGATTGCACTCTAGACCATGACAGCAGGCGACATCACCTAGCAGTCTCATATACAAACTGAACAACAGGGAGACTGAATGGAACTCTGAGGAACCCCACACACCACAATAAACTGAGATTGTTACAAATGGGAACCCATTGCAAGGTGGTGCACCCAATAAATGCTAGGCCCAGAAGGTGTTGCATCATTGAACAATATGGTCACTAGTATTGAAGGCCACTCAGAGTTCAAACATGATGAGATCAAATGCAATACTTGTCCGTAGCCAGAAATAAATTGTCTGTCACACACACCAATCTGGACCCATGACCAGACCTGAAGCCCAACTGAGCAGACTCAAAGAAGCCACTCCCCTCCAAAAAGTGTTCTAGCTAGGAGAAAACAACCCTCTTCAGCATGTATCTTCCCAAGGAAAGGGAGGTTGGAGATAGGATGGTCAACATCAAGACCAGAATTCTTCAGTAAAGGTCTATCCCAGGCCCTTTTCAAAGAGCCCTGGATCACTACACAGCGTGTAATCTGTTGACCACCTCCACCAACCATGGTTTCACTATCCCCATACCATCTAAGTAGTCATGAGGGGGCAGGGATCTAGGTCACAAGTTGTCCATTTCAGCCCAGCCATAAGCTCCTGAACATCGCTGATCAAGACCAGATGGAAATGATCTAGGACAAGACTCACGTCTGGTCAAGACTGGGCTTGGGAACTAATGCCAAACAGATTCCAGCCCTAATACTGCAGATCTTATCCTCAATGAATCAATCAAAATTATGTACATGCATCTCAGAAGGAACTGCCACTATGGTCGAACAGCCAGGATGAATCAAGTTCATCATACCGAAAAGTGCTGATGGACAGTTCCTTAAATAGTCACCCCTCTGGACAACAAAAGGATTTTTGCCCTGAAGACTGCACCCTTACTTCCTCCTTGGCAGATTCTTAAAGCCAGCCTGGAGCTGGATCTGCACTAGAAGCACTCTTTGCTACAGATCTCCCATCACAGTGCTTGATGCTCCCCAGTAAATCAAAGAGAACTCAAAACACTCCAAGAAAGAATTAACCACAGGGAAGCAACCTCATCCATTGCTGTGTGGAACACCCTATCATAGTACTCCAACTCACCATCAACTGTGTCACTAAAAGAAAAGGAGGAATGATTAGCCTCTAAGGCTGAATTGAAATTAAAATGCTCCATCAGTCTCTTGGGCCAGATGGAAAAAGTAGACCTGCCATGCCTCTTAAGGGGTGATGGGGTACTGACTGTTGTCTGAATCTGTCAGCTTTAAGTCCATGGGAGAAGAGAGAAACTTTGACTGTCAACACATCCTGGGCAAATAGGAGGTCAAGCATATGACCATGATCATTTGTGGGCCCTAGCACAAACTGGAAGAAACCCAGTCACCTAGCACAATAGATGAAGGAAACTTTAACAACATAGGTGATATCATCTCTGACATCTGGGACATAAAGTCTCCATCATGTCTGGGTGGCCTGTACATGAAGGTAAAATAAAGAGCTTGATTTTCTGCTAGGCCACAACATACAGTTATATATTAAAAAACCCTCACCATAGACACATGGTAGCTGATAAAGATAAGATCGAATCTGAAAACCACAGAAAACCCCCTCCACTTTTTTTACTGTGTCGTGAGATCTGTAGAACTGAGTAGCCATCAAACACCAGATTATTGATTGGCTGATTGATGCAGGATCTATGCCAAGCTTTTGTAAAGAAGACAATGTGTTGTTTATGGTGTCCTTTTAAAAGGTTGCATGCAAAAGACAGTGCGACCACATGATACATTAACCATGTCACCTTAATAAAATTGGTGACATGAGTATCTCACACTGCATGACATCCATGCCCCTAATGTTTATTAATGGCAAAATTACAGGGATGGGAAGGGAAAACCTAGCCCTGGTCCTATTTTTTACAGAAAAGCAGAATGGGTTGTCTTTCACTCGTTGCCCCCCCCCCTAATCTAGGAGTAATTACTCACATAGTTAGGGGGTGTCATTTTACAGTATGTAAGCAGAATGTGGGTGTGAGAGTGAAAAAAACTACCTGAGCTGGGACTTGACTAAAACTGACAGATACTACACAGACAAATATATATTTTCACAACAAGACAGACAGACATCAGGTACAACTCGTCGTACTCTCTCATTTCTACATCCACTCTGGTGCTGCACCTGCTGCTGAGCTGTGCTTTATTCTTGATATGACTTTGAAAGCTGCTGATTCGAAAGCTAACAGTTGTATACTGCATATTACTGTAAAAACTAACAATGCAGTGCTTGGGAGAAAGCTGTTGAAATTCTGATGTGAGCTAGTGAAGGTTCAGACAGACAAAAAAGGAGAGGTGGAGTGTCTTCATTTAAAGGGATAGTAACACTTAATATGCTAAAATATGAGTAAAACAAGGGTACTCCCACTGCTGAAAGACATATTTTATTCAAATGTTATTGCAGTTCAAACTTGATTTTTTTTTAGATACAGTATCTCTATAGCCAGAAATGCTTTGGTGTGGCTCTTTCTACACTACCTTATGGACATCTCTAGTCAGTTGACCATAGGATAGCATAGGATAGATAGCATAGGATAGCACCACTGTGCATTTCCAGGCCATAGAGATATTGCACCTACAAATTTAAAGTTTGAACTGCCATAACATTAAATAAAACACCTCTCAGCAGCGAGGGATTGGCTGATGAAGTAGCTGGCAATAGGTACGAAATGCGTTGGAGAATTCCTATAAACTACTCAGAGACGTTTGAAGTGTTGGAGCCCCACATTGATAGATTTATGGGAAATCAATAAGTGACATAAGAGGATTATATTACCCCACCAAGGCTTTGCAGGTATAGTAGCAGAACAAGAAGAGAGTGCATATTGAGAAGTGGCACGAGAACTTCAAAAAACTCCCACTCACATAGACAACAAACTAGAGTGAGATCATGGCAGAGAGATTCACAAGGGTCGCTTGTGCCGCAATAAAGAAGCGGGATTATAGTCAAGGACTCGAGGTAAAATACCTATGCCACACTAGCATTCCAGCCACACATATATACTCGCAAGACTGCCTAAAATCTACCATCTATTTGCCTACATCATATATACCTGCTTAAATCATCACAGCCATAGAAGGGTTAATATCCATATTTGTCACATTGCCTTTAAGATCGCAACATCACAGTGTAATATTATAGCCATCTTTTGTGGGACTTTAAACCATTTAAAACTTTACCACTCAAGGGTTAATATCATTATTCACAGTGTTGCTTCAGTGGAGAAGTGAATTAAAATAGATTCTTTTTTATTTATAACTAGGTGGATATTTAATAGCTCCTGAGCTATTTGTATATTATTGTTATCTGTTTTATACGATTATACTGTGTTATATGTGTAACTTTTAAGGGTTTACTGTATATTTCAGTAAATTGTGATTTCTTTTACAGTGTACTGTAGTGCTCTACGATATATTGCCTTTTGTTGTATTGTTTGTGTAGGACCTTATCCATTGAAGGGTCCACGGATAGCAGCAATATATTTCACCATTATTATATAGATATATTGGCCCGATATTGCTGGCACAAGGCGCTATGATCACTCTATGTTTTTAGCCTCGAGGCGGCTCTTCAGCAGAGCCGAAATCTTGTTATTTAAAAATAATTACTTCTTTGGAACGGTCTACAAAGTGTGCTTGCAAACCAGACACACTTTGTAGACCTTTCCAATGAAGTAATTATTTTCCAGCAACGTGATTTCGGCTCTGCTGCAGAGCCGCTGGCTGGTCCCTGGACCGGGATCTCCTGCTGTCAGCACAGCACTGATGTCAGGAGAAGGGGGGGAGAGGGGAATGCAAATATCTCTCAATCCATAGTTGTTTAAGAGATAGGATTTCTGGCATATAGTTTAATTGTTTAACCTCTACAAAACTATAACCATTGTTTATGGGACATTACTGACTCTTTAAACAGAGGCATAACTAGAAGCCTCCGGGCCATGATGCAAGAAATGCCACTCCCCCCTCCCTGCCACATTGCCCCCCCTTGACCACATTGACCCCCTTCACAATGCCCCCATCTCCTTTCTCCTACCTGGAGCTCCCGCACGGTCCTCTCAGTAATGCAAAGAGCTGGGACATGATGTCATCTCCCAGCGCACTGCATTACTAGAGCGCCGGAGGGTAATTGCGGGCGCCAGGCATAGGGGTTGCAGGGGGAGGCCAGGCCCCTTGAATGCATGGGCCCAGTCGCAGGTGCGACCTCTATAGTTATGCCACTGCCTTTAAAGCAATAAGAAGGAAGTCAAAAAATGTACTAAAATACTCAAAAAGCAAAACTGTGGAATAACAAACTAGCCACACGCAGCCCTACTCTTTTAGATAAAATAGTGGCTTTAAAGTCTGATGATGTGTTACATACCCCCTTCTGGCATATACCAGCCATAGTTATTTTTTTTTAAAACAGCTGTGCCAGAGTTCTACAAGCAGGTGGATAGCATTGTAGGCAAAAGACTGTAAACATCATATGGAAAGAGAGTTAACAGCATATATGTGAACAAGTGACCAGAGCACATATAATGTGACTTTCACTGCTCACTAGGTATTTTTTCAATCAGTGAAGAGTAGCACACAGCAGCAGGTCACTGTCAGTGGTGCCTCTGGAACTGTTGGTTAACGCCAACAGTAGGGCAAGCCATACCATAGGCATGCCACTTTATGCACTTAGAGTTTTGAGAGACAATCCCACAAAGCTGGAGCAACTTTAAACAAACAGCCGCAGGGAATAGATTAATAGCTACTACCCCACCCTTTAAAGCTGGCTTTTTGTCTGCTAATAACGTTTCCAATATAATAGTTATATTGAGAATAGCAAATATGGTGCATGTACCTGCTACACTCATCTCCTAAATCTAACTGTTACTCAGTTCTTCTCAGAATGCCAAACTGTGAAAGAAATGCTAAATATCATATTCAAAATCCATGCCCATTTTAACCTTTTCTATAGCACTCTCAATGTACTACATTCCTTGAAAGAGCAAAGCAACCTGCCCCATCACCAGACGGAATTCCACATTGTGCAAACTGGACCATTAGTATGAGCAGAACAAGGTAACTGGAGAATATACAAGGCTTAACTGGAAGACTTTGGAGAGGGCATCTTTTATCACCTGGTCAATGGCAGCTAATGTTTGACTTACTGTTAAAGCTCTGGTATAATACACAACTGTATATAATATGCAGGTGTACATTTTAACTAATTTTGTAAGGAAAAAAGAAGTATTTGTATATAACATGCACTCATGATTGAAGTCTCCCACAATACCTAGAACTTATGGCTGAGCTGCCCACAACACCCCAAACTCATGACTGTAGCCTCCCATAATAGTGTATATATAAAAGGCGATCCTGTGTCTCTTTCTTTCCATCTCCCTCCCTCTACCCACCTCAATAATGAAAAACCCCTCTGAGGCAGCTGGAAGATCTGTCCAGAGGGCAGCATACATTTTCCACTCTCTTCCTCTGCCTGTCTTTCAGGACCTGAAAGGTCCTTGAAGTACATGAAACACATTTTTTACAGGACCTTTTAGGTCCTAAAATGATGATGGAGGTAGCCAAAGAAGTGGGTGGCAAATGCAAGTATACTGGACATAAGTCCCAGATGCCTCCAAGCAGGGGAGTTGTCTAGAGGAGTTGTCTTCATCATTCAAATGGGTAGAGGTATGGAAGGGGGGGGGGGAAGAGGGAAGGGAGAGTGTTCAAGTGAGGGAGATGCAGATATCAGCATTATTTATTTGATATCAACAAATCAACAAATATCCACCACTTCAACTGAGGAGAGCCAATCTAACATTTGTGGTTGTGATGTCATTGGCACTGGAACCTCTGTACGGGAATTGCACAGAGAACATGGGTCAGTAATTGATGCACATGTACAACATCTATCTCCAAGGAGTGGCCCCACTGCAGGTGAGTTTGGTGCTGATTATTTGGAGGATATGTATGTTCTAAGCCAAATAATGAGCCACCTGAATCCAGGCAAACAAATCAGTGTATAGCCAGCACTTATATGTACTGGTATATTCACACCACTGACTTCCTGCTTTTTTTTCCCTTAAAGGGATAGTAATGTTTCATAATAAAAGCAGCTCTAATTAATCATCATAGTATTTGGACCTTGGAGAGTGTTATTTCAATTCTGTCAGAGTTGTAGTTCTAGAGTAATTCAATGACAAAGTTTCCCCCTCCCGTCCCTTTTACTGATGTAACACTGCTCAGCCAGAGCAGAAGGGAGGTGCCCAGGTAGACTGCAGAGAGGGACAATCTTCAATTAAGATAAGGGAAACACCTGAAAAATTTGTCAATGGGGCAGGGCCTTCATTGTTCTCACTGTAAGAATATTGTCCCCTTCTGTTATCTGTCTGGTCTATGTACTGCATTCCACATCTGAGAAGAGATGACTTACACTAGGTAAAAGTGGCGGGAGGGGGAAACTTTTCTTGTGAATATCTCTTAAACCATAAAGGTTTGAGAGATAAGACTTATATCGTTCTTCATGTTTTTTTAATGCCTACAAAATAAAATAAAGATAAAACAAAGTATTACTATCCCTTTAAGTATCTGGCCATTCCCAGCTCCAGGAAACTGTTAAAGGGAACGTGACTCACTAACATGATGGTGACATTTACAGAGCCAGTGCACAAATTGTGCCCAGGAGGGCACCCTATTGCAAGTAATTCTTGGAACTCTGTCCCCTATGGTGCAAATAGTTAAATTCAGAATTACCTTAATACTCAAGGCTCGGTTTTCTCTTGGGCTAATGAGGTTGTTAGAAAGCTGTACTGTGAAGATTTTCTTTGCAATGCAATTTTTACTCCAGCTTGTATTAAACTCTTATCTAGAACTGTTAAGAAGCTGTCATTTTCCTAGATGGAAATTACACAGAGATTTTCTAACAGAAAAATACAATCCTGACACAGAGATCATTAGAGGACTATAAGACCCACCTATTAATGAAAACGTAGTGACAATTGATTGAACCCCTTCTCTGGGAGAGGGACCATATAGTATTTCCTTGCAGAGCAATGCATCTTTTTGTTAAATCCTTCCATTGAATGTGACTGCAAACCAATTACATTTCAGAAACCAGAGAGCAGCATAATGCAGCCACTTTACAAAGTATCTAATTTATCTTTGAAACGCATGTTTGCCTTATACTGGTACTCTAGGCAATTTAGTGATACGTGTTTTCAGCAAGGAATGAGGGTAGCAATTTTAATTGGAAGTGAAAGAAAAAAAATCTATGGTTTGTTAAAAAGAGATATATTTTCCATGAGGTCAGTTACCTTTTGTAAAGATAGAATTAAGAACGATATAAAGAGCTGGCTAAGGGGGTACAAATCACAAGGTCATACAGCATTGTGCCCCTCCAATTCTAAATCTCCTTGTACCCAAGCACTCTCCCTCTTTCTGTTCAAAAGAATTTAACATACCATGAAATCGTACACTTTCTTTCCTTACCACTTCAGTCTTACAATGACACTCTTCCATCAACCCCACCCAAATTTTCCATTGGGCAGATTAGGCATCTGTGGCAGTGCTAACCACACCCATTTTGAGTTGAAGGTGTGGCCAGCACATTCCAAATCCTCCTGCAGCAGACATCCACTCCTGATTTATTGCGGTTGGTTTATTTACCAATTCCTGTACTAATTTGGCCAGCTTTTATACCAGTCCAAACATACTTTTAGTGGTAATTTTTGAACTCTTTGTTTTAGAATATACTGGAATCCTCTCTAGTGTCCAGTAAGTTAACAGTTTCAGTGCCAGAGTGTATCAACTGTGGCATTGAAATGGTTAAAGGTGTTTTTTTTTTGGGGGGGGGTTCTTGTGTGTGTTTTGTATGTATTTTCTATGCCAGGTAACAATGGATGAGGCTGGGATCTAGTCATTGGTGAAGTTTGGATGGGTCCATAGGGGTGGCTGAGGAATCCTAGATAACTTGCCTTAGCATTCTTATAAGTCAAGGCCTGTGTCCACTCACACACATATATACACTTTCCACTCCCAGTCAATTTCCTCCTTCCATGCAATTTGACGTCCTTCCCAGAGGAAATCTACTTTGTTCTTCCTAAATGTGATCCCATTTTCTTCCTACCCAAGCAGTATACCAATCTCTTATTTTATTCCCCACCCCTTCTCAAGCAGTCTAGGACATATCTCAAATCGCAACACCATCTAATACTGTCCTTTTCAGTAATCAACCATTTGTGTCTTTTCTACACTCTTGCAACTATCTCTCTATCTCTTACTTTAAAGGGATAGTAAACCTTGAAAATAAGTTTATTTTATATTGTAGCCTTTAAAAAAACATGAAAAATGATATAAGTCTTATCTCCCAAACCTTTATGGTTTGGGAAATATTCAGAAGTAAAATAAATTAAAGTTCCCTTTTCCTGGCTGTTTCAGCCAAGTCTGCCATCTAGTGGACAGATTTGGAATTCGGTCCACATATCAACCGGTAGTTCTTTAGCAGTGCTGAGATCACGATCTTTAAAAAGAACTACTTAATTGGAACTGTCTACAAAGTATGCCTGGCTTGCAAGCACACTTTGTAGACCATTCCAATTAAGAAATTATTTTCAAAGATCGTGGTCTTGGCACTTCTGGAGAGCCATAGCCGTCCCGGGACCAGATTCCAAATCTGAGAGCTAGAACGGTGACATCACTCAGGGGGAAACTTTGCTTCTGAATATCTCCCAAACAAAAGGTTTGGGAGGTAAGACTTATATCATTTTTCATGTTTTTTTTAAGGGCTACAATATAAAATAAACTTATTTTCAAAGTTTACTATCCCTTTAAATAAATACTAACATCTAAAAAGCTATAACTTTAAACATCACTTACATACAGATGGTATCTGTACCAAAAATGTTAGATTCCTAAAAGTAAATTCAAAACTTGCTTTTGAAAGCATGTTTAAACTGTACTATTCAGGGAGAATTTGGTCAATTGTTTTTGCAGTTTGTAGAGAGACAACAGATAAGGCAGTTAATATATTCAGATAAATACCCAGCACTTTTATATTCAGAAAA
This sequence comes from Rhinophrynus dorsalis, assembly GCA_037306005.1. Taxonomy (NCBI): domain Eukaryota; kingdom Metazoa; phylum Chordata; class Amphibia; order Anura; family Rhinophrynidae; genus Rhinophrynus; species Rhinophrynus dorsalis. The sequence continues at coordinate 299,982,561 of CM074719.1, read as the reverse complement.
GTGGCTACCTAATTTCAGTCCATTTAAAGACAATATAGCACTATGAGACAACCTACAGAGATTTCCGTGGTAATGGGAGTTAGGGAGCCTGGAAAAAGACAAAAATGGGAGAAACCAGACAGAATATGTAAAACTAGATTTTCGGACTCAGGACAAACTAACAAATGAGATATTACAGAATTACTTCAGTTCATTTTACTACATCACCCTCAGTGGGGTAAATGTACAAATTCTCCAGTGCAGTCACACTAGCATTAGTCTATCTCCAGTTATTGAATCTAAGGGTATCTAAAGCAGCATGTGACCTCTGTTTTGCATACTGGTGGACGCACTCCACCATCAATGGAGTTAAATGTCAGCAAACCCCATACTCCAGTCCATAGCTTAAACATGGTGTAGAATAAAAGACCTCTTGAAATGCCCACAGACTGTATTCCTGTCCTCTCCTTGAGGTACGCAGCATTAAGGGGTGTCTTTTGTGAATATGTAGCTTAGCACATTGATGTTAGGCGGACTTAGTTGCTCATAATGAATTCATGTGCTAGATTTAGAGTGAAATCAGTTTTGTATTTCCCTTCAATGTGCTGGATACCTCTCTAGCAAACAAGGGTTAACACAAAATATGTAATTTAGACATATCTTAGTTGTGCTTGAGCAAAAAAAAAAAAAAATAATAATAATAATTTGATTCTGTGGTCATAATTACCAAGCAGTGATGCATCCCCCCATGTGGAAGAAAAAATCTCTTGAAAGCCTATACTCTTTTATAATGCCTCATAATCAAAGTGTCTAAATATTTTGCTGCTTTTGAGAACATTCATCCTAAAACATATTGCTCTTGTATGAAAGAGCAAGTAGCAACAGTCACAGAAATATTATACATTTTGTTCCACGAGAATATTTTATAAGGAGGAATACATTGAGATTGTGTTATTGTGTCCAAACATGTCCTCGGTACTCATTTTATCCATCTCAGAAAGCTGAGTTGACCTTGCCCGCACTAGAACCTGCGGCCCTCAGGCTTGAGTGCCAGAGGGGTACGCAATTCATTGCAAAGCAATGCGTTGTGTAGCCTTCTGGCACTCAACGGGCTACAGCTGTGTCACATTTTGCGCTTTTCTGGCCCTCCAGCTTTCCGTATTCCTTTCTAGTGCTGGCAATTTCTGATTGGTGGCTAGTGCTATTTAACTCCATCTTGCTCCAGTGTTCCTTGCCCGATTATCGAGCTAGTCTGTATTTTCGCTCCTGTGTTTGACCAGTTTTTTTTTCCTCTCCTTACCTGGTTTCGACTGCGGCTTGTATCCTGACTTCGCTCATGTCTTAGCCTCCGTTGTGACCGTCTGCTCCTGGTGATTGCTGGCTTGTCCCTTGATCCCTCCGTTGGCTTCCTCTGTCTGACCAGCCGTTCCGGGTACCTGTGGCCGGTTCTTCCTCCCTCTCACGCTCGCGGCTTTGGCCGCGCTCGTTTTCGAGCGGCTCTGTCTGCTCTCTCCTCCTCTGCTGCGTTTACCTTCCGTTAGCCTCTGTGCCGTTTCGTAGTCTCCCCCTGCTGGCCGGGCTCACCTCTGCAAGTGGTGCCAGGGATCGAGAGTTGTCTCTCTCTCTCTCTCTCCTGTTCGGCCGTGGGTATCTGTTAGGGGAGAGTCCCGGCGGACAGTCTCGGCTGGGACCTCTCTCCTCCCTTCAGTTGACCCTTCCTCCACTTGGACTGCCATGTCCTGAGCCTTGGTCAGCGGGGTGTTGGGTACTGCAGTTGCTGGCAGCTTGGGGGTTTCTGTGGTGGGAGTTAGGGGTTGGACTGTGCCCTGGGTGCTGGGACCTCCCAGCGAATTTTAGTGGTCCTAGCCCACTTACCTTTTGGGGGTCTCCTATCTTGGTTCCTGCCGGCGGTCAGCAGTTTAGCCTGTAACGGTCTTACCCCGCCTATCTTGGTCAACCAGTAGTTATCCGGGTTCATTCGGGTCTTGGGGACTAGACCGAGCTCCGCCTTCCTTGGGGGGCTCCTGTCTTTCCCCTGAGCACAGTCGGGTATACTTGTGCCGGTCCTTACCTGTTAGTTTTCTCTTTTTTATTTTTGCCTTTACCTGTCAGTTGGCTATCTGCATCAGGGGTCCTCCGGACTGGTAGGAGCCTGGGGAGCGCGGGATACCTCTTCTCCCATCCTGGCCAGGGTCTCGGCTCAACCGAGATCGGGCATCTGGCTTCGCGGCCAGCACCTTTAACTCGGCTTCGGCCGCAGCAAGGGATAAGAGGTACCCGTCACCGCCCGCAAGCTACGCACCCTAGCATCGCTCTCAAGCCTTCTGCCCCAGGCCCCTACCGTTTCCGTGACAGAATAATCGGGCCACTAAAATGGACCCCGCGGATATTTCAAATCTGATCAAGAGACAAGATCAACAAGAACAAATCCTTGCATCCCACGAAAACCATCTTCAAAGAATTGAAAGAAAAATGGATGCCTTGATGGAGATGCTTAGAGGAATATCACCACCAGCTAATCCTGTTCCACCTCCTACCCCTACAGCTCCAGTAAGCCTTGAAGCTAGCGGTTCGGAAGCAACTCCTAGGACTACTCTGAAATTACCGTTACCGGAAAGATACTCGGGCAACCCAGTAGAGTGTCGCGGATTTCTGAACCAGTGCCTTTTACATTTCCGTTCCTTTCCCCAGTGCTTTAATACACATGCCGCTAGGGTCTCATTTGTGATTTCCTTATTAAAGGATCAGGCTTTGGCATGGGCCTCCCCGTTAGTAGAACAAGATTCTCCTATATTACAAGATTCTGATACATTTCTAACTCACTTCCGGCAAGTTTTTGATGTCCCTGGACGCAAGATTTCCGCAGAGGCCTCCCTTCTGGATCTACAACAGGGATCCAGAACGGTCAGTCAATATGCGATTGAGTTCGTACGCTTGCGTACGAGACCAATTGGAATCCAGAAGCACTAAAAGCAACCTTTCGTAGAGGACTTAATGAAAAAATAAAAGACGCCCTAACATGTAGAGCTATTCCCGATTCATTAGAAGACTACATTTCTCTCTGTTTGGAATTAGATAGACGTCTCACTGAAAGACAAATTGAAAGAGAAACCAATAGGAAGACCAGGATTTTTTCTCCCTCCCATCCCTCCCCTTCTCCGGTATTGGCTTCTGATGAACCGATGGAGATTGGGGGTGTTACTAAACTATCCACTACTGAACGCCAACGTCGTCGAACGCTGGGTTTGTGCTTATATTGTGGCTCTAAAGGGCACTTCCTTCGTCAATGCCCTACTCGCCCTTCACCATCTCGCCCGGGAAACTCCACTGCTTAGGGATTGCGGGAGGTAATTCCCTAAGTACGGTTCCTCTCCTCCCAAACAACAGACCTAGGGTATTAGTGCCCATTAGTCTTTCCTGGTCTTCTGGCTCAGTTAATGCACTAGCATTTTTGGATTCTGGGGCGGCAGGCATTTTTATTGACCTGACTTGGGCTACTGAACATCTCATTCCCCTTCGTCCCAAGACACTGCCTTTATTGGTTTCTACGGTCGATGGTAGACCATTGGGAACCGGACTCGTCCTATCTGAAACCCAGCCACTTCAGCTCACTACTGGGCTGCTGCACTCGGAAACCATAGTCTTTGATGTTATTTCCACTCCTCGTTCTCCTATAATTCTGGGACTCCCATGGTTACGGACTCATAATCCTACCATTGATTGGCGCTCCGGTCAAATAACTTCTTGGAGTTCGCATTGCTTCGAATTTTGCCTCGAATCCGTCTCCACCATCTCTGGAGTCACGTCTTCTCCCTGTTCCGATGCTACGTTAACCACCATCCCAGAGCCTTATTCTTCATTTCAAGATGTTTTTTCTGCTAGCCAGGCTTCTTCTTTGCCTCCGCACAGATCATCAGACTGTGCTATCGATCTTCTTCCTGGTACTATCCCCCCTAAAGGTCGTTCTTTTTTGTTGTCTCAGCCTGAAACCCAGGCTTTGGCCAAATATATTCAGGAAAACCTTGCACGTGGCTTTATTAGGCCTTCTTCCTCTCCGGCTGGGGCTGGATTTTTTTTTGTGCAAAAAAAAGATGGTTCTCTACGCCCCTGTATTGACTACAGGGGCCTTAATAAAGTGACCATCAAAAATGGTTATCCTCTCCCACTAATCACGGAATTATTGGACCGTCTCCGCGGAGCTTCCATCTTTACCAAACTGGATCTTCGTGAAGCTTACAATCTCATCCGGATACGAAATGGAGACGAATGGAAGACGGCTTTTAACTCCCAATACGGCCATTATGAATACCTTGTGATGCCGTTTGGGCTTTGTAACGCCCCGGCCGTCTTCCAGGGCTTTATTAATGATGTTTTTCGCGATATGTTGTTGTCCTATATCGTGATTTACCTGGATGACATTTTGATTTTTTCCACCGATTTGAACATTCATCGTACCCATGTCTGTGCTGTGCTCCATCGCCTTCGGGAACATTCTCTTTTTGTTAAACTCGAAAAATGTGAGTTTGAGCGTTCCAGCTTATCCTTTCTTGGATACATTATCTCTAAGTCTGGCATTTCCATGGACCCTGTTAAAGTTCAGGCCGTCACTCAATGGCAATTACCCACCGATACCAAGGCTATTCAGCGTTTTGTTGGATTTTCCAATTATTATAGAAAATTTATCAGAAATTTTTCTCAGTTGATTTCTCCTATTACTGCTCTCACTAAGACTGGGGCTAACCCCCATGACTGGCCTCCACCTGCCCTCCGTGCCTTTCAGTCCCTTAAGAAAGCCTTTACTTCGGCTCCGGTTCTTAGATTCCCAGACCCGGCCCGGCAGTTCATATTGGAAGTTGACGCATCCGAAGTCACTGCGGGAGCTGTCTTATCCCAGCATCATCCTGTTACCACTAAACTTCACCCCTGTTCTTTTTTTTCCCGGCGATTTTCGGATGCTGAGCGCAACTACGATGTGGGCAACCGGGAACTTTTGGCCATTAAAATGGCTCTCGAAGAGTGGCGACATTTGCTGGAAGGATCTTCCCTCCCTGTTTTAATCTTTACGGATCACAAGAATTTGCAATTTCTCGAATCTGCACGACGCCTTAACCCTAGGCAAGCTAGATGGGCATTGTTTTTTACCCGCTTTAACTTTATTATTTCTTATCGCCCGGGGTTGAAGAATGTGAAAGCAGACGCTCTCTCTCGTCAGTTTGAGCCTGGCACGTCTCCTGTCCTGGAGACTATTCTTCCTGCTACCCGATTTCTATCGGCTATATCCTCTGCCACTTTGGAACATATCAAGAGGTTGCAAGGTCCACCGGCACCTACTCAACCACGGAATGCTCTTTTTGTTCCACCGCAATTCCGGGTTGAGATTTTACATTGGTTCCATGACTCTCCTATGTTCGGCCATCCAGGTGTGAAAAAATCTTTGGAACTCATTCTTCGACAGTTCTGGTGGCCCTCTGTTAAATTGGATGTTGCAGACTTTGTTGCTGCTTGCACTACTTGTGCCCGTCACAAGCCTTCCCATCAGCGTCCTGCAGGCCTTCTTTGTCCTCTGCCCATTCCATCGGCTCCGTGGACCCATTTGGCCATGGACTTTGTGGTGGATCTCCCACGGTCTAAAGGATGTACTACTATCTTGGTCGTGGTGGACCGTTTTTCAAAACAAGGTCATTTTATTCCACTCCCGAAGCTTCCCTCAGCCTCTGACTTATCCTCTATTTTTTTGCAACATATTTTCCGGCTGCATGGCACCCCCTTATCCATTGTTTCTGATCGAGGTTCGCAGTTTGTATCTAAATTTTGGCGAGCCTTTTGTACCCGTCTGGGTATCTCTTTGCACTTTTCATCCTCCTACCATCCGCAAACGAATGGTCAAACTGAACGCACTAACCAATCTCTTGAACTTTTTCTTCGTCAGTACATGGATTCCTCCTCTGCCAATTGGGTGGAGCTTCTGCCATTTGCTGAATTTTCCTTCAACAACCGGTTCCATGATTCATTACAGTGTTCTCCCTTCTTTGCAGCCTTAGGCTATCACCCACGTACTATTCCTTGGGGGGATGCAGTTGGTGTTCCAGCTGCCGATAATAGGGTGGAGGACCTCCATGCTCTTTGGATCTTGATCCAACGTAGACTCTCTACAGCCTCTGCTACCCAGAAGCGAGCGGCTGATCGGCGTCGTTCGGTAGGCCCCCTATTATCTCCTGGGCATAAAGTATGGTTATCTACGAAAAACCTTCGTTTGAAGGTCCCTTCATTGAAGTTTGGTCCTCGTTTTGTGGGTCCATTTCGTATTCTGAAACGGGTCACGCCCGTCTCCTTTAAGTTGGCCCTCCCTCCGGGATGGCGTGTGTCTAATACATTTCATATTTCCTTATTACGGCCTGCCACCAGAAATAGGTTCTCCCGCCCGGCTCCTCCTCCTCCTCCTGTCTTAGTTCATGGGGAGCCGGAATTTGAAATCCAACGCATTTTGGACTCTCGTCTTGTCCGCAAATCCCTGCAGTATCTGGTAGATTGGAAGGGTTATGGCCCCGAAGATCGTTCATGGGTCCCTGCTAGAGATGTCCATGCTCCTTCTTTAGTTGGAACCTTTCATCGATCCTTTCCTCTTAAGCCAGGTCGCCCGGAGGGCTCCCTTTTGGGTGAGGGGTAGTGTCACATTTTGCGCTTTTCTGGCCCTCCAGCTTTCCGTATTCCTTTCTAGTGCTGGCAATTTCTGATTGGTGGCTAGTGCTATTTAACTCCATCTTGCTCCAGTGTTCCTTGCCCGATTATCGAGCTAGTCTGTATTTTCGCTCCTGTGTTTGACCAGTTTTTTTTTCCTCTCCTTACCTGGTTTCGACTGCGGCTTGTATCCTGACTTCGCTCATGTCTTAGCCTCCGTTGTGACCGTCTGCTCCTGGTGATTGCTGGCTTGTCCCTTGATCCCTCCGTTGGCTTCCTCTGTCTGACCAGCCGTTCCGGGTACCTGTGGCCGGTTCTTCCTCCCTCTCACGCTCGCGGCTTTGGCCGCGCTCGTTTTCGAGCGGCTCTGTCTGCTCTCTCCTCCTCTGCTGCGTTTACCTTCCGTTAGCCTCTGTGCCGTTTCGTAGTCTCCCCCTGCTGGCCGGGCTCACCTCTGCAAGTGGTGCCAGGGATCGAGAGTTGTCTCTCTCTCTCTCTCTCTCTCCTGTTCGGCCGTGGGTATCTGTTAGGGGAAAGTCCCGGCGGACAGTCTCGGCTGGGACCTCTCTCCTCCCTTCAGTTGACCCTTCCTCCACTTGGACTGCCATGTCCTGAGCCTTGGTCAGCGGGGTGTTGGGTACTGCAGTTGCTGGCAGCTTGGGGGTTTCTGTGGTGGGAGTTAGGGGTTGGACTGTGCCCTGGGTGCTGGGACCTCTCAGCCAATTTTAGTGGTCCTAGCCCACTTACCTTTTGGGGGTCTCCTATCTTGGTTCCTGCCGGCGGTCAGCAGTTTAGCCTGTAACGGTCTTACCCCGCCTATCTTGGTCAACCAGTAGTTATCCGGGTTCATTCGGGTCTTGGGGACTAGACCGAGCTCCGCCTTCCTTGGGGGGCTCCTGTCTTTCCCCTGAGCACAGTCGGGTATACTTGTGCCGGTCCTTACCTGTTAGTTTTCTCTTTTTTATTTTTGCCTTTACCTGTCAGTTGGCTATCTGCATCAGGGGTCCTCCGGACTGGTAGGAGCCTGGGGAGCGCGGGATACCTCTTCTCCCATCCTGGCCAGGGTCTCGGCTCAACCGAGATCGGGCATCTGGCTTCGCGGCCAGCACCTTTAACTCGGCTTCGGCCGCAGCAAGGGATAAGAGGTACCCGTCACCGCCCACAAGCTACGCACCCTAGCATCGCTCTCAAGCCTTCTGCCCCAGGCCCCTACCGTTTCCGTGACAAGCTGGTGCATTAACCAACTGAGCTATCATTATAGAACTTAACCCCTTAAGGACCCTTGACGGTCCTGGCACGTCATGGCTGGATTTGAGTTAAGGACCAATGACGTACCAGGACCGTCATGGCTTAAATGATAGCAGCGTGCCTCCATGCACGCTGCTATCATTAATGCCAGGCTGAGACTGAGCGCTCTGAGACTGGGGCATTCAGTCTCAGCCCTTCTTGCTTGTGCCAGTTCATGTGATCGCCGTAGCAGCGATCACATGTTCCGGCATAGTGACAGACAGAGGCAGCAGAGAAAGCATGCTGTCTGTGCGAGTCTCGTCTGCCTCTGTCTCCCTTGCTATCAAAGTAAGGGAGACAGAAGTAGACAGGAGACACCTAGTGGTGAAAGAGAATACAGCAGCTAGGGGTATTAACCCCTTCACTGCTGTTGCCAGAGGCTTGCTAAATGCAGGTCAATTTCTGACCTGCAATGATACTTAAAAAAAAACAAAAACAAAAAAAAACACAACACACTTTTTTTTTTTTTTACAAAAATATTTTATTTAAAAAAAAAAATCTAATTAAACAATTTTGGAAGTGTGATTGTTGTGAGCTATGTAATACACTTATACACACCGCCACATGTCAGGGATAAAAAAAGTGTCAAAATAGGGTGGGAAAAAGGGACATAGGGATTTTCACCCAAGGGGGGGACAGTGGCCACTTTAAACTGCTCATTTTGTAGGTATGACTGACTGGTCATACCTTTCATGCAGTCGCCATAAAAATGTAACCCTTTGTGCCCAATTGATCCCAAGAGAAATAACAAAAATGGTGTTTTTTACCTTTTTTTTTACATTTTAATAAAGTGAATGGTGGGTTATCCATATAAATAGGGTATCAAATGAAAGCCCTATTTGTGCTTAAAAAAACAGTATATAATTTATGGGGGTGGGATAAAAGACTTAGAGGGAAAACACTGTTGAACAAAGACATAGTCAAAAAGGTCTGAATTGCTCCGGTCCTTAAGTGAAATCCACCTCAGATTGTCCCAGTCCTTAAGGGGTTAAGTGATTTTAATATTGAAAAACTATAAATTGTAGGGTTAATCTGCAGAGTAAAAGAAGGTACTCTCATGGCTAAGAGGTGTTTTATTCAAAAGTTAATGCAGCTCAATCTGGCATTTTATCACTTTTGAGTGCTTTACAATGTGTTGAATACTTACTGACATTCAAAGGGTTAAGGGCGCGGTACCTCCATGGTCTGAAATGTTACAATTGCATTGTTGCTAGACAATCCTATGGTGGTTTATGGTCAACCAAACATAGTGGTCCATAGACTTCTGTAGCATCAGGACAACCATAGCATTTCAGGTCATGAAGGTACTGCACCCAAAAAACTTTGAGCTGAAATAACTTTTAGATCAAATCTCTCTAATCAGTGGAAGTATACTTTTTTTACTCAGCAACGTAAACTCTGTATTACAGATTTTTTCAATATTAAGTGCTACCCTTCCTTTAAGATACAGTGAATCATTTGTGCTTGCTAATAGCAGGCTGGGCTAAGTCATTTTCCTGCACACTGCTAAGTATACCCAGCTGAATTCTGACTAGTTAATGACTTTATACTGAGTGTAGTCCACTATCATTGCTGGGTATACAAAAGAACCATAGCAAAACTGAACACAATAATAACTAATTTTAAATACATTAATGCCCTGTTCCTAGCTACTGTTTGAATATGGTTCACAAACTTTTGCAAGGCATGCATTATTTCTAATACATCAACCTAGCAAAACATCGAACCACTACATGAGGATAACAAAACATTTAATTATTATTTAAACTATTACTTGAGACCAGCAGAGCCTTGCACAATTAAATGAAACCAGCAGAGCATTACATGAGACCAGAAGACCATTACACCTTCTGGCCATCTGTTTATATGAAACCCTTGAATAGCAGAAGGGCGTGCAATTAATTGTCACAGACTATGTTCTGCCGTGGGTGTAGACAATGGGCCCTATGTAGAGAAGAAAACTGGAGTAATTCTGGAGCAAACTCACTGCACTGTATGAAAGAAATAAGTCCCACTGATTTATATGGGACTTTTAACCCTTAAATGCATGGGAGGTCCCCAACACATTTTTCTCAATGAGATTGTTACCTCTCCAGTTTTTTCTTTTTTTTTTATAAACTGTTTTTATTTATTAAGTCAAAACAAATTAAACAATTACAATAAAATCAGAAATAACATTTCAGTGTAAACATAAAGCATTATGGACAAAGTCATCAATCACCAAATAAGCAATGTCAACCCCTCAACAAGAGAGTACAGTGATGAAGACTGAGGAGGCCAGACACCCAGTTAAGGGTTACAGAGCAGCCCCCCCATGACAGCAAGAAACACTAATAATATCGTAAACTCCACATAACTCTGCTGGCAAGTACAACCTGGAGCCAGATTACAAGAAACGAAAATCTCTAAACTGGAAGTCATTTGTCTGGCTCCATCCCCTCCAACTGAACCTCCCCACTGGCACCACCCTCCATGACCACCCAACCAAGGCAAACATGAGGGGGAAAGAGGGAGATGAATATTACCATCCCACAAACAGGTAATGGAACTTAGTTTTGCTATTGGTGAATATCCTCCCTGCCCTCCATGACGTGCACTTAAAACAATGGTATAATTCAGTTTGACAGAGACCTCTGTGGTATTTAAAGGAGAAACCACCCAATCACACTCCCAATTACCTTACAATGGTCAAAAATCCTAATTAATACATTTTCTCTTGTGCCTTTGTTCAACAGATAATATTTTCAGACAGTCCTGTAGGCAATGTCCATGGAAGCAGACATTACAGTTGTTGACAGTTTTTTTTTTAAACTAAAGCAGGCAGAACAAGCAAGTCAACTTAACCCTATAAGGCCATGGGGTATGGAAGGTATTCTAAAACAATAACTTGTACATTCCTCTGACCGTTGTGGTCCATAAATTGTTAGGATTACCATGTGCAGTTAGCATAATTTGTGTCCTGTGGTCCTGCTTGCAACTGTCATGTCCGCCTCCATGTACATGACATTCAGGACTGATTGAAAGTGGTATGTCTTCAACAAAGACACATGGACAAAGTTCACAGGGGTATTATGATTTTTCTGGTCATAGGAAAGTAAACTTTTTTTATGAAAAAATATACATTGTAGAGATTTTCCTATAGAGTAAAGCAAGGGTATTCCCACTGCCCAGTGATATATATTTCCAGAGTTATTATGGTTTAAATCCATGTTTTTTTTAAATTAGCAGTGCCCTCTAGTGATCAAATTCTAATTAGTTTTCCTGTTGGATTCTAATGGAGAGGAAAGTCAGAAAAGTCAGAGACATACAGTTCTCTATAGAATGTGATAGAAACTGCCTGTCACTTCCTGTCAGTTAGAACAATCAGGAAGTAAACACACTAAATTCACTTCCTGATTATTTGAACTGCTATAAATTTTGAATAAAACATCTGACAGCGATGGGAGTGACCTTGTTTTACTCAGCAGGAAAAGCTCTATAAAATATGTGTTTTCATAAATAAAAGTTTACTGCTCCTTTAAAGTTTAATGTTCATCTTAATACAAGTTTGCATATTTGAAAACTGTATTAAAAGCTGCCTACATGCCATGTTAGCCAGAAATCCAACAGATTTCTAGTTTAGAAGATATTCACACTTATTTCTGGGCAAAGTAAAAGCAAACATTTCCTGGTACTGCACATCACTTCTTTAGCATTTGAAATACAATTGAAGCCTTCATTAGCATTTGGCACGTCACTCAAACGATTTAATTAGCATATGAAACATCATTGACAAGCTTAATTAGCACAAGAAGCATCATTGCTACTGCAAGGGCACCTCAATTAGCATATATTAGCATGTGGTAACCAGTGTGAATATCTCCCTAACAGAACAATTGCTGGTCTTTTGGCTAACATGACACAGTTTTTAATGTAGTTTTCAAATATGCAAACTTGAATCAAGGTGAAAATTCCACTTTAAGGGGTTAAAAGTCACATTTATATCAATTACATTTTGGGGACATTATTGTTTTGTATAATTCAGTTGATTTGCTCCAGAATTACTCCAGTTTTCATTTTAGCATAAATCTCTTACTCTTAACAGTATAGAGTATAATCCTTGAAATAGTTAATCTGAAGTAGAGATTCTGAAATTTAATTAATTTTAATTAAAATAGCAGAACGTAGTTAAGGAGTCATTTATAAGATTGCATACTGGCAATTTGTGCAACAGAATCATGATTATAAGTGGTTCCACTCTAGTATGTAGAAGAGAGGCTGGCAATCTTTATTCCACCAGATCTTGTTAGACAAGCACTCCCATCATCCTCAGCTGAGGATGATATTACTTATAGTCCAACAATAGGTGCATTTCCATGCCTCTCCAAACCTAGCCTTCACTTCTCTAATTCTGAACTATATTTACTGAATCATTTTGATGCCAGTGGCTAAAATATTTTTGATGAAATGCAAGAGTTATGATTTCATTGTTCAAGGTCCATTTGTTAAGTGAGACAGAAATTACTTTAACTTCACGGTTTGTGAGTATTTCCAAAACATTTTTTTTTCTACAAATATGACCTTTCTGAGCAAAGGCAGGACAGAGAGTCCTTTCGGAATTCATCTAATTAATGCATGATCCATTCTGTGCTAGATTAATTTTTTATTTTATGTTTTTTTGGATGGGGGGGCACATCAGAGATGTGTGTATGTAAAATTGTAATATGAAAATTATAGACATATTAGAAAATAATGCATTATTAACCCTTCAGTTGAAACAAGCAATGAATGAGCCCCATTTGAAGTTAACCCTTTAATGTCCTTAAAGAGTTAAGGTGGTGTACATGCTTCTAATATCCAAGGTTTAAAGCTGGTCAATAAACGTATCAGACATTATTTGGGTTGTGTTCTGAGCACCTGTTCAGATGCATTCTATGCACCCAATCAGAAGGACCTCTTAGTATTATGTGCTCCTAATCTTGCTCATGCTGAATGAAAAGCAATGGATGTGTGATTAGCCAAAGAGTGTTTATATGACCAGTCCATTGCACTCTGTGCTCCTGAGTACATCTGACCTAGGATAAATCCACCCCCAGTTTCTTCTTCACATGCACTGTAAAACCACAAAGAAACACCAATGACCATATGTACAAAGTAAGGAAAAAATTTGGGGGCAAACCAATTGTAACATAAAAATACAAATTGATTCAAATGGACATTGTAACCACTTGAATGCTAGAGATGTCTCCAATGCATTGCTTTGGTTGGAGAACTCTTTAGCATTCAAGGGGTTTAAAGGGATAGTAATGTTTCATAATAAAAGCAGCTCTAAATAATCATCATAGGATTTGAACTTTGGAGAGTGTTATTTCAATACTGTCAGAGTTGTAGTTCAAGAGTAATTCAATGACAAAGTATGCCCCTCCCACCCCTTTTACTGATGTAACACTGTTCAGCCAAAGCAGAAGGGAGGTGCCCAGGTAGACTGCAGAGAGGGACAATCTTCAATTAAGATAAGGGAAAAACCTGAAAAACTTGTCAAGGGGGGCAGGGCTTTCATTGTTCTCATAGGAAGAAGATTGTACCCTTCCGTTAACTTTGCTTGTTAATATCTCTCAAACCATAAAGGTTTGAGAGAAAAGACTTATATTGTTCTTCATGTTTTTTTTTAATACCTACAAAATAAAATAAAGATAAAACAAAGTATTACTATCACTTTAAAAGCCTCAATAAAAACAATGGAAATTGATGCAAATGATTTGCCCCAGAATTGCTCCCGGGTGGCTGTTCAAGCACTGATGGTTATAAGGGGAACTAGTCACTAAGAATAAATGGCTCTTATTTTGTTTAAAGGGATAGTAATGTTTCACAAAAACAGCAGCTCCAATCAGTCTTCATAGTATTTGAGCCATAGAGAGTGTTATTCCAATACTGTCAGCATTTTAGTTCAAGAGTAATTGAATGATAAAGTATCCGCCTCCCTCCCCTTTTACCTAGTGTAAGCCACTCCCCTCAGATGTGGAATCTGGTTCCAGACATCTCACAGCAAGGAACAATCTTCTTACTGTGAAACCCTGCCCCCCTTGACACATTTTTAAGGTTTTTCCCTTATCATAATTGAAGATTGACCCTCTCTGCAATCCACTTTGACACCACCCTGAGCTGAGCAGTGACATCAGTAAAAGGGGAAGGAGGGAGATACTTTATCATTCAATTACTCTTGAACTACAACTCTTACAGAACTGAAATAATACTCTCCATGGCCCAAATACTAGGAAGATTAATTGGAACTGCTTTAATTATGAAACATCACTATCCCTTTAAAGGGATAGTAACACTTCGTTTTAACTTTATTTTATTTTGTAGGCATTAAAAAAACATGAAGAATGATATAAGTCTTATCTCTCAAACCTTTATGGTTTATGAGATATTCACAAGCAAAGTTCCCCTCCCCGCCCCTTTTTCCTAGTGTAAGCCATCTCTTCTCAGATGTGAGTCTGGTTGTATGACAGTACAGATAACAGAAGGGGACAATTTTCTTTGTATGAAAACAATGAAAGCCCTTCCCCCCTTGAAAAGTTTTTCAGCTTTTTCCATTATCTTAATTGAAGATTGTCCCTCTCTGCAGTCTACCTGGGCATATCCCTTCTTATCTGGTTGAACAGGGGGGGGATACTTTGTTTGTGAATATCTCTTAAACCATAAAGGTTTCAGAGATAAGACTTATATCATTCTTCATGTTTTTTTAATGCCTACAAAATAAAATAAAGTTAAAATGAAGTATTACTATCCCTTTAACATAATGATTTACCTAGGCAAGTGTCAGAGTCAGGTATGTCTACTTAGTTTATTTATGTGAATGTGTTTTCTATTGTAGTCCACTGATAAAAGTTTCTGTTTACAATCAAGCAAAGATTATGATCCTTACAGGATATTTAGGTCTACAGCAGCTTATTTATTCATTACGAAGAGGTGTGACAGTGGACACACTTCAACAGAGCTTATTGTATAAAAAAACTGTAAATATAATGCAAAAAAAAGTTAAGATACACCTGATGGCTATATGAAGGACACAAAGGTAAGTCAATCTATTAAAAATATGAGAGCCATTGGACGGAGATATATAAAAGGTGTTTTATTTGTTTTTGTGAACAGATCCTTAAAATTTCCTTATTCCTTATTATTAGTGTTGGTATTTATAAAGTACTAGTGTAAAAGCCCGTGTACACAGGGCAAGGTCCGGGTGATGTTAACCCTTTGAGTGCCAGAGGGGTAAGCAACACATTGCTTTGCGTAAGAGGCTGCGTCCTGCAGCCAACGCAGTCATGCACTGTAGAGACTGCCCGAAAGCACAGAATGCTTCCAGCACAGAACTTCCAGCATTCTGTGCTCTCAGCATTCCTGCACCTCCCAGCATTCTGTGCACTCGGGCAGTCTCTACTACGCATGACGGCTTCTGACAAACATCCAAGCGAATTATTATATAGGATTTTAGTTACATTTATAAATGTGTTGACTTTAAAGAATAAGAACAGGTCAGACATGGCCTTAATATTTGGTGAAAATTCTGTTGTTAAATTGTTGCAAATAACGACTTTTCTTTTTAAATTTGCTGCAACACTTTTTTTTACAAACTTTTATGGTTTAAGAGATATTCACAAGCAAATTTTCCCCTCCTGCCCCTTTTTCCTAGTGTAAGCCATCTCTTCTCAGATGTGGAATCTGGTTGTAAGACCAGACAGATAACAGCAGGGGAAATTCTTCTTCCTATGAAAACAATGAAAACCCTGCCCCCCTTGACAAGCTTTTCAAGTTTTTCCCTTATCTTAATTGAAGATTGTCCCTCTCTGCAGTCTACCTGGGCACCTCCCTTCTGCTCTGGCTGAAAAGTGTTACATCAGTAAAAGTGGCGGGAGGAGGACACTTTGTCATTGAATTACTCTTGAACTACAACTCTGACAGAATTGAAATAACACTCTACAAAGTCCAAATACTATGATGATTAATTAGAGCTGCTTTTATTATGAAACATTACTTTCCCTTTAAAGGGATAGCAGTGTTTTTTTTAAACCCATCAGCACCAATTAATCTTAATAGTTTGTGGGCCACTTAGTGCTGTATTACAATAACGTCTGTGTAGTAAGTTCAAGAGCAATTCAATTCTAAAGGATCCCCCTCCCTCCCCTTTCTCCTACGCCACACTGCATCTCTAAGCTGGTTGGATGGAGTGCATTGAGGGACAATCTTCACTGAGCATGAGGAAAATCCTGCCCTCCTTCGTCAAGAGGGGCAGTGTTTTCCTTATACTCTGTGTACGCTGTCCTGTCCCAGGATCGGATTCCACAACTGAGGGGAGGAGGCTAGGGTGAGGTAAAAGGGGCGGGAGGAGGTTCCTTTAGAATTGAATTACTCTTGAACTGAAACACAGATGTTATTAGAATACCGAGCTAAATGGCCCACAAACTATTAAGAGTCCATAACTGAGGGGAGGCGGCTAGGGTGAGGTAAAAGGGGCGGGAGGGGGATCCTTTAGAACTGAATTACTCTTTAACTACTACACAGACGCTATTATAATACAAGGCTACATGGCCCACATACTATTAACCCCTTAAGGACCCATGATGGTCTAGGACCGTGATGGAATTCCGGGCTCCCCGCACGGCTGCACGCCGTTCGGGGAGTCCAGAATCGGATTATGGAAAAAAAAAGGTCCCTGGTCCTTAAATGACCACACCGTGCGTGCGCGGCCGATCCTTAAGGGGTTAAGATTAAATGGAGCTGATGTGTTTATAAAACATTACTATCCCTTTAATTTGTCCAGTAGTATGACTCTCTTTGGTTGGTGCCCTTTATACAGCAGTAGAATACATCTATTTATATATGTGTTGATTAGTATCTGCTGTTCTCTGTTTTTTCTGAGCACCACTTCACTTCTGTGATGAGCTCATATCTTCTTGTAATAAACAATAGGATTCACAGGCCACAAGAAAAATCTTCACCCACACAGTCTACAGATCCATGTTACAATTTTCACATTGTTAAGGGATAGTAATACTTAAAATGAAAAAAATGTGTGTGTGTGTATATATATATATATATATATATATATATATATATATATATATATATATATAAAGAGAGAGAGAGAGATGTTGTATATGTTGTAAGGTTTATCCCTCTGAGAAAACAAGGTTACTCTCACTGCTGAAAGGTGTTTTATTCAAAAGTTATTACATCCCAAACTTGAAATTTTTAGGTGCAGAATCACAGTGGCCGGAAATTATACAGTGCAACTGTTGCTACACCAACCTATGGACAGCTCTCGTCAGTCCACCAAAAATCTCCATAGGATGGTGTATCAATAGTGCCACTGTACAAATTCAGGCCACTGTGATGATGCACCTACAAATGTCAAATCTCAGAGGGATATGACCTAATATATATATATATATATATATATATATATATATTTTTTTTTTTTTATTATTTTTTTTTTTTTTAACATTTTAAGTATCGCCATCACTTTCAATGGCATTGTCCAGACACAGAGTAAAACAAATTAAATACCTCTTATAACAGGCCTATAGACTATTTAAAAAACAGAGAGGTATGGAATGCATTGCACTGAGCACCCCTCTGGTACTTAAAGTGTTAAACTCCCCAAGATGCTACTTTTTATTTTAGCACCAAAGGGAACTGCCACAGTGCGTGAACTGAAAACTTATCTGATATAATACGTATCAGGCATCTAAAACTCATCAGTTTGTTCCAGCGACTCTGCCGTGAATGCTGTAGTTTTGTCAACATGAAATAGTGCTTGCCGTTAGGATGCAAACACCAAAATATAACCCTTGAGCAGAGTCCCTTGTCGTTGCTTGGACTGCAATCAGTAACAGAAGCTGCCTCACTCCTGTGTATAATATGGCTCTTCCCGTATCACTTTCTCCTGGCTGGCTTTCCCCTCATCTTGTACGCCCAGCCAGTTACTAATTAAGCTGTTTTTAATAAGTGCATCAATACAATGGGTGCACACAATAGAAGGCTTGCCGTATATTAAGAACGCAAATGCTGAACTAAAAGGTCACTAGAAGAATTGCTTCGTTAATTCATTGGCTCACATTAAGTGTCTTGAAAATCAACAACTGAGCTGCCAGTGAGCTGTGGACAATTTAAAGGAACAGTAGCTTTGCAAAGCACTTGTAACCTTGTATTGTCCAAAGTATGAGATTGTGGCATTATACAAATATTAATTCATTCAATAAGACCTCAACAGAAGAAATGCCTGATGGGTCTTTTTCTTTTCAATCCTGCCACCACAGTCAGAAGAACATGGCAATTTTTAGCACTGCCACTTGTAGTAAATTATATATATATATATATATATATATATATATTTATCAGGGTTTAAAATGTGAAGTCCTTTGCTACTAGCCAGACCTGAAAAGTTACTCGCCACTGCAAGCCATAACAAACCCACCAGGGCTGAATTTCTACTTGCCAGGGCTAAATTTTCTCTCGCCATTGGCTAGTGGCGTGTGGACATTTTGAGCCCTGTTTATATTATTAATAATAAATAATACACACAATTCCAATGGTTCATCTACTTTAAGCAGTATTTATAAGAAAGCTAAAATACATTCAAGAGTGCAATTCCTTGCAAGTTACACCAGGCGACCCATTTCCATTTTTACCCCCTTTCTGCATACATACGCACACCAATATTACCGGAGAAGCAAAACATTTGGATTCCAGGCCAGCATACAAGTAAAAAAAAAGCACATTGAGACTCGCATATCTTAACACTTCAGGTTAGCAGGAAACTGAACACTACTCTGTAGTATTAGATCAGTGTTTCTCAACCATGGTGCCATGGCACTTTTGTGTGCCAGGGACCTCCACATAAAGTGCTCCATTTAATCTATAAGTCTTTGACAAAAATATGCATGTAGACTTAGAACTGTATATTTAAGGATATTACTATGCACAGCATGTTTATTTTAGTTGTGATGTCTAACAATAACTCTGTGTTTATGTATTGTTTATGTATTTGTAACCTTAACTACACCCTATGACAAATGACATAAAATGATAGTGGTGCATCGATAATGCCAGACTGCGCATTGGGGTGCCTTGAAAAAAAAAAAGCTTGAGAACCACTGTATTAGATCCTTTCATAATGTTTTTCAAACAAAATAATTAGACGATACCCAAATCACGTTTACCATGTGATTAAAGCAATTTGACTTTCTTCTTCCTTTGTTTTAAAAGCTATGATGGGAACTTATTCTGCACAATAGCTTGACAGTGGGGACAATAACGGTGGCCAGATGCCCTCTTCATATTCATATTTCTAACCTAACACATCTAGTTGCCCAGGAGCCCAGTAAAACGAGTCATGTCTGCCTCTATGGACATGACTATGCTGACAGCTACGACAAGATGTCTTCAAGCCATTAAGCTCTGAGAAGATAGTCTGACTAGGACATAGAGGGTTTCTGGGCATAGTATGGCAATTTAGAATTTGTTTGAGGTGTCAAGGGTTTGTTTAAGTGCTATGTGATTTTGTGAGTTGCAAAACATAGAGATGATTAACCCCTTGGATGTTAGAGACATTTCTAATGCAGTGATTCAATACTTTGGAGACGTCTCTAGCATTAAGGGGATCATTTTGTACATATGACATAGTCAAGTGATTTGAATGACTTGCTTTGACATGACTCAAGAAAGACACTAGTGAAAAAAATTCCCTTTGTCATCATTATTTAGCCACATGCACAACGCTGTCTAATTTTTTAATTAATCCTTTAAGGGCCAGAGGGGTGCGCAACAATGTGTTGCATACCAATCTGGTCCTTAAAGTGTTAATCAACAGATGGACCTTGTAAAATGGACAATAATTTGAGTTCCTTAAGAGTCATCAACACATTTTAGGAATAAATTCACATGAATGGTTCTATGATTAGCACACATGGGGCTGTGTTCAATAAGCTTCAATAAGAGAAGTAATTCTGGAACAAACACAAATGCATGGAAGCCTCAAAATTTCTTGGGTTATACAGAGTACAGCGAGGCAAGGTTCCTGTGTCAATGAATGAAAGCACATATCATGTGAGCCAAACATGATAAGTAGTGTTTGAATGTGTAGGATAGTGGGATTTGAGTTAGACAGGGGATTGTGGGATAATGAGAAATAGATTATGTTGGGGTAGTTGTAGGCAGGAGATGTTAGGGTAGAGGTATATAAGGGATTGTGGGGTGCTGGAAGGCAGGGGATGGTGAGGTAGAAGAAAGCAGGAGATGGTGGGGTGATGGAAAGAAGGTTAGATAAAATATGGTGAGAGGAAGGAAATGGTGGAGTAGTGGAAGGCAGGGGATGCTGCGATAGTGGCAAGCTGGGAGTGCATGTATAATGTGAGGCAGATGATGGAAGTGCAGTAGGTCAGGGGTAGTGAGAAAGAGGAAGGCAGATGATAATGGTGATAGATTAAAAGAGAGAATGGTTGAACGATTACTGGTAGGCAGAAGGTGGTGGTGTAGTAGGAGGAGTGGGCAGCAAATAATAGGGAAAAATTCCTACCTGGTACAAGTGGTCTCAATTACCAAATGCACAGGAGATCTACTGGTTTTTCAGCTTCCCAGCATATGTTCAATATGCTACTACTTGCTCACACCTGGAAATGGGCATGAGAGGAGCTAACAGTTTATCAGAATAGGGACAGGGCAATGTGATGGTGGAAAGCTTTGTGCCTTTTACAAATGAGTCAATGAGACTACTCGTTCCAGCTAAGACACATACTTGGTACCTCTGTGCTGCACAGAAGCTTCCCCAACAATCTGCCTCTCTGCACTCTGCTACCATTTAGACATCAAAAGACACTTTTGTCAGTGGCCTGTGGCACTGAAGGTTCAAAAATAGAAGATAATTAGAAGACTCAATAAATCACACTGGGAAATGAACCATAGATGTTCTTGTTTTAGTAAAGGACTGGACAGTTCATTTCTGGAAGATATTTGACCACTAATTTGTCCAAGTTATTAAAATGGACCTGTCACCTGGAATTTAAGCTTGCATTTTTGCAAACATCATTCAAACAGTCAATGTAAAATGTTAACCAAAAGACCAGCAGATGCAGAGTTTAGGAACGACTGATGCTTTTATTTCTTTAAAAAAAAAGTTTATCTTAGTGCACATTCATAATCTAGATTAATTAAGCTCTTTGCTTCACTGGGGACATCCCTAGCATCAATAGCGTAAAGAACAGCACTCAGAGAGCTCACTGTATAGAAATAAAAGTATGAATATTCCATAAACTATGCATCTGCTGATGATATTGGTATCATAAAACATAAGGCCATATACAAAAGGCAATGTGGATCAGTTCTGGAGCAAACCAAACACACTATGAGTGGGAAATAAAAAAAGTCTCTTTCATTTAAATGGGCTTTTAACTCGCTGAAATCTAGGAAAAGCCCCAGATAAGTCAATTGGAAGTTTGATAATGTGTAGTTGTTCACTACAGTGTAATTGGTTTGCTCAAGAATTGCTCTATTTGGCCTTAATACATAAGGCTCAGTGGGTGAGATTTATAACAGTGGAGTTAATCAAAAGAAGTGCTAAAATCGCTGTAAGATTTTCTCTGGTAGTCATAAAATAATTAGCAACAGTTTAGGAGGACATAAGGACATATGGAGTAAGGAAGTTTGTAAAAAGTGGAGCCGTGTATTTATGAAGATATGTCTCTATTTGCAACAATTTACCAAAATAATTTTTACCCAAATATTTAAGGCCATGTCTGACCTGTTCTTCTTCTTTACGGTCACCAGATTTATAAATACATCTAGAATACTTTACGAATACCCAGGGCTGGCCCTTACATGGGTCCCGGTGGGGCCATGGACCCAGACGGCACTCTGACAGGGGCGGCAATTTGCCGCCCCAAGGCATGTTATTTCATGTGCAGCATCTCCCCACTGCCCGCACTGATGACGGCTGGGACCGCGTCACATGTGGAGACACCGTGTGGAGCATGCTGGGGTTTTCTTCCTCTGTTCGGAGGCCAGTGCAAGTTTAAAACTGGCGCCCAGACGGACGAAGATAATCCCAGCATGCACCACACTGCATTTCCATATGTGACACGGTCCCAACTGTCAGCAGTGCGGGCAGTGGGGAGACTGAGTAAAAAGCAGGAGAAGTGGCAGAGAAGAGAGGGAGCAAGACAGAAGGAGAAGAGAAACAGGCAAAGGGGGGGGGAGAGAAAGAGGTACAAGGGATGAAAAGAAGGTAAAAGAGGCACAAGGGTTGAAAAGAGAGGCACAAGTGGTGAAAAGAGGTGAAAAGAGAGGCACAAGGAGTGAAAAGAGGGGAAAAAGAGGCACAAGGGGTGTAAAAAGGCAAGAGGGGAGAAAGGTACAAGGGGTGTAAAAAAAACCCCCACTACAGTTCTTTGTGGTTTTAGGGGCAGGAGAGGGGTTAATATAATTAAGGATGTGGTGTGTTTTGGTGGGTGTGGTTTTGGTGTGCGGAGGGGGGGGCAGCATTTCATCCTTGGGCCCAGACAGCACAATGTCTTGAGCCAGCCCTGTGAATACCAACACTTGTAATAGGGAATAAGGACATTTTAAGGATCTGTTCACAAAAACAAACAAGAATGCTTTTTATAAATCTCCCCCAAAGGCCCATATTTATAAAAGCAAAATGGAGTTATCCTGGGATAAACCAACCGTCCCATAAGGGACAAATAAAATTCCTGTTAAAAAGACAGTAATGTCCCATAAAAAACATTTCTTGTTTTGTAGTTTTTAGTGTTGAGCGAGCACCCCGATGCTCGGGTGCTCGGGTGCTCTGACCGAGCACCCCCTGAGGCTCGAGTGCTCGGCCGAGCACCCGAGCCCCATTGCATTGAATGGGGCGACATGAGCATTACACCAGGCACCCCCTGCTCTGATGAGGGGAGGGTGCCTGGTCAATGCCCCCCTTCATCTCCGCAATGTCCCCCTTCATCTCCGCAATGTCCCCCTTCATCTCCTCTATGCCCCTTTTCCACAATGTCCCCCTTCATCTCCGCTATGCCCCTCTTCCACAATGTCCCCCTTCATCTCCTCTATGGCATAGAGGAGATGAAGGGGGACATTGTGGAAGAGGGGCATAGCGGAGATGAAGGGGGACATTGTGGAAGAGGGGCATAGAGGAGATGAAGGGGGACATTGTGGAAGAGGGGCATAGCGGAGATGAAGGGGGACATTGTGGAAGAGGGGCATAGAGTCTATGCCCCTCTTCCACAATGTCCCCCTTCATCTCCGCTATGCCCCTCTTCCACAATGTCCCCCTTCATCTCCACACTGTCCCCCTTCATCTCCGCAATGCCCCCTTCATTTCCGCAATGCCCCCGTACCTCCAGTCCCTGGTGGTCCAGCGGAGCGTCTTCAGATCTGTGCCTCCTCCGGCACAGATCCCCGCCACCCGAACATGGCGGGCGAGCACATGGCGGTACTCGACGAGTACCGCCATGTGCCGAGCAGAGCGATGCTCGAGCCGATCCGAGCATCGGCCGAGCACGCTCGCTCAACACTAGTAGTTTAAAAAAAAAATAAATGATATGGCACAAATCCATTTGAGAGGGTTCACTTTGAATGGTCGCATGCAGAAGAGTGTGCGACCATTCAACTATTTCAGCAGGTCACCTGACTAAAAAGTGCAAAGTGACAATCTTGCACTGCATGACAGCGCTGGATTGTCACGTTGCATAGTTAATGGGTGCGTTAAGAACACAGAGGCAGCTGAAGTGGCCCCCAGGCTGCAGATAATAGTAGACTGTAAACTGAAGAAAATTATATATAGAAAATTATATATAGAAACAGCACAGACTGGGAGCTAGCAGCATAAGCAGCCCACTTCACCATAATGCCTGCGGATACAAGGAACCTAAATGGGCCCAAGTGGAGTCTAGTGAGTTACACAGACCAATGGCTGTGTGATTCACAAGGATCTGCACTGCTCAAAGATCAGCATGCCAAGGAAAAATAACAGCTGCCTTTGTCTATATGTCAGTAGAGTCTCTTTGTATTGGGTGACTAGTTTCCATCCATATGCATCTGATGTTTATTTTCTTACAGGAAAGTGATCTAATGCTGTCCCAAAAGCACAATGAATGGTTAATGTATCTCCGTTGTACATACAGTTGACTAGTATCTGCAGCACACGGAGGCGCTACAGCTGCCTCCATATGCTTAACGTGCCTATTGACTATGCAACGTGACAATCTCGCGCTGTCATGCAGTGTGAGATTGTCACGTTGTGCTTTTTAACCAGGCGACCTGCTGAAACAGTCGAATGGTCGCACGCTTTTCTGCGTGCGACCATTCAAAAGGATACCTTTGAGAGATATCCGCATGTAACGTTTCCCATCTCCTGATGTCAACTGTGGTTTCATTGGATTATCCTAGAATTGTTCTAGTTCTGTCTTTTTTACATATGCCCCAAAATATTAAACTGTTTTGTGTTTTCTCAAAGCTCCACCAGAAAATCTAAATGCAAGAGGATGGGTTGTTAGCTGTATTTTTACACAGGCTTTGTCTTGTAAAGTATGTGAGTATGCTTTTAACAGGGATTGCACATGAGAAGAAGAATTGTAAAGCTTTGTAGCCATTAAAAGCAATGATTCTGAATCCTCTAAAGGTTCTTCAGAGCTGTTCTTATTTAAAGACTGTATTATCTGCAGCGAGACAGGCTCCTGCTTTAAAGCAAACCTGTGCTCTCAGTTCTTCAGAAACATGTTGGTCAAACCAGATGATCAAACATCTCATAGCACAAATGTATTGTGTGAGCACTGAAAGAGCAAAGAAATATACAGGTCACAGTGATTCTGCACCTTCCATGTCTGACTTCTACAGCACGGAGGTAGCTCAGATGGAGAGTGTATGTTCTCAAGAGAAAGTAGAAAGGAGATGGCAGAAGCTATGTTTTTTTTATTAGCAAACTGAGCTGGAACTAGACCAGGACAAGAACCCTTCTGATAAAGTACTGTTATATAATAGAATGGGTCAATATATGTCAAGATTTTTAACAAAGAACAGCAGGGAAAGAAAGAGTAGAGCTAGAACAAGATGTCATGATCTAAAGCTGTGGGGTGGGAGGCTGAGGAGAAATGCAAGACAGTGCTGGATTGTTACTAGGTTGTTGGGCTCACAATGTAGCCTCCTGAAAAGGAGCTAGAGGCTCATTCTGAAAGGCTGGGATTTAAACTCCAATCCTTCCCCCTAAAAAGTGTAGACTTTGAAAGGATTTTTTATGACAGACAAATATTTATAAACTAGTTGAAGAGCCCGTTACATGGGCCACAGTGCCACTGCCAGCCGGTCATGGTGCAGTCACGCTCAGTAGAGACTGCCCATGCCACGGCTAATACAGAGTGGGATGCTCCTTCAGAGCGCCCCGCTCTGTATCAGCCTCGTCACTGGCAGTCTCTTCTGTGCATGACTGCGTTGTTACAAACTTTCTAGCAAATTATTATATAGGATGTTTCTACCAAGTAAAACAAGGGTATACCCACTGAATATAAACAAGGATAGTCCATCTATTTAGAGATGCTTCATTCAAAAGTTATTATGGCTCAAGACAGGCCCCCAAACCATTTTTCATTTGCTGTCTCTGGACAGCTTTTAGTCATTCATTCACCATAAATAACAATATCAACCGAGGGGTGACTTTTAGATTGCATACTGCATTTTTGTTTGAAAAAAATAAAATAATGATTTAACCCTTTGAGTGCCAGAGGGGTACGGAACACATTGCTCTGGCACACAAAGGCTTAAAAACATTTGAACTATAAGAACTTCTGAATAAAGCATCTCACCACAGTGGGCCTACTGCTGTTTTATTTAACAGGAAAGCATTGGAAAATGGTGTCATGATAATACAGTATTTTTCCTATTATGATCGCCTTGCATAAGCCCAATTTCATTGCATGCCCTCTCATGTCATTCCCCTCTGACTTGTGAATTGCCAGAAATGCAATATGGTGACAAAAAGGTGAAATCGACTCCAGAGAGTGAAACCTTGAAAATTCCTATGTTATTCTATGAAGACTCCTTTTCAGGCTGTGGAGAATCCTTACAATAAAACAGGAATAGGAGAGTATCCCTCACTAGTGATTTTATATCCTGGTTTTCTCGCCTTAGTTCATCTTCCCCCAGCAGTTGACAAATTCTAATTGAGTTAAAGCTACTTGTTATTTTGAGAGGGAGAGAAAGAAAATTATCCCAAAGCAAGAAAAGCCATTGATCAATAAAGTAACAAGAATAGGTGGATGAAACAATTATTTTGTTCTTCAAACTTCTTGTTCCATAACCACTTAGATGTTAGAAAGCATGGGTGATTTTATAGCAGGTTTGTGACTCAGTAAATATTTTTGCTATCAGATAAAATCAAGTGGTCACTTCACCATTCCATGCCACCAGCAGAGCAATGCATCATTACATGTCACCAGGGTCATGTATACTCAGGAGTGCTGTGAGAGGCTTGAGAACAGTGCTAATGTATGAAGCTAGGGTGCATTGATGGTTACAGGGACACCATGCTGCAGCCTATGCCATGTGGTACCTTGCCATCCACAAGGTTGGATAGTTGAGCCGGGGCCACGACTAGGATGAGTTCCTCTGCAATCTGGTGAGCAGAGACTCCATTTAGGCCTCTTGGAAACATTGTGTCTAATCTGTAGATCCAGTATGATTCCCTCATAGTGAGTCTCTGGAGTTTATTTGAAGGAGCCGAAGGACCCACCCACTCAGTCAGAAATCACTTGTAAGGAGCTTGGATCCCTATTGTGCTCCTCCATAAAATGGCGAGACACACTATGAAAGGGAAAACCTTTTATTATACTGCATTTATGTTGACCAAATCTCATCCTAAGACACTATGTCATTCTCCCAACATGCTGTAGTTTACATGAGCAGGAGAGGAGATATACTACATACCACGAGGTACAGTTCATATGGGACTTGGTCTCAAAAGTCTATCCCTCAGCTGTAGAACCAAATTTGGTACTTTTATTTACTATAAACAATGACCAGATAGACATCTAGATAACCCTACATTCTGCCTACAACTCTGGTAAGAAAGTCACTTTCAACCACGGAGGTATAAATCCCTACTTTGGAATTTTTGTTCTCCTTCTTAGTAAGTCTGCCCGGAGATAATATATTCTTAAATGTTTTAGATCTTCTAAAAGTTATCTTTAGGTGGTGATGTACATCCCTCTTCAACAGGGTATAATTTTCAAGAATACTCCAATGCTTTTGTAAAATCTCTCTAATATTATTACCACATGAATTATAATTTGTAATAAAATGTGGCAATCCCTCACTCATATTATGAGTTCTAGCACTACCTTTTCAAGTCCACTATATCCATTGGGTGACCCCTGAACAAACAAATACTTGCAGACCTTCCAGAACTGCATTAATCAGAGAAGCTATTGATTCTGTCTCATTCGCATCATGTATGGACCACTCTGCCATGGATATAGGTGGTTCATTGTTATCACTCTGTAACTCTTATTTGTCATCTGATGACTCTTGTAAAGAAAAGAATATATCTATAGAAAAACTCATAGGTAGAGGTATTTTAGTAACTACACATGGTGCTTCTGCTAACCATCTATCTAATACTCTGTCTAGGGTATTTACTTTTGAACCAGGTAAGGCCTTAGCCCACTCTGGTTCTAGATTTGGAGGCAAATCATTTGAAGTGGTAGCCCTGTTATCTGTTCCTAGACATTCTACACACAATGTTGAATTGCCTGAGACTTTATTACCACAAGATGAACAAGAGGCAGTGTTGCCTTTATTGCTATTAGTACTCTTTTCCTCCCTTTGCTCTGCTATAGTGTTCAATATGATAAAAAAGTAATGAGAAATATAGAAATTCAATTAAAATCATTCCAATGGAACTGTAATAAAGTTACTGTGTATATAATAGGTGATAGCAACGGTATTGCCCCAAAAGATCTGTTGCTACTTGGGTAATTTGTTTAAATCTGCTCCAACAGAACTAGTTTATAGGCTACGCTGTTCTATTTCCCTGAGGAGAATTTGTGATCATGTGCATGCACTTAGAGCTGTGCATTGCCAGAGAGGCCCATAATTACCCTTGTAATGCAGACAGAGGAAAATAAATCAACGTATATATGCTATTAGAGTGTAGTACACACTTCGATCAATGCATTGAAATGAATGCTACCATAGATGAATATCACCTTAATTAAAAAAGTGTTGGAGATCTGCTTAAATACTCCCTTCTGCTCAGCCAACGTTTGGTCTTGGACATTCAGCATTTCAAAAAGTAAACTGCTGTCCCAATGGAACCAGCATATGTAAATGGTGAAGTTTATCATCCATGGACTCTCCACACTAAGCGAGGGCCTTAAGTTAGGGTATAATTTAAACAAGTAGTAAAATAATAAAAAATAGTAAAGTAAATAGATTAATTTGTTTTCTTGAGGAAAGGAATACCTGTACCATTTTAAAAGCTATTAGACAGTTGGAGGAGGGGTATAGGCACTAGTAAGTGGGAAGAGTTTTATTCAAAGTACCCTGCTTCCTGTAAGCACGCTCCTATACCCCATGGTCCTAACATCCCTCAATGACGTTAGAGAAAATGTAGATTCAGGTCATAGTTTAGTGTGGAATCGTATTAGTACACCCCCTTCCCCTAATAAGTATCATAGAAGGCTTAGAGTAGACAATACCCGCTATCACATCACAAGGTTAGTTTCCCTTTAACATTGATTCTACACGAAAAGACTGACAGATACAGCCTCCCCACAGCGATAAGAAAGACTAATATTATAAAGGAGTACAGAGCTGCTTTGGACACATGGAGAATGAAGACAGAGTGGAACAAGAGCACTATCAGGCAACAGTTACATTCTATGCCCCTGTTTCAGTGAATCTACAGAAAACCCATTAGTTAGCATACTCTTCAATGCAAATCCTACATATTCATTTTGATAATCTTTCTTCTGTGAAACGTCAAATTGAAGCAGATAAAAGGGCTATGAAAATGTTCTGTAATTGTTTCACCATAATCATAGGTGCAAATGCAGAAGAGTAAAGACAACTTGAGCGTTTCAGAATGTAGCGTCCCCGGGCAGCAGAAAAGAAATGTTTTTTTTTCTATTAAGAAAGAAATAATGAGTGGCTTTGCAGAAAATGGGAGAGGACTGGTGAGAAGACCTAAAAGAAATTTAAATCAAGGTAATGGCTGAGAAGTAGCAAAAGGTTAGCAGCACGTCAATGTTTTCATGCACAGGTATTCCACACCATGAATTCACAATGAGGCTGATGTACCAAGAATAAATGGAGCAATTTTGAACCAAACCAACTACATCATAAGGAACAGTTACAAATCCCCACTAATTTAAATGGGACTTTTAACCCTCTGGATGTTAGAGAGGTCTCCAACAAGCTGCAAAGGAATGCATTGGAGATTTCTCTAACATTTAAGGGTTAAAAGACCCATTTAAAGGAACAGTAAGTACTCATAATAATAACACCCCTTTTACCTTAATCTGGACAGAAAATTTAATGGCTGCCATAAATCAATTTTTTTGTGGACTGGTTCTCCAAAATAAATCATTAACTGATACTGGATATCATGCTCATGGAGGCAGCCATGATTTTGTCTGCAGGATTCAAGGACCAAAAACTCCTTAGACTTTTTTATGAAGCATTCAATGGGAGGAGCTTTGCAAGTCCTAGAGTCCTGCAAATACTCATGTACTTTATGGATATGATATCAAGCACTAATTACAGATTAATAGTTGGCAAACCATTCCACACATAGTTGATTCAGAGTGACTTTTAGGATAATCTGAAAAGGTAAGGTAAGTGTGGCGTTATGACGGGTTGTTAGTGTTCCTTTAAATGATTGGGAATTTGGTGAATTTTATTTGACCCCCATGATGTAGATGGTTTGGTCCAGAATTGCTCCAGTTAGTCTGCATATACCATCCTCAGTGCCAGTAAGTTAACCTCTGCTCTGCTGAATTTAGTTGGGAACTTCTCCTTGGAGTGATATCCATACCTAGGGACTCTCCGGATCTGCCCCAGAGATTCTGGTTTTCAGATTTAAATACTGGGTCTCCAGGGAAAGATGCATTAAAAAGTGATAAAGAAGTAATAAAGTGGAGATGAAGCTTCTAGTAATATCACTTCTCCAATTCCTGTGTTATTCCATAGAGCCTATTCACTAAGATCTCCAAAGTTGCAGAAACCTTAGTGCATTGGCTCCACAGAATAGCATAGTAACTGGAGTAGTGATATCACTGGAGAATTCCAGAGTTCAGCTGCAGCACAGGAGACAGTGGCGTAACAATAGGGGTTGCACCTGCAACTGGGCCTGTCACTCTCAGGGGCCCGGCCACCCCCTCCGAACCACTCGCCACGCGCCCGCAGCAACCTATAAAACAGGGCAGCGCAGCTGATCTCCCTGTGGCCGACGCTCTAGTCACGCAGAGCGCTGGGAGATGACATACTCTCCCAGCGTTCTGCATTACTAACAACCGTGCGGTAGTTCCAGTCAGAGGTCTGTGCCGAATCTGTCATGTCACACACTGCTAGACCACCAGGGACTCGAGGTAAGAGGATGGGGGGGGGGGGGTCAGTAGGGGGCATTGTGGAAGGGGCAATGTTGGGATGGGGGCATTGTGGAGATTGAGGGGCAATGTGGAGAATGAGGGGCATTGTGATAGGGGCATTGTTGAAGGGGCAATGTGGAGATTGAGGGGCAGTGTGGAGAATGTGGGGCATTGTGGAAGGGCATTGTGGATAATGTGGGGCATTGTGGAAGGGGCATTGTGGATAATGAGGGGCATTGTGGAAGGGGGCATTGTGGAGATTGAGAGGCAATGTGGAAGGGGCATTGTGATGGGGGCATTGTTGAAGGGCAATGTGGAAGGGGCATTGTGATGGGGGCATTGTTGAAGAGGCAATGTGGAGAATGAGGGGCATTGTGGAAGGGGCAATGTGGAGATGAAGGGGCAATGTGGAAGGGGCATTGTGGATAATGAGGGGCATTGTGATGGGGGCATTGTGGAAGGGGCATTGTGATGGGGGCATTGTTGAAGGGGCAATGTGGAGAATGAGGGGCATTGTGGAAGGGGCATTGTGGATAATGAGGGGCATTGTGATGGGGGCATTGTGGAAGGGGCATTGTGATGGGGGCATTGTTGAAGGGGCAATGTGGAGAATGAGGGGCAGTGTGGAAGGGGCAATGTGGAGATGAAGGGGCAATGTGGAAGGGGCATTGTGGATAATGAGGGGCATTGTGATGGGGGCATTGTGGAAGGGGCATTGTGATGGGGGCATTGTTGAAGGGGCAATGTGGAGAATGAGGGGCATTGTGGAAGGGGCAATGTGGAGATGAAGGAGCAATGTGGAGAATGAGGGGCATTGTGGAAGGGGCAATGTGGCAATGTGGATATGAAGGGGCAATGTGGAGAATGAGGGGCAGTGTGGAAGGGGCAATGTGGAGATGAAGGAGCAATGTGGAGAATGAGGGGCATTGTGGAAGGGGCAATGTGGCAATGTGGATATGAAGGGGCAATGTGGAGAATGAGGAGCATTGTGGAGATGAAGGGGCAATGTGGAGAATGAGGGGCATTTTGGAAGGGGCAATGTGGAAGGGGCAAATTGGAGGTGGCCAATGTGGTTGAGGGGGGCCAATGTGGTCGGGGGGCCATGGCAATTCTTGCACCAGGGCCCGGTGGCTTCTAGTTACGCCTCTGACAGGAGAAGTCCTGTAGGCAGGAGTCAGAGGATGGAATAAGTGCTGTAGAGTGGATAAGGTCCTGTGCAGAGTGAAAATGGCTAGAGGGAGTGTATTTGGACTCGAAAATAAGCCAAAATATCTCCTAAACTATAGTTTTAACCTATTAAATGGCAAAGCAGTATGCAACAAATTGCATTGAAATGTATTACATAGCTCTCTGCCAGTCAAAGGGTTAAATAAGGAATGGCTAACATAAATATTGATTCTAAGGGCTCTTTCAAAATCATCAATTCAATATTAGTTGTTAATTAAGTTTTTTACATAAGAATTAATCAGCCAGTTGTCTTAATCAAATATTAGTACAGAGCCCCTACATTTCCCTATGGCACGGGAATAGTTTAAAGTTGCACCATTTACTCTGCACCTTGTAGTACCCCTGAATAGCCTGTATATAATTCCCCATTTCCTCCCCTTAGTGTAAGAGGCTTAAAAGGGGAGAATTCCTAACTTAAGTAGTTAAAAAAATTGGTGTTAGACAGGCTTGGGACTTATGGCGCGATGCAAGAAAGGTTTGCATTGGATAAAGGCATTTTTGTGGGCAGATAGATTTTGCGCATGTTCTAATCCAGGAAGATAAATACAGAACACTTCCTGAATTGCGCATAAAAAATTCCATTTTACGACAACAATACACAGAAGTATAAATTCATTCGCAATAGCAGTTCCTGCATTAGGCGCATTCGCTATTCCACTCACACAGATTCGTTAATCTTAGCCACACCCACAAAAAAAGACACACAGCCGTTCGCTAATCTTGAATTTTCATGCGCAATTCAACAAAATCATGCACATACCTATTCTCTAGTGGTTTTCACATGGGAAATAGTGATTGCGGATGTTTCCTGCATCACGCCATTAGAAACCAGAGTACCTAGAAATTCGGCTTTAGGAAGAAAACTGATAATCACTTATTTATTTTCCAGAAATACAACAGAAAGGATTTTATTCAGCAGCAGTGTTCCCTCTAAAGGAGGTCAAAACTGAGAGAACCAGTACTGAAAGAGTTAAAATGGTAATTTAAAATGGGCAGGGCTGCACTGTGCATATATGTTATTTTAATGCAACCCTGCATAAACAGTTATTTATATCTCTTTCAGTGCTGGGTCTCTCAGTTTTGCTCACCTTTAGATGGAACGCTGTTTGGGAAGTTAAAGGAGCAGTAAACTTTTTTTTATGAAAAAATGTATTTTGTAGGGATTGCCCTATAGAGTAAAATAAGGGTACTCCCACTGCCGAGAAATGTATATTTTCAGAGTTATTACAGTTTAAACCCATGTTTTTTTTTTTACATTAGCAGTGCCCTCTAAAGGCCAAATTTTAATTAGATTTCCTGTTAGATTGTAATGCAGAGAAAAGTCAGAGACATACAGTTCTCCATAGAATGTGGTAGAAACCGTCTGTCACTTCCTGTCAGAACTATCAGGAAGTAAACACAGTAAATTCACTTTCTGGTTATTTGAACTGCTATAAATTTTGAATAAAACATCTAAAAGCAGTGGGAGTGACCTTGTTTTATTCAGCAGGAAATGATCTATAAAATATGTGTTTTCATAAAAAAATGTTACTGCTCCTTTAAGGTACATTTCTGGATGCCAGTGAAGTCTTGAACATTGGTCATTGCTTTGCACCATGCAAATCAATGGTAATTTTAAAAATGTTCTTTTGTCTTGTTGGTTTGCTACACAGTTGCACTTTTTTAGCTTTATGAATACGGCCCTGTCTCCCAAAAGAATTTTACACAAAGTTGAAAACATTAAGAGCTATCAGTGTCAAGTCATCATTCTTCTGAATAGTTGATTTAAATTATCATACATAGAAAATTCCAATTTCAAAAATAAAAAAATCACGCAGAAAATCACATTGGCAGAGATGCCCTGAAGCGAACAGTATTCCCTTTTGACGTTATTGATTACTAGTCTGTGGATATTCTCCTGGCGAGATAGAAACATAATTAACCATTCTGTCATGGAACCAGCTGTCCCAGAGACATTTCAAATTGATATTTAGTTGCCTTGTAGTGTGGCAGAGGAATAAAGTGCATTATTTGCTATTTTTTCAACAAATTTTATTAAAGCGATTCCACGTGCATAGCTGCAGAAACCCTACGTAAATCTTTGCAACACTTCCGGCTCCTTAGAATATCTTAAGACTTTGGGCCTTGGGTTCAAAAGAAAAGTGAAAGAGTTCTGGGGCAAACCATTTACACTGTAGGGGAAAACTAAAACATTTACCATTGATTTAAATGGCAATTTTAACCCACTGAATGCTAGAGAGGTCTCCAACACATTGGTTTGCAATGCATTGGAGACTTCTCTAGCAGTCAAGGAGTTAAAATCCCCATTTAAATCAATGGGAATTTGTGGAATTTTTAGTTCTCCCTATAGTGCAAATGGTTTGCCTCTGAATGCCTCCACTTTTCTTTTGAACATATGGCACTTTGAGGCTGAACCTTTGGGGCAAACCAATTGTACTATAGAGCACAGATTAACATTTGGTTTAATTTAAAGAGGTTCTGTCACCTTTCTAAGTCAGCGATTTGTATGATTATCCCTCCCCATTAACTTAGTCCACTCCTCTGGTTGGATGTGATAAATTCTGGCGTCCTAAGGAAGAGGAGGGAGGTCATGTTCTAGACATGTTAGTACCTAATTATGCATGCATTATTAGAATGGACAGATCATAGAACACAGCATTATTGGGATCAGATTCCTCAACTACTAAACCAAAATTATCTAAAACTGCTTAAATGTCCTAGTCAGACCATATGCTCATCACTCCAGAGATCTCTCTGACAAGGGAGAGCCCAGGGTCATGGCACTTAAATGAATGCCTGCTGGGTGATCTGATTATTGTAGATCAGTTCTCTACTATGTTGAAGGTGAATTTCATTTGAACCTAAGCACATCTAGTGAAGTACCCTATCTTCTAGTGTTGGAGGCCCATAAATGTGTTATATGGGGTAACCCGATCAAGATTGCCACCCACTAGATAAAAAATTACTTCATACTGGAGACAAAATCTTTGGAATCAAACCAAAAATGCTCTTGAACTCCTGTTACACTATTGGCCCTGGAGAAAGCCAGACAAGACAGAAAAGATATTCTTACTGCCCAGACTGTTAAGTCCCATAATTAGCTAAAGTATCAATATTATATTGATGTTAACAAATTTTATTAATATCAAACAAACTTCTTGCCCCCTTATCGTAACTTTTGGGCAAGAAGTAACCCAAACCATTGCTAAGCAACTGAACACCCCAATACCCCTTGACCCATGGCTATGCCTGTTTGCTTTTAAAGATCACCTTATCATCACCGTGCCTCTAGAGGTGTGGAGAATTATACCTTACCTTCTGACGTCTGCCAAAGCTCTGATCCCTCTTCACTGGAAGCAGAGTGAGGCCCCATCTGCCACCCTTTGGTTGTCAAAACTTGAACACATCATTGCCATAGAACTCTATCATGCGCTAACCTCAGGTACTTTAAGTGATTTTGAGAACTTGTGGTCACAGTGGATTTCCTTGGGCCTGTGACCAATAATCTTTCACCAAATTCTACCTTGCCCACTTACCCCGTCTTTAGACCTTTGGACAATACCACTGACATCTAATCGATTGTGAGATCAATCTATATCTAGTGTCTGCTAATCTTACGTGGTGGGAACCCTTGGTTGGGCGGAAGCGGCGAGAGAGTTTACATTTCCTCTTTTTCTTTTTCTTTCTTTCTTTCTTTCTTTCTTTCTTTCTTTCTTTCTTTCTTTCTTTCTTTCTTTCTTTCTTTCTTTCTTTCTTTTCTTTCTTTCTCATCTTCCCCACCCCCATACATTCCTGACTTTTTGATGTTCCCAATGCTGGATACAGCACCACCTTTTTCCATATTGCCCTCTTATATGCCTAACAAACCCCCTTAGTTGTTAATTTAATGGTGAATGGGGGTTTCACTACTGTATGCATTTGTAAAATGTCCTGTTTGTTAACTTTTTTTATTTCTTGTTTTACTTGTATTTATTTGTACTGTCATTGAAATCTTTCAATATTTTGAAAAATGAAAAAAAAAAAAAATCAAACTCTTCCCACATTCTGATGAGTAAAACTGACAAAGGCTCTAGGGTCTACGATTATAAACAAATAGCTAACACCTTCTGATGTTTCTTGGAGAAGCGTGAAAGCTTTGAGCCCCAAACCCTTTCCTGCTTCTATCAAATCTCAGACTGATTACTTTTTGGATAATGCCAAACTGACAAACTTATCCACATGAATATTTCAGACTTGGAACAGTCTTTTACAAAACAGGAACTAACATCAGTTTTGAAATATCCCCACCTCTGGGATATTTTCAGATGGCAGACCAGATTGTACCCAAGGGCTGGGTGCATTCTGTCCCACTCACTATTCCTGGGACTGAGCTTTCTCAACAACTTTAAGAAGATCCTTCACCCACTATAAACATCATTCTACCAATTTTATGGATCTGGTATGTTAGAAATGCTTACTTTCTGTTGTTGTCTTATTCATCCTCTTATCTTTCTATGGTGGGCAATTCTAACTTTCCCTCATATATTTGCCTAGCTTCCTTCGTTTCCTGGATAAGAAATTGAATCTCTGCTGTTGGTTCCTTGAAGATGTGAATGGCATTTCTCCTTTAAAGGGATAGTAATGTTTCACAAAAACATCAGCTCCAATTAATCTTCATAGTATTTGGGCCATGGAGAGTGTTAAATCAATACTGTCAGAGTTGTAGTTCAAGAGTAATTGAAGGATAAAGTTCCCCCCTCCTGCCCCATTTACCTAGTGTAAGCCACCTCCCCTCAGATGTGGAATCCGGTCCATAGACCAGACAGATAACAGCAGGGGACAATCTTCTTACTGTGAAAACAATGAAAGCCGTGCCCCCCTGGACAAGTTTTTCAGGTTTTTCCCTTATCTTAATTGAAGATTGTATTGTCCCTCTCTGCAGTCTACCTGGGCACCTCCCTTCTGATCTGGCTGAGCAGTGTTACATCAGTAAAAGGGGCAGGAGGGGGATACTTTGTCATTGAATTACTCTTGAACGACAACTCTGACCGAATTGAAATAACACTCTCCAAAGTCCAAATACTATGATGATTAATTAGAGCTGCTTTTATTGAAACTACTATCCCTTTAAGCATCTTTCCAGGAATCATGAACTTCAGCCTAGAGATTATTGGTGATACAGACAGATCTACCACTATCTTTATCTGATGTATTTGACAATGAGGTGGTGTGGTACACATCCTTATGTCCTGACTTATTACTGGTAGGGTTATGAGTGTGTTACTTATTTCTCCTGCCACCATTAATTTACACTCCTTTGTTGAAGCCTGGCACAAAGAATTGCATCAATCCTTCCCTCCAGCCATTGGCTTTCAGTCCTTTCCTCTTGCTTTTCAGTCCCTTACTTTTAGTGAGATGATAGATACATTTTTGCACACTGGTACAGAACTCCTGCCATATTAGCCAAAATGTACTTGGGATTCTCTGACACCTGTTGGCGATATGACTCTTCTGTTGGCACTATGCATCACAACTGGTAGGACTGTCCTAAACTACAATCATATTGGTCCTCCATGTTGTCCATTATTTCTAGGGTTAAAAATGTAATTTGTCCAGTGACCCTCTCCTCATTTTGTTCCACTATCTGTCAAATGTTATCAAGTTTAAGAGGGGCTCTCTGCTCCCCATTATGCTTATAGTTGTGAGAGCTGGGGTCCTGGCCAGCTGGGGGTTGGTAGACCTTTCCTTGGTCACTTCATGGAAACATCATGTCAATAACATCATGTTAGCAAAATGGCTTCACGCCTCGATTTCGAGGACTGATGATAATTTTCTACTGGTCTGGGCCCCCTGGTTAGCTCACATTGCAAATGATGTGGATTTACTGTCGGTTTATGTTATTCCGGACGGGTCGCTGGCTTAGGACTGTCTTCTTTCTTCGCCTTTGCTATTCTTTCTTCTTGCCTCAGCTTTAGCTTATGTTATGTGGCTAATAGGCTTCTAACTTCAGCCCCCAATGCTTTACGCACCCTGCATCACCACTACTGTAGTATGGTGGCGTTTGGTAGGCCACATTACATCTTTAATTGTCTATTGTATTTTTTTCTTTTATAACATTCTGCCATGTGTTTTCTTGTCTTATCATTGTTTTCAATGATAGAAAATATGGCATTTTAACCTTTCATTTGCTAAAGAGGTTACCAACAATGCTTTGCAATGCTTTGGAGACCTCAATAGTATTCAAGAAGTCCCATTTAATGCCGCCAGCTTACACCAATGCCCTGTTAGGACCTTCCAGTGTAAGCAAATGGTAATGCCCTGTGAGGACCTCAAGGTCCTCACAGGGCAATACCGTGGATCCAATGCTTAGAAATCTAAACAATGGATATGTGGTATTACCCTGAGAGGACCTTGAGATCCTCACAGGGCATTATGATGGCTTACAATGAAAGGTCCTGACAGGGCATTGGTGGAAGGGGGTGGCAAATGCAAGCATGAGGCCTGCAGTGAAGATGTCATGGAGGAATCCGATGGGGGTGAGACTACAGTGGAGGTTTGCGTGCAAGTAAGGAAAGCTGCTGAGAGCGGATTGCGTTACTATCAAGAAGCAGATCTAACTAGTGTATGCTACAGGGGAGGAGAATTATCAGCATTAATCCCTTAATGATTAGGTCTTTTTTACACCACTGATAAAGAGCAATTTTGGCCTACTTAGTATGTCTTAACCTTATTTTCCTTCTAATTCATTTAGTCTGCCTACACAAATTATATATCCCTTTTTAAAGTTAAGTAGAACATTTTTGATGCCACAAATTTATGGATAACCAACCATTGAATTTGATAATATGAAAAAGTGGAAAAACTGGAAAAAACACAGTTGTTTAGGTTTTCCTATAATAATTTATGCTAATTTGGTTCATTTTTAATAGGGACTGGTATGAATGGTTGTTCCCAAGTGTCCCTTTTTAGGGGGCACTGTCCCTCTGAGGTAAACATACATATGTCCCTCTTTTTTACTGTGTGTCCTTTTGTTTAGGAGATCAGACTATGTGATGTGTAAATAAGTGTATTACATTGCTTCAAAGCAATAACACTCAAATTAATAGTTTTTTAAACTTTATTACAGGAATTTATAAATTAGCATGTCTAAATAAAATGCATTGGGCTTTCTCTAAATGATTTATCCAGTTACACAAAGAGGAGTCAAACTGTAACACAGTTTTTTTTATTTTAACTCTCCCAGTCCTGCTCCCAGTACCTCAAAAGTACCTAATTTTTATTCATTTGAGGCACTGGGAGCTCTGTTCTCTGATTCTCTCTTCCTTACTATCACAATAAGGAAGAGAGAAGCAGAAAACACTGACAAAGGCAATGTACGCTATCCATTGCCTTTGTCATTGGCTCATCCCGCACATGTGATCACTGTAACAGCGATCACATGTACTGAGCCACTGGGGAAAGGCTGAAACTGATGGTTTAGGTCCTAGAGCAGTCAGTTACAGTCTCCCAGACATGAATGCACCAATATGCACTAATGTGGCCTGTAAACTTCTTGATGTATTCAGCATTACAAAAATGTTTTATAAAGAAGAATTAATGATCATCCCCCTGCTAAACTTCCCTTGCTATGGTCATAAAATAATGGCACCTATGAATTTTGCCCTTTTGTCTTTTACTCCTTAACGAATGCCCAATCTGGCAGGGTGCAACCATTATGGACCACGGCACTTTTTTTTTAGCTCATTGGATTCTGGCACTGCCATGCATCTTCACCCCAACCCCAGAATTCTGTGACGTGCCAGGATGGTAACCAGGTCCTTAACACCCAGCCACTAGTGACGGTCCTGGCACATCACGTGTCCTTAAAGTGTTAAGATTGTAGATCACCATCAGCAGGCCTGGATGTCATGTCCATGGAGGAAGACATACCCATTGCCTATAGAACCACAAATTCTGCTCACTACACATGGTAAACATAAAACGTTAAGGACCAGAAGGTAGTGCAACACATTGCGTTACAATGTGTTGCACCCCACTTTGTTCCTTAAAGAGTTAATTAAGTAGGCTTGTGCACTCAGTCTGCTTCTGTTTGAAATAACTGCTATTAACTGTCATGTCTGCCTCTAAGTACATTACATTCAGGTCCGATTAAAAATGTTATCTATTGGAAAAAAGGCACAAAGACAAAATGCAAAGTGGCCATTAGGACGTTCTGGCCATATTAAGATAAATGGGGGATTATTATTAGGCGATGTTAGTTTACCTTTAATGTTCTGTGTGTGACAGTGTCATGAGAGTGTTCCATGGGTGTTCCTAGTAACAAGAGTGAAGCATATGCCTATCACTGCTAACATGCCCCCTATTCATGTGCACAGATAATTATTTTACAGGAAGTTGATGGAGCCAGGGTGGAGAGTTCAAGTTAATGAGCATTTTTCACAACCTTTCATGTCTGTGACATGTTCATTGTGTATGTGTGTATGTGATGCAAAGAAAGGGAACTGCATAATAAAAGACGAAAATTGCTGAAAGACTTCTTTCTTTCTCCCACTCAGTGGTTTCCCATCCTTGTAATTCTCTTCCAGGTAGAAGGAATGGATTATGTTATACAAAATAAACAACATACTGACATTGGCATGTAATTAATCATATGCTATAGTGGTGCAGTCAGACATCTTTTGTATTGGTCTCTCACAGCCTCCATGAAAAAGACTAAAAATAAACATGCACAGTGTGTATGCAGAAATGTTATTTTATTCTTCAACTCAAATCCATGTCTTTAAATATTTTCAAAACAGTCTTAGTGATATCAAATGCAGTAACGATGTGATGAAAAAGAGACTGAGTGTCGCCATTTGCAAATGAACCAATGCACCAGTGGTGCAGTGCATTGTAGGCCACTCTAGGGAGTTAAAGCCCAATTTACATTAATAAATAGGAATTTTTGGAATTTGCATTTATTCCCTATAGTGCAATATGTCTCCTTAGTATACCACCCCCATTCTTGCTAACTCTGAGAAAGAGTAATTCTGGAACAAATCAGCTGCACCGCAGGGGAAAAATTAAAACACCCAATTGATTTAAATGGGGGTAGTAACCAATCCAATGCTAGAGGTCCTAATTAGTATTACTTGATTACTATTCGTTACCTTCTTTATTTATCTAAAAAACACAAGAAAAAAATAAATAATGTTTAACCCTTTGAATGCCAGAGGGGTACACACCTCAATGCATTGCACATCCCTCTGGTACGCAAAAAAAAGACACCAATTAATTCAGTGGGAATTTGGCGAAATTGATTTTTCCTTCATACTGGATTTGGTTTGATCCATAATTGCTCATCTTTTGCTTTCTAAGGCCCATAGGATCTAACTCAGTGGTGGGTAAAAGCAAAGGTCTCCAGCAGCTGCCAGACCATAACTGACTATAACTTCATTTTCCACCAGTTAGAGGCCCACAGGCTTAAAGGGATAGTAATACTTTGTTTTATCTTTATTTTATTTTGTAGGCATTAAAAAACATGAAGAACGACATAAGTCTTATTTCTCAAACCTTTATGGTTTGAGAGATATTCACAAGCAAAGTTTCCCCTCCCGCCCCTTTTACCTAGTATAAGCCATCTCTTCTCAGATGTGGAATCTGGTTGTAACACTAGACAGATAACAGCAGGGGACAATCTTCTTTCTATGAAAACAATGAAAACCCTGCCCCCCTTGTCAAGTTTTCAGGCTTTTCCCTTATCTTAATTGAAGATGTTCCTCTCTGCAGTCTACCTGGGCACCTCCCTTCTGATCTGGCTGAACAGTGTTACATCAGTAAAATGGGCAGGAGGGGGACACTTTATCATTGAATTACTCTTGACAACTCTGACAGAACTGAAATAACACTCTCCAAAGTCCAGATACTATGATGATTAATTAGAGCTGCTTTTATTATGAAACATTACTATCCCTTTAACTTGGTGGTAGGCAATGTGGGATCCTCCAACTGCTGTAAGGACCACAACTCCCTTAATTCCATGCCTGGGAGTTGTAGCCTGGCAGCAGCCGGAGAGCCTCCCATTGCCCATACCTGCTCTAACTATTGTGAACCTTATGCACAAAAAAGGGTGAAATTCTGGAGCTTACAAGCTGTACCATACTGGACAAATAAAATATCTCCTATTTGAGTAGAATAGGGCTCTAAAAACATTTAACTGTTGCGTGGATTCCATATTCTGCTTCTCAATGTGTTGGAGACCTCTCTGGTCTCTCTCTGGTCCACTTTAAATCAATTGAACTTTTCATTTCTTGTAGTACAGCTGATTTGCTTCAGAACTGCACCTCATTTTGTTGGTGCATAAGGTCCTCAAGAAGCTAAGAAGGTGCAGTTCGGGATAAACCAATTGTACCATAGCGGGGGCATTATATATATATATATATATATATATTTTTTTTTTTTAATAAAACATCAAATGAGCTTAAGGTTTTACAATTGCTGCATGTTCATGCATCCCCATCAGGGAGTCTTTCCTTGAGTTGAGCTGTTCACTGTTATTTCTGGTGTTATCCTAACTCCTTAGGTTGTACTTGGAATCCATAGTGGGAAACAATTAGATTATATACTGAGAACTAGAACAATTCTGAAGCAAATGAACTGCACCATAGGAGGGAAATAAAAATTCTTAAAAATTGAAATGTGTTTTTTAACCCGATTAATCCTAGAGATGTCTACGCCAAATTGTGCTGGAGACTGCTATCATTCAAAAGTTTAAAAGCTCCATTTAAATGAATGGGAATTTGGGGGATTTTTATTTGTCCCTGCAGTATCGTTGGTTTTGCTAAAGAATTTCTAGTTTACTGAATAAAACTCATGTCACTTGAGAGAAGCTGAGGCCATGCTGAATCATGGGTCAGTCAGAGTGCAAGAAACTGTATATTACACTGTCCCATTCACAAAAAAGAGAAGCATTCTAAGGGACACATTTCCATTGGTTTAAGCTGGGCTTTTAACCTTCAAGCCTGTCCAAAGCCCCATTTAAATCAATAGGAATTTCCAGGCTCTGGATTTATCTCCTATGTTGCAACTGGCTTGCTCCAGAATTGCACAAATTTTTCATAGCCCATCAGCCTCAGTAAGCTGAAAGGATACAGCAAGGTGCAGAGATGTGATCCAATACTGTTCCAGACATGAGAGAACAGTAGAGATGATTAGATGTACTCAGATGTCAACAGTATTTATTGGTAGGAATTATTTTCTATGTCCTTGCAGCCCTCTGGGTAAATAGGTACTTAAAATGCATAAGGGATATAGGCAAGGTCTATGTGCAAGTTCCTCCTGCTGATCCTAGGCAGCTTTAGAAGAAACTGAGTTAATTTGAGCCATGGTTGGTCTACTGAGTTCACTGCAAATCAATAAATAGAAATCATTAAAGCACAGCTCCCTTCCCTTCTGAGCCACAGAACATTCTTTGGTCAGTATTAGGACATCTTGCTCTCCTTGTATGTTTTCCATATCAACAGCAGAACAGAAACTCTATGTCCCCATCAAAAAAACACGTTCATAGCTCAATCAAATATGTCATATATCCAACTGAATTTCACAGCATCTTTTTAACAGACAATCCATATAGTATGGATTATATACTAAAAATATTTATGTGTATGTCAATAATATGACTAAACACTACGTCAAAATTCTGCACGGAGTTGAACCTGGAGCAACCCTTTTAAAGTCTGCTTGTTTGTTCTGTTAGTAAAGAAATAGTAATGATTCAATTGCTGTCTTCAGGGCAAATGCTCAGATGCATATATATTCACAGTGCAGAACTATTGTAAAAAAAAAAGGAAGTTATAATTTTGTACCCTGGTGATATGACAACTTCCTGTTGGGCCTCAGAACTGACCTTGGACAGCAGGCCGATACTGAAGCATTTTATCTTAATATTTATTTTTTCTCCATCTTGCAATGTATTCTGATGCATTCTAAACTTTCTTTAAAAAAAATAATAAATAAAATAATTGACATAAAGAAAATTCTATCCAGTTGATTATAATGTATGGTGTGTAATTGTGTATCTATTTGTACATATATAGATTAGAAATATAAAGAAGCCTATCATCGCCACAGAGAGTAATTAGACTGATAAAGGCTTGCAGGAGTAGTAAGGCGTGACACTGTATATTAAAACAGCAATAACATGAAAGCACTCAGCCATAATAATGCTTCCCAGTTGCCTTTAATGTCCTATAATTAAAGATATGTTTCGGAGCCTGGTAATTTTAAGCCTGAAGGCCAGATTCTGGCAGCAAGGCATATTACAATGAAATACGATCACTGCATTCAGTTGGACTGATGATCACATGTACCGGGAGGGAATGATAGGTCTGGGGTGGTAAAGCAAGAACCAGAAAAGTCTCAGACCTGCCTGTATTTACAGAGACCTTTATACATTTAATATATGTGTGTGTTACATGTGTGCATGGATGTGAGACTGCTGTGCTAAAAAGAGCTGGAGAAATTGTGAGACAAACAAAGTGCACTACAGGGGATAAATAAAACTTCTCATTGATTTAAGTGGGGTGTTAACCCCTAGAATGCTACAGAGGTCTCAAGTGCATTGTGAGTCAGTCCTCTCAGGCATTAACCCTTTGAGTGCCAGAGGGGTAAGTAGCACATTTGTTGTGAACCCCTTTGGCACTCAAAGGGTTAATACCATGGGAACATGAGTAGTTCTGTGTGTAAGTGTGTGTGTGCATGCATGCATGCATATGTTTCTGTGTGCTTGTGTATGTGTGCATGTATGCGTGTGTGTGTGCATATGTCTGTGTGTACGTGTGTGTGAGTGTGCATATGTGTGTGTTTCTGGACATTCAAGAGAAAGATGACAAGACACAGCAAAATTAACCCTTTGAGTGCCAAAGATTTATGTTGCATAGCTCTCTAGCACCTGAAGGGTTAAACAGCAATGCCGTGTTTTGAGGTTACTTATCAAACATCTTTACAATTTTCCGTAAGACGCTATTCAGAAAGGCCTACAAATAAAATTTGATGTCAAAGGAATAATAATAAAAAAAAAACCTTGGCTCACCCACTGTGCTTTTTTCCATCAGCTGTAAATTCTCAGACCCCTGTACTGTCCTTTTCATATGTTCACAATAGCCTAATGTCTGTCCAAAGCACAGTTGAATTATCTAAGCTTTGACTCTGTGATCTCTGTTGGAGGCTAGTACATAAATTACTTTAGTATA
Organism: Rhinophrynus dorsalis; assembly: GCA_037306005.1. Taxonomy (NCBI): domain Eukaryota; kingdom Metazoa; phylum Chordata; class Amphibia; order Anura; family Rhinophrynidae; genus Rhinophrynus; species Rhinophrynus dorsalis. Next base: position 299,937,569 of record CM074719.1, on the reverse strand, counting down.
CAGGGACCGTTTAAGTGAATTAATTATAAGGCAAGGAAGGCATTTACAACACAGTAGCAAACACAATAACATATTTTAGATACCATAGTGCCATTTATCTTGTTAATACTATGTAACAGAAATGTTTATTTCTCATAAGTCCCACTGTTAAAAGAAGACTAATTCTGGAGCAGATCAACTACTACATCATGAACTAAAAACTCCCATTAATATAAATGAGGATTTTAATCTCTCTGAATACTAGAGAGGTTTCCACCACATTGGGGGAGATTCACTAAAGGTGGAAGAGGGCTCATAATGTTGATGTCCTGTCAGAGCAGTGTCCAAGGCACATTGACAGTATGCACTAAAGTGTCTTCAACATCATATCCCCATCTGTCCAACAAAAACCTGTCCATGTTGACACCCATCCGACATGCCTTCACCGGGTTTACGAATTTTAACTCATCACATTGACAATGGCCTATTTCCATATGAAACTGAAGCATAATGACTAATTTTGAAATGGAAATGCAGGATAATGAGACAGTATCATATTCAAGTGTTTATATGTTAATATGGCACTTCACCACATGTACTAAACTCCGATGGCAGCTGATGATGAGTTTACAGTTTCAGCTCGCCTACCTGAGGCTTGCAAAGTTGGAATCTCCCTGTACTTTTCAGTGCAGTAACAGGCCTCAATCAAACCTCCATCCTCAAGACCCACTTTCATCACATGGGGCTTGAGTATTGAAAGACAGTGATAGCCTTCCTGGTTACCACATTGATCACTTATTGGATAGGTAATCAATGCCGGGGGACATCAGGAGGGGTCCTGTTGCCCATAGAGAGATCTGATTTTATTTAATTAAAAAAACAGACCTGTACTATGTATTTTTTAAAAACTATATAAGCGTTATGGGGCAGTATATGTTGGGTAAGTCAATATGTTGCGTACCCTTCTGGAACTCAGAAGGTCAACTGTGTGGGGACACCATATGTAAGATTTTACTTGGGGGGGTCATGTCAGACTTTACATGGGGAGGGCAGCATGTTGGATTTTACTGGAGGGCAGTATGCCAGAGTTTACTGGGGGGGGGCAGCATATAGGAGTTTACTGGGGATGGGCATGTAGGATTTCTACTTTATGGTGCAGAATGATGGATTTTACTGGGGGAGGCAGCATGTCGGATTTCTACATTATGGGGCAGAATGTCGGATTTCTATATTGTGGGGCAGCAGGGGAACATTACCATTGTGTGTTAGCCCCATATACACTACCTGTGACCCCCCCAGCCTTGTTCCCTTGCCAAGGCAGTGCCCATGGGGATTTGTGGCTACCAGTAGGCAATGGAACAAGGTTGAGGGGGTTCGACAGTGTACATGGGGATTTGTAGCTACCAGTGGGCAAAGGAACAAGTCTGGGGGGCCAGGCAGTGTACATGGGGTTCTGAGGCTACCAGTGGGTGGGTCACTATCAAAACATCTCCAATTATTGGGCGACCAACCAAACGGTGCATTAAACATGTTGCGGAGTTGAAATGGATGCAATAACAATATGGCAAGCCGCAGTGCTGACACATCACAATGTCGAAGCAGACAGATTAAGTGTCGAGTAGCCTTTGCTGCCTGCTGCTCCCATATTGCACACAGTGTGCTTTCCACTGCATGCAAATCAACAAATATTTGGTCATTCCTACCCGAATCTGCCTTTATAAGCAACTCACATTGCAAATAAATAATGAATATGTATAATGTGCTATCTTGCTTTTATGGACTACTTAGTGTTTCTTGCCATCAGTAAGCTTGAACCTATTCTTCAGCTAAACAATACACAGAGGATCCAGAGATGTTGACACGCACCTTTACATTTCAAAAATGTCCCCGTCTGAATTCACATTTTTCCCCTGCATATAAAATTTCAAAACACCTAATAATCTTAGCTTTGTGCACACGGTATTTACCATTCAGCCACAATAGCCATGCACCATCCTGTCATCCCAAGTTTTTTGGCATTAAGTAGATTTTTTGGCACTTGGGATGATTGGATGGAGCATGGCATGTTTAATTCAATTGTGGCTGATTGGTAAATACAGTTTGCACAAAGCTAAGATTATTAGGCGTTTCACAGTTTTATATGCAGGGGAAAAAAATGTGAATTCAGACGGGACATTCTTGAAATGTAAAAGTGCGGGTCAACATCTCTGGATCCTCTGTGTGTTGCTTAGCTGAAGAATAGGTTCACGTTTATTGACGGCAAGAAACACTGTGAGAAGTACATAAAAGCAAAAATAGCAGATTATACATATTCATTATTTATTTGCAATGTGAGTTGCTTAGAAAGGCAGATTCGGGTAGGAATGACCAAATTAATGTTGATTTGCATGCAGAGGTAGACGGCAAGAAACACTGTGAGTAGTACATAAAAGCAAGATAACACATTACAAACAATGAGCTATTTTTCTTTGTCCAAGATAGCACGTTATACATATTCATTATTTATTTGCAGTGTAAGTTGCTTATAAAGGCAGATTTGGGTAGGAATTACCAAATAGTTGGGGTAGCAGGCAGCAGAGGCTACTTAACACTTAAAGGGATAGTAATACTTCGTTTTATCTTTATTTTATTTTGTAGGCATTAAAAAGACATGAAGAACGGTATAAGTCTTATCTCTCAAACCTTTATGGTTTAAGAGATATTCACAAGCAAAGTTTCCCCCTCCCGCCCCTTTTTCCTAGTGTAAGCCATCTCTTCTCAGATGTGAATCTGGTTGTAAGACCAGACAGATAACAGAAGGAGACAATCTTCTTTGTATGAAAACAATGAAAGCCCTTCCCACCTTGACAAGCTTTTCAGGTTTTTCCCTTATCTTAATTGAAGATTGTCCCTCTCTGCAATCTACCTGGGCACCTCCCTTCTGCTTTGGCTGAACAGTGTTACATCAGTAAAAGGGGCGGTAGGGGGACACTTTGTCATTGAATTACTCTAGAACTACAACTCTGACAGAATTGAAATAACACTCTCCAAAGTCCAAATACTATGATGATTAATTAGAGCTGCTTTTATTATGAAACATTACTATCCCTTTAAGTCAGTGGTTCTCAATCTATTTTTGTTCAGGGCACCCCTAACAAGTTATCTAGAACATTCGTGGCACCCCTGACATATTTAATGTACTTTATCAAGGGCATAATCAAGGTACAGTACATAAATATACTGTTATTATTAGGTTTTACAATCATAATAACACAATTAAACATAATGTGCATAAGAATTTCTATACATCTTTATTTAAAAGTCCATTTTTGTTAGTCTTCATAGAAAACATGGGGCACCCTAAGCTGATGTCTGTGGCATACCCACGTGCCACGGCACAGTGGTTGAGAATCACTGACTTAAGTCGTCTGCTTAGATATTGTGATGTGTCAGTGTTATGATGTATTGACACTGCTGCTTACGATATTGTTATTGTGCCCATTTCAACCTGGCAACATGTTTATTGCACCATTTGGTTGGTCGCCCAATAGTGGACGACATTTCAAAAGGATACCACAGTTGGCAAGGGCTGGAGGGCAGATGGTAGCCACAAATCTCCATGGGCTCTGTCTGATCCCCTGGCCTTGTTCCCTTGAGAGTGCACAACATGTATAAAATATCATACAGAGCGGAGGGGATGATTATATACTGCTTGGTGTACTTTTTTTTTTTTTAACCCTTTGAGTGCCACAAGGGTGCACAATGCACATCTCTTTGGAACTCAAAGTGTTAAGAAGGTGATGCTGTTCTTGGTGCTGAAAGGATCCTCTCATCCCCCTCAGCTGACCAAGTGGGGCAGCAGTGAGAATGCTCTCAGACTTGAGGATTGTCTCCTGCTGATGATGTGTAAGAGGGGGCATCCCTTCCACATCAACAGCAGCTCGACAACTGTATTGCATTTGTATTTGCCCCTTATTGTGCAGTTGGTCTGACCTGAAAATTATTCTGATTTTCTTTTGAACATAAAACCCTTAGAGTAGGATATTCTTGCCTCTATTCATGGAATAGAGATTTTCACAATCATTTATATAGGTTTATATAGATTTTCACAAGCATTTATCTTTTTTTTTTTTTTTTTTTTTAATCAGAGATGCAACTCCCTAACTTATTCTACATAGGTGGGTACAAGTGTGTTTGGACACATTTATGTGTAACTTGTGATACCATATTAAGTGTGTTACTGCAGCCCAAATAAATTAATTAGAGAAACATTAGCACCTAAGGATGGGCTGAGATGATATAAACTCAAAGTCTTTGTACTTCATGTCTTGGAATTAGTCCTGAAGTGCTCACTTTCCCTGATATATGATATTTTGCCTCTCTCAATGCTCAGATTAAAACTGGGCCAGAGCATGTGAATCTCCACCTTGAAGTGTTGGGGTTTCCTGCAGCTTTTGAGGTGCCAGTTCAAGAGTTCGGGAATAGCGATCCAAAGCAACTATATAATAAAATGCTAGGATGTTTGTCTGATGCAGTTATGTGCAGTACAGACTGCCCGAACGCGCTGGCCTCCAGTTCCAGTGTGACAGAAGAAAGAAGATGGCACTCCGAACAGCCCACCGTCTGTCTCCGCTCCCGGCTCCGGGGCAACAGCTCAAGCTGTTGGGTGGCACTTTGGCCCGTGTACACGGGTTTTTATACTAGTTTAGCACATAAAAGGCTGAAAACTTTAGCTGATCCTGTCTATCTTAGGGCCCAACCAAAGGTGTGCGTACTTGTGAATTCTCCAGATTTGCCGCCAAGACTCCGGAATTTTAAGTAAATTACCTGGTCTCTGGGGACAGAGGCCGATTCTCCAGTTGTGGTTTCTTATGTTCTAATTCACACACTGCTCCTCCCATTTTTCACCCACTTCTCCACATTCCCATCTTGTTCTTCCAATTTCCCACCCACTTCCCGTCTACTTTATGGCAAAGTTTGATAAGCCCTACCCCCACCTGTTATTAAGCCCCACCCCTTTGTGACACAAATCGCATAAATTATTTTCCCCAGGCAAACCTCATGAGCCCTCTCCTAGGACTCAAGAAAATAAAAGTTATCAGGTATGGAGGTGTGTTTTCAGTTACACCGTATAAGAAATTCATCATCATCAACAGAGAATCAGCCTCTTTCCCCAGATACCTGGGGCACATCCAGATAGTTCCCAAGCATGCTGACCACACCTCAGTCAATTAGTCATACGCATTTCAGATAGGTGTTCAATAAAGTCTCTAAAAAACTGGATGGGGCAGGGCTTTGCTTTTAACCCTTCGAGTGCCAGTGAGGTATCCAACACATTGAGTTGCAATGGATTAGATACCTCACTGGCACTCAAAGAGTTAAGAACCAGAGTCATTTTTGGCCAAACTAACTCAATATTGCAATATCCCCATTGATTTAAATGGGACTTTTAACCTCTTGTATGTAAGTGAAGTCTCCAATGCATTGCTTCACAAAGCATCGGAGACCTCTCTAGCATTCAATTTAATCAATTATAACTTTTAGTTTTCTCCTATGGCGCAAATGCTTTTCCTCAAAATTTCTTAAGTTCTCAATAGTACACCAGCTTCAGTATGCCTGCATTTTCTGTATACAATACTTCAAATTAATTGGTAGCGCGTTATAAGTATAACAATGTTGTTGCAATGTGTTTGGTGAACCTCAGAACTCACATGGTTGTAAGGACTGTTACTGTCAATAGTAAGCCATTTGTGGCAATTGCCAATTTTGTGGCTTGCTTGTAAGTCACAATTGAGAACACTGGGATTATTTCTATTTAAATTTCTAATGCCAAAATCTAGTCTTACATATATGCTCTCTGTGGGCAACCATTTCTACCTTTTGCAGGGCTCGGCAACCTTGTCTCTGGTTGTCTCTGAAGTGTCTGCTCACCATTTCTATTGGGCTGAGATAAGATAGCAGGCTTTATGAACAGAAGCGCAGCGAGCACCATTCACAATTAACTGACTTTATTATCTTATAAATAACATAAATAAAAGTAAATAAATGCTCTATGAATATGGACAGTTTACATATGCATTAAAAGCAAGTTTAGGATTATATTTTAGGTGTGCAACATGTGCATACTTAATTTTTATATATGCTAACTTTAAGTACATGATATTTAAAATTTTATGTACCAATTTCATTTTTAGATGTTAGTGTTCCTTTAAGTTATATTGTTTTTACTGCAAACACGCATTACAGAAATTATTTTCCACCTAATTGTGTCATAACTCAATAAGATTGTGTCAGTACTTAAAAAAAAGGTTGGTAACCACTCTACCTTGTAAGTTCTAGCAGATAGAAATTATTATCTCCATCTTTTCATTGTCTCTAATTTATATGTCCTTGTCTCACCTTAGTAGAACACTGATGAATAAATTGGTGTTTAAAACAATTGTTTTAAAAATAAAGTAATAGTATGAGGTAAAGCATATCCTGATTTTAAAGGGATAGTAATGTTTCAAAATAAAAGCAGCTCCAATTAATCTTCATAGTATTTGGGCCATGGTGAGCATTATTTCAATACTGTCAGAGTTGTAGTTCAAGAGTAATTGAATGATAAAGTTTCCCCTCCCGCCCCTTTTACCTAAATGTTGATTCATTTTTCAAAATGTCAGTCTGTTAACAATGATTCTGGATAGACATGCCCAACAGTAATTAACTGAAAACTTTCTATGACTGCATGCTTACTGGGCATTATTTACAAGTGCTAGCCACAAACATTGTTTTACTTGATAGTACTCCAGTGGATCATTATTTCAGCCTAGAACAATTGTATCTTCCAAGCATTGGCCAACTTGAATCTCCTGCTGTCAGCTTTACAGCTGACATCAAGAGAAGGGAAACTTTACTTGCGAATGTCTCTCAAACCATTAAGGTTTGAAAGATAGGAATTGCGCCATATAATTTATTTTTTTAAACGCTACAAAACAAGAAACATTTTTTATGGGACATATTCGCATGTAAAGTTTCCCGTCTCCTGATGTCAGCTGTAAAGCTGACAGCAGGAGATTCAAGGTGGCTGACTCAAGGAGGCTCTTCAGCAGAGCTGAAATTGCATTTTTTTAAAATAATTACTTTATTGGAACGGTCTACAAAGTGTGCCTGCAAACCAGGCACACTTTGTAGACCTTTCCAGTGAAGTAATTCTTTTTAAATAATGTAATTTCGGCTCTGCTGCAGAGCCACCAGCTGGTCCATGGATTGGGAGATCCTGTTGTCAGCTAGGCGCTGACGTCAGGAGATGGAGAGGGAGGGCGGAAATTTACATGCTAATATCTCTCAAACCATAAAGATTTGAGAGATAGGATTTGCGCCATAATTGTTTTTTTTAACAAAACATTGGTGTCCCTTTAATTGATTTCTGTGATGATGATGTCTTCTGCAAAATGATGAGATGTTTGTATAGATGATGCTAAGGATATAATCCTTTAGCTTATTTCATTTGCAGTATGCTTTCTATTAGTTTTGCCCCTACATTTGTCTCCGTAAGACTGGCACAACTAACTAGCAAAGTGGCCTTCTCAAAAGGCTTCAGGGGCTCACATAAGTCACACATTAGCTACCACTGACTGAATGACCTAGAAGCTCCCTTCAGAGCATTGATATTCCCTCATTGCCTTGATCTGCTCATACAAACACTCCTACATGTACAATGTGGAATTCCACTTGGTAGGGACTTCCATTTTAAGCTAGGAATGAGGGCAAGTGATTACACTAGCATTGGAATGGAATGCACTGCAAGCACTGTAGGGCCAGCTAAAATGTGAAGACTGAGTAAAGTGGAAAAAGAGCACTGTGCCTTTCTGTAAACTGTTTGAGAAAACAACTGGAAAGTCTGACCGTGGACATGCAAAGGTGCCAAAAAATACACTATCATTGTGTAAGTTATCATCAGCATTGTAAAGCCCCCTCTGCCACACACACACACACACACACACACACACATACACACTACTAGTTTTGAGAAACAGCAACAACATCCACCACAACCTTAGCTATGATGAGTGCGTCTGCTGCTATTGGAAGTGCAGCACCTGAGACACCTAATAGCACAATTCCAGCCCCAGTAGTAGTAGCAGCCCCTCCGGAACACCATAATATATGAAGTCAACAGTATGGAGATACTTCAGTTATCCTGTCAGTCATCATCAGCATCATCATCGCTTCCAAGTCCCACTCAGCCACATGCACACTACTAGTGATGAGTAACCAGAAACAACACAGGGTACCAGCATCTACAGCCTTAGCTTTGAATACCTCTGCTGCTTTTGGAAGTGCAGCATCTATGACACCTTGTAGTAGTACAAATTCAGCAACATTTAGCCCCATTAGTAGTAGTAGCAGCAGCCTCTCAGGAACCTCAAAGTCTCTGAAGTCCACAGTATGGAAATACTTAATTCATGTTCCAAAAGCTAAGCATGATGCTATCTGTTGTCTGTCTAAGAAGCATATGAATAGAGGGAAAGCAGGCTCCCACTTAGGTACCCCATCAATGAGATCCTACCTGAAGCACAACCACAGGTCTGACTGAGAGGCACATCATCAACAGGTCAGAGGTGCCACAACTATCAGGAGCAGAATGTTCCCATTCTGTTGATGTGTGAGAGAGTGAGTCAAAAATTCTGCTCCTGCTACAAAGGAGTATGACTCTGTTTTTGTTTTTGGACATGACAAGAGTCATAGAGTGCTCAAACATAACACAACCACCACCACCTCCACAAGTGATGTTGTTAAAGCAATAAAGTTACACAGTTCTTCCACTATGTACTGTCATCACACACACTTACTAAGTTCTTAGAAAGAAATCAAAACCTGCACAAAAACAATCCAAAAGTACTCCTTTTCTTTTGCTGAAAACATAGTCTTTAAAGAACTGATGTCATGTTGTACCTTGATGGAATATCCCAAGCTGCAGTTATTTTGCAAGGATGGCTGTGCCAATGTAACTTAAGCAGGAAGTTTGTGTTGTGGGCAAAAGAAAAAAGGCACTCAGCCTGATAATTTCTTCAAGGCATATGTTGCTCTAGGACTCACAACTTTTAATTTCAGCAATTTATTTCTTGACTGCAGCCCTCAGAAGAAGTAATATTGCTGCAGGTAATCTTGCAGTCATAGAAATGCATTGGCCATGGTGAAAAAGTGGAAATTTTATGTTTTTTCCATGGGCAGGAATTTTTGCAAACAAAGCACAAAATTTTTGTTTTTCTGCTAAAATTCCCATGGGAAGTTTCCTATCAAAATCATGATAATCACTTATTAGGTCATCATCAACATTGTCTGTTTCCTCCCCACTACTTTTATATGCATGTAGGCTTTTTTCTCACAAACACAGAATGGCATGCTGCGAGAGCCTGACAGCCTTTTATATGACTGTAGAAAACTTTCATTAGGTGGAGAAAAAATGTTCTATCCATTGATTTCAATGCCATGAGTTATGCAAAAAAAAAAAGTGAGAAAAAGAGGGAAAAACAGCACTTTTCATGGGAAATTTTTCTCCAAGTGGAAAGCCATTTTTCACTGATTTTAGTTTGAGGTGAAAATTTTCGCCCATCCCTAAACATTGCACTATCCCTTCTGAGATAACATATCTAGAATGCTATATTAAAGGGACAGTAATGTCCAATAATAACTTTATGTTGTTTTGTAGATTTAAAAAACATAAATGATGTGGCTCAAACCCCATCTCTCAAACCTTTACAGTTAAGAGATATTCACATCTAAAGTTCCCCCCTCCCTCCCCTTCTCCTGATGTTAGCGCTCTACTGACAGCAGAAGATCCTGGTTCTGGGACCAGCCGGCGGCTCTGCAGCAGAGCCGAAATAGTGATATTTGAAAATAACTACTTCATTGGAATGGTCTACAAAGTGTGCCCAGTTTGCAAGCACACTTTGTAGACCATTCCAATGAAGTAGTTCTTCTTAAATATCGCTATTTCAGCTCTGTGGAAGAGCCGTCTCGTGTAGGCCGACACAGAGAGAGGGGGAACTTTAGATGTGAATATCTCTCAAACCATTGAGAGATGGGATTTGCACCACATATTTTTTTTTTTTTTTTTTAAATCTGCAAAACAACATAAAGTTATTATTGGACATTAGTGTCCCTTTAATGGGCTTCCAGAGTCCTGAGCAAAGCACGAATTGATACCTCCACAGGCCATGTAATAGTAGACAGACAATTTATACAGATCTTAACTTGGACTATAGGTTAGTCCTTTGGTAGGAAGCAGGTTGAAGAGCAACATGGATGACTGAGGTACACAGTTAAAAACGATGTGGGCTGTGTTTACAGCCTCCACAGATCATGGTGTGCTTGGAAGCTCTTCAGTAAATTCTGTCAGCCCAATGAGATTGAAGGAAGAGACTTCAAAAGTCTCACTAGCAAGGGAACACTGGTTGGTTCTTCTCCTCTTTTGGTCTTCTAGGGCTCATAATGTGTGTGTGGGGGGGATCTTTCAGTCGGACACTAGCCTCATGATAGTTACTCTTTAATATTTGAGTGCCAAGGAGATATTCAAAACATTGCAACACAATTAGTTAGATACCTTCCTGGTTCTCAAAAGGTTAAGTTTTACCCTTTGGATGCCAGAGAGGGATTCTTGGATTACCATTACAGACCTCAAATGCTCGCATCTGGTAAACACTTGATAGGAAGATGGTAGATTAATAGGAAGTATCTGGTGCATTATCCTTTTATCACCTGCAACAAAGGGGTTAATAGCCTACCTTATAAACATTTCACAGCCCTTTTTTAAATGTACAGCTACTGCATCTGCCCACATGATACAAGCTGGAAATTACAAAGAGGAGTTTATCAGAGACCGGCTGACAGATAAAAACACTGTATAACTCTTCTCTTGATTTAACATCCAGTTAACAGTCAGTGAATGTAAACAACATTGTGTCAATAAAGCAGCTTTGTCCATCAAATACACCATTATCTTTTAAAAAGCATTGTTAACTTTATGGTAAATGAGCCTCTTATGGAACATAAACATTTGCCATGCTGGCGCAGCCCACCACGGAATACATCATGCTGAAGAAACAGTTATTTGCTGTTTATCAGAAAATCTTATATCTATCATCTTCCTTTAGACGATGTGCAGAAGGATTGTATGATGTATTCAGGGGAATTGATTGAGGGGGCTTGAGGGGGCAATTAAAAACATTTGTCTGCCAGAGAGGTATCTAATGCATTGCAGCACAATACAATGGATATCTCTCTGGCACGCAAAGGGTTGTATGCCTTCTGGAGAATGAAACAGTATTAATCAACAAACTAATATGTTTCATTTTTACCAGGAAAGATACATTGAGATTGTCTCTCATTTTTCAAGCATGTACTGGGTACTCATTTTATCTACCTTAGAAGAATATGAGGCTGAGTTGACTTTCCAGGGAATATAAGCTGCAACCCCAAGGTTTGAACAGATTCTACAGCTGGTTCATTAACCAACTGAGCCATCCCACCAGCATTTGTGCTGCATAATACAATGATGTTGCATTAGATTGCCCCAAGTGTCTTGGGAACCTACAACTCCTCTGGATGAATCAACTTATTTAGTAAAGTGTAACAAAGATGAACTCTTTTAAAGGGATAGTAATACTTCGTTTTATCTTTATTTTATTTTGTAGGCATTAAAAAAACATGAAGAACGATATGTCTTATCTCTCAAACCTTTATGGTTTAAAAGATAGTCACAAGCAAAGTATCCCCCCCTGTTCAGCCAGATCAGAAGGGAGGTGCCCAGGTAGACTGCAGAGAGGGACAATCTTCAATTAAGATATGGGAAAAAGCTGAAAAACTTGTCAAGGGGGGAAGGGCTTTCATTCTTTTCATACAAAGAAGGTTGTCCCCTGCTGTTATCTGTCTGGTCTTACAACCAGATCCACATCTGAGAAGAGATGGCTTACACTAGGTAAAAGGGGCGGGAGGGGGAAACTTTGCTTGTGTATATCTCTTAAACCATAAAGGTTTGAGAGATAAGACTTATATCGTTCTTTATGTTTTTTTAATGGCTACAAAATAAAATAAAGATAAAAAGAAGTATTACTATCCCTTTAATGCTTAACAGATGTCTGAAACATTGCAAGAGATGCATTGGACAACCCTTTAGTACTCACAGGGTTGATCTAATGCTGCATTACATCAATCAGTAATTTATGAGTTCAGATATTGCTCCCCTCTAAGGTAGACAACCCAGGACTGAAAAGGGGAATTCAATGATTTAATTCTACTCCAATATAGGCACTGGAAACTTTATTTTCTAGGTTTTCTATTCTAAAAATGCTATCTTTTATATCATTTGCTCCAAAAGAGCAGTGTGAGCATGCATGGGCTTTTTTGGGGAGTTTCATTCTGAGTCTTATTTTGCTTCATGTACATAGATAAAATAGGAGAATATGTGCGCTTAGTCCGTGAGTGGTATGTTAGAGAATTAATGTTGATATGTGTTAGTTCGTGCAGCTATGCATTGTGGGTTATCACGATCCTCACCCCACGTCTCCGGAAAACTGTAGAAAAGATAAGAAACAGCGCAACAAACAACACACTTCTAAGCGTAGTAATCTTAGTGTATATAGGATAGTAGATTAGATCCCCTATACCCCAATGGTAGACTACTTACATGTCCAAGAGGCTTCCCCTACCTCTCAGTTGGAAGGCCCACACTGGATAGTTTGGCAGTCACTCCAGGCAAATGACACTCCTCTGATTGAAGGGTCCCCTTTATCAAGTGTAGTTCTTATATATCAGCCCATATCAATATTAAAGTATATATATATTTTACCCCTGGCCCTTTATGTATTTGGTGACATATAGGGCGTCTAGCCCCCACTATCTTGTTTTAGAAGTTACTCACTATACTCAGTTCTTATACCCCTAATATTTAAAGGGGAGATCTATGCCCTAATACCAGCTTCATGTATGTGGGCTGATATATAAGAACTACACTTGATAAAGGGGACCCTTCAATCAGAGGAGTGTCATTTGCCTTGAGTGACCCCCAAACTATCCAGTGTGGGCCTTCCAACTGAGAGGCAGGGGAAGCCTCTTGGACATGTGAGTAGTCTACCATTGGGGTACAGGGGATCTAATCTACTATCCTATATACACTAAGACTACTTTGCTTAGAAGTGTGTTGTTTGTTGCGCTGTTTATTATCTCATGTACATAGATGACAGAAAGCGAAGTGTTTTAAAATGACTCCTTTTTCCTGTGTGCGCTATGGGGAGGGGCTATTCTGGGCTTGTGTGTATTGAAGCCATAATGATGGAAGATAGTGTGCCCTGATATGCACTAAATTGATCATATGCTCTAGATCATGTTTTCCATATATCCCTAATTAAGCACAGGTAAGTCAGTAACAATGACTGAGCCACTACTCACCTGTGATTAAGCATTGATGTCCTGAAAATCTTCACAGTTTTTATGCACCGAGAAAATTGCTGTAGTACATACCCAAAAGTGTAAACACATTGATTTTTATACCAACACTAGCATATGTTGCATGGCTTCACCCATTTTTTAAATTAGTATTTTATTGTTAAGGTCCTTGTGGTGGGGAATCAGGACCCCCTCCTAATTCCACCCCAGCTACTGATCACACAGCCAATTCGGATATCCTTGAGAAAACAAGCACAGTAATTCTTGTTATGTGTGGGTTCCTTTTAGTTCATTCAGACGTTCGAGTTTCGTTCTCCCTCACCCTTGTGCAGAGGCATAACAAGAAGCCTCCGGGCCCTGGTGCAAGAAGTGCCACGGGCCCCCACACCACCACATTGGCCCCCCTCGACCACACTGACCCCCTCTACAGTGCCCCTCAATCTTCACAATGCCCCCCTCTCCTACCTCCCTGGAGCTCCCGCGCTGTCCTCTTAGTAATGCAGATCGCTGGGAGATGATGTCATCTCCAGCGCTCTGCATTACTAGAGCACTGGAGGGAGAATGAGGGCACCAGGTGGAGGGTTATAGTTACACCACTGCCCTTGTGGATTTCCTGTGTCCCCTCTAGGATGCAGGAGAAGCTCACTTCTTTTTGCCTTCATGCATATGTGACCAAGTGAAACAGTATGGATTCTTGGACAGATCAGAAGTGGATAAGAACATAGAGGCACTTTTGAGCAGAGGCTGACTGTGGAGAAGGAACATAGACACAGCTATGAGGCTATGTTACCCAGGAGGGTTACAAGCGAGTTATCTGTTATGCATCGGTAAGTGTGTATTATTATGTGTTTATGCAATTTATATGATAAACACCACTTTTAGATTGGGTTCTGTTGTGCTCTTCTATCTATAGGTTCCTCACTTCAGAGGACATACTACATCAGAAGAGATGTACCAAACTGCTCAGTGTTGAAAAGTAGATTTCCTTCAGGGTCTCCCTGGTAGCAAACCAGTGAAAGAGACCCACTTCCACAGGAAGGACTCCATATTCTTGCTCAATTTTTTTCTCCGCTTTCTTAGACTAAGCTCTCTAAAGCTAGAGAAATCTTAATACATTTGCTCCATGTAATAACCTAGGACTCTGAGCACCCTTTTCTGTCTCTGTTAATGCTTCTTTGCAGTCATTGGACTTTCTGCCCTCTACTGTCCCTGACAGTACTTTCTTGGAGGTACTGTGAACTCCCATTACAATCCTTAGTGGCCTAAGAACTTTGTACTGTTAGTTTTTCATATTTTCATAATTTCTGAATTCCTCCAGACCTCTAAATTAAGCTTGATTCCTCTAACATTTTCCCCTTTCCTTATTTAAAGGGATAGTAATTAGTGTTGAGCGAGCACCCCGATGCTCGGGTGCTCGGGTGCTCTGACCGAGCACCCCCTGAGGCTCGAGTGCTCGGCCGAGCACCCGAGCCCCATTGAATAGAATGGGGCGACACGAGCATTACACCAGGCACCCCCTGCTCTGATGAGGGGAGGGTGCCTGGTCAATGCCCCCCTTCATCTCCGCAATGTCCCCCTTCATCTCCTCTATGCCCCTCTTCCACAATGTCCCCCTTCATCTCCGCTATGCCCCTCTTCCACAATGTCCCCCTTCATCTCCTCTATGGCATAGAGGAGATGAAGGGGGACATTGTGGAAGAGGGGCATAGCGGAGATGAAGGGGGACATTGTGGAAGAGGGGCATAGAGGAGATGAAGGGGGACATTGTGGAAGAGGGGCATAGCGGAGATGAAGGGGGACATTGTGGAAGAGGGGCATAGAGTCTATGCCCCTCTTCCACAATGTCCCCCTTCATCTCCGCTATGCCCCTCTTCCACAATGTCCCCCTTCATCTCCGCTATGCCCCTCTTCCACAATGTCCCCCTTCATCTCCTCTATGCCCCTCTTCCACAATGTCCCCCTTCATCTCCACACTGTCCCCCTTCATCTCCGCAATGCCCCCTTCATCTCCGCAATGCCCCCGTACCTCCAGTCCCTGGTGGTCCAGCGGAGCGTCTTCAGATCTGTGCCTCCTCCGGCACAGATCCCCGCCACCCGAACATGGCGGGCGAGCACATGGCGGTACTCGACGAGTACCGCCATGTGCCGAGCAGAGCGATGCTCGAGCCGATCCGAGCATCGGCCGAGCATGCTCGCTCAACACTAATAGTAATACTTCGTTTTATCTTTATTTTATTTTGTAGGCATTAAAAAACATGAAGAACGATATGGTTTGAGAGATATTCACAAGCAAAGTTTCCCCTCCCTCCCCTTTTACCTAGTGTAAGCCATCTCTTCTCAGATGTGGAATCCAGTCCACAGACCAGACAGATAACAGAAGGGGACAATCTTCTTCCTATGAGAACAATGAAAGCCCTGCCCCCCTTGACAACTTTTTCAGGTTTTTCCCTTATCTTAATTGAAGTTTGTCCCTCTCTGCAGTCTACCTGGGCACCTCCCTTCTGCTCTGTCTGAACAGGGTTACATCAGTAAAAGGGGCGGGAGGGGGATACTTTGTCATTGAATTACTCTTGAACTACAACTCTGACAGAATTGAAATAACACTCTCCAAAGTCCAAATACTATGATGATTAATTAGATCTGCTTTTATTATGAAACATTACTATCCCTTTAAACCTCCTGCTGAGGATCAAAATCTTTTCCCCACTGAAGAATTATTGAAAAATGAACTGCGAGGGCTACGTGGGATGTGAGCAGAAGAATTCTTCAGAGGAGAAGAAATTGAGAGCAGACTCTGCTCAATGCCAGAGCAACACAAGTTGCCATGTTTTATTTTTATGTGAGTTGCATCTTGCAAGGACAAATATAAAAACACAGATCTTACATATTTTCTCCTTTTTTCATGTTACCCAACTTATCTCACTTGTGTTCTAGAAGGCAATACCCCAGTAAATCATTAGTAATTTAAGTAATTTTTAACTCTTCCCTATGGTGCAATTGGATTGCTCCAGAATTGCTTAACTTACACTTAGTGCATCGACCTCAGTGTATCAAATGCTATTCCTATTCTTTTTCCACATTGAAGAAAACTGATTAACTTGAGTCTTGACAAAGTTACAGAAAAGACGCTTTTATGGCCTGCCAAGAGATCGTTTCCAGGCATTTGATGCACACAGTCTCCCCCGGGTGCCATATATTTCAAGAGGTTTTATACTTGTAACAAATAAGAAAAATAAATAAATAAAATAAAAGCTCTCATTTTTGTCTGCGGTCGTCAGACATAAAATAAATGACTGATATACGCTCACTAAAACACCAGGCCATAAATGGAACGTACAAAATGAATTTGGGGGGAAAATGTCATTGCAAAAGGAATATTATTTTGGGAGCATAAATCATAAGTGTGGCAATAAAATGAAATCATATCTTCTCCTCCTCCAGCTGGACACATTGCAGATTCCTAGGAGGTCCTAGTTGTAGCTTCCATCAATAAAAGGCTTGACACAATAAGTTATTGGATGAAGGAAATACATTTTATTTGCTCATTGAAAGATCCTGTGTTCTGCAAATTATAAATGGCAACTTATTTTTTGCAGTCCAAACTATGTATGTATGTATGGAAATATGCATATATGAATCAATATGAATATTAAATTGAAAATTACATCTGCATTTGGATATCTTCACAATTGTGACCTGATAAAGTGACCTGATACAGCTCCATTTAGGCTGTCTGGTTTACCTGCACTATCTCTGTGTTCCCACAGCAATCCATGGGAAGGGGGTGCATGACAGAGGCATTGCTGAAAGATGAGCCATGTCAGAGTCAGCCCTAGATCACTGACTGATCCTTATGTGGGTCAGACAGTCATTGGCCAACCCAGTGGGCATCATCACATGATATACAATGCCTAGATCTACATTATGAAGAATCTGCAGAGTAGAATGTTGGCTGCAGTTCAGCTCTGTTGAACTTCTCAAATTATAAATGCAGTTGAATTGCAGTATACTTGAATTAGGCTGAGTCAACTCATTGCACAATCTTTAGTTTGACAGCCTAATAGGCAGCAATTTGTACTATTTACTGGTGATTAGCACAGCATTAAAAATGCTGTGCTAATATGGGCATTATGAATACAGCTTTAAACTATAAAATTATTGACTAGAAGTAAATGCCACTTCACCCACCCACTCTGCTGTCTTGATAACTTCTGTAAACACTCAGATCCTATTTAATTAGTTACCTTCTTTAAAATCCAGGTAATCCTATTTGAATTAATTTATGGTATTCCTTCTTCCTTGTCTGTTGAAGGCAGTTTCATGAACCACTTATATAGTAAAAATTCCCTTTGCATATCACCTTAAAAAGAGGTTATATCCTAGGGTTGTGCATATCCAACGCTCAAGGCTAGCTAAAAAGTTCAGATTTACCTATTGGATGCTAGAGATTTCTACAACGTATTGCAAAGAGATGTCTCTATCATTCATGGGGTTAAAATAAACACTACGAAAAATTAAAGTGACTTTAATACATATAAGTTTGTCTTCTCCACAATTGCAGTTGTTAAGAATAAATAACTAGATATTTAATTATAAATTTCTTAAATGCAGTCCTAAATTTGCCTTTCTAATGCCTGTGTGGAAAACAGGAAAGGAAAACAGTATGTTTTCTTTTGTTTGAAAAAGCTTGTAATGAGTGATATGCTCTAATGCAGTTCATTTATTAAGACACAATTGCTCTTGTATTCAAAAAGACTCCTCATCTCAAAGAATGTGTTGACAACAGACAATATTGCACTATCATCACATCTTTGAGACACCTATCATGATTTCAATGCCAATAGGGACCTTGAGTCATGCACAAAGCATGGATAACAGCCCAAAACAGGAGAAGATTTTCAGAGGAGATAGGAGATGTTTCTGTGGTTCAACTGGTTGAAATACGCTTAAGATTCGAGAGGTGTCCAGTCTCCCATGTCCACTACCCACCCAGTAAGCATGCCAATTGTCTAAATAAGCAACCTTTCTGAAACCACTGATCTCTAATTCATATCTATCTATCTATCTATCTATCTATCTATACTTATATATATATATATATATATACATATATATATATATATATATATATATATATATATATATATATATACATATATGTATGGAGAATGGCAGCACTCATTGTTAGTAGTCCTTTAACACGTCTGGGTGCTCATCCAAAAAATGTTGATATACAAGTTAGGTGGTAGGAAAGCACTCACAGGAAACCTCTGAGGCAGAATTCACATAGATGTTTACTGAACCAATGTTTTGGCCAACCTCAGTGGCCTTTATCAAGGTTGAAACCTTGATAAAGGCCATGGAGGTTGGCCGCAACGTTGGTTCAGGAAACATCTATGTGAATTCTGCCTCAGACGTTTTCTGAGAGTGTTTCCTACCACCTAACTTGTATATATGTATATATAAAGTATGTGTGTGCACACTATCTATCTATATCTATCTATCTATCTATAACCTGTGTGCTCTAAGTGTGCATAAATAAATACATGTGCACATCGTATGTGAATATATATATATAAGTCCAAACACTTTATTATCTTCCAACCACTTGATTTACCCAAACAAAAATAGAAGTCCCAAGATAGTTCATAAGTCACAAAGATATGGGGAGGTATCTTCACCTGATCACATGACCCATCAAATTACATATACTGCAGATACAAAAAGGAAGGCAGTAAAAAACAGTCAAAAACTGTATCTGTAAGAGTAGCCTTCATAAATGAAACCCAACTTCCAAGCTTCTTACTTAGGGAACTCACTAAAATGGAGGGTTCACCTATCTCAAAAGAGGCCAGTTGCTCTGTATGCGGAAAACCTTGATATGCAATGTGATGCCTATTGATATGATGCCCAAAGAGGTATAACCAATTATGAACAGTAATGGGACAGACCTTTACAAGCACATTATCCTCTGCAGGGCTACATCCACTACTTTAGGGCCTGCTCTCAAATGTGCAACTAACTTTGGGGTGGTTGTCCCGTTACTATCCTCCAGCAGGTACACCTTTCAGGCCACCATATCAGTAGGCAACACCCTGCATATCAGGGCTATCCCACATACAGAACAATTGGCCTCTTTGAGATAGGCCAAAGAATTGTCCCACTCTCCTTGAAGTTAAAAAGCCAGTCCTTCTGTTAGCCATTTCCCAGTGCCTGTATCAAGTAAATCTTCTGGATCCATTTCAGTCAACAGATGCTTTCAGTGTATTCCACCTGCTTTGGGTATATTTTTTCTGCATCACCACTCACAAACTACATCTGCTTGCATACTTTTAGGTGGTATCTCCTTCCAAGATCTGATTCCACATGTGAGTGGATGGGAATCTGCCAAGCAGCACTGATGTGAACAGATGTGACTCTGCTAAACAGCCCTGCTGTCGTGATAATCCACTCTCTTTTTTTGCTACTTATCATGGCTGTATCTGCTTCATCTATTTCCAGAATCTGACCAGTGAAAAGTGGGCTTTTATTGGGGTACATTATGTCAACTTGCTTTAAAGGCATAGTAATGTTTCATAATAAAAGCAGCTCTAATTAATCATCATAGTATTTGGACCTTGGAGAGTGTTATTTCAATTCTGTCAGAGTTGTAGATCAAGAGTAATTCAATGACAAAGTTTCCCCCTCCCGCCCCTTTTACTGATGTAACACTGCTCAGCCAGAGCAGAAGGGAGGTGCCCAGGTAGACTGCAGAGAGAGACAATCTTCAATTAAGATAAGGAAAAAACCTGAAAAGCTTGTCAAGGGGGAAGAGGGCTTTCATTGTTCTCATAGGAAGAAGATTGTCCCCTTCTGTTATCTGTCTAGTCTTACAACCAGATTCACATCTGAGAAGAGATTGCTTACACTAGGTAAAAGGGGCGGGAGGAGAAACTTTGCTTGTGAATATCTCATAAACCATAAAGGTTTGAGAGATAAGACTTATATCGTTCTTCATGTTCTTTTAATGCCTACAAAATAAAATAAAGTTAAAACGAAGTATTATTATCCCTTTAAGCGCACACAGCAACATTCAGGAAAATAACATTAGTCCCAGTGAGAAAACTTAATCAGGATCTAGTGTACATTGCACATTTTCTTTATTGCTAGGGTTTTCTCTGTAGCTTGTATTAAAGGAAACTGATTCCATCAAGGCAGCATATTTGTTCTTTTTTGACACTTGTGAAATCCTTATTTACTGCAATATTGTGTTGCTATTTGGGTGCCAGAGAAGTATCCAATGCATTGCTCTGCAATATGTTGCTTACCACACTGGCTCTCAAAGGGTGGAGTAAGGACCGCTGCTGTTCTTGGTGTTGAAGACTCCCTGCATCCTCTTTTCTCTCACCTACCCACACCAACACATCTACACCTTTGTGACAGGATGATATGCTAATCATCACAGTTTCACTCCTTCCCTTTCCATCCCTAATTCTTAGTGCATGTGGCAATGTGTGTATCCATTGCTAAAATGATGTGGTTGCCACACACTGACAGACACACAACGCATAGCATCGAACCTTGGTTCTCCTTATTACTTCAGCCTCATAAGAATGTTTACATGCTGTAGAACCACATACTGAGGCTGATGCACTTATTAGCTATGGAGTCATTCTGCAAAATCGATGCACCATAGGGGAGAAATAGTCTCACCCATTGGTTTGAATGGAATTTTTAATCCTGTTTAATCAAGGAGATCCAGAAAGCATGTGCTGTTGGGGGCCTGCAGACAGATCACTCCTGCCATATAAGACAAATATTCCCATTGATTTACAGGGGTTTTTAAAGGGATAGTAATACTTCGTTTTATCTTTGTTTTATTTTGACGGCATTAAAAAAACATGAAGAACGATATAAGTCTTATCTCTCAAACCTTTATGGTTTGAGAGATATTCACAAGCAAATTTTCCCCCTCCCGCCCCTTTTACCTAGTGTAAGCCATCTCTTCTCAGATGTGGAATACAGTCCATAGACCAGACAGATAACAGAAGGGGACAATCTTATTCCTATGAGAACAATGAAAGCCCTGCCCCCTTGACAAGTTTTTCAGGTTTTTCCCTTATCTTAATTGAAGATTGTCCCTCTCTGCAATCTACCTGGGCACCTCCCTTCTGCTCTGGCTGAGCAGTGTTACATCAGTAAAAGGGGCGGGAGGGGGACACTTTGTCATTGAATTACTCTTGAACTACAACTCTGACAGTATTGAAATAATACTCTCCAAAGTCCAAATACTATGATGATTAATTAGAGCTGCTTTTATTATGAAACATTACTATCCCTTTAACACTTTGAATGTTATAGAGGTTGCCACTGCATTTTGGAGCCCAATATAAATCAATGGGAATTTGGAAATGTTTATTTGTACCCTATGATGCAGTTGGTATTCTCCAAATTCAAGGTGAACATACAAATTTAATTGTACTTTAAATTATGAAAACAAAACAGCTTCCTCTTTTCAACATTAATAACAGTTGATCTCAACAGATATGCTTTTTTGCCCTAACCTCAGCTAATGATGTTACTAAATCAGATTATCTGCTATTAAATAATCCACACTCTGGGTTTCTGTACAATTCGCCTTGACTCTGCTAGCAGCACGTTAATGCAGATTTTTCATTCCCACAAATCCACAGCTCAGGAATTAGAAGTCAAAGAATCTTTGATCAAGCTTTTTCTGAAAGAAACACAAAGAAAAATGGAACATACCGTATGCAGATTCACGCCGGCTCTGCTACCAACTGAATTCATTATTTTTACAGGAATAAAAAAGTAGTTTTATTGTACTCAAGAGGGGCTAGATACTAAGTTGCTGAAATGTGTACCTTGTGGATCAAAGAGTTCTTAGTGCTGCCCTTAGTACCCCAGTGAAATGTATGAGGCGTGTTAATCAAGTTGCTTAGATTAGGTGCAGATGGTAGAGAGAAGAGAAAGATAAAACAGAAAGTACATCTGAGTGATTCCATAACTCCTCTAATCTTCTGGCTTATGATAAATATAGAATTTGATGGTTGGGTGGGGTAGGTGAAGGACATTGGTGTTAGATAAAAATTAGATAAAATTGCCTTGTTTCTTAGGATAACCCATACAGGACCTAATGAGGTAAACTGGAAGCATTTTGGAGTAAATCGTCTGTACCATAGATGCAATTAACCCTTTCACTGCCAGATGGGTGTGCCACGCATTGCAAAGCAATGCATGGTGTACACCTCTGACACTCAAAGGGTTAGAAAAAAATCACCAAATTCCAATTAATGTAAATGGGGGTTTAAACTGCTTGAAGGCTAGAGAGGAATATTCAGTGCTTTGGGGCATTGAAAGTGTTAAAAGCAATCCTATATAATAATTCACTAAATCGTGTTTAATGCCGCGACATGCGCAGCAGACACTGCTGCGCGTGCTGCAGTCATGCGCAGTAGAGACTGCCCGCGAAGGAGCGTCCAGCTCTGTATCAGCCGTGGCGCGGGCAGTCTCTACTGCGCGTGACTGCCCCGCGACCGGGTTGCAGTGGCACTGTGGCCCGTGTAACGGGCTGTTCAACTAGTATTTAAATAAAAAGTAATTGTTATTTTTCCATGTTGTGCAGATGGTTTGTTCCAGATCTACTACAGTTTTATCTCAGTTTTCAGCCCTGGTGTCTATAAGTATCCACTAATGTGCTTTGAGAACTGATGTAATATTTATGGACTTCCGGTTCAAATTACATTTTCCAGTACCTATTTATTGATCTTTAATCCAAAAGCAATAGACATACTCGGGAACTTTTACTTGTGTACTCCCCAGAGGGGAGTCCTGTGGTACTGCTGGTGGTAGAAAAATGACCGCTCTGCATCAAAAGGGGTTGGGTTTAATCACGAGTGGGGATGGGGTATAAATAGGTGACCAGACTAGGAGGAATAGGCTGGGGAAGGAGGAGAAGTGGGTGTTAATTAGCAGCAAAAACCGGAGTCTCCGGGGACAATCCGAAGAGTTCCCAGCTATGGTACTGTGTAAGCAGGGATAGCGATACAATATAACGCTACTCCCACAGCAGTCAGTGCTCTGTATGCTTTATTTAATACAGGAGGCAAATATAGTCAAGTTGATTATAAACAGGTTGGCATATTGTGGTGCCATTCGGGTACCAATTGTAGTCCCCATTTTCTGATGGTAGAGGTACTGTCCGAATTTGAAGTAATTGTGGATGAGTATAAGCAGTATGTGTTCAGTCAGGACCTCTACCTTCAGAAAATGGGGACTGTAATTAGTACCCGAATGGCACCACAATATGCCAAACTGTTTATAATATTTCTAAGGTACCAACTCTCATGCTTTATTTAATAGACTTCAAGTAGGCTTTTCTGCTGCCTGCTTTCACAGATCCTGATGGAAATCTCTCTGGAAACAGATATTCTATTTGGGGGACATAACATTCAAGGAAATGAAAGTGTAACAAAAAAAAGAAAAAAGAAAAAGGTGAAGATAGAAAAATAAAAAGTATATGCTGAAGATATAAATGAGGTTGACTGTCACTTGAATGACAGAGGTTGAGCAATATCATCAAGGCTTGGTAAACTGTACTACATCTAATAAAATGCCTTGACTGCCAACACAGTGCTACTGAAGACCTTAAAGGATAGTAATGTTTCAAAACAAAATCAGCTCCAATTAATCTTGGTAGTATTTGGGCCATGGAAAATGTTATTTCAATACTATCAGAGTTGTAGTTCAAGAGTAATTGAATGATAAAGTATCCCATCCCACCCCTTTTACCTAGTGTAAGCCGCCTCCACTCAAATGTGGTATCTGGTCTTGAGACCAGACAGCTCACAGCAAGGGACAATCTTCTTACTGTGAGAACAATGAAAACCCTGCCCCCTTGACAGGTTTGTCAGGTTTTTCCCTTATGCTAATGGAAGATTGTCCCTCTCTGCAAACCATCTGGACACCACCTTTCTGTTCTGAGGTGAGCAGTGTTACATCAGTATTCAGGACGGGTGGGGGATACTCTATCATTCAATTACTCTTGAACTACAACTCTGACAGTAATGAAATAGCACTCTCCATGGCCCAAATACTATGAAGATTAATTGGAGATGCTATTATTTTGAAACATTACTATATCTTTAACCCCTTAAGGACCATTGATGTGGCAGGACCGTCACGGTGGTCCGGCACTTAAGGACCAGTGACGGTTCTGGCACATCATGTACTTTTACTCACTCCTGTAGGAGCGCGGTGAGTAATACCGGGCACTGAAGTTGATCGCTCCAAGACTGGAGCGATCTCATCCAGTGCCCCGTTTGGCGAGCCGCCCCACGTGATCAGTCACGTGGGACGGCACGTCAAAGTTTCCTATGTGGTCCGTAAGGGACGGCACACCCCGGGACCACTGGTCCTTAAGGGGTTAAATCCTTTGAGAGCCAGAGTGGTATAGAATGCATTGTAAAGCAATGCATTCTGTACCACTCTGGCAGGGTTATCTGTAGACACAAAATCTGATTAATTCCAAGTTTTTAATATATATGCAAACGCCTACATTAATATATATTGTCTAGCATTTGTCCATTAGTACACAAGGAGGATAAGTGAGAAACGTGACTGCAGAAACCATGTCATTATTCCTGAGATCCTACAGGTAGTATAGTACAGTTGAAACAAATGCTTTGTTTTAAACCACTTTGCTGTCTGACAGGAGTGTAGAGATATATTGTAACTGGGTAGTATTCCTGGCAGAGCTACATTAGAAGATGGCAGAACTGCAATAGGGAAGTATTTTGTTGTATGCATCATTTTTTTTCCTTGCACTGTTTAAAAGCCAAGTGAGTTTCTTGATTCGTAAAAGACTTGGCACTGGGGCCACCTAATAGAATTATATGCAGCCCATTTGAACCATTACTAATAAGCAGGGGAGTTATTAAGGGGATAGTAATACTTCGTTTTAACTTTATTTTATTTTGTAGGCATTAAAAAAACATGAAGAATGATATAAGTCTTATCGCTCAAACCTTTATGGTTTAAGAGATATTCACAAGCAAAGTTTCCCCCTCCCGCCCCTTTTTCCTAGTGTAAGCCATCTCTTCTCAGATGTGAATCTGGTTGTAAGACCAGACAGATAACAGCAGGGGACAATCTTCTTTGTATGAAAACAATGAAAGCCCTGCCCCACTTGACAAGCTTTCAGCTTTTTCCCTTATCTTAATTGAAGATTGTCCCTCTCTGAAGTCTACCTGGGCACCTCCCTTCTGATCTGGATGAACAGGGGGGGATACTTTGCTTGTGAATATCTCTTAAACCATAAAGGTTTGAGAGATAAGACTTATATCATTCTTCATGTTTTTTTAATGCCTACAAAATAAAATAAAGATAAAACGAAGTATTACTATCCCTTTAAGTTTAAAAAAAAAAAAGACTTAGGCACTGTGAAGTTTATCCCTTTGAGTGACAGAGGGTATCCAACGCCTTACAAGGCACTGGATACCCCTCTGGCACTCAAAGGGTTAACTACACCATTACTATTAGGGAGATATGAACTATTGCATATCTCTAACTAGTTAAATAACCCACAATTTTGAAAATTGTTTTTATTAAGGTCAGGTACAGAAAGTAGGTGAAAGTAATGAGCATATTACAGTAATGTACAGCATTATTTTAACACTGACATGAATTACATATATCATGACAATGCCAATAACCATACCTGGAAACTTTCAGGATGAGCTGACCCTGAGATTTTTTAAATATTAACCCTTAAAGCTTCCCATAATGTAGATTTTATGCGATATGCTCCTGCTTGCTCTAACACAGAGGTGCTCTGGTCCGTGTGCGAGGGACCTTTAACATGCTACAGTTTGGATAACTCACTGCCTGAACACAAACAAGACAAGCAGGACATCTCCCACTGTCTTTCTGGTACTAGTGGCACCAGTTTAGAGGCTAAGGAAACATTTAATTGGGGAAATTCATATTGTAGGTGACACAGACCTCTCTCACCCTGAGAATTTGGCCCTTCACCCTGAGACCCTGAGATTTGGGTCAAAACTCTGAGTCTCAGGGTCAAACCCCGAGAGTTCCCAGGTATGCAAATAACAATAAATCTGCCCAGTTTCATTTCACATTGAGTAGCCATCTAATCTACAACTCACTAACCTAGCTCCGGATGTAAGGTCCAAAGTGAATGAGGAAAAATTTGGTCAACACTGGCCCTCCTCAATATGCCAGCAAATCCTCACTATCCCAACGAACCCTCACTATCCCAACAAATCCCACAGGCAAGACAGCACAGCCCCTACCCTCCCAGGGGCCTGACAACATGGACCTGTCTGAACAACATTTAAAGGAATCGTAATACTCCGTTTTATCTTTATTTTATTTTGTAGGCATTAAAAAAAACATGAAGAATGATATAAGTCTTATCTCTCAAACCTTTATGGTTTGAGACATTCACAAGAAAAGTTTCCCCTCACTGACCAAAATGGTCAAGTCTGCCATCTAGCTGTTAGATTTGGAATCCGGTCCACAGATCAACCGGTGGCTCTTCAGCAGAGCCAAGATCACAAGATATAAAAATAACTATTTCATTGGAAGGGTCTAAAAAGTGTGCTTGCACTTTGTAGACTATTCAAATTAAGTAGTTCTTATATCTCGCGATCTCAGCTCTGCTGTACAGCCACAGCCGGTTTGTGGACCGGATTCCAAATCTGACAGCTAGATGGCAGACTTGACCATTTTGGTTAGTGAGTTATTGTGAAGATCTCTCAAGCCATAAAGGTTTGACAGATAAGACTTATATCCTTCTTCGTGTTTTTTTTAATGCCTACAAAATAAAATAAAGATAAAATGAAGTATTACTATCCCTTTAAACATCAAACATTTTATGAGGCTGTTTATCCATTACCTAGCAATGCCCCTGTAAGTAAGGACAGTAGCACTGTTAGACGCTGAAAGGGCAATTCCACCCCTATATCTAGTATTGTCCCTGACCAGACTCTTTGACCATGTAACTATATCGTCAAGGAAGAATTACGGGATACATTTAAGTTCCCTGGCTGCTGGTCCGTATTTAGTATTAGCCTATGTATTAAAAATTCCTATGTGGTAGAAGTGTTATTCTTCCCTTTACACTAATACCCTTCAGAATCAGAAACAAACCTTGTTCTTGTAATTCTCATCCACGGATGCAGAAGATTATACAAGATCTCTCGACAAATTATTTCCTGTGTTCTCAAAAGTGACAAAATGGTCATAAAATTAAAAAAAAAAACGTAATAAGCAATTTTGGCTGTCCTCATACTATAGTACAAAAAATAGTTCATCAAAAGTGTTGGCTCTCCTCTAACTCAAATGTGTCAGTTCATGGAAAATACAATATTTCTCAATTTGCAGCTTTGAAAAGATGGATGTGCTCCATGTCAGTCTTAAAAGTGCCCTATAACAAAAATAAAGTTGGGTGCCATTTAGCAAAGGAACATCGCCACTAGAAATTGATGGCAACAGCATTTTGTTAATTAACAGACACTGACTGTATGCATCAACATGGTAATTTGCAGATTTGAAGTAATGGCTGTTTTTATCACCCTTGACACCTGAGAAAACCCCAATGCATTGTATCATTATATGTTGGTGACGATTAACATTCATCGAGTTAAATGGAAAAAATGATACCATTTGCATGTTTATAAACCAATGGCCTGCCAAACATGTGCTTCCCCCTGATTGCATTATTAATGCAAGACATATACTAGCAATGAACATTTATCAATGGGGAAAAAAAACCTACAAGCTAGCAGTGGAACTGGGGTCCCTCTAATCCCCTTTCACACCATGGTTTCCCTCTTTTTAAGAGATCAGACTATGTGGTGTATATATAAGTGTATCACACTGATCCACAGCAATAAAACTCACATTAATGTTTGTTTAAATTTCAATATATGTGTTTAGAAATTCATCTGTGTAAATACAAAACATTGGTCTTGCTCTAAATCATTTATTCAGTTAAAGGAGCAGTAAACTTTTTTTATGAAAACACATATTTTATAGAGCGATTCCTGCTGAATAAAACAAGGTCACTCCCACTGCTCTCAGATGTTTTATTCAAAATGTATAAAAGTTTAAATAACCAGGAAGTGAATTTACTGTGTTTACTTCCTGATAGTTCTAACTGACAGGAAGTGACAGACAGTTTCTAGCACATTCTACAGAGAACTGTATGTCTCTGACTTTTCTGACTTTCCTCTCCACTGGAATGTAACAGGAAATCTAATTAGAATTTGACCACTAGAGGGCACTGCTAATGTAAAAAAAACATGGGTTTAAACTGTAATAACTCTGGAAATATAAATCTCTCAGCAATGGGAGTACCCTAATTTTACCCAATAGGGAAATCCCTACAATATATATTTTTTCATAAAAAAAGTTTACTGCTCCTTTAAACAAAGTGGTGTTAACAGGTCATGACATAAAATAAAAATTCTCAGTAATGCCCCTCCCACCATTCTGTGTGGGCGGGGACACTTTTAATTTAGGTGGTGTTATGTACATCACGTAAATTAAAAGCGTCCCTTTTAGTCCATTTGAAATCTTTGGAGGTATGCCTCTCTAACAGTATTCACCATGCACCATGCAAAGTACAGCATTCGTCCCTAAGCATTATTTAGTACATCGTTGTTATAGAATGTAAAAGGATAACAGTGTAGCTCTACTTGTCTTTTTTTGTAAAATTTCCAACCCAGGGACATTTTGAAAGAATGACAGAGGGCTTCAATCCCTTGGTCTTATCTTTAAAACCACAAAACCTATTGACACTTGGGGCATGTACTGATGTAATCATCTGATGATCCCCATAAATGTAACGGTGTCATGGGGCTATGAGGCATACTCTTAAAGGGTTAGTAATGTCTAACATTTATTTACTAACCCTAATATTGAAGGTATTAAAAAGATAATATTAATGTGCCAAGTCGTATCTCTCAAACCGTTGCTGTTTGAGAGATATAAGCGCTGAAAGTCTCCCCCTCCCTCCCTCCCTTCCCTTTTCTAGACGTCAGCATGTAGCTGACGTCAGATCCCAGACCCACACCAGCCGCAGGCTCTTCAGCGGAGCTGAATGAGCGCTGTCAAAGAACAAATTCTTCAGTGGAATGGTCTGCAAAGTGTTCTTGCTAACCAAGCACACTTTGTAGAACGTTCCAGTGAAGTATCTGTTTTTCGATAGCGCTCTTTCAGCTCTGCTGAAGAGCCGCAGAGTCGGCTGACACAGATTCACTGCTGACAGCTTTACAGCTTGTCAGCAGGAGAGGGAAAATTTCAGCGCTTATATCTCTTGGCACATTAATATTATCTTTTTAATCCTATATAATAATTCGGTAAATCGTGTGTAACGCCCGACATGCGCAGTAGACACTGCTGCACGTGCGGCAGTCATGCGCAGTAGAGACTGCCCGCTTCGCGGCTGATACAGAGCTGGGTGCTCCTTCGGAGCGTCCAGCTCTGTATCAGCCGTGGCGCGGGCAGTCTCCACTGCGCGTGACTGCCCCGTGACCGGCTGCCAAAGGCACTGTGGCCCGTGTAACGGGCTGTTCAACTAGTACCTTCAATATTAGGATTAGTTAATGTTAGACATTACTAACCCTTTAAAGATAACATGATTAGTGCCTCATGCGTTTTTGCATCATATTGTTTTTAAAGGAGATGCTTAACATGGACTTGATTCCGAGGTGGACAAACCATGTTCATTGTTTTAACCCTTTGAGTGTCAGAGGGGTATGCAACGCATTGCTTTGTAATGTGTTGTGTACCCCTCTGGCACTCAAAGGGTTAATGCTTGATTGGCCTCTATGGCAAATATAAAATGTTAAATATACTATTTTGATGATGATTAAAATATATTTCAGAATACAGAATAGTTACAGTTTTATGACATATGACAAGCATGTAATGTAATGTATAAATATACTGTAAATGTAGGTCTCACTATCAGAATAAACATACTGTGTATAACTGTTGAGGATACATGCAAGGAAAGGGTTAACACGAGACCCCCAAAAAGATTACCTTATATATACATTTGAACTTCGGAATTCACATATGTGTCAAAGTCTGTTTGAGAACTACTGCTACAGAGCAAGTGTGAACAACCCGTGCCTCTCCTATGCTTGTATGCACTAAAGGTGTTATAAAGAAATGATAAACAGGAGATAACTTCTCCAGTGATATCGCTTTTCCAATCCCAATGGTATTCAATAGAGCCTATGCATTAAGATCTCTCCCATATGAGAGGTTTTAGAACACAGGCTCTATAGAATGTCATAGGAATTGTATAATGATCTCACTGGAGACATCATCTCCTCTTTATCAAGCATCAATGCAACTAAACCAATTGTTACTGAACACCCATAATCTTAAGAAAGACGTTGGCTGGCTGAGGATGATGGGTATTGTAATATAAAAACAGCTGGAGTTTACAGTCAGCATTACCACATGACACAGATAACCACTAAATTCAGTAAAAGACACAGTTCTGATACTGGCCATGTTTTATCTGAAGCATTCATTTAGTGCTTCTCCTTTTGGTTACTCATCCAACAGTCTAACCACATGAACTAAGGTCATCAGTTAATTCATTTTAGTCTGGCCTGAGACATACCCCTTGTACCTACTGTGAGGCAAAAAGCATGCAGAAAGCCAGCCTCTGACTCAAAATTAATATTCCCCTCACACACTTCCCCCTTTGCTGATCTGGAATATAAAGAACATTTTGTTTCACTCAATGGGACAGAAGGGGGAAAAATCCATGGCTTGCGCTGTTGCTTTCGTAATAGCTGGAGTGGAAAACAAGACAGATTTCATATTACGGTAATTAAAAGGCTAAAGATTGGCAAAAAACAATTATTTGCCATCTGTAAATAGATCAGTACTTTGGATAAATCAATATCTGGAGCTCAGACCCAGCTTAGTGAGTAATTACAAATGTGTTTTCTTTGCAATCTCAGAGTAACAAGGCTTGTTTGGGAGAGAAATGCTTTCTCCCACTTCACTGTGAGTAATGATGCAGTGTTGTGGCACATCTTGTACCTTTCAATCTCGAACGCAATAAAACAAACAAAAAGCAAAGTTTTAGATAACTGGTGGTCACACCCAGACTGACCATCTGCTATTGGCTGTAAAAACCTATGATTCAAATGAATTCACTGCTTCCCTTAACCCCTTAAAGGGATAGTAATACTTCATTTTAACTTTATTTTATTTTGTAGGCATTAAAAACACATGAAGAATGATATAAGTCTTATCTCTGAAACCTTTATGGTTTAAGAGATATTCACAAACAAAGTATCCCCCCCGTTCAACCAGATCAGAAGGGAGGTGCCCAGGTAGACTGCAGAGAGGGACAATCTTCAATTAAGATAATGGAAAAAGCTGAAAAACTTGTCAAGGGGGGAAGGGCTTTCATTGTTTTCATACAAAGAAAATTGTCCCCTTCTGTTATCTGTACTGTCATACAACCAGACTCACATCTGAGAAGAGATGGCTTACACTAGGTAAAAGGGGTGGGGAGGGGAACTTTGCTTGTGAATATCTCATAAACCATTAAGGTTTGAGAGATAAGACATATCATTCTTCATGTTTTTTTAATGCCTACAAAATAAAATAAAGTTAAAACGAAGTGTTACTATCCCTTTAAGGAGCAGAGGGGTGTTTCACGCATTGTAAAACAATGCTTTGAGTACTCCTCTGCTCCTTAAGGGGTTAAAATTGAACCAACCCCTAGGAATAAGTGGCTCTATAAGAGATAAAAATGCTTATATTTAGCATATTTCAATTCCACTGTGTACAATTTAAAAGTATGACTGATATCAATCATGAATATTAAAAATTATATATTTGGATAGTTACTTTAAGTTTTAATTAGACCTTCTCTATCCTTCATGATATGTTAGACCCTTCTCTTTAACTGAAGACTCATCAGTTAAGCTTTGTTTGCCCAAAAAACCCAACTCTGCCATCTGCCTTTAGAGAAACTATTCTTTGTCAGATCCTAAACACCACCTGTTTTGTAACTAGTGCTCAGGGCTTATTTATAACACTCACACAATGGATGCTCATCCAGGCACTACCTCTACCTGTACACACACACAAGATGCTCTGATGCTCTTCCAGACACTAGCAGTACAGCAGCTAGTTCAGGATCCTTTTATAGCACTCACACACAGAATGTTCTTCCAGACACTAGCTGTACAACAGCTAGTGCTCAGGACTCCTTTATAGCACTCACACACAAGATGCTCTGATGCTCTTCCAGACGCTAGCTGTACAGCAGCTAGTGTTCAGGATCCTTTTATTGCACTTGCACACAGAATGCTCTTCCAGACACTAGCTGTACAGCAGCTAGTGCTTAGGACTCCTTTATAGCACTCACACACAAGATGCTCTGATGCTCTTCCAGACCCTAGCAGTACAGCAGCTAGTTCAGGATCATTTGATTGCACTTGCACACAGAATGCTCTTCCAGACACTAGCTGTACAGCAGCTAGTGCTCAGGACTCCTTTATAGCACTCACACACAAGATGCTCTTCCAGACACTAGCAGTGCAGCAGCTAGTTCAGGATCCTTAGATTGCACTTGCACACAGAATGCTCTTCCAGACACTAGCTGTACAGCAGCTAGTGCTCAGGACTCCTTTACAGCACTCACACACAGGATGCTCATCCAGGCACTAGCTATACTGCAACTAATGCTAAAGATTCATTTCGAGCACTCATACAAATGATGCTTATACAGGGGTTTGGACAGCAGTGTTTCAGAGTGGAAATCAGGATTGTTTGGGAGTTCAACATGCAATGTGCACAATATATTAACTTAGTTTTGCATTCGGGAGAATCTCCTGAATTTAAAAAGCTACAATGAAAGCCAAACTCTATTGTAATCCAGGCCTGTATATGTCTCTTTTGGGATAGTATACCCAGAATCCACTACTCCCACATATGCTAACATTCATTTTACTCTTATAAAAAGAAAGAGCATGTTTTATCGCCAGTGCATTGCATTCATAAAGCATCCAAGGAGTTAAAAAAAAAGAGGCAACCAGTGGATCTCCAGTTGCCCTTGAACTTCAATATCTATATTGCTCAGCCAGCTGAGAATGAAAGGAGTTGAAGTCCAAGAACAGTTGTAGTAGCACAAGTTGACAATCCATCTGTGATGGAGAAGAGCTACCTCTCCTCTCAGACACGTCCCACTTAGGGCTCTCTAGGCCCATCTCAGTGATGTCATTCAAACACTCGGTGTACGGGAGTCAGCTGTAAGACTATGAGTGGATTAACAGCAGTAATCTGCAATTTTACAGTAGGCAAAAAGGTGTTAAAAGCAATTTACTGGAAGTTTGAGCAAGCAGTTCTTATATATCTCCACACTCTTGAGTTCTATGATTTTAGCTGCATTAAACATTGCATTATAACAAGGTTTTGTTTTATTGTTTTTTGAGATAAAAGGATCTCTATTTTCACAATAGAAGGAGTTTTCTTTAGAATTTATAAACAATTCTGTACTCAAACTAAATCTGCTTGTTTACATAGTCTTTACCTGCAGTCATTGCTGTAACCGAATCTAACCTCAACAGACTCTCTGAAGCACTCTGTTCAAAATATAATGGCTGTCGGGTAAAACAGATTTGTTATTGAACACATTGAATACAATATCTACTGAACACAGAAAAATATAACTTAATAGCAGATTAAAAAAGAAAAACAATAGGCCCATCTACTCAATAAATCCCCTTATTACCAAAATAGCACAGGTTTTATTAACTCAGTCATATTTCTTACTCAGTACTAACATATCTATCTGACCATTAAATTCCCCTACTAAGCTATTCCATTCATCTATCACTTTTTCTTTCATCCTTTGTCACACAAAGGCCTAGATTCACTAAAGGTTGATGCTGTGGCGATTGTGTTTGAAACACTTTGACATTTTGATGTAGACACACATTGACATATTCACTAACATTTTCGGATGCAAGGGGAGGGGTGGAGAAGGTCCCTATTTGTATACAGGATTGTTGAAGTGCTGCCGATGTGGAAGGAATGTCCTCCCTTCACACATCATCAACACTAAGGCAATTCTGAAGTTGAAGAGCATTCTCTTTGCTTCCCTACTTGGCCGGTAGGAGAGTGAACAGAATGCTTTCAGCACCATGGAAAGCATCACTCCCTTATACCTTTGAGTTCCATAGAGATGAGCATTGCTCACCCCTGTGACACTCAAAGGGTGTTTGGACAGCAGTGTTTCAGAGTGGAAATCAGGATTGTTTGGGAGTTCAACATTCAATGTGCACATCAATATATTAACTTAGTTTTGCATTCTGGAGAATCTCCTGAATTTAAAAAGCAACAATGAAAGCCAAACTCTATTGCAATCCAGGCCTGTATTTGTCTCATTTTGGATAGTATACCCAGAATCCACTAACTCCACATACGCTAACATTCATTTTACTCTTATAAAAAGAAAGAACATGTTTTTGCAAACATTCGCTGTATGTTTGTAAATCTGCCCCTACCATCATAAAACTGCAGGTACTTAATCCCTTGGATGGTAGGAAATCTCCAGTGCATTGCATTCATAAAGCATAAAAGGAGTTAAACTATTTGCTTCTTTGTAAAAAGAGGCAACCAGTGGATCTCCAGCTGTCCTTGAACTTCAATATCTATATTGCTCAGCCAGCTGAGAATGAAAGGAGTTGAAGGCCAAGAACAGCTGTAGTAGCACAAGTTGACAATCCATCTGTGATGGGGAAGAGCTACCTCTCCTCTCAGGCAGGTCCCACTTAGGGTTCTCTAGGCCCATCTCAGTGATGTCATACAAATGCTCAGTGTACAGGAGTCAGCTGTAGGACTATGAGCGGATTGACAGCAGTAATCTGCAATTTTACAGTAGGCAGAAAGGTGTTAAAAGCAATTTACTGGCAGTTTGGGCAATCAGTTCTTATATATATCCACATTCTTGTGTTCTATGATTTTAGCTGCATTAAACATTGCATTATAACAAGGTTTTGTTTTATTGTTTTTTGAGATAAGAGGATCTCTATTTTCACAATAGAAGGAGTTTTCTTTAGGATTTATAAACAATTCTGTACTCAAACTAAATCTGCTTGTTTACATAGTCTTTACCTGCAGTCATAACTGTAACCGAATCTAACCTCAACAGACTCTCTGAAGCACTCTTTTCAAAATATAATGGCTATCGGGTAAAAGAGTTTTGTTATTGAACACATTGAATACAATATCTACTGAACACAGAAAAATATAACTTAACAGCAGATTAAAAAATAAAAACAATAGGCCCATCTAATCAATAAATCCCCTTATTACCAAAACAGCACAGGCTTTATTAACTCAATCATATTTCTTACTCAGTACTAACATATCTATCTGACCATTAAATTCCCCTACTAAGCTATTCCATTCATCTATCACTTTTTCTTTCATCCTTTGTCACACAAAGGCCTAGGTTCACTAAAGGTTGATGCTGTGGCGATTGTGTTTGAAACACTTTGACATTTTGATGTAGACACACATTGACATATTCACTAACATTTTCGGATGCAAGGGGAGGGGTGGAGAAGGTCCCTGTTTGTATACAGGATTGTTATAGCGCTGTCGATGTGGAAGGAATGTCCTCCCTTCACACATCATCAACACTAAGGCAATTCCGAAGTTGAAGAACATTCTGTCTGCTTCCCTACTTGGCCAGTAGGAGAGAGAACAGAATGCTTTCAGCACCATGGAAAGCATCACTCACTTATACCTTTGAGTGCCATAGGGATGAGCATTGCTCACCCCTGTGACCCTCAAAGTGTTAAAAAGTACACCAAGCTCTGCACAATTATACCCTTAGCTCTGTATCATATATGATTCATGTTATGCACTCCCAAAGGAACAAGATTGGGGGTGGCTACCACTTGCTCCCCAGATCTGTTCCCATACCCTATGGTAGCCATAGAACCCCATATACACTGCTCGGCCCCCAGACCTGTTCCCTTGCCCTATGGTAGTGATAGAACCCCATATACACTACTTGGCCCCCAGACTTGTTCCCTCGACCCCTGGTAGCCATAGATCCCCATGTACACTTTCTGACCCTCTCCAGCCTTTTCCCCTTGCCCACTGCTAGCCACAAACACCTATGGGCACTGCCTGTGCAAGGGAAGAAAGCTGGGGGTGTCAGACAGTGTATGTAGGGCTAACACACAAAGGTGTTGTTCCCCATGCTGCCCAACCTTCTATATATATGACATGCTGCCCCCCTCTGGTTCTGTCCCCCTCCGATATACACTGCCCCTCCCCTTCTGGAATCTGACATACATTGTCCCACTCCAACATACACTGCCCCCCCTTCTGGAATCTGACCAGCTGCCTCCCTTTTTCAGTCCCACATGTAGTCCACAGTTAACCCCTTGAGTACCAGCGAGGTAAGCAACACATTGAGTACCCTTCTGGTACTCAAAGGGTTAATAGGCAAGGTATGCGGCTGCGTACTGCTTGTCTTTATGTGTTATAAAATGCATATGGTTTAAAAATATACATTAGACCTCGTGTGGGGACATCAGCCCCCTCCTAATGTCTCCCTAGCATTGATCACCTATCCAGTAGGATAGGTGATCAATAGGGCAACAAGGAAGGCAATTGCTGCCTTCCTTTTCTCCCTGCTCGAGCCGGCTCTTTGTTCTGTAATAGCCAGCTTGAGTAGGACTCCCCCTAGTGAACCTGGTCATTGGATTCATTAATTAATTCATAAAAAATGCAGCACAGCAGTGGGAAAGGGGAAAAGGCTGGAAAGGGTCAGAGGACATGGGGATCTGTGGCTACCAGTGGTCAAGGGAACAAGTCTTGGAGGGGGGCAAGCGGTACCACAAATCCCCATAGATGCTGCATGACCCCAAGCCTTGTTCCCTTGGAAGTGCACAACATGTATAATATATGATACAGAGCTAAGGGGATAACTGTGTAGTGTTTGGTATACTTTTTTTAACCCTTTGAGTGCCACAGGGATGAGCAATGCACATCACTATGGCACTCAAAGGTATAAGGGAGTGATACTGTCCATGGCACTGAAAGTGTTCTCGTCACTCCCCTATTGGCCAAGTAGGGAAGCAGAGAGAATGCTCTTCAACTTCAGAATTGTTGCAGTGTTGGTGATGTGTGAAGGAAGGAAACGCCTTCCACATCTAAAACATTTCACAACCCTCCCTGCTTGTGACTGATTGAAGGCTATTACTGCATAGGAAAGTATGGGGAGATCCCAACTTCGCCAACCTCAAGTAGGTGAAGGTGAGACTGTGATCTCTCAAAGTGAATGTGTCAAAGTGTCACATTAACAATAATGTCTCATTATCCTGCATTTCCATGAGTCATTATGCTTAATTTCCATATGGAAATAGGCCATTGTCGATGTGACGAGTGAAAATTCATAAATCTGTTGGATGGATGTCGATGTGGGCAGATTTTTTGTCGGACTGATGGTGATATCGAACACACTTTAGTGAATACTATCGATGTGCCTTTGACACTGCTCCTACAGGACATCGATATTTTCAGTCCTCTTCAAACCTTAGTGAATCTAGGTCAAGGGAGCAGTAAAGCTGCAAAATGAAAAAAATATACCGCAGAGTTTTTCCTGATGAGTAAAACAAGGGTACTCTTACTGCTGTGGTTGCAGCATTCAAAAGTTATTGCAGTTCAAGCTGACAGGAAATGCTGAAGCTGTTACTATCACATTCTGTGGAGAACTGGGTAGAGAGGCTCATCGCTCATTCTAAAAATTGTTTGGACACCAGGGGGAGATAAGGGATCAGTATGGCGATCTTTTGTCACATTTGTGTCAATGACATATCAACAATATGCATTAAGATGTCTTCTCCATTATATTTCTGTGAGTACACCACAAATATGTAGACATCATCTTGAATCCAGAATATCTTCAGCAGGTTTACAATTTTACACTGAATTCTTTAATAGTGGTTAATCTGCATATTGAAATGTGTATATATGTTAATGTGGCACTTTGCCACATGCAGTAGGCTCCAATACCTGCCTCTGCTGTTGGAGTTCACAGTCCCAACATCTCCAAACTAAGTTCTGAGAAGTTGGGATCCCTGTAGCATTCTATCCAGCTACAGCTACGGTCATAATTCCTCCCCCCTTTGAGTTTCAGTTTGGTAAGCAGCACATTGCAGAGCAATGCACTGGATAGTTATAGGGCACTCAAAGGGTTTATATATAGTGATTGAAAAAAGAAGGACCTATTGAAAGCTCTTTACATAAATTGCTGTAGAGCAATGTGGAACACCTATATACACACTACATATTTGGATATCCTAAAATGAGGGTAAACACACACACACAAAAATACACGGAGTGCAGCTTGATAGGCTTGGCTTCCTATGCACATTCCTTCAGCCCCTGAAAGTCCCAAGCAAGAACTGATGGTTTGTTCAAACATTGTACCTCCTGTGATACTCAACAGTAATGGAGGAGGGAATTCCAACAGACCTTGCTCCCTGCATTTACGACTCTCTCCAGATGGATGTGAGTGGTGCTGCTGGTCAGGTCACATCTGCTCACATTGCCAGACCACTGTGGAAGGCCAGTAGTGCTTAGTACCACTGGTTTTCCAAGGTGTGTCTTGTGATGTACGCAGATGTGACTTTGCCAAGCAGCTCTGCTTGCATTCACTCACATCAGGGAACTGGAAGAGATAGTGCAAAGGGAAGTAGCGCTAATAGTAGTACTGGAAAACAACTTTATTAATTGATAGGAGATAGGTATCCTTGTTCTCCAAGTTGGCCAATAAAGCACTTCTTTTTACTCTATGGAGCCAATGCACTAATACCTCTAATGTTGGAGAAATCTTTAGGCATTGGCTACATAGAATACAAGGACTTGGAGCATCATTTTTTGTATCATTTTCTTGCTCTATTTTTTTTTTTTTGCTCTGTTTCCTTGCACCTTTTTTCTCCATTTTCCTGCTCCATTTTCTGGCACTAAGATCTTTAATGTTGAAGAAATCTAAAGTTGGAGAAATCTTATTACATTTTTTTACTCTATGGAACCAATACACTAAAACCTCTATGGTTGGAGAAAATTTTAGGCATTGACATCGTAGAATAACATAAGACTTGGAGAGCCATTTTGCACCATTTTCTTTCTCCATTTATGCACCATTTTCTTGCTCCATCTTCTGGTACTTTTTTCATATTCCTTTTTTTTTTTTGCTCCACTTTTTTGCTCCATTTTTTTGTGCACTGTTTTTTCCTCCGTTTTATGCTCATTTTTTGTGCTCCATTTTTTTTGCCTCTGTTTTCTTACACTAAGATATTTAAAGTTGGAGTAATCTTAATACATTGGCTCCATATAATAACAGAGGACTTGTAGCACCTTTTCTTTACTCTATGGAGCCAATGCACTAAGACCTCTAAGGTTGGAGAAATCTTTAGCTTTGACTTGGAGAACTATTTATTGCACCATTTTCTTGTTCCATTTTCTTCTTCCTTTTTGCACAAAAATACTCCTAGAATACATATAGTGCATTTTGGGGTCTTCAGAGAATGATCACAAGTTGTTCCTTTGTGTCTCACTCACAATTAATTGTTGTGACTGCTTACCACAATGAAGAGATTATATTACTTACAATTAAGCAAAATCCATTTGTAAAGACATTTCATGATACAAAAAGAAGAAGTGATTATAAGGATATCCTGTATAATGGTGTGGATTGTCAGCAGTCAGGTCATCTTAGATAGGTATTTGGCTGATTCCAGGTTTTATTTAAATTTTGTTAATACAATTGTTCTGTAGGTTCAATTTTTTTGGTCTAATTTTTGAAAAGTGGACTGCTGGATTAAGATCCAATCCTTTTTCTTTTTTTTAGATAAATGTAAATCCTCCTTATGGTTAGATATTTAAGAGGTGGACATGATTTAGATTGACTGGTTTACAGTACAAGAAGACATATTAAGTGTTTATTTTAAGGAAAGTATTTGTATAAACAGGCTCTTAGGAATTTTTAGATTTGAAGGGGCATAAACTCATTGTATAAAAATAGTATTCCCAAAAGTAATGACTTTCTGGGATTAGAACTATAATTAATACACACTAATAAAAATAACACTATGTGTGTGCCACCGTGGTTGGAGCTCTGAATGATGGAGAGATAATAATGCATGATACAGCATGACAGTACTTTCATGTAGAAGAGACTCCAGCGAGCATATAGCACTCAGACATTTAGTACTTAGTAATCACTGCTTGATTTTTCAGTATTGGTTTAATCTTTGTACTCATACCTTCCCATTACTTGGGTCTTAAACTCGGTGACATGGCAGGCTACATATCTAGTAAAGGTCACTTATGGTTTCTGTATATGTGTGCAGTATAAACTCATTCCCATCAATAACATTTTCCTCCACCTATGGAAAATTGCCACATGGGTCTGGCCACAAACGAGGGTGTGGCTAAATGAGGGAGTATGGTTAGGAGTGGTGCCAAGACTGGGCTAAGGGTACCAGAGGGTGCTGCACCTAGGGGGGCGCTTGAGATGTAAAACCAGCTCTGATTGCTCTACATCAATAAAACTTACATTAATGCTACAGAGGTTTGCTGTCCTTTTACAATGTGAGAGCAGAATGGCTGTTTTGTTTGGCTATTCTTGTATGCATATTGAATTGCAAAATATAGCATACATAAGGGTTGTAATAAAATGGTAACAGTTGGAGAAAGGCTTAAAGCCTTATTATCACTCTAGCCAGCAGAATTTTGACCTGGCTTTAATGGAATCCAGTCCTTAACCCCTTAAGGACCATTGACGTACCCGGACCGTCACGCTGGTCCAGCACTTAAGGACCAGTGACGGTCCTGGTACATCACGTACTTTTACTCATCGCGCTCCTGTAGGAGCGCGGTAAGTAATACCAGGGACTGAAGTTGATTGCTCCAAGACCGGAGTGAT
This sequence comes from Rhinophrynus dorsalis, assembly GCA_037306005.1. NCBI lineage: Eukaryota > Metazoa > Chordata > Amphibia > Anura > Rhinophrynidae > Rhinophrynus > Rhinophrynus dorsalis. The sequence continues at coordinate 299,896,168 of CM074719.1, read as the reverse complement.
TTCTTTCAGTCCCCCTTTTGGCATGCCGGCACACGTGATCAGTCATGTGGGACGGCACGTCAAAGTTTCCTATCTGGTCCTTAAAGGACCACACACCCCAGGACCGCTGGTCCTTAAGGGGTTAAAAAAAAGTTTATTGGCTTGAAAATGTCTTTGTCATCTGAGTTAAAAAGACAATCATATCAGTTATTTTTGTGTTATGTTTTCCAGTTTTCATTTTATCAAATTCACCTTACAGAACAGTGATTCTCAGCTCTACTCTTTGGAAAATGCCAGGATATCCTTAATTATGCACAGACATCTCAGTCACAATGATAGAGCCACGTATTACTCACCAGTGATTAAACAGGGATATCTTGAAAAGCTAAACTGATCATATACCCTGTGCACTAACACTGAGAAATACTTGCACAGAATGTGAGAGCTGATAAAGGCCACTATTACATTGCCAACCTGCTATAAAACCACAGGCCTTCTCTGATTATTTGTATTGCTGTGCCTTATATTCACAAGCATTTGTGTTACCTTACTGTATTAGTTATACCGTTATCGTTATGCCAATGCTGTCCCGTGTATTCAATACTTTTTGTTAAGTAATACATCCTGGTACAGCAGTAGTCAGTAGTTAGAGGTGCAGCAGTTGGGGCCTATACTACATATTGCATCATCCTCAGCCAGCCATTGGCTGTGCCTTTTCATAATGTCTTGTTTGCTTCCTAGTGAATAAACCCTCCTCCTGTTTTGTATCTCTGATGTTGACCTTGTCTGAAAGGCAACCCCTTTTTCATGTCAGTTTTAACTTGTGTTGCCTGCTCTGTTCTACCTCAGCCTGTGGAGTGAGCTCTAAAAACTTGCTTTGCGGCCTCTCTTTTCTTTTTGCCTATTTTACTGCTTGTCCTACTCCTGCCCACTCTCATGGTATTTCTCACATTCATCCAATATTTCTCCAAGTCCCATCACCCATGCCCATGTTCGTAGTTACAGGTGTGTGATAAGGTATTCTTTCCTTTCTCTCTCCTTCTGTGTTCTCCTCCCCTGCCCCAAGTGTCTTCTGTGTTCAGTCTGTGACCTCTCTGGTGTTTCATTTTAGTACTGCTCCTGTTGCAGCCCTTTGCTCTGTTGATTCCCACCTATAGTTCTGACAGATTCCTGCTAGTCCAGTGCTCTACTTCAGCCACAGTCTCTGTTGTGGCTATTCTGTCCAGGCATTTTCTCAACTGATGCTTTGTATTCCAGTCTGTGGTCAGTGATAGATACAGCTAGGCTGCTTCATGGATTGTTATCATACACCAGTATCGTACCAGAGCATCACATCCAAATATCATAAGTACTTGACTAGCTTCTTTCTCTTACTATATTTTCCCTTTGAAAAGGCTTGCCTTCTACCACAGAGATCTTACACATATCCAGGAGTTTGCAGAAAGAACTATACGCATCTCACCTGATAATTCTGATATTCAATTTAGTTGATATGGAGTTCAGTCCTAGGGCTACGAACAGGGCAGGAGTTAATGAGTTCACTGACAATGAAAGTGAATGATCACCTGTTCTTGTGTAGGGAAGCTGTTAAAATACCATCCTGTTCCAGCCCTAAAAGCCAGTGAGATAGCTCAGTGGTAAATTCCCTGACTATGGAGCCTGTCCAAACTGCAAGGTTGCAGGTTTGATTCCCAGCAGGGTCAGCTCAGCCCATCATCCTTCCGAGTTTGATAAATGAGTACCATTGATTGGATAATAATAACATCTATTATTTCAGTTGCCAATTTGGTTAATTCTGAAAGCGCTTTGAGTCCCTCTGGGAGAAAGACGCTATATAAATGCTCATTATTATTGAGGACAAAACATTGACATCCCTGTATTAGACTGGACCTCATTCTGTTCTGTGTGCCCGCTTTCAGTTTCCAAGCCTTCTCTGACCTCTTCATTATGCCCTCTCTCTGACTCTGTACAACCCAGTTACCACCTACTTCCCTGCCCCTTAAATCCTTGATGACCAGAGGGCTGCACAACACATCACAAAGCAATGCAATGCACATTTCTCAGATCCTCACAGTATTAACAGCGGTTAATGGACCCACCCACCAAACAGTGCTTCCAGTACTGGAGCTTACTGATGTGGTAGGCAATGTCTGATATCAAGCACTGCTATCAGCGCATGTTTTCAGGATATCACTGCTTGAATACAGGCAGATCAATCACTGTAACTGATTTTCCCAGGCTTATTGCAATGTATGTGAAACTTTCTACCATGAGATGGAGAAAAAGAAAGGGTTAACAAATGTTTTCAACGCTTCTCACTGCACTAAATTCATTGCTTGTGCTTTAGAATTCAGAGCAGTTAAACACAGATGCCAGAATACACCCCAATGACATTTAAGATGCTAATGTGACTGATTTCACTGGGAAACACAGAGTGAAAACTGTCTTGAAAACCTTTCAAACATCCTTCTTGTTCCTATATCCAGAGAGGACGCCTTCAGAAGATGTGTAAGTCATCATTAATAATAATGAGGTGTTGAAACGGCAGAGTCTCTGAAATCTAAGTAACGTGCGCTAATCTCCTTTGTTCAGCTCACATGATTGGGTGGGAATGGCAAGCCAACAAATCAGTCTTATAAAGTATAGCAGATGACAATTATTTTAGTCCTCCTGGCAGGATCAATTTCCCACTGTTTGCGAAACCATTAAGGTTTATTTTGTACACCTGACCATCTTAAAAGTTTATACGGAACTGCAAAAAAAAAAAAAAAGGCATAAGGCATAAGAGCCAGCCTTAATCATCCAGCTAAAGAGGTGCCATTCTAGAGCAAACCAACCTCACCATACATAGGTCAGGTGTGCTCAAACCAGCCACTGTAAAATAGTTGATGAGGCTGAAAAAAGACATGCATCAATCAAGTCCAGCCGATGCTAAATCACAACTGTTGACCCAGAGGAAGGCAAAAAAAACCCTCTGAAGCCATTTCCACTTAAGCCCCAAGCCCTCTGAAAACAGTGCATGTCTTCATGATCACCTCACATGAACCCAGTTGAATCAAATCAAATCTGTAGGATCTGCCTTTGCTAATGATCACCTGTTTAAAATACCTAGAGGGCTGCTCTAAAGGACCACTACATTTTCTTTTTTTTTTCATTAAAGCAGTGCATTCTGGGAGTGAAGCCACTCTGTGATCTGGGATTCCATGATTTGCCAGGATCATCACCAGTCCTTAAAGTGATAGTAATACTTCAATTTCATTTAATTTTATATTGTAGCCATTAAAAAAAACATTTAAAATAAAATAAGTCTTATCTCTCAAACATTTATGGTTTGAGAGATATTCGCAAGTAAAGTTTCCCCTGGAGTGACATCAGAGCTCTAGCTGACAGATTTGGAATCCAGTCCACAGACCATCCAGCGGCTGGTCTTCAGACCGGATTCCAAGTCTGTCAGCTAGATGACAGACTTGACTGATACAGCCAGTCAGGGGGAAACTTTACTTGTGAATTTTTCTCAAACCATAAAGGTTTGAGATATAAGACTTATATCGTTTTAGATTTTTTTTTTCATGGCTACAATATAAAATAAAATTAAATGGAAGTATTACTATCACTTTAACGCAAAAACTCTGACGACGGTCCTGGCATTGAATCGGTCATTAAAGGATTAGCTTAGGAGCTTTGCAAAACATACATTCTTGGGGGACATAAGTACAGGTGTGAGGGACAAATACAAATTCCCATTGATTTAAAATGAGGCTTTTACTCAAAATGCCCAGACCTCAGCTATGATTGGGGACACATAAGAAATATGCACATTTCTGGATTACACTGAAATAAAATCAGTCCTGCATTATATGCACTTCTCTCATGTATTCCCAGTGTATGGTGAAAATTGCTGAAGATAATTTTAACCCCATAAATGCCAGAGAGAAACACGTTGGAGATCTCTCTAGCATTCCAGGGATTACTGGGAAATGTTATTTCCCCCACACAATCCTGCAGTTGGTGTGCTGCAGAGTTGCATTTTTGTTGATGACTAAGGTCCAGCATCTATTATTGCTATCACAATGAGAGGTAGACTCATGAAATAGCCTCCAAGCAGAGGTGATAAATGTTAATACAGTAATGACATCGCAAAATGGCTAGTCATGCCACATGGTTTTGTGATCTGGAAAACGATTTGTGCCAACAAAGGGGCAGGACTTAATCATGACTGGGGATGGGACTTCATGAATATACAAAAAAAATGGTGGCATAGGCTTGGAAAGGAGGAGAAGAGGAAGGGGAGTGGGAGGAACATACTTGGAAGAGGCAGAAGTGGGCAGAGTTTCAGTAGAAACTCCCCACATCTGGAGAATCAGCCTCTGCCCTGGAGACCAGGTAATCGAAGCCAAAAAAAGAGTCTCCAGGGGAAATCTAGAGGGTACTCAGCTATGAGTGTAAGGAACATGTGGCTTTCCAGCTGTTGTTGGATTACATTAACATATCACCCTTCTTACTTTTTGTTGATTTTAACCCTTTGAGTGCCAGAGAGGTATGCAATGCAATGCGTTGGATACCTCTCTGGCACTCAAAGGGTTAAATCCGTATGTTCACTTTGATAATAAGAAGGAAGGCAGACTGATAGGCTAAAGGGAAACTGGGTAATTATGGAGAAAATCAGCTTCACCAAATAAAAAATGTGCAAAGTCCCACTAATTTATATTGGGCTTCACAATGCAATGGCGAACTCTCTAATATTTGAGGTTAAAACGCTTTAAAATCAATGGGCATTTTGGGAATATGTGTCTCACATGGTAGTGCTGATGAAAACTGTCTGCAGGCCCCTAACAGCGCATATTTTCTGGATCTCCTCAATTAAACACAGGTGAACAGGATTAAAAGTCCAATTTAAACCAATGGATGAGATTATTTCTCCCCTATGGCGCAATTGGGTTAATTCAGAATCACTCCAGTGCTAATTAGTACATCAGCTGCAGTATGTAGTTGTACAGTATGTAAATATTCTTATGAGGCTGAAGTACTAAGAAGAACTGGGAAAAGAGATTAAAGAGTGATAAGGGCCAGGATGGCAATATGGCGGTGATTTCATGTCGATGGTTCATCGACAATATGCACTGAGTTGTCTTCACCATTATATCCCTGTGAATCTGCCTCCAATCCGCCACAATACCCCAACAACGCCATGGATCCGCCATGCCTATTATTATTTTACTCAACAATGGCTCATTTGCATATGGAAATACAGTTTAATGAGGCATTGTCTTATTTATAACTAGTGTAAAAGCCTGTGTACATGGGCGTACTACCACAGAACTACATGGGTCACGTTGCAGTAGTGGTCTTGTCGCACTACCTTGCATCTTGGGCTCAGTCGGTTTCTCCTTGCTAGCCATTCGTTCGGGCAGTCTCTACTGCGCCTGCTTTAAGGCAGTCTCTACTGTTCCTGTGTTCGGGCAGTCTCTACTGCTCCTGTGTTCGGGCAGTCTCTACTACTTCTCTAATGTTGCCTCAATCCACCCCAATGTACAGGCAATGGTATACTTCTTCTGCTAGTCAAACAATACAATTCTTTAGGGGGTCAGAGACAAGTAGCACCCATTGCTTTTTAATTTATTTATTAATGATCTAGAATTGGGAATTGAAAGTAGCATCTCAATCTTTGCTGATGACACTAAACTGTGTAAGGAAATACATACACAGCTGGATGTTTTTCCCCTACAGAAGGATTTAGATAAACTAAGTGAATGGGCAGAAAAGTGGCAGATGTCATTTAATGTAGATAAATGTAAGGTTATGCATTTGGGTTGTAGAAATAAACTTGTTACATATACTCTAAATGGGAGACAACTTGGGAAATCCTCATTAGAGGAAGATTTAGGCGTACTGATAGACAATAGACTTCACAGCAGTGTGCAGAGTCACTCAACTGCTGCAAGAGCAAATAGAGTACTAGCCTGCATAAAAAGAGGTGTAGAAGCAAGGGATGCTAATATTATCCTACCTCTGTATAAATCCTTGGTTAGGCCTCATCTAGAATATAGAGTACAATTTTTGGCGCCTGTTCTAAAAAAAGACATTACTGAACTGGAAAAGGTGCAGAGGCGTGCAACAAAACTGATAAAGGGATTGGAGGATCTGAGTTATAAAGAAAGACTAGCCAAACTGGGTTTGTTTACATTAGAGAAGAGACGTCTAAGGGGTGATATGTTTACCATTTACAAATACATTCAAGGTCAATACAAAGAACTATCAAATGAATTATTTATGCAAAGATCTGAGCTAAGAACAAGAGGTCATCCATTAAGACTAGAGGAAAGGCGCTTTCGACTAAAACAAAGGCAGAGATTCTTTACAGTAAGGGCGGTAAGGCTATGGAATTCTTTGCCTCAGGATGTTGTGCTTGCAGATAATGCAACTGCATTCAAAAAAGGCCTAGGGGATACTGGAGGGCCTAGGGGATACTGGGTGGCCTAGGGGATATTGGATGGCCTATGGGGTAATGGATGGCCTATGGGATACAGGATGGCCTGGGGGCATAATGGATGGCCTAGGGGATACTGGATGGCCTAGGGGATACTGGGTGGACTAGGGGGTAATGGATGGCCTGAGGGGGGTATGGAGTGGAGGGGGTACTGGATATCTTGGGGGTACTGAATGACCTAGGGGGTAATGGATGGCCTAGGGGGATAATGGATGGCCTGGGGGGGGGGGTAATGGATGGCCTATGGGATACAGGATGGCCTGGGGGGTAATGGATAGCCTGGGGGGTACTGGATGGCCTACGGGGGTACTGGATGGCTTGGGGGGGTATTGGATGTGCTAGGGGATAATGGATGGCCTAGGGAGGTACTGGATGGCCTAGGGGGTACAGGGGGGGTACTGGATGGCCTAGGGGAAAAATGGATGGCCTCAGAGGGGGTATGGCCTGGAGGGGGGTACTGGATAGCTTGAGGACACCACACTTTTGCAAATTATATATGAAACATTGCACTCGCTATAGGTACAGCCACCAGGCAAGACAGACAGCACAATCTCAAGCTATTCAGCCTGTTGCCAAGTAGCCTCCAGCCAACCGGCAAGAAGAAAGCCAGCAGTGTAAGGTTAGTTTTATTTATTATTATAATTTTTTTTTATATTTATATATGGTTTAACCCTTTGAGTGCCCGAGCAATACGCAACGCATTGCAAAGCTTTGAGTACCTCTCTGGCATTTAAAGGGTAAATACCCTCTCCTGCAAATTATTTATACTATGTTATACCGACTCTCTGCAGGCAGAGACACCAGGCGAGCCAGCCAGCAAACAGCCTCCAACCAACCGTCAAGAAACAGCATTGTAGGTTAATTTTTATTTTTCTTTTTTGTTTTTTTTATTCCTTTATTTTTTACTACCTGTTCTGAAAACTTATTTATAATGTTATACTGATTCTCTGCAGGGACAACCACCAGGCCAGCCAGCCCTCACTCGGCTATCCAGCCAGCTGTCATGCATCCTCCAGCCAACCGTCAAGAAGCTATCCAGCATTGTAAGGTTTGTGAAAGGCAAAATATATTTTTTTGGGGGGAGGGTAGGTGTGCAAGGCTGAGGATGTGGTGGGAGGTGGGGCTAATAATGTCATGGGGAGGAGCCAATTACATAACGGGGAGGAGCCAATGACATCATGAGGAGGAGCCAATGATGTCACAGGGAGGGGCCAATTGTGTCACGGGGAGGGGCCAATTATGTAATTGGGCAGAGGGCCCAGACCTCTTTTTGGACCAGGGGCCCTGGTTGCTGTCAGTCCGCCCCTGGAGGCGCTATACATCAAATAATGGAAGAGGAAACAGATGAGAGAATTAGAAAAAAAAAAAATATTAGGAGTGGATGAAAAGTGGAGAGATGGAAAGAGAGTGAGAGAGAGGAAGAGAACAAGAAGAGAGGATGAGAGATACAGTAGCATTACTTATTGACAGTGTAAAATGAGAAGTCTGGAACACAGGTCTAGAATCATAATGCAGATGCTATATAGCAGTGATGTACAAGTGGCCACATCTGACCAACTTGTGGCCCTCAGAGGCTTCTCCTGATATCCCCAAGTCTGTTCTTTCCCTCTAGCAAATAACATACTGTACATCTTATTTACATACCAACAAGCACATACCTTTTTTCTTTTGCCTCAAATCATACCTTTCTTTACACATAAAATGTTACACCTTAACCCTTTAGGTGATAAAGAAGTGAATAAATGTGTTGGAGACCTCTTTGTATCCAAGGAATTAATAAGCTTTTTGCAACTTCTGTTTCAACTTTTTAACCATAATGTACAACCTTTGGTGTGAATGTGGTTGCTTCACTGCTTTATACCTTGATTTATTTAAAAATATTAGCTTATTCCTCATTCACAGAGACAGATTCCAGGATGTGACAGGATGTCCTACTAGGCACCTACTGTGTAACCTAATGTCATGTACTTACAGAACAAGCATGGAATGCCATGGAATGTAAACAGTTCCCCATAGTCACATGCTGACCTGAGCAGTGGCACTAGACATAGTTTTCCAAACAAAGAGCAGGCTTTAACACATTATTATATAACTAGTATGAAAGCCTGTGTACACGGCTAAAGTGCCGCCCAGTGGCCCTGGTGGTGAGCGGTTCGGAGCACCCCGCTCCTGAAAAGAGTGTTTGGCCATTTTCTACTGCTCAAGACTGCATTGTTCCGGCAGTCTCTACTGTGCATGTGCGGTTGCACACACAGGGAGCTTCGCAGGCTAGCACTTTATATTATACAGATGATAGGATTTACTTGGCCTACTCAGTGTGCCATTTTCCTGCTGTAAAATCTCAGACCTTTAGTTCACATTTTGTGCAATTCTGAAAATATGCCCACCACCTGCAATGGTACACAACTTTTAGGCGGATGGAGACTGTGAACTGAAAAAGAGATGACAGGAGATAATGGAAAGAGAAAGAGGGAATGTTGAGAGAAAACCCTGAAAAGAGAGACATGGAAGAGAGTATAAGAAATTGGGTAATGAAAGCTAGAGAGAAGTAGTTATAGTTGATGGACAGATTAACTTTTGGTAAAGAGAGAGAAAGAGAGAGAGATAGAGAGAGGGAGAGTTACATAGGGCCAGTCCTGAGGGTAAGGGATAGTGGAGGCAATGGAAAGAAGGAGAAACCTGCTGGGTATAATGAGAAGTTTAGGTACACAGGCAGAGAAAGCAAGTTACCAGGGGAAAGACAGCTGTTGGGGATAGAGAGGACTAGCTCTTGGGTCAGATAAATCCTAGCAAGTGAGAAAGGCTAATACATAAAACATAAATAGCTGATGAAAAAAGAGAACAAGTTCTGGGGGAAGAAGCAGAGAGTACTATAAAAGAGTGAGCTAGCTACTGGTGGAGGGAAGAGGAAAGAGAGGACTGTAGAAAAGAGTTCTAGATCAATGGGAAAGTATAGCTAGTGAGCACTGCATAGAAGATAACTACTTTCTGGGTGACAGAAGAGGAAAGAGCAAAAGAGAGCACTGCAGAAAACTGAGCTAGATTGTGGGGGGAAGAAGAGAGAGAGCACTGCAGAAAGAGTTCGCTCCTATGGAGAGGAGATATAATGGAGGAAGAGAAAGAGAACACTGTGCAAAAAGAGATCTAGCTTGAGGGGGAAGGAAAGAGTTAGAGAGAGAGGAAGCACTGCAGAAAACACATAATTACTGCAGTTTTCTTTTGACTATAGGGTCCTTAGTCTTCTGGATAAAGATATCATACATAATGGTTACAATGCATTTTCCACTGGTGGGAACAAAGAAAAAATATATTTCTCCAATGATAAAAAGTCTGCTAATCTCCAGATTGCTCTGAGAAACACGATATTCTTATTGGAGTATACATGTAAGCCACAGAGCCAAATTATACTGCCTTTGCCATGCTTATTATTGGCTTTATCTTCAAATTTCCTGATGGATATAGATATAGAGAGATACCTTTTATTGTTCATGGACTTATCTCTGGATGAATGGAAAATGTAATAATAATGAGAGCTGTAGCACAGTTACAAACATCTCATGATAATAGGTAGCAGAATTGTGGACCCCTTTGTCAGTTGGAGTAACAAAATGTTGCCTTATTTTTAGGCATTTTATACCCTCAGATATCAGTAGCACAGAATTGCAACTTTTAAAGTGGAACTGACACTTTGTCACAAAGAAGTGATTTTGATAGATGATAGATAGATAGATAGATAGATAGATAGATAGATAGATAGATAATAGATAGATAGATAGATAGATAGATAGATAGATAGATAGATAATAGATAGATAGATAGATAGATAGATAGATAGATAGATAGATAGAGAGATAGATAGATAGATAGATAGATAGATAGATAGATAGATAGATAGATAGATAGATAGGTAATGCTCTTCAGGGGGCCGAAACTTTGACAATAAATACAATTCTTCAAGCAAGTCCTGTGAATACTTGGTTTCACAATAGACACTTAACCATTTCTTGCTTTATATTATTATATTTTCTCAGTAGCACCCAGGCGTGATATCTTCATTTAAGGAAATGCCTATTTTTTCTATGTATATATCTCTGTCTATCTATCTATCTATCTATCTATCTATCTATCTATCTATCTATCTATCTATCTATCTTTATATATATTTATATATATTTATATATATATATATATATATATATATATATATATACATATGTATAATAATGTGCAAACGTTTTAGACAGGTTTGAAAAATTCTGTAAAGTAAGAATGCTTTCAAAAATAGACATGTTAATAGTTTATTTTTATCAATTAACAAATGCATAGTGAGTAAACAGAAGAAAAATCTAAATAAAATCGATAGTTGGCGTGACCACCCTTTGACTACAAAACAGCATCAGTTCTTCTAGGTACACTTGCACAAAGTTAGGGATTTTGTAGGCATATAGTCAGGTGTATGATTAAAGGGATAGTAATACTTCAAAATTACTATCCCTTATATTGAAGCCCTTGAAAACCTGAATAAAATGCCACCAGCGGCATCTCTCAAACCTTTATGGTTTGCGCGATAGCTGCTTTTAAACTTGGCTCCCCTGCCTCTCCCCTGACGTCATTGTTCTTGCTGCAGCAGGGAAATCTGTTCATTGAATCAAGCGGAGGCTCTTCAGCAGAGCCAGATCTCGTTATAGAAGAAATGATCCTTCACTAAAACGGTCTTCTACGTGTGCTTGGTAACCAAGCACACGTAGAAGACCATTTTAGTGAAGGATCTTGTCTTCTATAACAAGATTTTGGCTCTACCAAAGAGCCTCCGCCGATAACCGGACCGGATTTCCCTGCTGCAGCAAAAACGATGATGTCAGTGGAGAGGCGGGGGGGAGCAAAGTTTAAAAGAGGCTATCTCGCAAACCATAAAGGTTTGAGAGATGCCGCTGGTGGCGTTTTATTCAGTTTTTCAAGGGCTTCAATATAAGGGATAAAAATTTTGAAGTATTATTATCCATTTAAACAATTATACCAAATAGGTGCTAATGATCATCAATTTAATAATTAGGTTGAAACACAATCATTAAATCGGAACTATCACCCTAAATAAAGCCCCCCCCCCAATAAATAGGCATTTAGCGATATAGAAATAGTGTTATTATCGAACATAAGTACCGCGTTATAAAGAAAACCTTCTTCTTCTGAGACTGATGGCCAGGCTTCTTGCTTTAGAGGCATCAACATGCCTGCACTGTCAGTCCCATCCTGTTACCTTAAGGTACAATGGAGGAGACCAGGATGGACAGCACAGGCATGCAGGTGTCTCTAAGCCAAGATGTCTATGTGCAAGCCTGACCACCAGTCTCAGAAGAAGAAGGATTTCTTCATAAAGCAGTACATATGCTTGATAATAGCACTATTTCTAAGCATATCGCTATATGCCTAATTATTGGGGAGGACTTTATTTAGGGTGATAGCTCCTCATTAAATGAAACAGAAACAGCTGTGTAGGAGGAATAAAACAGGGTGAGACACAGCCAAACTCAGATAACAAAATGAGCATCCTGAAGACAGTTTAATGTCAAAAGTCATACAAAATGGCAAGGCTGAGCACAAAAACAAAACACAAGATAGTTATACTGCATCAGCAAGGTCTCTCCCAGGCAAAAATTTCAAGGCAGACGGGGGTTTCCAGATGTGCTGTCCAAGCTCTTTTGAAGAAGCACAATGAAACAGGCAATGCTGAGAACCATAAACTCAGAGGTCGGCTAAGGCAACTTAGTGCAGTAGATGAAAGACACATCATGCTCACTTCCCTTCACAATCAGAAGATGTCTAGCAGTACCATCAGCTCAGAACTGGCAGAAAACAGTGGGACCCTTGTACACCCATCTACTGTCTGGAGAAGTCTGGTCAGAAGTGGTATTCATGGAAGACTTGCGACCAAAAAGCAATACCTCTTATATGGAAACAAGACCAAGCTACCATCAAGGAGGCATATTATTGACCCCAAATTTATTCTGCAGCATGACATCAACCCCAAATATACAGCCAAAATCATTAAGAACTATCTTCAGCATAAAGAAGAACAAGTAGTCCTGGAAGTGATGGTGTGGCCCCACAGAGAGAATAGCAACTGAGGCTGCCTAAATCCACAGAAGAACTCTGGCTAGTTCTTCAAGATGTTTGGAACAACCTACCTGCAGAGTTCCTTAAGGGACTGTGTGCAAGTGTACCTACAAGAATTGATGCTGTTTTGAAGGCAAAGGATGGTCACACCAAATATTGATTTGATTTAGATTTTTCTTCTGTTCACTCACTATGCATTTTATAAATTGATAAATATAAAGTATTAACATGTCTAGTTTTTTTAAAAGCATTCTTACTTTACAGCATTTTTTCACACCTGCCTAAAACGTTTGCACATTACTATATATATATATATATATATATATATATATATATATATATATAGATATAGATATATATATACACTATATATACACACACAAATACGTTAGCCTTTTTTTATTTAAAACAATAGTTTTTGAGATATTTAGATTTGCTTATTTGTGCCTTCATGTAAATTAGACAATACTGGCTAGTATGCCAGCCAGATGCTAATATTCCACTCTTCTCTCCCTCCCACCTGTCACTACCTGCTGGCCTGTCCTAGCTAATTTGCATAAACTGACAAAATGACAATCATGCAATTCTCTTCAAGATGGATAGATTTTCCCCCTGAGGTGAGAATGTCTGCAGGGGACAGTTTTGCTTTACAGTACTTATATTCTTCAATCCATGACTGTTTCTTTCATATCTCCACAGTTTATCGAGGATAGACTTAGTAGCTCAGGGTTGTGTACACATCGTATGCAATCTACTCTAAGTATGGCATTATATCTAAACAATCGCCGGTGCTTGTTCATGTGGATGCGTCATCTAGCAGCATCTTGTCAGCTCCTTAAAACAGAATGAGAAATTTGTAGAATATTGAAAGAGCGCTATGAACTTAATCATACGCCTGCCTATGTTTAAGCACATGTGTGAAATGCATAAGGCATGGAGAGATGTTTGGGTTTAGTTAGCTGTATGAAAAATCCATATTGCTATATGTTGATGATTTTACTCAGTAGAATAAAATATAGATTTTAGCAAAATTAGTGAATCAAAGTATATAGGTTTTATGAATGGTGGCATTTTTGCTCATGCTCCGCAAATTTCTCATTCTGCGCCTTACCCAGGCATAGAGTATTACATTTTGCTATATGACACGTGGACAGAAACAGTTCACTCTAATAGAAGGGGCCAGAAATTACAACAATCATAGCATCTATATAGGTAAATATCTTAACTCTTTAATGCGTAGAGGCCAGATGGTTATACAACACTTTTGTGTTGGATTTTCCTCTTGCACTCAAAGGGCTAAGGACAAGATAGGGTGTGTGTGTGGCATATTGTGAAGCAATTACTCACATCTCTGGTTCTTAGATGGTTAATGACCAAGAAGTAAAGAAAATGTACACCATTCTCCAGCACAACCATTGATTCAGTTAATGCCAATTTAATGTGACATGTTTTTTTAACAGAATAACACAATAATTAGCTCTTTTAATCGGACATGGGTGGGTGATCCTGCTGAATTACAATTAGGAAAAATAGTAATAAATGCAGCAGACCATGACTTTTTCACTTAATTAAACAGCAAACATATCTGATATGTAAAACTTAGCATGTTACAATTCAAGAGCCTGTGTTAGAGATGAAAGCTATTCATGTGACAGTATAAAGACCATTTCTATAATGTGAGTTTTTATTCAACTCTCCCATCCGTGTCTGATTGTGAGCGAGTAATTAAATGGGCTGGATTTTGGCAGAAAATTGAACTGCTTACTGGGCCCAAATTGTGAAGAAAACCTCCTCTGTGATGACCACACCCATTGATGAGCTGTGGGCACGACTAGTTCAGTCTTGTTTGGCCAAACTGAGGCCCCCCAGCTGTTGTGGACTACAACTCCCATCAGCCAACAGCTGGCAGTGGATGATAGCAACTGTAGTCCACAACACCATCAGGTTGCTCATGCCAGTCCAACACTAAAAATTTGCTACTGCATAATGGTGACCAGTTTATCAACAGTTCATATATTGCTGTAATATTTAGTTTATATTCAAATTTGGCCAGTTTTTAACCGTTTTACACAATCTTTTTTGGCAATTTCTTTAAAGATAACCCCTTGGATGCAAACAGAGAGAGGTCTCCAACTCATTGCATAGCAATGTGTCGCAAACCTTTTGAGCGGTCAAAAATGTAAACAGCTGTTAATGTTTGTATGTTATCAGCAAAGTGTCATATCCTTAAAGGGAAATGGATTAATTCTAGGATAAACCAACTTCTCAGTAAGAAGTAAATAAAAATTCCCACAACTGCAAAAATCTAACCGAAAATTTTAACCCTTTGAATGATAGGGCGGTCCCCAAAATGCAAGTTAAGTCAATAAAGACATCTGGGGGGCTGAGGGCAAGGTCATTTAAGGGTATGCCCATTTTTGGGGGTAAACATGCCTAGGAGAGCCTCAGATGCAGGGCTGAATTTATATCCCACATGCCCCTAGGGAATGCACTCTTAGCTCTGTCCATATCCACACCCCACTCCTCACCTGAACACAGCTTACAGTCCCATTCATTATTCCCTAGCAGAAAACACACTTAGTCTATAACATACAAGAACAACAGTAACATAGTAACATAGTAAATTAGGTTGAATAAAGACACAAGTCCATCAAGTTCAACCTTCTCCTCATACCCCAGTAATTTTATAGCTTTCCTGCTACCAAATAAGTTAGTCTTTATCAGACCTTCCTGATCTGCCTACTAATAAACAGTATAACTCTGTATGTTCCCTTTGGAAAGAAATGTATCTAATCTTCTCTTGAATGTATCCATTGTATCTGCCATAACCACCTCCTTGGGCAAAGAATTCCACAATTTAACAGACGTCACTGTAAAAAAACCCTTCCTCTGCTGAAGTTTAAATCTCCTTTCCTCTAATCTCAAGGGGTGTCCCCTGGTCATCTGATCAGGCCTTGGAATAAATAGCTCACCGCAGAGATCCTTGTATTGACCTCTCATATATTTGTACAATGTGATAAGGTCCCCTCTTAGTCATCTTTTCTCTAGAGTAAATAAACCAAGTTTGTCTAGTCGTTCCTTATATGTCAAGTCCTCCATTACCTTAATTAATTTTGTTGCTCTTTGCAGTACCCTCTCTAGTTCTAGTATATCCTTTTTCAGAAGAGGTGCCCAAAACTGCACTGCATACTCAAGGTGAGGTCTTACCAATGATTTGTACAATGGCAAAATAATGTTATCCACTCTTGCTTCAATACCTCTTTTTATGCAAGACAGGATTTTGTTTGCCTTTGCTACTGCTGTTTGACACTGGTCACTGTTTCCAAGTTTGTAGTTGACAAGGATACCTAGGTCTTTCTCTAGCAACGAGTCCCCTAAAATGATTCCATTAAGTTTATAAGTAGCCTTGGGATTATTTCCTCCCAAATGCATGACTTTACACTCCCCCACATTAAACTTCATATTCCATTTGTTTGCCCAGTCTGCCATTTTTTATAAATCCCTCTGTAGAGAGCAATTATCCTGTTCTGAATTAATTACCCTGCATAATTTAGTGTCATCTGCAAATATTGATAATTTGCTTTCTATATCTATTTCTAGGTCATTTATAAACATGTTAAAAAGCAGCACACCTAATACTGAACCCTGAGGTACTCCACTCTCCACTTTAACTGTATTGGAGAATTGTCCATTTACCACACACTGTTCCCTATCCTTCAACCAGTTTTGTATCCAATTGCAAAGGTCATCTCTTAGCCCCAATTTCATTATTTTATACCCCAGCCTTCTGTGTGGCACTTTGCAAAGTCTAGATCAGTGGTTTTCAACCCGTGCCCTCAGTGGCTACTAACAGGCCAGGATTTGAAAATTTCCTTGTAAGAGCACAGGTGAGTTAATCAATATGAACGAGCCTCTGATCAACACACTTGTGTTCTAGCAGGGAAATTCTTAAGTCCTGGCTTGTTAGTTGCCACTGAAGGCATGGGTTGAGAACCTCTGATCTAGATATACTACAACAACTGCCTTGCCATTATCAAGGTTGCTGCTTACTTCCTCATAGAAGCTGAAAAGGTTAGTTTGGCATGATCTATTCTTCATAAAACTATGTTGATTCCTGCTAATTTTCTTATTTTTTTGTGTTGTAATCCTGAATATAGTCCCTTATTATCCCTTCTAGCAGTTTTACCACTACAGAGGTCAAACTCACAGGTCTATAGTTTCCAGGTTCTGTTTTACTTCCCTTCTTAAATAGAGGCATTATATTGGCTCTTCGCCAATCTTGTGGCACTGAGCCTGTGGTGAGAGAATCTTTAAAGTGTAAATATAGGAGTTTTGCTAGCACTGCACTGAGTTCCTTAAGAACCCTTGTATGTATACGATCAGGACCCGGTGCTTTGTCAGTCTTAATTTTGTTCAGTCTACCCATGACATCTTCTTGAGTTAACCCAATATCTGATAATTGCATTGTTTTATTAGGTACTTGTTGAGGCTCTTCTACCATTCCTTGCCCCTTGTACATACTGATGCAAAGAAAGTGTTTAGACCATCAGCCTTTTCCTTATCCTCACTAATCAACTCACCCATCTCATTTTTGAATGGTCCAATGCACTCCCTCTTAAGTTTTTTGCTATTTATATATTTGGAAAACTTTTTTGGATTAGTCTTGCTTTCCCTTGCAATTTGAGTTTCATTATCTATTTTTGCTACCCTAATTGCCTTTTTGCAAGCTTTGTTGCACTCCCTGTATTTTAAGAAAGAATGTTAAGTTCCTGCAGACTTAAATAGTTTGAATGCTTTTTTTTCTTTGTCATTTCATATTTACATGTGCAGTTAGCCACATTGGCTGTGACTTACTTCTTTTGCATTTGTTCCCCATGGTATATACTGTTGGGTACATTTCCGCAACCTAAATTTGAATTCTGACCATTTATCCTCCGTATTTATGTCTTTAAATAATGTATCCAGGTCTACGTGATGCATTGAAGCCCTTAATAATTTGAAGATAGTTTTTTCAAAATTAAGAGTTTTGGTTGAACCTATACAGTTTTGCTTTGCCAAACTGATCTCAAATGTAACCATGTTGTGATCACTGTTTCCCAAATGTTCATTTACTTTAATATCGGATACCATTTCTGTGTTATTCGTTATCACTAGGTCCAATATATTGTTATTTCTTGTCGGCACTTCCACCATTTGTGACATGTAGCTTTCACAAAGTATGCTCGCAAACCTGCTACCCTTAGCACTCTGACAGGTCTCATTTTTCCAGTTGATATCTGGATAATTATTGTATGCCCAAGCTGGGCAGTTTTCCTCATTTGCAATAGCATTTGGGCCTCAACATCAATATTTGGTGGTTTGTAGCATATACCCACCAACACCTTTTTTTTTTTACCTTTTACACCACATTTAGTCTCAATTTCTACCCATAAGGACTCCACATTTTGGCCAGTTTCCTCACTAATATCACCTCTCAAAATTGGATTTAACTCTGGTTTCAAATATAAGCACACACCTCCCCCTTTTCTATTAATCCTGTTTCTCCTAAATAGGGAATAGCCCTCTATATTTACAGCCCAGTCATGTGCATCATTCCACCATGTTTCTGTTATACCAATTATGTCCAATTGGTCATTAACCGCCAGCAATTCTAGGTCCCCTATTTTATCTACCATACTTCTTGCATTTGCTAGCATGCAATTATATATATATATATAATATATATCTCCCTGCATGCCTTTTATCTAAATCTTCATTTACTAGGAATGCCTCCCTATTTTCTACATTTATCCCCACCCTTTCTCCACCCCCCTGGTCATTTACTTGGACCCGGTATCTATCTGCTCTATCTACCCAATTTTTGCTATCTATACCCTCCCCCCCTTTCCTAGTTTAAAAGCTCCTCCAAGCTTCTTAGCATTCGCTCCCCTAGCACAGAGGCTCCTCTATAATTCAGGTGCAATCCATCACTTCCATATAGATTGTACCCAAGAGCAACACCAGCCCAGTGCTCTAAGAACACAAAACACTCCTTCCTGCACCATTGCTTGAGACATACATTAAGGTCCCTGCGCTCCCTCTGTCTACCTGCACTGGCACAGGTAGTATTTCAGAAAATACTAACTTAGAGGTCCTTGTCTTGAGCTTGAACCCTAAGTCCCTGAAATCATTCTTTAGGGACCTCCATCTTCCTCCTACTTTGTCATTGGTACCAATATGTACCAAGACAGCTGGATCACTTCCAGCCCCTCCCAACAATCTGTCAGCCCTGTCCGCAACATGCCAAACCTGAGCACCCTGGAGACAGCATACTGTTCAGCATTCACGTTCCTGGCAGCAGATTACCCAATCTACCCTCTTAATAATAGAGTCCCCCTATTACCACCACCTGCCTTGGTTTCTGCCTACTCTGCATCCCATCTAGCCTGGACAGAGGACTGTTCCCCTGGCTGCTAGAGAAATTAGCCCTCTCCAGTGTTGCCAATTCTGAGCTATCCTCATCAACATCTTCACACAATCTTGCAAATCTGTTGGACTGAGTCAACTCAGAACTGGCCTTCCTCTTCCTCTGCCCTCCTTACTGTTACCCAGCTGCCTACCTGTTGCTCCTCTTCTACAACTCCACCCTCTTCACCACTAACCCCACATACTACCTGCTCTGTGAGTTCTAAACTCCTTTCCAGGTTTCCAATGTCTCGCAATGTTGCAATATTTCTTTCCAAATCCAATATCTTAGACTCTAAAAAGAAAATATGCTCATACTTGGCACAGCGGTATGACCCCTGGAACGATTGCTCCAAGTGTTCAAACATGTGACATGAAGTACATTGCGTGAGATTGTCTAACCTGATATCACTCATGCTTGGTTTTACAATTCAATAAGATTGATACTGTCCTCTAATGCTCACTCTAAGGTAAGTAACCAACTTTAAATGTGACTGCAGTAGATCCCTTGAAATTATCGTCACCTCAGAGCTCTGCTGATTTCCAACTCCTGATTCTATTTCAACTCTAGATTTTTTCTAACTCCTCTTCCCTTGTCTGCAGTCACAAGAAAATGCAGTCTCAAAGAGCCTGGGGAGTGTATTTATAGTAAACCGCAGCCAGGTGACTTCCCTTAGCCAATCACCCTCAAGCTTTTAAGTCATTTATTGCTTTTCAATGCATTGGAGATCTCGCTAGCATCCATCGGGTTAAATAATAGGGTGTAAACTGGTATAGGGACACTGAGATAGCTCTGGTCCCACCCACAACAAATTAGGAGCTCTAGGCAGTTGCCTCTACTGTCCTGTCCTGTCCTGCTCAGATGTAAGTCAGTCCCTGACTAAAAGGTTCTGAGTTTATTCTCACAGAGCCAAATTTCCCTTTAGGTAAGTAGGCAACTGTCTAGAGCTCTGGGTTTGAAGAGGAGCCTCAGGTATGCTGGCCACACCAACATTCTGTTGGTGTGGCCAGTGCAAATATATTGCCAGTGCATACATTTCTGCTTTTTCGTTGCTAGTTTACATATCCCTTTACCCTCGATTACACAACCCCTTGTAGTTAGAAAGGTCTACAATATATTTTGTTGGAGGTCTCTCTAGTCGTCAAGGGGTTAAGAACTTTTTGTAATTGTACATTATATTTTTTATGCTGTGTCATAAATAAAGACATGTTTTAATGGAGATCCTCTTCTCATCCAACTATCATTATAGGATGCTTAGCACCTGAGTAACCCTAATGGTGGCATATGTTTGAAAAATTAAATGATAGGATAATGATATATTCTGTGTAAAGGACAGGGTCAAGGACGGAATCATGTAATGTGTAGAGATGGTGCCATTGGTGGTGATAAGGTTGCCTTTGGTGTTTTACCTAGGGGATCATGAAATGTATATCCAGTCCTGCTTCCTCACATTCAAACATTAAAACATCACACTGTACCTTGTTCGCAGATTCTCAGGTAAAGGTTCTCCATCATACACAGACAAGACATCAAAGTCTTCTTCTAAGGCAAATGAATTGAACACCAGCTGTATCCGGTTCTGCTTTTCTGCACTTATTGTCCATGTGCAATTGGCATAATTTGGATATCCATATGGGAATCCTGGACTCTCTACAGTTCCGTTTCGTTCTTGCAGAGTAAAACTGCAATTTTGACCTGGGGAGATGATGGAAGAAATAGAGAAATATTTGAGAAGGTAGGTTAAACATGGTGGAGACAGAAGACTACACACTGCATTAACCAGAGATGTTGCTAGGTTCCCAGAAGACTCTGGGCTTTGGCCAACCTAATACATTATTAGAATAAAATGCAGTTCAATTGTCCGATTATTGGTAGGTATGGCAGGGAACGTTCAAAACCAATCTGAGATCACTGAAATATTAACTCTTAAATATCCCAAGAATGTAGATTCTAGGTCAGTGGTTCTCAACCAGGGCACCATGGCACTTTGGTGCACTGCAGACATCCACTTAGGATATCGTCTTATCTATAAACAGTTTGACAAAAATGTGAATGCTGAGTTTCAGTTATATATTTATGGAAATTGCTATGTACAATATGATTGTTTTTTGTTACTCTGATTAAGAGACCTAAAAAATAACTATATATTTATGTACTAGCTGAAGAGCCCATGTACACGGGCCACAGTGCCACCTAGCAATGGCCGTGGTGCAGTCATGCACAGTAGAGACTGCCCGCTCCGCGGCTGATACGGAGAGGGGCACACCGAGTTCAGACTGGAGCCCCGCTCCGTTATCAGCCGCGGAGCGGGCAGTCTGTCATGCGCATGACTGCAGAGAGCACAGCTGTCTCTACTGCGCATGATGGCTTCTGACACACACATTTAGGGAATTATTATATAGGATGTTGACCCTTCAATACTCCTTGACAGTTGGTCTATAAGATGTTAGGAGTGCTAAGAATGTCCTGAAAATTCTAGAATGCCTGTTATGGTACATAGAGCAAAACGCATTGAGAACCACTTTTCTAGGTGATATGTTTCTGCTTGCTTTAGCCCAGAGGTGCACCAGTCTCTCCTCATGGTACCTTTACCATACTATAACCTACAGATATCACTGCTATACACATAAAACAAGTAGGACTTACCTCTGCCTTTCTGGTAGAAATGGTACAAATTTAGAGGCAAAAGAAGTAGACAGCTGGTGCACATTGTGTGTTAAATGTCATTGGACTATTTCAACCTGAGAATTAGGCCCTTCAACCTGAGACCCTAAGATTTGAGTCTCAGGGTCAAATTGAGAATTCCTGGTAGTGAGATTAGGTGCATTATATGACCTAAACTGGCAACAAGACCCAGAGATTTACTGAGATCTGGGCCTTTAGCCAAATCAGCCAATACCTAACAATGCCCACAGAAATAACCATCATAATATAATTCAAAGGAACAATCTTTTCTTTTACATAGAGTATGGGCCATACTCTGGAAGCTAAATACAAGCAATTCTGGAGCAATTCAAAGGTATCCTAAGGGATAAATATAATTTGCATTCACTTAAATGGTGTAACGGCTTGAATGGTAAAGATTTAATGCAATGGATTGTATATCTATCTATCTATCTATCTATCTATCTATCTATTATCCATCTATTTGTATTTTTAATTGGGAAATTATATTTTCCCCTATTTTTTCCCCCATGGTTCAGTTGGTTTTCCCCAGAATTGCCCCACTTTTGTGAAAGTACTTATGAACCATAGATTACAGGCAGGCACACAAATGATATAATACCGTGTAACATTTTTAAATGCAAGCATTTAAAGGGATAGTAATGTTTCACAATAAAAGAAGCTCCAATTATTCTTCACCACATTTGTGCCATGGAGAGTGTTATTTCAAAACTGTCAGAGTTGTAGTTCAAGAGTAATTGAATGATAAAGTATCCTCTCCGGCCCCCTTTTACCTAGTGTAAGTCACATCCCCTCAGATGTGGAATCTGGCCCTAGGACCAGACAGATCATAGCAAGGGACAATCTTCTTACTGTGAACATAAGGAAAACCCAGCCCCACTTGACATATTTTTCAGGCATTTCCCTTATGCTAAATGAAGATTGTCCCTCTCTGAGATCCATCCAGACAGCCTTGCTACTCTGAGGTGAGCAGTGTTACATCAGTAAAAGAGGCGGGACTCTTGAACTACAACTCTGACAGTATTGAAATGACACTGTACGTGGCCCAAATACTATGAAGATTAATTGGAGCAGCTGTTTTTGTGAAACAGTACTATCCCTTTAAGTAGTCATAGGGTCAATGTTGTAATGTTGCATTATAAGTTTTATAAAACAGATACATGTAGAGCTAAGCAAAAATCTAAACCCTCTGAGTGCCAGAGGGGTACCCAAGGCTCAAATTCAACTTGCATTTACGTGAAAAACCATATTGTAAGTTTTGCAGAGATATACAGATGAAGTAAATGTCATTGCACATTTTATTTATGGAAAAATAGCTCCACAGCAGGTGGCAATCCGCCACACATAGCTGCACTGTTCACTGAGACTGATGCATTAAATAAAAGTGGTGCAATTCTGGAGCAAACCAACTGCACAATAGAGAATAAATAAAGATTCCACCAAAATGGACATTGATTTTATGGGGCTTTTAAATGCTAGACAGTCCTGCAGAACATTTAAATCAATGGAAATTTGTATTTCTTCCCTTACGGGGAAGTTGGTTTGTCCAAGTATTACCTTAGTAAATCACCTTGCTGTTAGTGAACACAGTAGCTGAAGTTCTAAAAGGAAACATGATGCAGTTCTGGAGGAAATTGTACCATAAGAAATAAAAACATTTAAACAAATTCCCATTGATTTAAATTGGGTTTACACCCCTTTATTGTAAAGAAAGGTCTCAAGTGCATTGCAGAACAATGCATTAGAGACCTGTCTTACATTCAAGGGGTTAAAATACCCACATATACAAAAGAATTCCCATGTGCTGAGTGTTGGAGTGTCTAGCAGCCATCTTGGCAAAACCTAATTTAGCTCAGTTTAACTCAGTAAATGTAATACCTCATTGTCATCTGCCTACCACAACCATTCTGGATCTCCTGTGTTTGCCTGAATGTTACTCTCTCCACTGAACCCTCTGACCAAGGCAATCTAGGCCAAAAAGCTGCAGTCTTGATTTTGTACCAGTCCAGGCTGGAGAATATCCCTCGGCCCCTCATGAAAAACAGTTGTATTCATATTGTCATATAGAGACTGATACCAGCACTAACTTACATCTCAGTGATATGGCACAGTACAAGTTAAAGGCATATAGCTGATAGCACTAAGTCTCATCAAATTTGTCAAATCAGTTCTTTTAGACCTCAAATTCAATGGGGAACTCAAGAAGGTGTGGTTGGAGACAACAGACATTCTAACAGTAATTTGTTAGGCCCATCTGGATCCCTTCTCAGAAGGGCTGGATGGCATCAACACCTGACATAGGACACAAGCATTACCTCTCATTTATTTTTCCAGCACAACAGAGAACACCCTGATCATTGAAGGCAGGATAGAGGTACTAGTGTCCAATTTTTAATTTATTTTTTCCTTTCCACAGTGAACAGATACACTAATCACTGAAGCAAATTTGTCTGAGTGTGTTTAAAAGCTTTTAATAATCCCTGTGCAAGGGCTACTGGTGACCAACTCTTATTCTTCTCTTCAAGAATTCTTTACATGCTAGTGCCCAATATGTCCCTTCGGCTAAAGGATTTACAGGTATTGAGTAAAGCTGTGATGCACTGTACCAATAAGAAATGATTATAAAAGTGGTGCCTTACAATGACTCTGGCAATGTCTGCCAGACAGTAATCAAAACAGAATCAATACACACACAATTCCCGGCATAAAGCTGACTGGCCCACCATACCAACCACTGACTCCAAGTCAAATATTTTGTAGGCATTAAAAAAACATGAAGAATGATATGTCTTATCTCTCAAACCTTTATGGTTTGAGAGATATTCACAAGCAAAGTTTCCCCTCCCGCCCCTTTTACCTAGTGTAAGCCATCTCTTCTCAGATGTGGAATGCAGTCCATAGACCAGACAGATAATAGAAGGGGACAATCTTCTTATGAGAACAATGAAAGCCCTGCCCCCTTGACAAGTTTTTCAGGTTTTCCCTTATCTTAACTGAAGATTGTCCCCCTCTGCAGTCTACCTGGGCACCTCCCTTCTGATCTGGCTGAGCAGTGTTACATCAGTAAAAGGGGCAGGAGGGGGATACTTTGTCATTGAATTACTCTTGTACTACAACTCTGACAGAATTGAAATAACACTCTCCAAAGTCCAAATACTATGATGATTAATTAGAGCTGCTTTTATTATGAAACATTACTATCCCTTTAAGTATTTACTATTGCTGCATGAAAAACCAGATCCTTGCTTAGTCTAGGATTTTCATCACTAAAGTAGATGATATTCAACTAGTCTCTGTAAAAGCTGTCTTCCAGTAATGCAAAGGGCCTTAATTCCCCATCTAAAATATGCACTGCTATGCTTCAATGGATGAGAAGGTAGAGATTCTCTTCATGCAAGAAACCAATTTCAAAATATGACATTGGGCCAATTTCCACAGGTTGTTCACTATTGTTCCCCTGATTAGGAAAATTGCCCCATAGTAATTCTTCCTCACCAGGCAGATAACAATAGTAAATACATTTTTCTCAGTTATGCATGCATGTATAGCTTTATTCATATGGCACCACACAGTGTGTACACAGTATCTTACAACAGTAGTATGTTACAAGAATACAATAAAAGGGGTTAAAATAAGTATCAGTTGGAAGGAGGTCCCTGCCGTAAGGAAAATACAGTGTAAATGGGTAATATAAGAGAGACAGAAAAGTATGGGAGTGTCAAGTGGAGCAAATTACAGTGATTATTTTATCAACAGGAAGTGTACGGTGCTAGTGTTGTAGAAGATAGGATTTCAGGGTAGTTTTAAATATGAAGGTTGATAGTTCTAGATGGAGGAAGAGAGGTATGGTGTTCCAGAGGTAAGAAGCAGAAAGTGAAAAAAGTATGATATGGCAGAGGGTGTGGATGGTGTATCAAGAAGGGAGTTGTGCACTGAGCATAAGACAAGAGTTGTAAGGGAAACAGCAGAGAGCAGGACTTTAAATGTAAGAAGAAGGACTTTATGGACGATACTGTGCTTAATAGGAAGCCATGTGAGATATCTAAGAAGAATGTGAGCAGGGTCAGTTTTTAAGAGAGTGTGGTGATTCATGCAGCTGAGAGTAGGACAGATTGCATGGGGGAGTGATGCAAAGCAAGGCCTTTTAGTAGTAGGACGCATTAGTCAAAGCAGAATAGACTGAGTGCATGCACAAGAGTTTTAATAGCTGAATGGGACATGAATGGGTGGATTCTGGCAATATTGAACAGGAATAGGTTATGGTTTTTTAGCCAAGGAGTTAATGTGTGAGAAGGAAAGGAAAGAAGTAAATATAATCCATAGGACGTATGCTCAGCTGACGGAATGAATGTTGATTCCATCAACGGTGAAGTTGACATTGGGTGTTTGGTCAGATCTGGGAGGAAAAATGAAAAGTAACATTTTTGGCATGTTTATCTTAAAATGACGGTGAGCCATCCAGGAGCAAATGGCAAATTAATTTGAGGTGAAAGGTCTTGCGTGGACATACAAATTTGGGTATCATCTGTATATAGATGATACTTGAAGACAGATTAATTTATAAGTTTACCCAAAGAAAGGGTGTACAGGATGATATGTAGACAACCCAGAACAGAGCCTTGAGGGACCTCCACAGACAGCGGGACTGTATAGGAGAAGTTATTGCCAGAAGAAACATAAAAGGAACATTATGAGATATAGGAGGAAAGCCATGATTGTAGAAATAAAGAATCTGGAGGATCTAAGAAAGAAGAGAATGGTAAACCTTATCAAAGTTAGATGATAAGTTAAGTAGTTGAGTATAGAGAATTAGCCTTTTTATTTTGTAACTAGAGATCATTTGCCACTTTATAGAGGGATGTGCCTGTTGAGAGAGTTATCATATTAGTTATTTTCATTTTACTTTAAAGAAAGTATATTTTCCCCATGTGACCCTCCAGCCACTTGGGAAACCCTTCCACGTTTACTCAGACGTTTGCATAATTTTGCATTTTCACTGGATCCAAAGCTTCACCCTGCACAGCATTAGACAGATCTTCAGCCCTCCCCTACTCCCAATCCCACACTGGTTCTAAATCCAATAAATCGATATCTAAATGGTTTGGTTAAAATCCACACAACTGGTTGACAAATGTAATCTTCATAACCCAGTAAAGAACTCTACACTTTTCTCATGCTCTCCACTCCTATTACCATATTGATTTTACCTGTCTGAAATGCCAATTATACATTCTCTACAACTCTGCAAAATGAACAATAACACCTGATGTAACCATTCAGAGATCTCCATAAACATGATAGTCCCTGATTACCTCCCAACTTCCCTTTAGAGACTTATTGACTCTTCTACCATTACGGTACTTTACTAATAACACATTGGGGGAGATTCACTAAGTGGTGATAAAGAGGTGATAAAGTGGAGATGGCTTCTCCAGTTTACCACTTCTCCAGCATTCTATACACTAAGATCTCCAAAGTTGAAGAAATCTTGCATAGGCTCCATAGAATAATGTAGGAATTGGAGAAGTGATATCATTGGAGAAGTCATCTCCACTTTATTACCTCTTTATCACCGCTTAGTGAATCTCCCCCATTCTGTTTAATCAGTCCATCTTCTTTGGGCTGCTCATAAACTGGTTATCAGAGGTAAATTAATAGGGATACCTTCATATGAAAGAAACAAAAATCCAAAGATCTTTTACATTTCTATCAAGAACTTTTAAAACTGTAGTTCTTAAATAAATCCATTTCTCATTAAAAAAAAAAAAAAAATTATTTTCTCAAGAGACTTTAAGATTATTTCTGGCTTCTGCTCCATTAATCAAATCCTTCAAAAGGACAAAGAACTTTCCCTCAAATAAAATAAACAGAAATGTTATGAAAAATCCAATAAAGCTGAAAGTATTCTCATTAACAGATTGAGACTCTTGAGAAACAGGCGAAGCAAAGTATGTATTAGGAACTCTAATAATATCAAACATACAAAAACTCTTACAAATTGGTAAAATGTTTACTTCCTTTTTTAAATCTTCATATTGTTCTGATTCTCTCTCTCTCTCTCTCTCTCTCTCTCTCTCAGTACAAAATCACTTCATCCATCTTTGATACAGGAAATCAACTCCAATTTAGACTCTTGTTCCCTTCCAAAAATGGCTACTGGTCTTTCTAATAAAATTAATACCCCAATAACCAGGGCCGGATTTGTAATTAGGCAGAGTAGGCATCTGCCTACAGGCACACCCCACAGAGGGGCGACTGTTATTCGGATCCCCCGCTTGGCGCCCACGGCCCACAACAACATGGTGAGGTCTCGGTCTATGCCTTCTTCGGCACAGACTTGTAGCTGATGTGAGCTCCCTTGTTGGCTCTTTAGTAATGCAGAGTGCTGGGAGATGACATCATGGAGATGATCATGGAGGATAGCTGGAGATGATCATGGGGGCTAGTTGGAGATGATGAGGGCAATTTGGAGATGAAGGGGGCAATGTGAGGGCACTATGGATGGAGATGGCAAATCGGGGGGGGGGGGGGCGCTTCAGATTTCTGTGCCTACAGGCTCCTGAGATGTAAATCCAGCCCTGCCAATAACAGCCGAAGAACTGAAAGGTACTTTTAAGCAGCTTCACTTAAAAAGCACCCCTGGCCCAGATGGCTTTACCTATAAATAATAAAAACTTTTCTGCCAGTTCTCTCAGCTCCCCTCTTTAATCTTTATTGTGTGGTTTGGTCTGGGTCCAGCTTTCCTTGTTAGAACCCATATATCTCATACCTAAAGAAAACAAAGCTCAGTCTACCAGAAAATTACAATTAATTCACTAATTAATACAGACACCAACATTTTGTCCAAACTTATAGCTAATCCCTTTCAACCATCTCTTCCTTTCATTGTCCATCCTGAGCAAGTACATTTCATCATATCTGCCAAGCTTTTAATAATACCAGGAGATGCTTTGATCTTCTTTGATAGATTCATAAATAATCCATACATGCTGTCCATCTATCCCCTGATTCTGAGAAGGCATTTGACAGTCTTCTGGCCTATTCTGCATTGTACTTAAATTCAGTTTTTGTCCATATATATTGTCAGTGGTGTTAAATCACTATAGTATGCCTCTGTGGCATCTGTCCTGATTCCTAGAACTCCCCCTTCTTTTTCCCCCTATTGGAAATAGAATAAGACAGGGTTGTCCTCTACCCCCTACTATAACATCTATTTTCCAATAATAATTGCTAACAATTTCTTCGCATGGATTCCAGTAAAAGGCATATCATATAAAGTTGCAACTTATGCAAATTATAAACTCCTTACCATCAACCTTACTAACCCTCTCACTTCCATTTCTACTTTGTTAAATTTAACAGACATTTTCCCTCCTTTTATGGCCATAAAATCAATTTCAATAAGTCAGAAGTGTGAACATTCCAAAAGATCTCACACTCTTTTCCTCCAACATTGAATTTTAAGCCCACTTCCATAAGTAAGTACCTTGTAATCTTCATTTCCATCTCTCCCCTTTTCTATCAGAAAAATATCACCATCTGATCGATAAATTAACTAAGGCTCTGGATCACTGAAAAAAGTATTATTTATCCTAGCTAGAAAGAGTGACCTTGGCCAAAAGGAATAGTTTTTCAATAATTTTGTATGCTTTTAAACGCTTCTCAACCCTTTAAATCTATGTGAATCCACGTTTCATTCTAAGATTGAAGTATTTGGGCAGATCATTCCCCAGATTATCTAGAAAGGTTATATACAACTATAAACTCAGACGTAGTCTTAGCCCCCTAAACTTCTCTCCTATTATTATGCTCCAGTCCACAGCTATCATAGGTCCACCTTCCCCTTCCTTCAAGAGATGGGTTGATTAATCCTGACAAACCTCCATTTTTTCTTACATTTGAATTCTCTAAGGCTAGGATCTCAGTCACGCTACCTGTCCCTCTATTACTAACTTCCCTCTAATTTGGAAAAAATGTGCCTATAAATGTAAGTTAACCACCTCCCCATCTCCTATAACTCATACCTCCTAAATAAACTTTTGTCCTTGTGCGGGGGGAGACTGCAAGGCCGTTTGTTAACCTGAATCTAGCAAATATTTACAGATCCAAAGACCTTTGTTAACCAAGAAATGGTATACTTTGACAATGAATTTTCAAAATATCCTCAATCCCATTAAGGCATCTTTAGTTTCTTAAAATGTTGCAGTTTCACTCTTAGACATTCTTTGGGAGAAATAAGCTATTATAATTGCACATATTTTGAAACATTTTGAATGGAAAATCATACCTATCTGGGTCAATATTTAAATACTTCTATCTCCATACCCAAAAGTCCTCAAATTTCATTACATGCTTACCTGGAATATGGACCTGAGTTTGGTCCAAAACTAATGCCTCAATTTATTTGTCATGCAGAACACAAGATAGAAAAAATATGTAAAATAACACTTGCTGCATATGCATGCATAGTTTCATACCTTGAGTATACTTAAAGAGCACCTATTAACATACCTGGGAACTCTCAGAGTTTGACCCTGAGACTCTGGGTTTTAACCCAAATCTCAGGGTCTCAGGGTGAAGGGCCAAATTCTCAGAGAGATCTGTGTCACCTACTATATGAATTTCCCCAATTAAGTGTTTCCTTAGCCTCTAAACTGGTGCCATTAGTACTAGAAAGACAGGGGGAGATGTCCTGCTTGTCTTGTTTGTGTTCAGGAAGTGAGTTATCCAAGCTGTAGCATGTTAAAGGTCCCTCGCACACGGACCGGAGCACCTCTGTGTTAGAGCAAGCAGGCGCATATCGCATAAAATCTACATTATGGGAAACTTTAAGGGTTAATATTTCAAAGATCTCAGGGTCAGCTCATCTTGAAAGTTCCCAGGTATGCGTATTAAATAGCCAAAGACTAAACTGTCCGACCACAACATGGCTCTTATTAGCTATTTTAGGGGTCAGAAAACCAACCACTATCACTAAATGCAAGGTTGGATTAAATATGAAATCAGTAAAACTGCAGTCTTGTACTTTATTTATGATAGTGCTAGATCCATTATAGTGAAGGAAGCTGTAAGCACAACTTCTGCAAGTAAAACTCAAGACTTCAAACCTTGCACTTCTCTTACTCTAAGCAACAATGACATTTTCTAACCATCAAAATGCCTGTTATGCTACATAATGCATCACCTGCTAGATCAGCAGGTCTTAGAAACTAGAATTATCTCATCGTAGCTGCCTTTTAAGTTCTATGAAAGTATAAATACACAGACACTATGTTCTTTCTTATACAGAATAAGCAAACTTTAAAGTATATAAAATAAGCAAAAATGTAAACAATCACTAAAGGCAGGAATACACAGAATGTAAAAATTTCAAGGAATGGAAATAAAGTATAATTTTCTTCCTGTGGGAATTTCCACTGAATAGAAGCAATATGTATGTTTACCATGGTAGTCCAAATGTGCTCATGCCTTTCAGCATCCAGGCAAAAACACATCATCATGAAAGTTGAGTATATGTGCTTACATACAACTTATTCACGCGTGGAGGTTTTCCGTGGGTAGAGGTTTGGGCAAAAAAATAGCCTTTCTGAATTTATATGGTAGGCAAAACAGGATGTTTACCACTTATTACCACTTATTTTTCATCCATCCACTCTTAAATCATTACATTGTGGTAGAGGTGATTTTATTCACTTTTTTTTTACCACAAATAAGGAGTGTGCTCAGATATTATTAGTACAAAACCTTTTTTACTTTCCTCTCCCTACCTATGGAACTCCATACCCCTCTCCCTACATCATGAACATTCCCTCTCTGTCTTTAAGTGTACCCAGAAATCTTATCTTCTGGAGCACTAGTACCATGCATTACCCTTTGGCAAATTCTGCACTTGTAATCATAGCACTTGACACCCTCATACCCTGTTGTCCACCTTCTATTGCCCTTTTATACTGTAAGCTCCTTGAGGCAGGGACCTCTCTCCTATTGTTTCTATGAATGTGCCCTTTTATTTATTGTAACATACTTCTATTGTAAGGCGCTGAGTGCAAAAAGAAAATAAAACAAAAAGAAAAAATATCTTATGAGCACCAAACCTAACCCTAAGAGATAACAGATGGGAATAGTATTATAAGGTGGTCAGGACTGGTGCAAGGATTTTTTTATACACAGGCGAAGGTGCATTTTGATGCCCCCCCTCCCCGACAGGGACACAATCCCCTGACCCCCCCCCGACCTTGCCACAATCCCCTGCCCCGCCCACATATTCACCTCCACACTCTCCCCACCTCCAAATTGCCCCTTCCACAATGCTCCCTTCATCTCCACAATGCCCCTTCCACAATACCCCCTTATCTCCGCATTGCCCCTTCATCTCCACAATGCCCCTTCCACAATACCCCCTTATCTCCGCATTGCCCCTTCATCTCCACAATGTCCATTCCACATTGCCCCTTCATCTCCACAATGCCCCTTCCACAATGCTCACTTCATTTCCACATTGCCCCTTCATCTTCACAATGCCCCCTTATCTTCACAATGCCCCCTTATCTTCACATTGACCCATCCATAATGCCCCCTTCATCTCCACATTGCCCCCTTCATCTTCACAATGCGCCCTTATCTTCACAATGCCCCCTTATCTTCACATTGACCCATCCATAATGCCCCCTTCATCTCCACATTGCCCCCTTCATCTTCACAATGCCCCCTTATCTTCACAATGCCCCCCTTATCTTCACATTGACCCATCCATAATGCCCCCTTCATCTCCACATTGCCCCCTTCATCTTCACAATGCCCCCTTATCTTCACAATGCCCCCTTATCTTCACATTGACCCATCCATAATGCCCCCTTCATCTCCACATTGCCCCCTTCATCTTCACAATGCCCCCTTATCTTCACAATGCCCCCTTCATCTCCACATTGACCCATCCATAATGCCCCCTTCATCTCCACAATGCCCCCTCCACATTGCCCCTTCATCTCCACAATGCCACCTACATCTCCACAATGCCCCCTCCACATTGCCCCTTCATCTCCACAATGCCCCTTCATCTCCACATTGACCCTTCCACAATGCCCCCTTAACTCCACATCGCCCCTTCATCTCCACAATTCCCCTTCACAATGCTTCCTTTATCTCCACAATGCCCCCTCCACATTGACCCTTCCATAATGCCCCTTCGTCCCCCTACCTTGAGTCCCTGGTGGTCTAGCGGCGTGCCACAGCTTAAAGCTCTGTGCCTCCTTCGGCACAGAGCTGAGGCTCCCGCGCGCTGCTCTCAGTAATGCAGAACGCTGGGAGATGATGTCATCTCTCAGCGCTCTGTATTACTACAGAGCTTGGGTCTCTCTGCGGTGTGTAACATAGACGCTGCGAGGGAGCGCTGATTTACACTACTAAGCGCTCCCTCGCGGCGTCTTTGTAACACACCGCAGAGAGACCCAGACAGCTATATTTGTAATTAAAAAAAAAAAAAACTTACCTCTTTTCGGCGCCCCTCCATTGCGGCGCCCTAAGGCAGCTGCCTGTTCTGCCTTAATGGCAGCGCCGGCCCTGAAGGTGGTGTCTGTGAGACACTAATCAGTAACTTATACAGTGAAAGGTTAAAACTTGACTTTTATTAATACAAAATTTAAAAAAACACACAAATTAAATAAAAATAAACCAGTTTACTTGAAGATGTTCTAGGGGTCCTAAATATTTAGTGGTACCCCTCTAGTAATATAAAATGAGAAGAACTTATGTCTTATAGAAGAGTTTAATCTCTTCAGACAACATCAAAGTTTCTGATCATATACTGTGAGCAAAGGATCTCCTGGTGTGTGGGATGCTGCAGAGCTCACAATATATATTTAGTTTGTGAATGGTTTTAACCTTTCACTGTACAAGTTACCAATTAGTGTCTCACAGACACGACCTTATACTACTATTCCCATCTGTTATCTCTTAGGGTTAGGCTTAGTGCTCATAACATACTTTCTTCTTTTTGTTTTATTTTCTTTTTGCACTCAGCGCCTTACAATAGAAGTATGTTACAATAAATAAAAGGGCACATTCATAGAAACAATAGGAGAGAGGTCCCTGCCTAAAGGAGCTTACAGTATAAAAGGGCAATAGAAGGTGGACAACAGGGTATGAGGGTGTCAAGTGCTATGATTACAAGTGCAGAATTTGCCAAAGGGTAATGCATGGTACTAGTGCTCCAGAAGATAAGATTTCTGGGTACACTTAAAGACAGAGAGGGAATGTTCATGATGTAGGGAGAGGGGTATGGAGTTCCATAGGTAGGGAGAGGAAAGTAAAAAAAGATTGAGTCGGGAATGGGAAGAGGGTGTAGATGGGATATCAAGAAGGGAGTTGTGTGCTGAGCAGAGGAGGAGGCCAGGAACATAAGAGGAGATGAGGGAAGAGATGTAAGGAGGGGTAGCAGTGTGGAAAGCATTAAAGGTGAAAAGAAGGACTTTGTAAGTGATGCATTGCTGAATAGAAAGCCATGTCAGATGTCTGAGAGTGATGTCTAAGCTGGTGAGATAGCTCAGTGGTAATGTCCCTGGCTATGGAGCCTATTCCATCCGCAAGGTTGCAGGTTTGAATCCCAGCAGGGTCAACTCAGCCCTTCGTCCTTCAAGGTCAATGAATAAGTACCATTGATTGGGTAATAATAACATCTGTTATTTCAGTTGCCGATTTGGTTAATTCCAAGAGCGTGCGCTGAAAACGCTTTGAGTCCCACTGGGAGAAAGGTGCTATATAAGCACTAGTTATTATTTATTATTATGTGAGCAGGTTCAGTTTTTGGGTAGAGTTTTGTGATTCATGCAGCTGAGCTTAATATAGATGGCACTGAGCTTAATATAGATGGCACTGTTGATATTGCTGTCTGTGGAGAGCCTGTGTGTTTCCATAATTTTCAACAGAGTCTCTTCTTCAAGATAAAGGGGTTTCAAATGCTTTAGTAAAAGTTTCTCCAAAGAGTGGTGAAAATGTGGTAGATTCACGGACGAGACCTAGAACAGGCTAGGCAGAGGTTAAAACATTCTAGAATTTCAAATCTGTGCAAATTTTGTAATACAAAAAAAGATCAAGAAACAAATAAGGCCTATGATTTTAAAGCACGTTGGAAAAGGGCAGTTTGGGATACAAGATTGTTGTTTGCTGTCATATTTTAGAGAACATGTAAAAAACTGCTGAATTAAATATAAAATAAATTATTTAGTGCTGCCTTTTTCTTTGCCTTTTGCTTGAAATTGTGTAGGATTCCGTGATAATGCAGCTTAATTTAAGTGCATAATAGCACAGTACAGTGCGTTTCAAGGTGATTCAGGTACGGTACAACAATTATCTGTGCTAATACTGCCAACCACTGATTGTACCAAGATGAAACATGGCTTGAGTCCTTATACTTAGAGTTATGTCTCAACTGTACCTTTAAAGGGATAGTAATACTTAAGTATTACTAATCCCTATAGCAAAGTACTACTTTAAAAAAACGTATTGCCCCCAGTGTCATCTCTCAAATCTTTATGGTTTGAGAGATGAAAGCTTCTAAAGTTGCCCTCTCCCTCCCCCTTCCCCGTAGTCAGCATTCTAGCTGCAAACCAAGCACACATAGAAGACCATTTTAGTGAAAGTTTTTTTTTTAGTTAACGCGATCCGGTTGTGCTGGAGAGCCACCTGAAAGTCGTACGACTCTCTTCCTTTCAGTTAGCTAGAATGCTGACTACGGGCAAGGGGGAGGGAGAGGGCAACTTTAGAAGCATTCATCTCTCAAACCATAAAGGTTTGAGAGATGACACTGGGGACAATATGTTTTTTTTAAGTAGTACTTTGCTATAGGGATTTGTAATACTTAAGTATTACTATCCCTTTAAGAGTATAGTTAGAAAGGATACTTTCTCAAGGCAATTAACATAGAAAAATAGAACAACTCTGGGGAAAATCAACTGCACCAAAACGAACAAATAAAAAAACATATCCATTTGAATGGGGCTTTTAACCTCTTGAATGCTAGTGGACTCTCTTGCATTGTAAAGCATTCTAACAGTCAAACAGTTAAAGGTCCATTTATATCAATGGTAATCTCAGAGATGTTTATACATTCTCTATAGTGCAGTTAGTTTGCTCTAAAATGGCATATCTTTTACTTTGTAAATAAGGCATTTAAAGGGCCATATGTTCAAAAAGAAAAGTGGAGGAGTTCTGGGGAAAACCATTTGCACTATACAGAAAAAAAACAAAAATTCCACAAATGCTCATTGTTTTAAATGGGGATTTTAAACCCTTGAATACAGATCTCCAATACATTGCTTCACAATGCGTTGGAGACCTCTCTCACAATCAAGGGATTAAAATATCCCTTTAAATCAATGGGAATTTTTAGTTCTACTCTATAGTACAGATGGTTTGCCTCAGAACTCCACTTTTCTTTGAAAATACAGCTCTTAGTGTTACCACAAGTAACATACTCACAAATTACATTTACAAAGATCTTTGTGTACAAGCCAGAGCAATTACTAGGTTGCTAAGAGATCTGGGGCTTGGTCCAACCTAATGCATTATTAGCACACAGTCGGTCTAATTGCACCATCACTAGTAGGAAGATTAGCACCATTATATTTCTCAGGCAGGAGAACTGGGACTTTGCTCCCCTCTGCCACACAGGTCCAAAGGAAACCCCAAAACATAAAATCTACACATTTCTAAAACTGCCAATTGCATATGTTTTTAGAACCGTCCAGTATTATTAAATCCTCCCGGGGAGGGCTTTCTTGGAAAGCAGTTGGCCGCAGGTTGCTCATAAGTCTGAGCCAGTCAGGTCTCTGTCTCAGACTTGTCCCACTTGCTGCTGTATTGCAGTGGGTGGTATGTGTATGCATGTGAGAGGACAGCTTAGCATTTAACATGTGGCAAATGAGCAGATTGCTTATATTTCTGGCCCACTTCCTTACTTATGTTGCTATGGCATTTCATGTCCTGCCAGAACTGTCTTTCAAAGTGCAGCTTCAGAACCTTAACACCCAGATGAGTTTGTGCAGTGACTGTCCTGGCAGGATCTGAAAGGTCATGAAGACATAGTGTAAGCAAGAAACTACATTTCAGTTGTAAGCTCTGTGTATTACTAGTGCAGATCAATATCAGTTGTAAGCTCTGTGGTATCACTAGTGTAGAACCATTTCAATTGTAATCTCCGTGGTATCACTTCCCTTACATGTTATTGCAAATTATAAAATGAACAAGCAGGGGTGGGCTGGGACAGAGGGCTGGAATGAAAGTAAAAAAGGGCAGTTGATTGTATTTGCTCTCCTGTCCAAAAGTTGCCACCACTCCCAATTCCACCCTCCTTTTATGTTTTATCACATACTATAATTTAAAGTTAATTCTTACACTAAAGGAAAAAAAAATCCTTAATCTACCATCTCACATATGATTTCCATCTACAAAGGAGATGTCAGGAGACAAATGTATTTTCTGTTCTGAAATTTCCTGCACCGATCTTTAGACATACAAGTTAAATAACATACAAAAGATAATATTCATTAATTCCCAGGTCTCATTCATCTCTCTATAATCACCATGCCTAATTTTACATTGCGTGCAGAGAATCTCTGCTTATTAGAGGTCTGGTATTAAAGTACAGACATCCCATTCATCTGCTTGCTTTGGAT
Organism: Rhinophrynus dorsalis; assembly: GCA_037306005.1. NCBI lineage: Eukaryota > Metazoa > Chordata > Amphibia > Anura > Rhinophrynidae > Rhinophrynus > Rhinophrynus dorsalis. The sequence continues at coordinate 299,858,787 of CM074719.1, read as the reverse complement.
TTCCACTGAGTGGAATGAATGCAACTTGGACATGCAATTTTCTTTTATCTAGAGAGCTTATATAATAAACAGGCCTGAAACAAGATGGACAAGCTATAATTCCCATCATCCCCAGCCATACATTGACTGGCTGAGAAATATGATAGTTGCAGCCCAAGAACAAATTAGGATGCCCACCTCTGCTACAACAATCCTACTTTTGCATTATCTGATATTGTTGGTATGTCAACAATGACTATTCCTTTATCTGATACAAACCTGGATGACATTCCAGCCAAGTTTGTTTCCCAAGTAGGGATGTGCAAAAATTCATGTTTTTTCCATTTTATGAAAAAAAGCACTATTTGCCACTTTTCCAGTGGGCATTCCCAACAACAGAGAAACCTAAAGATTTTCCACCTTTTCACTGACACCACAGATTTCCCACAAGACAGGTTCCATTTCCCACGTTTATTTTTCACTGGTGATGAAACTTCTGGTCCCCATACTATAAAAACCCAGAATTTGCCTCCATGCAGCACTGTGTAGTTTAGAAGAGAAAAAGAGTGGAAGCAGGCAGGGAGAGGAAGGGAGAGAGATAAAATAAAGTTGTTTTGATTGGAGAAGTGGCTAGCATTATGTTCAGCATCAAAAAGAGAAGCTGTATGTACTCTGCTGCTAATGTTGCTGCTGATACAGAAGTGAAGGGGGAAGTCAGGAGCACAAGCAGAAAAGGGAGACCACATTACTCTGAGCCAATGTACCCCAGTGCCCAGACACCATCCCTGTGGAGAACTATATATAGTTGGCTAGCAGTATGAGCAGCACACATCAACTGCCTCTGCCTGCTGCCGCTGCCAGTTTGCCTTCATCTGGAGAGATGTTAAGTGTGACAACAGGGGACCCTCTGTCACACTTGTCATCCCCAACCAGTCCCATGTAACTGTTCTTATCACTGTCTACAAAAAAAAAAGAAAAAAAGAGACACTCAATGTGCAACTGCTTCTTCACCCTCTGAACCTGTAGCTAGTGTCTTTAGGATTTTAGTTGTTGCTTTCTTTCTCTCCCAATACTATTGAAATCTTTGTTTTTTAATATTTTTTTATAGTAAAGATCACAATAGACTTTTCTAAATATGCTGGTGGTTGAAGGATTCATTGTCAGTTGAAGATGTCTCTCTATTGATTGTCAGTCTGCTATATTTTGTCAGTCTACAATTTAACAGACTTTACTATAAAAAAAACTTCCTTTGCTGAAACCGCCTTTCACCTAATCTTAACCCCTTAAGGACCAGCAGTCCTGGGACATTTCAGTCCCATAAGGACCACTTTGATCCTTGCCGATGTGCCGGTACACGTGACCTGTTGCGTGTATCGGCGCGCCGCTTTGTGGTCTGAAAGAGATTGCTCCAGTCTTGGAGTGGTCAATTTTAGGTCCTATTTTTACTTACAGCGCTCCCGGTGGAGCGCTGTAAGTAAAAAGTATGTGACGTATTTAAGGACCATGACGGTCATAGTACGTCATGTAGTCCTTAAGGAGTTAAAGGGATTGTAATGTCCCGAAAAAAGTATAAGCGAAATGATAGCTGCAATAACAAATACTTAATGCCCTTATTCCTATCTCTCAAACCTTTATGATTTGAGAGATATAAGAAAATAAAGAAGCAGGATCTCATAACGTCCGCTATACAGCGGACGCATGAGAAGGGGGAGGGAGCGGTTTGAGAGATGGAATAAGGGCATTACATGTTTTTTTATTATTCCTATCAATTCGCAAGCAGTTTTTTGGGGGGTTTATGTCCCTTTACATAATGTATCCCAGTGTATGTATTGCTTGTTGTTGTTAAGATTTTGAAGTTAACTGTTTTAATATTAAGAATTTGGGTTGAACCCATAAAGTTTTGCTTTGTCAAACTGATCATAAATGAAACCAAGTTGTGATCACTGTTTCCCAGGTATTCACCTACTTTAATATTGTGCACCATGTACAAGTTATTTATTATCACTAGGTCCAAAACATTGTTATTTGTTGTTGCTACTTCCACCATTTGTGACATGTAGCTATCCAGGGGAGGGCTGGCCTGGGGGGCAGGGGGGCAATTGCCCCCTGGGCCAGTCAAATGTCTGGGCTGGTGGGCCACTCCTACTTGTTGCTGCAAATGTAGCTACACTAGTTATACCACAGAGCTTACAACTGAAATGGAGCTACAATCCAAGTGAAGCTACACTAGTAACATAACTAGTGATGATCGAGCACCCCAATGCTCGGGTGTTCGGGTGCTCTGACCGAGCGCCCCCGGAGGCTCGAGTGCTCGGCCGAGCACCCGAGCCCCATTGAAGTCAATGGGAGGACTCGAGCATTACACCAGGCACCCCCTGCTCTGATGAGGGGAGGGTGCCTGGTCCATAGGAAAAGGGCAGAAAATGATGGAAACACCACAAAAATGGTTCAGGGACAGCATAGGGAGGATGTCTGGATGCATCTTGGACTCCAACGTCGCTGCTGGGAACGATGTTTCGCCCGTAGTACGCCATTTTTACAGACTTACCGTAAAACACACAAAAAGGAAGATAAAAACTAATCTGCGGCTAGGCACACGAAACAGAATGTGACGCTAATCTGCGGCTAGGCACAGTGAACGGAATATGTGACGTTTATTTTTTAAACTTTGCACACTAAACAGAATGTTCTGCTAATCTGAAACTTTGCACACTAAACAGAATGTGCTGCTTATCTGCGGCTCGGCACAGTGAATGGAATATGTGACTTTGATATTTTACACTTTGCACACTAAACAGAATGTTCTGCTAATCTGAAACTTTGCACACTAAACAGAATGTGCTGCTTATCTGCGGCTCGGCACAGTGAATGGAATATGTGACTTTGATATTTTACACTTTGCACACTAAACAGAATGTTCTGCTAATCTGAAACTTTGCACACTAAACAGAATGTGCTGCTAATCTGCAACTTTGCACACTGAACAGAATGTGCTGCTAATCTGCAACTTTGCACACTAAACAGAATGTGCTGCTAATCTGAAACTTTGCACACTAAAAAGAATGTGCTGCTAATCTGCAACTTTGCACACTAACCAGAATGTGCTGCTAATCTGCAACTTTGCACACTAAACAGAATGTGCTGCTAATCTGCGGCTAGGCACAGTGAACGGAATATGTGACTTTGTTTTTTTTTTAAATCTCTGCCCCCCCAAACAAAATAAACTGCTGCCCCCAAACACAGTAGTCCTAAAAAGGACTTTTGGGTCTTTTTTTTTAACAAACTCGCTTTTCTTCTCCCTACACTGACTTTCCCTTCCTATCCTCATCTCTCCCTGGCTAAGACTGAGCCGAACTCGCTGGTCAGGTGCTATACAGCACCCGATCACGGGTTCTGGCCAGCCAATCAGTGTAATGCCAGCAGCCAACATGGCTGCTGGCATTACACTGATGTCAGAGCCTCCCTGCACGTTTATTGGCTGCGCAGCAGCCGCGAAACGTGCGGGGAGGAGACCCGAACATGGCGGGCGAGCACATGCGGTACTCGTACGAGTACCGCCATGTGCCGAGAAGAGCGATGCTCGAGCCGAACCGAGCTTCGGCCGAGCATGCTCGCTCATCACTAAACATAACCAATTTCTATTGCAAGTTCTATGGTATTACTAGTGTAGCTTTATTTAAATTGTAAGCTCTGTAGTTGCACCAGTGTAACTCCATTTCAATTGTAAGCTTTGTGGTATTGCTTGCCTTACTTCACAACACTAACCCTTTGAGTGCCCGAGGGGTATGCCACTCATTGCTTCACAATGTGTGGCATACCCTCTGGCATTCAAAGGGTTAATGGCAATTTTAAAATTTAATAAAAGGGGGTGGGCTAGGACAGTGGGCTGGAATGATAGTAGAATTGGGCCTCTTGATTGTAGTTGCCCTCCAGGCCACAAGTTGCCAGCCCTCCCCTGTAGCTATACCTACGCATACTCACAAACCTGCTTCCTTTAGCACTCTGACAGGTCTCATTTCTCCACTTTATATGTGTATAGCTAATTTCTCCCTTAATTACAGTATGTCCAAGGGCACAGCTTTATCATTTGCAAAAACAGTTGGGCCTCAACTTTCTCAGTATTTGGTGTTTGCAAAGTTCTCTTTTACTCCATAGTTAGCTTCAATTTCTACCCACAAATACTCCACATTATCTACAGCTTTCTCACAACTATCTCCCATTAAACTTGGATTTAGATCTGGTTTGAAATAAAGCTACATGTATTTTATGTGTATATTATGGTGCGCTAGCCCTATGGGTTTCTTTAATTTCTTTGCTCTGCAAATATTTTCTTTTTCCCATTCTAGTTGCTTTTGCATCACATTTCTTTTCACATTTCTAATTGATATATAAGGAAATGCACTTAAAGTTCAAATATATAGTACTGTTATTGTAATATAGTACTGTTATTGTAAAAGGGGGATTTACAGGTATAGTACATGGCCTTCTTTTGATTGGCTTGCCTGGCCTAGGTTTTCCTAGAATCATGATATGTTATGCAGACTTTATGTAGTTCGTAGTAGTGTGGTGGGTAAGGTGACCACATGTCTTGGATTGCCCGGGAGAGTCCCAATTTCAAATGTGTGTCCTTTGTCCTGGGCAGACACCTTCTGGGACAATAAAAAGTCCTGGAATGAAGACTCTAGAAGGAAAACTGCATATTGCCTACTGTGACAGAAAGTGATGTCTGTGCTGGGCTACAAGAAAATGGCTTCTAAACAGAGCTCTAATCCTGACATCAGCCGAGAGCTGCAGTGCAATTTACAGTAATGTAAGTTTAAAGGGATAGTAATGTTTCATGATAAAAGCAGCTCTAATTAATCATCATAGTATTTGGGCCTTGGAGAGTGTTATTTCCATTCTGTCAGAGTTGTAGTTCAATTAATGAATTGTATCATTCAATTACTCTTGAACTACAACTCTGACAGTATTGAAATAACACTCTCTATGGCTCAAATACTATGAAGATTAATTGGAGCTGATGTTTTTGTGAAACATTACTATCCCTTTAAAGCTTTGGCTTTGATGTACATTTTCTTTAGCCAAACACAGGCATCGCTTTCTGTCACAGCAGTCTCAAGGGAGTTCTTTCTCTAGTGTTTAGAACTCTGTGGTGTGCTTCACTTTCTGCAGTGTCCCTGAATGGCAAAATTGAAATGTGATCACCGTAGTGGTGGAATGGATCTATAAAAGGGGACTGGTAGTAGTGTTCCAGTCCTTTTGGATCCCCACCCACTCACTTCAAGTGATTTCTGTTTGACAGCAGGTCAGTCTAATCATGAGGATATTAGATATCTTATGTCTCTCTGAGTAATGTTTAGGTGTTTTTACCTAGGTTTTTTTAAAGTCTACACATTTCTCTAAAAGCAATTTCCAGGAGGGGCAAGTTTTACATTTAGGAGCTTAATTTAAAACTTTATGTAAACCATGACAATATGTAATGGGTAGGACTCACTTAAAATGTGGTACCTTGGCGAGGTAAGCAAGCTTGAACATACCTTGGCCAAACCTGGTCAAACTATGCAACAAAACTCTAAAGTTTTAAAATATTCAAAAGGCTTCAGATTTGGATAATTGTTATGGAGTTATTTTTTTGCTTTTGTATATACACCCAATGTCTCCCATTTAATATTTTCGGGATATTTCCACAATGTGTAATTTGGCTTAAATGGAAACCAGGCTGGAACAAATACCGAGTATGCTATTATTGCTACGTTTTTATTATTGTGCCCATTTTTGATTGGAATGTCCATGCCTGGTAGGTGGAGCTATTATCCTGCTCTCTACTAGGTCGTGTAGTGCAGAAACCAACATATAAAGGGGTATTTACTAAGTCAAAAAAAATATCTAGGCTAAATATGTAGCTCTCCTGACCTAAATGTCAACAGAGACACCTCTATATACTAGAATGTGAATAAAAATTTCTATGTCGTGAGATGAACAGAGGAACATCAATTGGGCTGACGTGTCAAGGGGTGCTGTTCATGGAAAATAACATTCAGCACACAACACTCTGGTAAAAGTAGTCAGTCAGAACCTTTCTCTCATAAATGAACTTAGGCTTCGTCAAACAGCAGAGACACCTCTATATACTAGAATGTGAAGAGGAACATCAGCTGGGCTGACATGTTTCAAGGGGTGCTGTTCATGGAAAAGAACATTCAAGACACAACTCTCATAACCTAGGCTTCATCAAACAGCAAAGACATGAATAAGGTAGAAAAATAATAATAAATATCAAAAGAGAGAATGTGAGTCCACTTTCTATTTTTCAGGTAAAGTCACACTGGTGCTCTTCTCTTCGAGGTATGATCACATTAGTGCATACTGGCAGACACATTACTCTAGCATTAGAACCTTAAAGGGATAGTAATGTCTCATAATAAAAGCAGATCTAATTAATCATCAAAGTATTTGGACTTTGGAGAGAGTTATTTCAATTCTGTCAGAGTTGTAATTCAAGAGTAATTCAATGACAAAGTATCCCCCTCCCACCCCTTTTACTGATGTAACACTGCTCAGCCAGAGCAGGAGCGAGGTGCCCAGGTAGATTGCAAAGGGGGACAATCTTCAGTTAAGATAAGGGAAAAACCTGAACAACTTGTCAAGGAGGGCAGGGCTTTCATTGTTCTCATAGGAAGAAGATTGTCCCCTGCTGTTATCTGTCTGGTCAATGGACTGCATTCCACATCTGAGAAGAGATTGCTTACACTAGGTAAAAGGGGTGGGAGGGGAACTTTGCTTGTGAATATCTCTCAAACCATAAAGGTATGAGAGATAAGACTTTCTATCGTTCTTCATGTTTTTTTAATGCCTACAAAATAAAATAAAGATAAAACTAAGTATTACTATCCCTTTAATACCAGCAAGCCCTGCATACCAGCCCCATAGCATGCACACATGGGTGTTATTTTATCTATGCCTTGCTTAATACATTGACCTTATTATGGCTTAGAGGAAAGGGGTGCCCTGAAAACTCACATACAACAACACTGGTCTCCTCCTGGTGAAACTGGGTGAAAAATGGATGACAAATAAAAATTTGATTTAAATTAGTTTTTTTTAACCCCTTGAATGAAATGCATTGGAGATCAATTTGTCATTCAAAGAATTATAAATCACATATAAATATATAGGAATTTTACAAATGTTTATTTGACCCTAATGATGCAGATGTTTTACTCCAGAATTAATGTGATTTAACCCTTGAAAGATCCGAGGGATGAGCAACATTGTGCAATATTCCTTATTGTGGTCCAATAGTATTTATCAGGGTTGAAGGAGAGGTCAGAGTCAGAAGTGATCCCCAAATGAAAGCTTTGGGCACTGACAGGAAGTTGGAGTCAGTTAGAGTTCATACATAGGGACGGAGTCTGATTAGGGAGAATAGGGGGTTTTAGGCAAGCAGGCACTGCTGGGGCATCCAGGATGATACAGCAGAAAGCCAGTCAGTGACACAAGACAACAGGGAAGGAAAAGGGTCAGAGGATGAAAGGCAGGTCATCATCACAGTAAAGGAGGTGTTGATATACAAAGTGTGTACATATTAATGGCCCTATGCGCAAAAAGAGAAGCAATTCTGGTGCAAACCAGCTACACCTCAGGGAACAAATATTCCTCTCCCAGGTCCCATTGATTTCAATGTGGCTTTTATTCCCCTGAATGCTAGAGGACTCCGATGCATTGTGTTCAAGGGGTTAAAATCCCCATCAGACCTAAGACACCAATGAAAAATTCATTATTCTATTGGCATTCATTTGTATCCCTGAAACCTATTACTGCTGCATCAGGATGAGCTCCTAACCTCTGACCCTTATTCATGTTCCTCATGTGGGGAACTTGTTCTTAATGCTGATGTTTTTTTCTTCTATTCTTCATCTTTTTCTTCTTTATTTTCCCCACAGCCATTTCTTTAATTCTGCATAAAATCAATATAGTAGGCAGGGGCATAACTAGAATCTACTGGGCTTTGGGCCATAATCTGATGCTACACCCTTCCTACATGGTCTGAAGCGCTTACACAGACCCCAGATGTAACTCACCACTAGCGGATCTCAGAAGGTCTTCACTTGGTGAGGAAAAACAGAGGGGAAAAGTAAATAATTTGCAATCCCATTTGCATCATCATTCCTGACCCATAAGCTGACAGTTAACCTTTTAGTGTCCTTAAAATGCATTGTTAACCTCTCTAGTGTTCAAAGGGTTAGTAAAGGAATAATAAGTAATGCTATTCTTAACTTCCTGGCTAGCTGCAGTTGTTTGTTTGATTATTTCAACCAACCAACAAACAAGAAAAAAAAGTGCTCTGATTGTAAGAGGTCACAGGATAGTGCAAAAGCGATGGGCCCCTTTGTCTACTGGACCACCCTGTCTCAGTTGCTCTCTCCAAACTCCTTGCAGTTAAGCCCCTGATAGCACGTGAAAATGGGAATGGAAGTTCCTGTTTTATTTTTAGATATTGGAGTAACATAGCAGATTAAATTAAATATAGTAGAGTATTTGAAAATTTGATTAGAAACATAAAGTAGATCTTCATGTTCATCTAGCATACCATAAAACAGGTAGAAATTAAAGAGAACCAAAAAACATTGTTAGTTTGATATTTCTATGAATCAGGTTTTTTTCCTGATGATAAAAATTTGTTTTGCAAAAACATATTTTGTTCTTGAAACAATGAATAAAAGAGATGACGTGATATTAAAAAAATATCAATACCAATTAAAGCAGGTTCCTGTCTAGATCTCTCAACAAGGTAGGAGAAAGAACCGCTGGAGTTAGTTACAAATCAGAATTGCTGGAGGTCACTCTAGCTCTGCCTGCCTTGATCTCCATTTTCTTGTCTTCTCTTCTTACCCACTCTCTTGTTCACTCCCTCTCCTACTCTTCCCCATCCCTCTCTCTCCCGCATACTCCATGATTCATTTAGAAATGATTCAAATGGAACCAGAATTTTCTCACAGTCCAATACATAGGTGTCAACACATTCTGCTGCACTGTACAGGCAGTAAAATTAGGTTGATGTATGATTGAGAACTGGATATTTCAACTGTAAGGAAAATTTTCAAATTCTCATAATTCCCAGCTACGCAGTTTGAGACCTCTCTTGCATTCAAGAGGATAAAAACACCATTTAAATCAGTGGGGATTTTTCATCCCCTATAGTACAGTTGTTTTGCCCCAGAATTACTGTAGTTCGTCTTACTTCATCATCCTCAATCTCTCATTGTTAATATAATATTTTACTGCATATCCTAATTCTTTACATCACACCCTTGGATTTAGAGATGTCTTCAAAGCATTGCTTCAAGATACAGACAGAACATTTAATACTTAATTTGTAATCCTCCACAAAGAATATAAATGAGGGGGGTAAGTTTTGGAGGGCATGTGAAATTATATACAGGTGCAATGCTGGGTTTGATTGTCTCCATGGATACAACCACTTAACATCTGAAGAGATGAGAAGTTAGTAAAGGATTCACAGCTGCCTTGTTAAGAAGAGAGCTGAGCAAATATCATACATGACTCAGAAGTTAGGAGACACGCACGGAAAAAGATGTTATTCTGTCATGTAACAAAAGAGCGATGTTGCAGGCAAACAACCATAGCATATTTTTGCTTGTTGAAGAGTAAATAAAGTGAATTGCTCATGGAACAGGCTCATAGAGAACGTGGTAGAGGCTAACAGAGAAAGAAAAATATAAAACTGCTTGTGAAATGCATCAAGCCATCATGGATATATAAATATAGTGAAAGGATTAAGTAGGTTTTGAGGTTCCACAACAGGTATGAAAAGGTAAGACTGGATGGGTAAGTGATTAATATTTGGTGGCACATTCTCTGGACCTTTTTACTGTCCATAACACATTTCCTTGGAACATGTCACACTAATTCCTTCTTTTAATTTTGCCATCTGATTATAAGGCCTTCCAGAACTTGAATACATCATATTATTTATGCATGTGAATATCACCTAATTCAGAAGTTGCTCTGCAATAATGTAGTCAGTTTTCCATATCATCCTTAAAAGCAAATTGACTTGCTTATAGCATAAGGTTAATTTCAGTACTTAATGAGATTCAGTTGTGTCAACTCAACACAGGAGAGACCAATATTCCGATTTCCACTAAGACAAGGCAGAAATGTAGCTAAGACTCATATTAATAGGGCCAATACCTTCAATGTAAGTTTATCTGGGACAATCATATTTAATGAATAATGAATCAATATTTAATTAAAAATAATACAGAGCAAACTGTTGTTTCAGATTCAGAAACTATAGTATACCCTCCTGATACTCCACTAAACAGGGAGAAGAAGTTAGGTTGATAATGGGGATGGTGTCCTCCACATTGTTGTTCTTGGGGTTTGGCACTGATCAGAGACACTGTAAACCCTTCTACCATATTGCAAATTGGCTAGTGGTACTGTTCATGAATACAGTCATCTACTTGTGGTCACTGCTGGAGGTTACATCACTAGGTGTGTTTGCTTGTGTGTGTAATAAAAATGTTCTTTCCTGGAACCAGGAAAGAACATTAAATAAACCAGCTAGTAGAAAGGAGAGAATCATGATGGTAACATCAATTTTTAGGGGACTTATAGTGGAACTATCTCCTTATTATGATTTACTTTATTCTAAAAGATCTTACAAAACCATGTTTATGTTCTGTTAGTAATTATTTTCTTTTATTTAGCTTTATTTATTTGTCCTACAGATGGGTTTTTCCTAATTAAGCATTCATGGATAGCATGCCATTCAGAAAATAATTCTCCTTTGAATTCACTTATATTATTACATGCTTAACACAGTACCTAATTTATTTGTTTTGTGAATGCCTAGCATCTATGTAGTGAGTAATCTACAATGACAATTCTCCTACTCCTTGCACCAGGGGAGGTCAGTGTGGGAGTATACAGAGAAAGCAAAGGAAAGAATCTGACCCAAGGAACAACTCTTGCTCTTTACTAATTTTCACACATTATGATAATAAACATAAAGAGAGATCAAGGATATCCTTCTGTCTGTGTGCACATAGAAGGGGGATGGGTGATCACCCTCTCTCCATTCCATTTATAAAGTATCAACTATACAGGTTGGAGAAAAAGGTCTTGTGGTTCTCCTCTCTTCAGTTAATAATAGAAAGGAGAGGGAAGGAGACAGTGGGAGATATGAGAGTATGGAGGGACAATTGCAAAGGAGCTGGGGAGGTAGTTTTAGTAGCCAATCAGCATAAAATAAAATGTTAATAACCTTAAGACCACTATATATATATATATATATATATATATATATATATGTATGTATATATATATATATATATATATATATATATATATATATATATATACATGTTCTAAGTTGCTAAAAGTAATCAGGTCCAGTAAAGGAAAGTTATAAAGCTGAAAATTGGTAGGCTCAAGGGAATCTGAGGTGGTGGTAGCTTATCTCTTCGACAGCCAGAGAGGTACCCAACACACTGATTATGCAGGCTGCATTGGAATAACAGATGCACCATGCTGTCCAGTTTCAATGACTGTTTTAACTCTTTTAGTGTTGGGGTGCTCACATTTGGTCACCCTAGATGGAACACTGCATGAAATTCTATTCTATATTTCACTATTCCCAGATGTGCGTATAATTGACCAATTTTTCCTGGGACACAAAAATATGACATGTCCATTATCCCATTCTAAGGCATGTCAGCATGTTTTTCTTGGAAATGTATTGATAAAGGTGCATTGTGATTTGACTGAGCTCTTGCCAAGCTGATTCTGATTAAACTCATAATAGAGATGCAAATCTTTCCTCGGCATCCGAATTGATGTATTTCTGCTGCTGTCCACTGGGAATTTTTCAGCAAGGTTTTTTTTTTTTCTTTTTTAAATCATAAGAATTCTAAAATAAATAGATTAATTTTTTTGATAGTTGTTTTGGGGTGTATGCTTATTTAACTGGGAATGAATGGAATACAATATTTATTTCAATATTCATATTGTAAGAAAGAAAATGAAGACTATGCTTCTGGGAGCAATGCATAATTTGTTTTCTGATTAACTGAAATGGCTGTTTACTTTCCAACATGGACTTGCAGGGTAAGAATAGAAAGCTGGCAAATTATTTAGATTTTGTTCTTTGATGTCCCAACAACAGGTTTCGCTACAATTAATCACTGCTTTCTTTTTTGCAGGTGTATTACTGGCATGATTTTTTAATATCTCAGCTGAATGAAAAATACGTCCAATCAATATTGCTACTATTTGCTTCAACAGAAATCCAGTCTAGATTTTTTCATTACAAAGAATAGACGTAGAGATTCACATTTTGAGGGAATACTAAGCCTGAGTTGCAGATGTGGCCAGAATGTTGCTCCTGCAGCAGACTGCTTTATGAAGGTCGAAAGATATATATGTTTCCAAAGCATCTTATGTGACTTAGGCACAGGAAATAGAAAAACGTTAACCACCAGGTCCACTGCCCCATCAATTGCCCCATTCAGAACCAATGTTCCCTCTTAGCTGTTGTGCATTTGTTAATAATATAATAAATCTATTCTACAGCATATGTGTACTACTCCAAGATTTTAAGAAACAATAACATTATATGAAAACTTTGAGTAAGGAGTTGGCCTGCCAAATAGGGGTTGTCTCCCCCCCCCCGATTATAAGTGTGTTGTTTGGCCTCTGCACTAACGTATCAAATTGGTATCACTAGTGCAGTGGCCAGACACAGCTATTAGAGACCTGACTAAGACAGTCTTTCTCAACCCTAGTCCTAACGGACCACTCATGGCTGTGAGAGTTAAGCAAAATTACTAATTAACTCACTTGTGTTCAGGCAGGGAAATCCTCAAGTTCCAAGAGAGAGAATGCCAATCTGCCCCACGGATGCCTGGTATGCCTAAGGGTTCATGTCTCAAGCTATGGGTAGTAAGCAGTTATGGATACATATGTCTGCATACATATAGATCATACCCAGATATTTTATTTTACACATATATATATATATATATAATATAAGGAGATCACTGTTGTAGTCAATAAAGATGAGTATATATTAATAAAACATTTATTATGACATGAACATCAATATATAAAAATGCAAGCACATAACAGGAAACAGAAAATGATAACTATAGTTATCAATAAAGAGTCAACCTCTCAAAATTGCCCAATAAAAAATGGTAATAAAAGGCTCTCATACAAAAAGTCCTCCAAAGCGATACAATGAAATAGTGTAAATAGTTCTTCAATATGTGGAGTAAACCACCTCCGAGTAATGTCTGAATGTAATATGTGTAGTTGTATTACAGGCTGAATTGCATATCAGAAGATGAATTCCATATATTTACTGGCTGTGTCCTCTCCCGTCTATACAGATAAGAATATGTGGTGTCCCTGGAAATGTAACAGTTGATGTAAGAGTGTGATAGCGGGCAGATTATAAGCTAACTCCCGTCCTTGATATCAGCTTATACTTCCAACGCGTTTCGTATCACTTAGGATATTTCATCAGGGATATCCAGTAACTGAGTTCAGCGTTCATTTAAACTTTAGCGACATAGCGCTTATTGGATATTGGTTAAGCCCAAGGGTCAACACAGAAAACACAGCAGGACAGAAGGCTCTCTACCTACACAGCTATTTGCATCTCCTTTGCCCGCTTAGCATTTGGAAGTAAACCCGGGAATTATATCTACTGAGAGTTCAGTGAAACACATCTTAAACTGATATCAAGGACGGGAGATAGTTTATAATCTGCCCACTATCAAAGTGCTTACATCAGCTGTTACATTTCCCGGGACACCACATATTCTTATCTGTATAGACGGGAGAGGACACAGCCAGTAAATATATGGAATTCATCTTCTGATATGCAATTCAGCCTGTAATACAGCTACATATATTGCATTCAGACATTACCCGGAGGTGGTTTGCTTCACATATTGAAGAACTATTTACACTATTTCATTGTATCGCTTTGGAGGACATTTTGTATGACAGCCTTTTATTACCATTTGTATTGGTCAGTTTTGAGAGGTTGACTCTTTATTGATAACTATAGTTATCATTTTCTATTTCCTGTTATGTGCTTGCATTTTTATATACTGATGTTCGTGTCATAATAAATGTTTTATTAATATATACACATCTTTATTGACTACAACAGTGATCTCTTTATATTTTCTATGTTTTTTGTTTCTTACCTGTCCACTAACAGGTTTTAGGATAGTAACTGCTGGTGATGTCTTTTATATATTTTTACCAGGTTTGAGAGGATTTTGGCGCCTGGCTTCGCACATTCTTTCCTCTTTTTTGTATATATATATATATATATATATATATATATATATCCTATAACATAAAGTGGTAGAATGCGTCACTCACAGTGAGCCGTAACCGCAAATGCGCAGTAGAGAGTCTCTACTGTGCATGTGTGGTTTCGCACACAGGGAGCTTCACTGTGAGCTGTCTGGAGCTCCCCGCTAAGGATCAGCACATTTGGCGAGTCTCTACAGTCATGCGCAGTAGAGACTCGCCGAACACGCTGCCCCGCTCCGGACGGCTCACATCCTGTCTCTGCTCCGGGGCAGCAGCCGGGGCAGCTGGGTGCACTTTAGCCCGTGTATACGGGCTTTCATACTAATATATATACACAATCCTGAGAGTCCAAAAATGTACATGATGTTGTATCATTTATCATACCTCCATAACCAATGAGTGGAGTAAATTACAATAAATCCCAACCATTGTGTGTACTCTTATAAAGTCATTTTGGAAAGATTAAAAAAAAAATTCTACATGAGTTATCCATCAAGCTAATTAGGTGCAATTCTGGAGAAAACCAACTGCACCATTTAAATCAATGAGAGTTTGATTATCATTTCATTTAGTTTGCATTTTGTCGTGCAGTTGCACTGATTGAGAATAGCACCAATTTAGCTTGAAGTATAAGACTCTGTACAAGTCTTAAATATTACATGTGTTCACAAGGGTGGCTGTCTTCCATTTTTTTTTTTTTTTGAAAATGTGTGTTTCCAACGATCTTATACTCAGTTCAAAGCCATATTTTGTTATAAGATCATTTTGTTCTGCAACGAAAGGAAGTATTGCCCAGCTGATATTATGAAACAAAGTATAGCACTTGCTGGCTGGTGTTATATAATTGAGTATTTTTATGCTGGTCTTACAAAATGGAGTACTGCACTGCTGACATTGTGAAATGGAGTATTGTCCAGCTGATGTTATGAAGTAAAGTATTGCAATGCTTTTGTTATGAAATGGAATACTGGCCTTTTAGTCACATTTAACAACAGCTTAAAAACAAGAATATCAAACTGGTATGACCTGGCTGCCAGTCAGTCATGGACAGAGATCTGTGAGCCTGGCAAGGGGTTGCAAAACAACCCATCCTAGGTTCATTTCAACCACAGGAATGGCAGCTAATGGAAAATGCATCAAACTGCATATTGCTCAGTAGCATTTGGGATAACATCTGCTAGAAGAGTGGGCAGCCCTGACCCTCATCCAGTCTGTTAGTGGCACTTGAGGAGCAAAGTTTACCTAGCATTGCACTACCACTTCTGCTGTTCTGCTGGAGATGAGTGCATGATTCTAGTTTACAATGGCCCTGATCAAATGCCTTTATTGCCCATAGACTACACATATCTTTGGTTTGGTTCCAAAACAAATCAAGTTACACCATGTGAATGGTGGCAGATGAAAGAAATGAAAAACAAAACCAAAAAAATCAACACTGATAAAATAGGGCTGATATTGGAAAAATAATGACAGTTATTGTATACAAAGGTGCAATGTTTGGCTATAACAACCTGTAACATCACAGCTAACCTCAAGTGTCCTCGTCATCTTCAGACAGGGACCATATCCATTTAGGCAGCATAAGTAACTCCCTAGAGTGCCAAATTTCCAGGGCTTCTTTCTTCTGCTAGTCATGGCCCTGGCTCATTGTTATAGGTGCGATACCAATCCCCCTGTTTCAAAACCTGCCCCCACAAACTTGCACATGAATTATGACAGTTGGCCTATTTACCAGTTTATTAACTTCAGTAACATTCCGTTTATATTCTAATTAGGATCATTTATTCTCCAATTTATTTATCCTTGTACTGGTCAGTTTATTTGAGATATTTTTTGCGTTTCTATTTAAAAGACTAAAAGTTTTTTTTGGTTTTTTTTTATAACAGGACACTGTGGAAGAAGCTGGAGGTGGAGTTGTGGGAGGAGCATGGAGGTGGCTACAGGAGGTGCTAAGGGTGCCTAGAAGGGCAGTAAATCTAATATTTTCTCCAAATGAAATTCAAATCATATTACAAACTGGGCAATTCCTTGATGCAATGAAAAACAATGTCAAATTCAGGAAATGTAGTCCTGTCCCACTAGGATATTATATGTGGGAGATCTCAGCAAACCAATCAATTGAGCTAATTCTCGACAAATATGTCCTCCTTCCCTCAGGCCTCTTAACCTTCTTCCAAAATAAATAGCAAAGCAGAGGATAAATATTCCTGATGAAACAATCCATACCAAGTGGTTTGACGTGCCTTATGTCAGCCTTAGATAATGGATATTTTGCAAAGGATCATTGTGTGTCAGCTGAGTCTCTGCATTCCCATAAAACAAAGCAACAAGCCTGCCTGAACATTGCATTTTATGAGGTCATTTATCAAGGGCAGGAATAGTAGAGTGATACAGTTGAAGTAATATTCGCTTTTCATGTATTTATGATACTGATCTACATGCGCTGAAGGCCGTGACTCAATTCCTCCAGGCACACCATTCCCTCTTGAAAGTGCATTGAAGATTTGAACATTATTTCAATATATATGAAGATCTGCACCAATTTGTACTAAATGGCATTACTCTAGAAGTCATCTTTTGGTCTATTAACCTCTTGGATGCAAAATGGGTCTACAACATAGGGTATCAATGCTTGGGGGTCCTCTGTAGCATCCTCGGGGTTAAAGTGAAGATTATTTACTACTTATCTGGTGTTAGAGAAATGGAGTTCAAGATTTCTTAGTTTATCAGTGAAAACTGGCATCAATACACCTTAATGTGAATGTACAAATTAGCCAGTGTAGTTCATGTGATGCTCTCAAACTTAATTGTGGGAATAACTGTATACTTATGAATTTGTCCCCTTCATTAAAGCCTTAGCAAAATTACATAAAATATGCAGGGGTGCTTGAAAAATTCCAAATTAATTTTAATACCATTGTCCAAAAGCAGGAAATAAGCTACACTTGCATATTTGTTCGTACATTCCCCCAAGACAGGCTACATGCTAAGGGGTATATTTAATAAACTAGTGCTACAAAAGCTCAGTGCAAACAATCAATTGCACTTTATTTATTTACACAGTAGCTGAAGTCCTTAACCTCTTAAGGCCATCGGTCCTGGAGGGGAAGTCCTGTTAAGGATCTGATAGAGAAATTCGGCATAATGTCATGTGACTGATCACATGTGCTGGCACATTGAGTGGGGGTCTGAGACAGACCACACCAGTCTTGGAGTGGTCAATTTCAGACCCAGTTTGCACTTACAGCGCTCCCCCAGGAGGCCACAGAGTGAGACCTCACTAGCAGACTACCAAGGATGTAGTTGCAATAGCGCAGTGCAGAACTCAGAGCAAGTACTAGGCAGAGACAGCAAGGAATAGTATATGGTAGTGTAGAGGCAAAGGATCAAGAGATAACAGGCAACACTACCAGCCCAAAGGCAATAGGATCGCACAGTGTGTAGGCAACTTGCAACTCTACCAGCAAGGTAGCTGTGTACCGGATAGGTAGAGTGCGCCTACTGCTATACCTGGAGACAAGTGGTAGTCAGACAGGAGCGGGGAGTAGCATGGAGCATAAGTCAGACAAGCCATAGTCAGGAACCGGATCGGGTAGTCAGCCACAGCCTAGGTCAGCACCTAGGTTTAGCCTGCATAAAAAGAGGTGTAGAAGCAAGGGATGCTAATATTATCCTACCTTTGTATAAATCCTTGGTTAGGCCTCATCTAGAATATGGAGTACAATTTTGGGCGCCTGTTCTAAAAAAAGACATTGCTGAACTGGAAAAGGTGCAGAGACGTGCAACAAAACTGATAAAGGGATTGGAGGATCTGAGTTACAAAGAGAGACTAGCCAAACTGGGTTTGTTTACATTAGAAAAGAGACGTCTAAGGGGTGATATGATTACCATTTACAAATACATTCAAGGTCAATACAAAGAACTATCCAATGAATTATTTATGCAAAGAGCTGAGCTAAGAACAAGAGGTCATCCATTAAGACTTGAGGAAAGGCGCTTTCGACTAAAACACAGGCAGGGATTCTTTACAGTAAGGGCGGTAAGGCTATGGAATTCTTTGCCTCGGGATGTTGTGCTTGCAGATAATGTAACTGCATTCAAAAAAGCAATGGATGCCTATCTAGCACAGAACAATATTGACAGTTATGACAGATGGCTTCAAAGCAAATAGGATATTGAGCCGGGGAACTATTTGACGCACACACACACACACACCTACACTGGAAATTGCTCCAGAGGGATTTTTTGTTGCCTTCCTCTGGATCAACAGGAGTGTTATTGGCATGGGCTGGACTTGATGGACGCATGTCTTTTTTCAGCCTTATCTACTATGTAAACTATGTAAACTATGGATCAGGTAGTCGGACAAGCCAGAGTCATACACGGATCAGATAGTCAGACAGAGCCAATGGTCAAAACCGGAACGGATAGTCAGACAAGCCAAGGATCAAGCACCAGGAGATATTGGAAGCCAAGCAAGGGTCAAATGAGCAACACTGGAATATGCACAGAAACACCACGAAAGGGCAGTTAAGCCCAGTTCGTGAGCATATTATAAGGCTGCCGCTGGAAGGCGGAGCACAATCGGCCACGCAGACAGGAAGCTACAAAATAGCGGGCGCGATGTCAGAGAAGCACGCCTGCAGATAGCAGCAGACCAGAGGATGCAGCTCCAGTCCCAAACCACCGGATAGGAAATGCAGGCAAGCAAATCATGGGCACCGTGATACGTCACCAGTCCTTAAGGGAAAGAACCAGTGGCACATCCCAAAGTCCTTAAGCGATTAAAAAATATGGAATCTTTGTGTGCTTATTGATAAATCCACTTACCTTGCTCTAAGAGGCAGTGCACTTGCAAACAGAGCTCTCTGGAGGTGGGCACTCCCTCCCAACTCCACTTTACTGTTGCCCAGCCATAACAGCCTCAGATTCTATGTATAACAAATATTTAAGTAAAGGAAAAGTATGGCAGGAAGTTGTTACCACCACACCAGATATTAAAAGGACACCCTGCCCGCAACTTAAACCACATTTTTTTTTCTGGGAGGGACTAAGGGAAAAAACTACACAACAATCCTCTTTTCCCTTTTTCTGTTGTAGAAAACAGTAACCATGGGAATATATCAAAGCTATCCCACCAGGATTCCAGGGAGGGAGTGAAAAACTTGAAAACTACAAACTAATATCAACATAGCCAAACCAGAAACAATTTTGAACTTCAGGTGTCAATTGATACCATCACATCAAAACCAAGTAATAGCATATAAGTTACTAGAAATAAGGGAAAAAATGTGCCTACACAGGCACTACAGCCTTTAGGACCTTCTTCCCAATACTAGCTTCAGCACAGGCCAGGACATTGACCCTGTAATATTTAGCAAATGTGTGGAGTGACAACCGGGTGCCTTACACAACTGCTCTGCAGAAGCCTGATTTTTGTTCACCCAGGAATCACCCACTGGTCTGGTGGGATGAGCAGTGACCCTAAAGGGCACAAGTCTTTTCCTGAGTACACTTCCCTGGCCAGTGGTTGCCTCGATCCAAGAGGCCACAGATACCTTAGATGCTGCCTTACCCACACACACAGGTCTTGATGGATAACAAAAAGCAAATCCGATTTGCAAAAAAAAAAGGTCCAGAACAATAAGTATAAAATTCAGACACTTATCTACATCCAGAAAGTGATGCTCCTGCTCCCTTATATTACATTTATTCTTTATTATTATTATTATTTCTTGATTAATATGAAAATCAAAAACCACCTTGGAAAGGAACTCAAAGAGAGTTTGTAGAACCACACTATATCAATGGAAAAATCAGAATGGGTGGTATAAATGACAAAGTCGAGCTGGGCAGACACAATCTTGAAAAGAAAAGTTATCTTGAGAGTCAAGCATCAAGAGACACAGAAATAGAAGGCTCCTTCTGAAACAGTCCAAGGAAAAGGTTTAAGTCCAATTGAGGAGTGGCATCCTGAAAGAATGGGTGGACTTGAGACACTCCTTGTGCAAAAGTCTGCACATCTGGCAGCTAAGGCAGAAATCTGGACCTTGACACAAATAAGACTAAGTCCCTTAGGGAGACCATAGTGTAGAAAAGCCAGAAAACCCAGAAGGTGAAAGGGACATGGTTGTGAACCCTGGTTTTCTACATCCTTTAGTAGATACAGACATGTGGGCATTCAGCATGGTCAAGATGAGAGGTTCAGAAAAACCCTTCTTTCCCAGGAGACTGGCTTCAAGAGCCAAGCTGTCAAAATTAGTCTCTACATGTCTGGAGGACACACAGGACCCTGATTCAAGAAGTCCAGAAGAAGAGAAAGACTCAACAACTGACAGACTTATACCACTCCTGGGGATGTCAGTAAGAAGCAATCAGGATTATTTGTGCCCATGCCATCCTAACCTTCCTTAATAGTTTAGGAATCGGAGGAAAAGATTGAAACATGCTCCAGAGGAAACTGCCACACAATGCCCAGCTTGTCTACTATGAGAATGTCCAAGTCCTAGAGCAAAACATGGAACCATTGTGAGTCAACCGAGACTCCATTAGATTCACAAGACAGTCTAATTAATGTCCCAGTCCCCAGGATCCAGGCACTGGCAACTGAAAAAGTTCACTACCATATTGTTGACCCTCAGAACATGAACTGTTGAGACAGCTGTAACATGAGTCTATGCCCAATCAAGAATCAGAGAAATCTCTTACCATGCAACTATGCTTCTAGTCCCTCCTGTGGTTGACAAAAGCCACTGCCATTCCATTTTTAGACTGCATCCACACCAGTAGGCCCCAAAGTAACTGAGATCAATGCTGAAAGACTAGGCAAATGTATTGTAGCTTTATTATATTAGTGGAAATAAGATTCTCGCTATCAGACCAAAGGCCCTGGGCTGTCGGATAGATGAAAGAGGGTCTACAGCCCTTCTGGCTGGCATCACAATGTATCAATATGGAATACCTTCCTTTGGCCCAAGAGAGTCATCATGAGTGAGAGGTGACACAACTGTCTGGACCAATGTCTGAGAATATCAAGCTGATGTGCCCAAGTATGGAACTGGGTATATGGAATTGCTCCCAAGGCTGAGACTAGATACCCACAACACTCTCATTTAGTCCAGCACCATCACCAAATGGTGAGCCAAGACCTGGGGACACACACACTGTAATAACTTTGGAATCTTGTGGTCTGTTAGAAAAACCCATGTCTGAAGTCTGTCAAATGTCATGGCGAGAAAGAACACATAGAAAATACAGTGATTCACTACCCAAATCTAAGAAGTTTAAGAGGTGTCATATATTTGACTGGATAATGCACTTATGTGTGTGTGTAACAAATGATTAACTAAAGAAAAAAAGGATTGACAATAATAGCACCAGAAATCCCTCTGTTATACAGGATGGGCCAATCCTCGATAACAGAGGGGGTTCTGGTACTATTAGTGTATTTCCTTTTTTTTCTTTTTTCTTGAGAAAGAACCCAACCTTGGATGGATCCAGAGAGGTTTTTTTGAAATTGATAATCCAGCCGTGTTGTTCCAGAATAGACATGCACATCTGAAGATGGAAATGGAAGGCCTCTACTGAAAAAGCCTTTAGCAAGAAATCATCCAGATAAAAAGTAAAGTCGATCCCAAGTGAAAGAATGTGGCCAGGCAATGCTGCTATAACCATTGTGAAAACCCACAGAGTGAAAGCCAATCTGAAAGGTAGGGCAATGAACTAAAAGTGGTGATCCTGAAAAGTGAAGGTAAGAAAGCACTGCTGATATGTGTGTGAACAGGAATTTATAGGTATGTATCTATCTCTTATATGCAGAGAAGCTAAAAACTCTCTGGACATATACCAGCAATGACAGTGTACAGAAAGTCCATCTTGAATGAAGCAATTGAGATGCTTCAGGTCCAGGACTAGATATTGGAACAGAATCCCACTAATCTCTCCTGAGATGGAACCTGAACTAGAAACTATACATATCAGTGTTTGGATCACCTCTAGGATCTGAAGAGCTTGTACAGGATTGTGAGAAAGGCTGGATATGAAAAAACAACAAGGAGGCAGGAACTTGAAATCTATGCAATATCACCTCAAAATCACTCTTAGAAGCCATGAATCCATTTCAGAAATAGCCCACTTATTGTCAAAAAAGAAGCAGATGCCACCTAAATGACTGAGGTAGTCCAGGCCTCCAGGAGTCATGCAGAGGAAGACAGTTGAGGAATTATGGGGAGAATAAACTTGGATCACAGAGAGGTTATCATTCATAGCATAAATGTACTGATGAAGGGGCGAAAATAACTAACTTTCCATGCAAAAGAGAGATACTTGGGAATGACCTAGGTCAATATAGATCTTTTGTGTCCAGTAGCGTGGCTAGTGACCTTCTCCAGTTCAGGGCCAAAGAGTTGCTTGTCCAAGAACTGAAGAGAAATAATGGATTTTTTTTAAAACTGATTTGCAGAGTAAATATTCAGCCACAGGGTAACCCCTCTGTGATTGACAGCCCCAAAGACTTGCCAGTGAATATGTCTAAGGCTGTCTCACTAAGATATACATTGGCTTCAACAATCTTAGAGCTGGAAAGGACAGGATACCCTTTTGGAACCTCAGGTTGAATCATTCCAACAATTGCTTTTCACCCATGCTGTAGCAAATGCCAGGAGCAAGGTAGCCCCAGAAGCAAAAAATTGTCTTAAGAAGAGAATCCATGTGTTTATCCTCTTGATTCTTGAATGCAGCTGCTTCTGCAAATGGCAAAGCTGTGTGATTAGAAAGGTGAGACATAGAAAGATCAACTGCTGGAGGAGAAGTTCACTGCTGCATCAGGAGACATAGGCTATAAAAAAGTGCCTGGGAATGAAACGCCTCTTATCAGGTTATCTCCACTTCTCATGAAGCACCTGGTTAAATTAATTATAAGGGAGAAAGAAAACGACATCCCTTTTTCACAGTTTAAAAATGTTCAGGGAGGAAGAACCTAAATCTGAGACATCAGAGATCTTAAATGTCTCCATCATTGACCCTCCAATGAACTTCCATGGTTTTCCTCAAATAAATATCTAGGCATAAGAGAGGAATCATCAGCACTGCTCTCCCCAGTTTCATCCTCTGCACTATAGGGGACAAATCCAGTTGCATTGGTAAGCAATGTACTGGAGACCTTTCCAGCATTCAACGTGTAACAAACTCAGCTCAGCAAGTTTTTATTTGTTCCCTATGGTGAAGTTTATTTACTCCAGAATGACTCCAGTTCATCACAATACATCATCCTCGATATCTCGCACTAGACAAAATAGCTCTGCTTGATAAATACATAATCATGCTCCCCCAGAGAGATATGGCAGGCTCCTTCTGCCTCCAGATAGATGTCATTATGGTCTCACACACAGCAGAGAGCCGTGTATGCAAGCTTTCCTACAGCACAAGTAGTGAAAAGATTTCTGAACAGATAGATCTAGATCAATAGACATATATAAATAAAACTTTGCTTATTTACAACAAAAAAGTGTTGGTGCTTTGACTGATCAAAAATGTTGTATGGATTCTCCTACACAAGACACACAAGGGAGGGTTTGCTAATATAATTCTGCTCTCATATAAGCAGTGCAATCAATTTCTGGTGCTGTAACTGCCTAATATCGATGTACTAAATTATCTATGCTGAAAATGTTACCTCTTTACACTGATTGCACCAAGAGGTGGGTAGGGTGAGAACTTTGTATGGGGAAGTTTTGGGCTCTGCATTTCATTGTGACTTTTTTTCTCAAAGGTACTTAAGGAACAGAGGCACATGCTAAAGGTGTGGCATTCAGGGGTTACTTGCATTAAAGAATTAACAATGGAGATGTTTTTGTCCAGGAATGTACAAAAGCAATCATATGCTCTAGTCTCAATGCAATGTCACTCACCTTCTGCAAGAGGAAATAGGGTACTGTCCTGCATAAAAAGGGGTATATATGCAGAGGATGCAAATATAATTTTATCTCTATATAAATCCTTGGTAAGGCCTCATCTAAAATATATACTGTTTTGGGCACGGTTTCTTAAAAAAAGACATTATTGAACTAGAAAAAAATGCAGAAACGTGCAACAAAACTGATAAAGGAATTTTAGGATCTGAGTTATGAAGAAAGATTAGCCAAACTGGGTTTGTTTACATTAGAGAAGATATGTCTACATCTCTTACAAATATATTCAAGGTCAATAGAAAGACCTCTCCAAGGAACTATTCACTCACAGAGGTTAGCAAAGAACAAGAGGTCATCCTTTAAGACTAGAGGAAAGGTGCTTTCATCTAAAACAAAAGCATGGATTGTTTACAGTAAGAGTAGTAAAGTTATGGAAATATATGCCTTGGCATGCTGTGTTTTCAGATACTTTAACTGTTTTAAAAAAAGTAATGAATACCTATGTACAGAACAATATTGAGAATAATGACAGTTGGTTTCAAAGCTGATAGGATACTGAGCCAAGGAAATATCTGACTTCCACTTGAAGTCAGGAATGATTTTTTTTTACGAACTTGGGCTTAATTGGAAATGGCTTCAATATATATATATATTTTTTTTTTTTTTTTCCTTCCTCTGGATCAACAGGTGTGATTTGGCATGGTCTGAACTTGATGGACTCATCAACTATGTTACTATGTAGTACATTTCCCAAAGTGCAGCTGCATCATTTTTAGGCCAGTACCCATGAGCAGACATTAGCTACACTAGTAGCTTTGTACATGTTCCCTAACATTAAGCTGACTCAAACAATGAATTACTGTAAAATCTCAGGTATAATACACATCTATATATAATATGCAGGTGTAAATTATAACCACGATTTTAGGGGAAAAATGCATAATATGCACCCTTGTTTTCCCTCCCTCTACCCACCAAAAAAATGTTCTGTCTGGTTCCCTCCCTCCACCCACCTCAATATACTACCACCTTCCCTTCCCTCTACTAACCACCTCAGGGGGAATCTGGCCCATCTGCTCAATGGGTAGAATGTTTGTATTTGCAGCCCTCTTCCCATATGTCCTTATGAGGACCTGCTTTAATTTGAGACAATGGTAGTGCCCTTTTTATTGGATCTACAGTAGTGCCCTGAGAGGAGCTTCAGGTCCTCAAAGGGCACAACCATTATCTGGAATTAACACAGGTCCACACAGTGGGATGCAGGAAGCAGGGTGGCAAATGCAAACATTCCCCAGCTGTGCACATGTCCCAGATGCCTCCAGAGGGGATGAGTAGGGGGAGGGGAAGGTGGGAGCATATTGAGGTGGGGGGAAGGTGGAAGCAGCAGACGTGACAATATATGTACTTTTTTTCCTCTTGTGTGTAATACACTCCCACACACACATAAACTTCACATAATGTGAAAAGAGGCAAAATTGTGCATATTATACTCTGGATTTTACAGTATCAATTCTAGGGCATACTAGCTGTATCATAGGGGACAAATAAAAGTCGCCAATGATTTCAATGGGGCTTTTAACCCCTTAAATGTTAGATGGATTTCCAATGATTGTTTTCTTTTTCTTTTCTTTTTTTTTAATATCTTGGAGGGGTGACATGTAGCTATATGTTATGCGCAGAAGATAATTGTGTATGCATGTCATCAAAAACCTAAGACATAATGACACAAGTGGCATTACCCATTACAGAGGGATGCTTGTAGCTTTTCACATTGATGTCACTAATGGACATAGAATTTCTATCTCAAGATCATTAGTGCCATTTACTCCTCATTATTCTTTACTGGTCTTATGTTTACCAGGGAAAAAAGCGCTACTGTTACAATTCAGACTATTAGAAAGGGTCAAACATTCTAACCTAATGGGGTTTGGATGACATCCCCCACACCCCCGCCTAGTCACATATCCACATTATAAAAAGGTTATGAACAGTATCAGTCTAGTACATTCTTGTCTATGCTTTTTTTTCCAAATAGGCTTCCTGAAACAACAGCAATAAATGCAGGAAACGCACGCTGTGATCTTAAACTACGTTTATTGCAACATGCAAGAAAAAATTTAATTGACATCATAAAGTGGAAGGTTTTATGGGTGAATTTTGCATACCTTATCATAAAACTGTTATCTCCCGTATTCTGTTTAAAAAATACATTTTGTTAATATAATATTTTATTAATAGCTCTTTCTGGCATTTAACTCTTTGAATGGATAGCTCTTCCTGGCATTTTTCTGCATGAATGTTTTAAGTCATCAGTTTTTTTTTGCTGAAGGCCCCTTAACAGTCTGAATTCTCAAGGCAAATATAACATTTTACAAGTCATGTTAAGGGTGTAATGAAGGGTACAAACAAATAAATGTATAGTTAGTCTTGGATCTCACAATCAAAATGAAAAAAAAAAACATTGTGCAAAACAATTTCTAAAAATGTTCAGTGAAACCCAACATTCACATTTGCGTTGAATACCCCACTGGCATTCAAAGGGTTACATTTTTTATAGAAAAACATGGTACCGTAAGATGTGTCCAGGGCACACAGAACCATTGTTCCTAACATTTAAAGGTCAACTATTATTCGATAGACCTGCTGACTAAGGGGACTGCATTGTGTGCCCCAATGCATAAATGGGGAGAAGAAAGTGGGTCCAAAAAGAGACTGCTGATGACCATCTGGTGTATCTGTGCTCCACTGTGAAGGACAGTTTTCTGTTCTTTGTGACACAGGCTACCATAGATCCTCAGAACAGAGCTTGAATGCCTGACCCAGTGGGTATATGGGGAATGTGCACACAACCCAGGAGTTTGCAGCTGAGATTCACATACTTCTGGTTTGTGTTCCAGTTGAGAGAGAAAATTTCATGACACCCCCAGTGGAGCCATTTTGGAGCTGCAGAGAGCAGCCCTGGGCTTTTTTACTAAGTCCGCTCCCATAGGAGCAGACTTAGTAAAACATTATAATTGCCCGTGAATGTTAGAGAAATCTCCAATTTCTCTGTCTGACTGACTGAATGCTAGAGACGTCTATTATGCATCATTCTCAAGCAACCAAGATCGTAACTCATTCACAGTCTGGTGAAGATGCTAAGATCCTGGAAGAGAAAGCGTTTAGATGCTATAATGCTGATGTACAAAGAAAGACTATAATCATTCTGGAATAATCTAGAAGCACCATATGGGGACAAGAAATATTGCCAAAATGTCAACTAATTTAAACGAGGCTTTTAGTCTTGAATGCTAGTGAGTTTCCAACACATAGCTGTTTCTGGGGATAGTAATACTTAATATGTAAAAAAATATATTGTAGTGTTTATCCCCCTGATTAAAAAAAGGGTACTCTCACTGCTGAAAGGTGTTTTATTCAAAATATTACAGCTCAGCTCAAAGTTTAATTTTTTAGGTGCAGTATCACATTGGCCTGAAATTGTACAGTGGCGCTGTTGTTACACCATCCTATGGACAGCTCTGGTCCATAGACCATAAATCTCCATAGGATGGGGTAGCAACAGCACCACTGTACAGTTTCAGGCCACTGTGATATTACACCTAACAAATTCAACTTTGAGCTGTAATAACTTTTGAATAAAACACCTTTCAGCAGTGGGTGTACTCTTGTTTTACTCAGGGGGATAAACCCTACAACATATTTGTTTTTACATTTTAAGTATTACTATCCCTTTAATGCCTTGAATGTTTGAGATGTCTCCTTTGCATTTCTCCACAATGTGCAGTAGGCATCCCCAACAACCAAGGTGTTAACTCTTTCACAGCCTGAGGAAGCAGCATAGTCCAGACAAAGAAGCTGTAAGTCTGGCGATCTAAGAAGAACAGGAAGAAGATGCACTAAGTAGTGATAAAGAGGTGATAAATGGAGATCTCCAGTGATATCACTTCTCCAGTTCCTATGTTGTTCTACGGGACCTATGCACTAAGATTTCTCCAGCTTTGGAGATCTTAGTGCATAGGCTCTATAGAATAACATAGAAACTGGGGAAGTCATATCTCTGGAAGAGTCATCACTGCTTTATCACCTGTTTATCACTCCTTAGTTCATAAGCCCCCTGGAGTAGTTCTAGAGCAGACAAAGTGCACCAGAGGGGACAAATAATAATTCCCCAAATTTCTATTGTTTTAAATTGAGGTTTTAATCCCTTGAATGCTAGAAAGTCTCCAATACATCTTTCTGACATTTAAAGGGATAATAATACTTAAAAATTACTATCCCCTATGTTGTAGCCAGTAAAAAACTGAGTTAAATGAGACCAGCGGCATCTCTCATACCTTTATGGTTTGAGAGATATCCACTTTCAAAGTTCCCTCTCCCCTGACGTCAGCATTCTAGCTGACAGCAAGGGAATCTGGTCCCGGGACGTCAGAGGCTCTGCAGCAGAGCCAAGATCGCGTTAATAAAAAAGAAAACATTAACTTAAAAGGTCTTCTACGTGTGCTTGCAAACCAAGTACACATAGAAGAGCTTTTTAGTAAAGGATTTCTTTTTTATTAACGCGATCTCCGCTCTGCTGTAGAGCCGCCGCCTCATCCAAGGAGAGGATTCCCCTGCTCTCAGCTAGAACGCTGACGTCAGGGGAAAAGCCAAAAAGAGGGAACTTTGAAAGCGGATATCTCTCAAACCATAAACGTTTGAGAGATGCCGCTGGTCTCATTTAACTCAGTTTTTTAGTGGCTACAACATGGGGGATAGTAATTTTTAAGTATTACTATCTGTTTAACACCTTGAATCCAGAGCATATTTCCTTCTGACCTTTAACTCTTTGAATAATTGAAAAATCTCTGTGCTGCAGAGTTATAGCCAGAGAAATAGTCAAGATGCTATAAGACTAATGCGCTAAGAAGAACTACAGTGTTATGCACTAAGGTGTGATGAAGAGATGATAAAATTCTCCATTGTGATATATATTCTCCAGTTCCTATGTTATTCTAAGAAGCCTATGCCTTAATGTATTTCCATCCTGAGAGATCTTAGAGCATAGGTTCCATGGAATAATTCAGGGTCTGGAGAATTAATCACACTAGAGAAGTTATCTCCTCTTTGTCATCTCTTTATCCCACATGAGTGCATCTCCCATCTGCAGTAATTTTCATAGCTGGGAACTCTCCGGATTTGCCCTGCAGACACTGATTCTACAGATGTGGGGAGTTTTTAACCCCTTAGTGACAGGCCGCGTGCGCATGCGGCCATCAGTTAACATCCAGCTAATATTTATTTTTTTTACTAAATGATTCTGGAGTCCCCAAACGGCATGCAGCCGTGCAGGGACCCGGATTTCTGGGACGTACGTCCATTGTCACTAAGTGACAGTTTTTGCGGGATGCACCAGGTACGTCCATTGTCCTTAAGGGGTTAAACAAACTCTGCCCACTTCTGTGGCTTCCCAGTCTGTTCCTCCCACTCCCTGCCGACTTCTCCTCTTTCCCCAGCCTATTCCTCTAACTCTGACCACATATGTTAAGCCCTACCCACCACTCACAATTAAGAACCGCCCCTTTTTTATGTGAATTGCATCATTTTTCTCCCCCCAGCAGCACCACAGGACTCCCCGGAGGGAGTCCAGAAGACAAAGTTTCCAGGTACGGTAATTTTCAAGCAAGCCAACTGTACTATAGGGGATACATAAAAATTCCCCTAGTGTTTTAATTGATGCGTTTAACCTGTTGCATGCTAGAGAGGTCTTGTTGGGAACCTCTCTAACATTCAAGAGGTTAAAGTCATATTTAAATCAATGGGAATTTACCTTTGTCCCTTACGGTGCACTTTGAGTTCTTAGTACACCAGCCTCTATGTTGCCAAGAGAAATGGATTAGCATTTCTAAATAATATTTTAATTCTGCATGGTGGTATGTTATAGAATTTCAATGACTGAACAAATATATATATATTCTGTTCCTAGATGTTTAAGAGGCTAAAATGTTTAATAAGTATGGTAATTTTGTTACATGAATAAGTTAAAATGTTTGCAAATAAATTCTGCCTTAATGCACAGTCTGACTTGGTAATTACATATAATACTCAATATAATATTCATTGCCTTTCATTATACTTGGACATCGTTTTTTTATAATCAGGAAAATTATATTTGAGATGCTTTTCTACTTTTATGATGCAGGTGAAACAGTACTTTATTTTGCTTTAAACATCTGGCAGTGATGTTAAGAATTCTTTATACATCTTGCAAAACCTGCAGATGGCTCAGGAATCCTACTTCGTGGAGAAGTAGCTGCTGCACCGGAATCTTATAGATGAAGGTGCTGCTGTATGGAACATGGACAAACTCTGGGGCAAACCATCTGCACCACAGGGTACAACTAAAAATCTCCAGTTATTTAAATGGAGCTTCAGATTGTATTGACAATGTCCCTATATAGCATCCAAGAGTTTAATTATATCAGTGCTTAAGTATAGGTGAATCACTCAAGCTTTGGGTTACTTATTGTCTTTTCTAGCATATCCATATTTTGTGGCGTGTTAGGTGCCATCATGGACTGGGCTTGGACACCCTACATTAAAGAATAGCTAGGGATAAGTAGCTTTTATTTGTTTTAGAGAAGGCTTACTTAAAGGGATAGTAATACTTGCAAATTACTAATCCCCATATTGTAGCTTTGTTAAAAAGAAATGTATTGCCCCCAGTGTCATCTCTCAAACCCTTATGGTTTAAGAGATGATAGCGCTCAAAGTTTTCCTAGGGAACACTTCCCATTTAAAATATTCTTAAGGAATGCTACTTCCATGTGTTCATATTTTGAAGCTGGAAAATTGCATGCTCAAGCAGGAATAAGCAATTACAGACAGATACATAAACAATGCAGATTTTCAGGATCTCTCTGTTTGAGCATTGGCGGTTCAGTCAGGTTAATTGATATACAAACTTACAAAGACATGATTACAGTGACTATGCAGGAAAAGAGGAATGCACAAAGGTGAACTGAGACCACAACTGAGCATTTATTGAATCCCAAAAGTTTGTACAAAAGGTTTAAAAAGTGTGGTACCCATATACATAGTTATCGGCACTGTTTTATGCCTTAGAACGGACACTTCATCAATTTCTATGATTCAATAAACGCTCATATTTTTTAAATTCTGCATGGCCTCTGTTCACCTTGGTGTCTTTCCTTTTTCTCTTGCACAGTCAGTGTTATCCTGTCAAGCTGATACCTCTGTTGGCTAACTAAGCAGATTTATGATGCAAGTTTTCAAGACCTCTTAGGTCTCTTCCTCAGGAATGTTATCAACTTCACTATATTTGCCTAATACTTCTACAGCTAACACTGTACCAATTCTCATCTGTTATCCTGCCTTAACCTCTGATTCTAGGGAAGTCCTCAGAGTGCAGTTACACTGGGTTCCATGATGCAGAGAGTGCCTTCCCAGGAACAGGGGTTTTTGATAGGTGCAGCCTCCAAATTCACATCAGTTATCCCCACACAAATCTGCTCAAGTCTGATATTGTTGGTAAGGCAAGGAAAAGTGGAACAGTTCTAAACTATAAACTAACCACTACAGGTGACCAATTTTTTTCCATTGATTTAAACCTTTTCGATGGTAGTGAGGTCTGGAAAGCATTCTTTTGCATTCAAGGAGTTAAATAACCCAATTTGATTCAAAAATAAATTTTGGAAGGTTTATTTTTCTCTTATGATGCATATGGTTTGCCTCAGAATTGATCCATATTGACTTTAAACACAAGGCCCATAGTTTTTATACCTAAACCCCATATATGTAGCCTATCCAGAGGTGTCCAAATTCGATCTTCCATGATTTTCCTGATATAGCAAAGGTGAGTTCATCACGGATCATTCATTTTGATTGGCTCTCCTGTCCTCAAACAGGGAAATCCTTAAATTCTAGACTTTAGATTTTAAGCTTTCGGGCAGGGACCTCACTTCTAATGTTTTACTATACAAAGAACTTGTAACACTGAATTATCTAAACCCTCAAATTGTAAAAGCGCTGTGTACACTTGTGGCACTGTATAAATAAACATATTCATTTATGCATTCATTCTGAACAGTTAGTGTTCTTGAACACTGAACTTGGATACCCCTGCCCTATCCCTATACTTATATGTAAAGGGCATAATTGGGTGGTACAAGAGGTTTTTATATTTGACCACATTCCCTGATTCCATATTCTGACAGCTATGTGATAGCTGCATTCCCAGAATCCATCATTCCCTGTACTCCGTGGAGCAATACATAATATATAGCTGCCATTGAACTATTATTATGACAGATTCATTTTCATCAAGTAAGTCTTATAACGAATCAGGTATTAGAGATTTTAATAAAGGGTTTCTTTTAAGCTTTCCAGAGCAAAGAAATTGCCTAACTTTGTACCCTCCTTTTCCAAGCTACAAATTAACTCAGCAGGGCTCTGCAATAGAATGCTGATGGTTCAGCATGAAGAAATGGACAACTTTTAGTAACAGAAAAAATAAGCATCTCAGAGTTTTGGATTACAGGAGCATCACTCTTCTTCAATCTCAAGCTGTGACAGATGTGCCATTGTCTTTAAAATTATTATGATCATTGTCTGTTTTCTGGGGAATGTAGAAAGATAAGTTATCTTCAGAGGGGGACAGAAAAATATCATAAACGGGTCACTTTCTTTTCATGTGTCTTGTAAAACAAAAAAAAAAGGATACAAGAGAGATGATGTTAAAATGCAGTTTTGATGTGCTATTCAGAGACTGAATGATGTCCCCTAGAGGTGAGTGAATCTGGTAGACAGGAGGCTGTGGAGCATGCACATCCTAGCAACATTAAGAATCTTTCATTTCCTGAAAATCAAAACTTGCTGCCAAATCCCATCATGCGTCTCTAACAGCCCTATGTCAGCTATGTCACAGAAGCTTCTAACTTGTGTTTTACATTTGTATGGATTGACATATGTGTTTTACATTGGATCCAGCTTACAAGAGACAAAGGAAAGGTTATATGACAGAATCTTTAACCCCTTGTAAGCCATGTAGGTGTTATATGGAAGAATCATTGCCATATTTCCCATTACACAGACTAAGAATCTGCATAGAGCCTCAAAATTTGAGAAGCTCATAAGCTATGGTGGCACATTGTGGACTATAGGTGTAGCTAGAATGACCCTACTGCCCCATTTAGACATCAGTTTCTGTTTTATGGTGGATGGTACATTTTGCAGGCTGTTATTTCACTTCTTGTGTGCTAGAGGGGAGTCCTATGCACTGTAAAGCAATGCATTTCAGACCTTTCTAGCATTCAAGGGGTTGAAAGCCACATTTAAATCAAGGAGCTGATGGAATTTTCTGGGGAAGCCAAATGTTGTTGAGCTAAAAGAGTGGTCATATGGGACTTGTGGGTGTGGTTATGGGTATGGCTAGGGGTGCCATAGAGAGGCTTTGCCTACGGGTGCTTGAGATGTAAATTTTGTCCTGGATAATTGACCCTGTGGATGGCAAAGAAGTGTCCAACTTGTAGGAAAGAAAGTCAAGGTTATATCACAAACATCAACCCTTGGATGTCAAAGAGGATTTATATGATAGTATAATAAATCTCTTAGATGCTGAAGAAGTATCCAGCTTGCAGGAGAGAGAGAAAAGATTATAGTTCATTAACCCTTGGATGCTAGAGAGGTATTGTGTGACTGGGTTATAGTGATGAATGCTGGAGAGGTCTCCAATTTACAGACAGGGCGATTGTATGACAGAATCATTAACCCTAGGGATGTCAGAGAGGTGCCTCTAGTCCACCGCTGACCACAAGCTAGTCCTCCTATGACTGCTTCCACAGCCCACTTCACTGTTAAGCTGTACACTTTGGGCCAGATGGTCAAAAGAAAAGTGGAGTAGCTTTGGGGCAAAGCATTTAAATCAATGGGAATTTTTAGTCCTGCCCTATAGTGCAAATGGTTTGCTCCAGAACTTTTTTTCTTTTTTTTAAACATACGACTCTAAAGGGTGAGATGTTCAAAAGGAAAGTAGAGGCATTCTGAGGTAACCTTTCCCATAATTCCCACGAAATTGTGAAGCACTGTGCTGAAGAGCTCTCTAGTATTCAAGAGGTTTGAAGCCGCATTCAGATCAATAGGGATTCTTTTAATTTTTCCCTATGGTGCATTTGTTTTGCCCCGGAATGCCACCCTTAGAGAGAAACTCATCAGTGCTTGAGAAGAGCAGAATATCTAATACAAATAACATAAAATAGCACATAAACCAGCCACTATAAATCAGGAGTGAACCTCTGATGCAAAAGAATACCTGGGAACTCTTTGTATGTGCCCCGGTAACTCCAGTTTTCAGAACTGATTATGGGACAGGGGGCCTAAGCAGGGCCAGATTTGCCATAAGGCAAAGTAGGCATCTGCCTACAGGCGCACCCCACAGAGGGGCGCCTGTCACTGAAATAATTTATTTTTTTTTTTTTTATATTTTTATTCACAGCGCTCGCACTGCGCACAGTGGCAGCAGTAACCAGCCGCATAGTAAGATCTGTACCTTCTTCTTCTTTGCACCTGTTGCTCCGTTGTCTGCTCTTTAGTAATGCAGAGTGCTGGAAGATGACATCATCTCCCAGCGCTCTACATTATTGAAGAGAAAACTGTGTGGGAGCAAAAGCATACAGTCTGTGCAGAAGGAGGCACAGACTCTTCCAGTTGCTGGACCACCAGGGAGGTAGGAAATGGATACGGGGAGGCAATGTGAAGATGATGGGGGCAGTGTGGAGATGATGGGGGCAATGTGAGGGCAAGCTGGAGCTGATGGGGGCAATATGAGAGCAAGTTGGAGCTGATGGGGGCAAGTTGGAGCTGATGGGGGTAAGTTGGAGATGATGAGGCAATGGAGATGATGGGGGCAAGTTGGAGATGATGGGTCAATGTGGAGATGATGGGGGCAATGTGGAGGCAAGTTGGAGCTGATGGGGAAAGTTGGAGCTGATGGGGCAAGTTGGAGCTGATAGGGCAAGTTGGAGCTGATTGGGGCAATATGGAGCTGATGGGGGCAATATGGAGCTGATGGGGGGCAATGTGAGGGCAATATGGTTATGTGGGGGGCAATATGAAGCTGATGGGGGGCAATGTGAGGGCAATATGGTTATGTGGGGGGTAATGTGGAGATTTGGAGTGTTGTGTAGGTGTCCAGTGGAGATGGCTAATGGGGGAGGGGGACACTTCAAATTTCTGTGCCTACAGGCTCCTGAGATGTAAATCCAGCCCTGGGCCTAAGATTTAAAGGGGCTGGGAAAGCAGAAGAGAGAATAAAGGTGGTGACTGATAACAGACCTGTGAGCACTGCTGAGAAGATTTTTTTTTTTTAAATCTATAATATATCATTGCTTTTTCAAATATCTCATTGGTTTAACATGCGAAAGAGATGCAGAAACGAAACACCCATATTGCACATCTTGCAAAACAGCTATATTTGTATGAAAATTGACTTTACAAAGTCATTTTGCTCATCTGTATGGAAACTACAAGTCTCATCATCACCAACCAGCCAATGGATGGCTTCGGAAGATGGGACCTGCAGTATCCAATGGCTGGAGTTCCCAACACTTTCTACCCTGTCTTAGAGAACAGAATCCATAATGCATTAGATTTTACAGCTGGTTGTTAAAGCAGGTTTTGGGCACTTTTATTTCTTTATTTTTTTAAACTGTCATCAAATTTCATTTTCCAATTAGTATCACAGCTTACATCTTGTCTTTTACTTGCGGAAACAGATAATTATCAGATATTTTTCCCCCTGCAGATATGGATAATTTACATCAATTAGCATTAGCAGTGCTAACAACACGGTTACCTGGCGCAGTACTGGATGTTACAATAGAAAGCAAAATTCTTTGGGTGTGAATTCACTTAGTGATTAACCCCTTGAGAATCAGAGGGGTGTGCAATGCATTGCTCCCCCCTATGGTCCACAAGGAGTTATTCAAGTGTTCATTAGTACTATGTGGCATATGTTTAAAGGGATAGTAATACTTCGTTTTATCTTTATTTTATTTTGTAGGCATTAAAAAACATGAAGAACGATATAAGTCTTATCTCTCAAACCTTTATGGTTTAA
This sequence comes from Rhinophrynus dorsalis, assembly GCA_037306005.1. Classification (NCBI taxonomy): domain Eukaryota; kingdom Metazoa; phylum Chordata; class Amphibia; order Anura; family Rhinophrynidae; genus Rhinophrynus; species Rhinophrynus dorsalis. Next base: position 299,822,427 of record CM074719.1, on the reverse strand, counting down.
GAGATATTCACAAGCAAAGTATCCCCCCCCCGTTCAGCCAGATCAGAAGGGAGGTGCCCAGGTAGACTGCAGAGAGGGACAATCTTCAATTAAGATAAGGGAAAAACCTGAAAAACTTGTCAAGGGGGGAAAGGCTTTCATTCTTTTCATACAAAGAAGATTGTCCCCTGCTGTTATCTGTCTCGTCATACAACCTGATCCACATCTGAGAAGAGATGGCTTACACTAGGTAAAAGGGGCGGGAAGGGGAACTTTGCTTGTGAATATCTCATAAACCATAAAGGTTTGAGAGATAAGACTTATATCGTTCTTCATGTTTTTTTAATGCCTACCATATTATATTATTATTATAAATACCATATTTATAGAATTAACACCTTATAAGAAGCTATGCAATGTATGCTAGCAAACAAAGTGTTAAAATCTACATTTATCTGGAATCAGTGGAGTTGCTAGGTTCACAGAAGACCTGGGGCTTGCCCAGTCTAATGCATTATTATTCCACAGTGCAGCCCAATGGCACCATTACTTTTAGGGGAGATTAGCATGACTACATATCCCAGATTGGCAAAAAGTGTTTTTGACTCTTAACAAACTATGATGGATTAATACTCAGAACTGCACCATAGGGAACAAATAAATATTGCTACTGATTTAAATACGGTATTTAAACCCCTGAAATGCTAGAGAAGTCTCCAACATAATGCTTTTCAATGTACTGCATACCTCTCTAGCATTCAAGGAGTTAAAGCGTCATTCATTGGAATTTGGTCAATATTTAATTTTTATTGTAAGATTCAAGGGGTTAAAGGTATTTTTATTGGCACTGTGACAACGTGGTCTTGCTCAAACAATAAAATCAGGGGTGGTAAACCTGAGGCCCTTCAGCTGTGAAGGCATACAACTTCCGCCATCCCAAGACAGTTGCCCAGCTCGGGGTGATGTGAGTTGAAGGTCTCCACAGCTGGAAGGCCTCAGTTTGTAGTAAATGATTCATAAAAGTGGCGGACGTGATGCTGCGAGCGCAGGCAGAGGGCCCCAGAGGAGATCACAGAACACAATTTAAACAGACACCTTAAAGGCCATCATGGTTTTAATGACATGGTTTTAACTAAGTTGCTGTGGCGTGAACAAGGCAGTGTGAACCTCTGCATGACGGAGTAAATCCAGTCCCCCTTTCAATTACTATTCCAATACATGCCCTGTGTGAATACTCATCATTCGCATGGTGTTGCTAGGCAGTGTTGCCAAGTGGAAGTACACTCTGAAGGCCGATCTGCAGTTGTGTTAGATGGTTCACTGTGAGTGGTGGGGGATGGTGAGGGGCTCAAAGACAAAACTTCCTTTCTCTGCCAGGAGATAGCCTGTTGCTTATAGACATAAGAAGGTAAATTGGTTATAAACCAAGTAACCAACTGTAAGGTCAAAGTAACACTGCATTTCTCAACAGATAAGCCCTCATTATTCCACCTGGACTAACCCTGACTTACTTTGGGCAATACCTTTGATCAGACATATCCAAACTAAGACCCGTAGGCCATTTGTGGCCCTTGGCCATGGCTGATGTGGCCCTTCATGGAAATTCTATTCAATAATAAAAAAGTGACCTGCAGCAAAACATAATTATCCTTAGCTGATCTTTAACAATCAGGCTGACATTTATTGCTAATTATGTAAATACATATATAGCAAACTCTGAGGTAGCTTATTAGGCTAGCTGTGGATTGCATATAATAGTGGGTATTAAGCTGAATTTCGTGCATGCTTGCCTTTCATACTATTTTATTATTTAGTCGGACACAGCTCTTGAAAACTGCTCTTTTCACAGTCTGGAACCTGAGAAAAAAGTCTGGACGCCATTGTCTTAGATCCAAAGAAACGACAGCAGGGTCATACCAACTGCACAATGGAGGAGATGTAGAAATTCCTATAGAATTAATCTGGATATTCAACCCTTTGAGTGCCAGAGGAGTAAGCAACGCATTGTATAGCAATGTGTTACGTACTCCTCTGGCACTCAAAGGGTTAATCACTGACATGCTAGAGTTATCCTGTTCCTTTCTTTGCAAGGCACTGGACGCTTTCCCAGAATGCCAGGGTTCAAAGGCTCCATTTAAATCAATGGAGATTTCAGGAATTTCATTTTTCTTCTATGGTGCAGTTTGCTCAATAAATTCTCCAGTATATCAGTGTCGATATGATCTTTAGCTTTAGAAGTGAGGTCTTCATTATTTAACATGAAAAAAATATATGGGCAGGCGATATGGTAAATAAAGCCTCTTGGCTGCTGTATTTGACTACTGGTAACATTGGTGCAGCATTTTTAACACCAGTAAAAATTATAATGCAATGCCTATTAGCTGCTGGTCATTTGCACGACAGAGTGCAATCACCCTGAAAGCAATGCAGAAAGGGGCGCCCTTCCCAGAAACTGCAGTATTTGATAGGTGCAGGAGCTGCTCTTATCAGAATAGATCTATTAGTTACCCCTGCACAAATCAGCTCAAGACTTCTATCTTTGGAAAAGGGATCATATTCTGTTCGCAAAATTACTAAGTGTATAGGGGTTCTTGATATTTGATCGCCAATCACAATGCATGAACTTAGGCTGTAAAAAATACAAATATCCATCATCATTTGAAAGGGAGAGTTAACACTTGCAAGCTAGTTAGAGGGGGAGTAGAAATTTTTGCTATGAAAAATAGTGACCCCACCCCCGCAGAATCAATGAGTAAATAGATTGTAAGTTTTTTGGCATTGTGTGGATTATCATCATGGCACCACTAGCTAAAATTCTAATAGCAATTACCCATAGTGGGTCATTTGGAAGTACAAGCTCTGTGGTACCATGAGGGTCGTCCATATGATATCACAAATCTTACAATCTGTGACCAACTGAGTTTACACTTCACAGGATTTTACCCACAGCGGGTAATTCCTGTTGTTAGAAGTGTGGTATCACGTGAGTTATATAATACAATCTCTGTGGTGTCATGTCAATCATATATTTTAAGTTCTGTAATGCCATGTTGGTGACCCTCATGGTACCACAGAGCTTGCACTTCCAAATGACCCACTATGGGTAATTGCTATTAGATTTTTAGCTCGTGGTGCCATGATGATAATCCACACAATGCCAAACAGTTTACAGCCTTGAACTTCACATAAAATAATCCACAGTGGGTACTTCCTTTTAAACTGATATCTTTCTTATGCCATATGGTCATGCACTGAAGGTTGTAAGATCTGTGGTTTCATGTGGGTCATAAATTGTAGATTATAAGCCCTGTGGTGACATGTAATCAACCTTCTTGGCACCCCAGAGCTCACACTTCACATGGATTTACCTGCAATGGGTAATTCCTCTTAATCTGTAAGTACTGTAATTTTCTGTGTTTCAAACATTGCATACTATGAGCTCTGTGGTATGATGTGGGACTTATATTGTAGATTGTAAACTCTGGTTACATGTGACTCATAAACTATAAATCAGAATCTGTGTGGTGTCATATCATGGCTCATGCACTGTAAACTGTAAGCTCTGTGGTGTCATGTGGGTGAGCCTCATGGCACCAGAGAGCTTGCACTTTATAGAACACGACCCACTGTGAGTGATTCATTTTATAAGATGTTTTCAGTTTAGTGGAAGGGACTAAGTAGCTTTTTACAAATTCAGAGGAAAAAATGACACATTTACAAGGCAATCACATATGCAATCTATATGGAACTGGGCTAATTCTGCTGTTGTACTATCTGTAAATAGCCTGAGACAAAGTACCAGTTGTTATAATACAAGAGCAATGGGTCCTAATCTCAATACATTTAATGTCTTAACTCCTATCTCTCATTACAAAATCACAAACAAAATTAAACAAATGGTGCCTGAACAGGACAATCTACATGTACATTAAAAACTTGTAGGGATTTAACATATAATCAATATTTTTTTTATAGATGCTAGCTTTAAGAAAATTAAATTTAAATATATATCAACCAATGCCATTTGTAGTCGTTAGTGTTCCTAAAAGGTTTTACAGGTTCTGTTATGGAAGTAATCAAAGAATGACCCCTATGGAATTAGTCAAAGAATGACCCCTATGGAAGTAATCAATGAATGACCCAAAAACTCAAGGGAATATTACATTACGTGATAGTAAAAAGGCTGATGTGCAGTCTCAACATTGCAAATGTTTAAAGAGCTCCTGGCTGCATGTTGGAACTGGTGTGTGCAACCATGTATATCAGGTTCTGCAGGATTAATCAATTTATATATGCTCAATGAGAGTAATGAAGCTTCAGAGATGTTCACCTCTTATTTGTTTTCTTATCAGTCACCATTTTAAGTCACACCTCTGGGCAAAATATCCATTCAATCAAGCACATTAATGATGATTCTAATAAAACACAACACAATTGGACAGTATTGCTAATAGTACGATGGATTACCAATCCATTGCATTCACGTTAGAACAGTTGTATTGTTTTCCAGCATCTACAACAATGATGCCAATAATGTTGTTCATTGAACATTTTTGCTGTGAAATGTGTGTACAGTTTGGACACCAGCAAAAAAAAAGGGGTGGGGGAGGTTCAACAAATTAACCCTTGAAGGACCAAAGGGGTGTGCACCATGTTGCACATCCCTCAGATGCTAACATGATTAAAGCAATGATGCAGCCACCACAGAAACTTCCCAGACAAATCTAACAGAACCAGGCAGCTTGAACAGTCTTCAACTTGCTCAACAGTTATTCATGAACTACTTCACGGAACTGAATAGCTAATGTATATCCCCTTTACCCAAGACTTTTAGATCCTGGTGCACAAAAGAAAACATTAACAATTCTGGGGCAAAGAATGTACACCATAGGGGATAAATATGCATTCCCATTCATTTAAAGGGATACTAATACTTAATATGTAAAAAAAATATATGTTGTAGGGTTTATGTCCCCGAATAAAACAAAAGTATTCCCACTGCTGAGAGATATTATTTTAAATTATTATAATAGCTCAAACTTGAATTTTTTAGGTGCAATATCACAGTGGCCTTAAATTGTACAGTGACGCTGTTGCTACACCATCCTATGGACTGCTCTGGTCTGTAGACCATAAATCTCCATAGGATGATGTAGCAACAGCACCACTGTACATTTTCAAGCCACTGTGATATTGCACCTAAAAAATTTAAGTTTGAGCTGTTATTATTTTTTAATAAAATATTTCTCAGCAGTGGGAGTACCCTTGTTTTACTCAGGGTGATAATTCCTACAACATATATTTTTTTACATTTTAAGTATTACTATCCCTTTAAATGGAGATTTTAACTCCTTTAATGCCACACAAATCACCAGAGCATGACTTTATCCTTAACGACTGGCTGTGCTAGGTATTACAAACAAACAGCAGCTTGATAATAAATACAAATCTCCATTAATCCCTGAAAGACTGGAGAGGTCTTCAACACATTGAGAATCAAAGCACTAAAAATCTAGCTAGCATCCCATGTGTTAAACTGGTAGGGATGACATACATAGTACTTTGCCTCACACCCCAGTGACATGACAACTGTATAGTTTTCCTGCTACCAAGTAAGTTAGTCTTTATCAGACCTTCCTGATTTGGCTACTAATATACAGTATAACCCTGTATGTTCCCTTTTGAAAGAGATGTGTCTAATCTTCTCTTAAATGTATCCATTGTATCTGCCATAACCACATCCTTGGGCAAGGAATTCCATAATTTAACAGACCTTACTGTAAAATACCCCTTCCTCTGCTGAAGTCTAAACCTCCTTTCCTCTAATCTCAAGGGGTGTCCCGTGGTCATTTGATCAGACCTTGGAATGAATAGCTCACCGCAGAGATCCTTGTATTGACCTCTCATATACTTGTACATTGTGATAAGATCTCCTTTTAGTCATAAATAAACCAAGTCAAGTCCTCCATTCCCTTAGTTAATTTTGTTCCTGTGTTGTGTTTATGCTGCCAGAATTACTAAGCATTTGACTTTATATATATAAATGTCCAGAATAATTCACTGGTTGAAAAGGGTCCTTTCTCACTCATATATAAATTCTTGAAAAAGATGGAAAACAGGGCCAAAACGTTGATTCAGTCATTTTGCATCTATTTCTCAGATCTTCATCATTGATGTATAATTTTGTTTATAAGTCTAGCATGCCAGCAATTATTATGCTGAATTAGTGAATGCAGAGATTGTGTCTATATAAATGTATTTATTTATTTATTGATATACATATATCAGGGCTCAAAATTTCCACTCACCACTAGCCAATGGCGAGTGAAAATTTAGCCCTGGCGAGTAGAAATTCAGCCCTGGTGGGTATGTTATGTCTTGCAGTGGCGAGTAACTTTTCAGGTCTGGCTAGTAGCAAAAGTCTTCCAATTTTAAGCCCTGCATATATTGATATATATCATACTTTTTTAAATTAAAGAGTTCAAATAATGAAGAAACCACATTCAACAAATCCAGGTTGAGTATATGTCCAAACGTATGGCAAAGATGTTTGAGAAGAAAGTTATTTATTTTTAATTTATTTAGAAAATGTTTTACCAGGAAGAATACATTGAGATTTCTCTCGTTTTCAAGTATGTCCTGGATAGTTTTCAGTAAAGGGTTGCATATTTACACAAATTGAGAAACATTATATATTACATGTTATTATATACACATACATAAACATATGAATATACATACATATGGAATATTAAAATTATATACAGTTACGTTCTGTTTTTAGATATAAAGAATCATTTACTTTTAAGGATTTTAAACTAGGAGTAGATTTGATTATTTCAGGCAGATTGTTCCAGGCCTTTGGAGCTCTGAAGAAGTAGGCAGATCTTCTTGCTTCTTTCTTGTATTGTGGTATACTTAGTGAGTTGTTAGTAGTGGAGCGGAGGTTATAGTTAGTATGGAGAGCAGAAGTGAGCATACTGCTCAGGTAGTCTGGTAGTTTTCCAGAGAAGTGGTTGTGTACTAAGCAAGAAAGGTGAAGGGCACGTCTAGATTTGAGTGCTAACCAGTTTAGTTCTTTTAGCATATCACAGCGATGAGTAGTGTAATTACATTGGAGGCTAAAGCGGCATATTGAATTATACAGGGTGTCAAGTTTACTAAGATGGATTTCATAATGAAACATAACTTAAAATAGCTGTAAAGAGAGTTACACAAATACATGCAGGTTTATCATCCTTAAATACAGTTGCAAATTCCAGTATTAAAAACAAATAATTAAGTATGATAAAAAAAAATTACCTGGTAAACTTTAAGTAACAGAGGGACATATGGTGCTGTTAATTCTCGGTTAAACTAAATGTAAAATGTTCATAGAATTCCTGGGAAATTAGCTACAATAGTAGCTAGTATAGTATCAATGTAACAGGTCCACATACTGTAATAGTAGGAGTCACAATCAATGTGATTTGAAGTAATGCAACCATGAACTCCATATTTCTGTAAAAGAGTGCTTATGGAATGTTTAGCAGCTATGATTCTTTATATTGTCATAATCAAAGATAAATAAATAATGAAATTAAAGAAGATAGAACAGATGGACCTCTATGACAAAAAACTCATCAATGGGATTGAAAAGACCAGCTCAATACTTTTATCAAACAATGGACCATTTAGGTCTCCAAAACGTCGCCTTAATCTCTAATACACCAAACTTTATTAATCAAACAACATATATATATATATATATATATATAAAATTAAACTTTGTAAACTCAGTCATTTTCATGATTCTGAGTTTTAAAACAAGCCACACATAATCTAATGGGCTTAGGGGGTGGAGAGTAAACTGTTAAAGGGACAGTAATGTTTCATAATAAAAGCAGCTTTAATTAATCATCATAGTATTTGGACTTTGGAGAGTGTTATTTAAATTCTGTCAGAGTTGTAGTTCAAGACTAATTCAATGACAAAGTGTCCCCCTCCCGCCCCTTTTACTGATGTCACACTGCTCAGCCAGAGCAGAAGGGAGGTGCCCAGGTAGACTGCAGAGAGGGACAATCTTCAATTAAGATAAGGGAAAAAGCTGAAAAGCTTGTCAAGGGGTGCAGGGTTTTCATTGTTTTCATAGGAAGAAGATTGTCCCCTGCTGTTATCTGTCTGATCTATGGACTGGATTCCACATCTGAGAAGAGATTGCTTACACTAGGTAAAAGGGGCGGGAGGGGAAACGTAGCTTGTGAATATCTCTCAAACCATAAAGGTTGGAGAGATAAGACTTATATCGTTCTTCATTTTTTTTAATGCCTACAAAATAAAATAAAGATAAAACGAAGTATTACTATCCCTTTAAATGGGGTTAATCTAGTCATTGCAATCATGTGTTATTATTTGTGATTTAACACACCATTATATTACAATTTCTAATGCGGGTTATTTACCCAGACTTCAAAATATCACCATCATCTTTTATTAACAACATGGCAAACAAAGGGTCAATCTAATATACGATGTAGCTGGAGCCTGGGTTTCATACATTCAATTCTATCTTGTATGCCCGTTTGTTCCCGGCTATATATTGCCTTGCAAGCTATTCTGTGGGTCTTAATCGTGTTTATATAACCATTATTTGTATATTTGACCCCTTCTTAATCAGCTAACTTCAATATATATTATATAATGCTGCAAGTAAAAGAAGGATCACGTTATTAGACCCATTAGCTTCTTATTTGTAATTGAGCTATATCATAGGTCATCTTCGATGAATAATCAGGGCTCTCTCTTGTTAACAGAGCCCGTTTACTTGTTGACGCTGACTTATATGTTTTGCAGAGTTTCAATTCATCTGTTTATAGGAGGGCACTAATAGATAGTTATAAACACTAACCCTATACTGATTCTAACTAACCAGCGTTGAACTCTATTTGAACTGATTGGATCCCCACATCAATTCGGAGTTTGAGGCGGGTGTAAACACTGACTAGTTGCCTCCTTTTTTGTTCGTATTAGGACACTATCCCTAAGTTCCCTGGTTCCCGATTAAAGGAATAGTAATACTTAAAAATTACTATCCTGCATCTTGTAGCCCTTAAAAAACTGAGTAAAATGACATCAGCGGCATTTCTCAAATCTTTATGGTTTGAGAGATATCCACATTCAAAGTTCCCTCTCCCCTGACGTCAGCATTCTAGCTGACAGCAAGGGAATCCGGTCCCGGGACCGGCGAAGGCTCTGCAGCAGACCCGAGATTGCGTTAATAAAAAAGAAATCCTTAACTTAAAAGGTCTTCTATGTGTGCTTGCAAACCAATCACACGTAGAAGACCATGTTAGTAAAGGATTTCCTTTGTATTAACGCAATCTCTGCACTGCTGCAGAGCTGCCGGCTGATCCCAGGAGAGGATTCCCCTGCTCTCAGCTAGAACGCTGACGTCAGGGGAAAGCCAAAAAGAGGGAACTTTGAAAGCGGATATCTCTCAAACCATAAATGTTTGAGAGATGCCGCTGGTGTCATTTTACTATGTTTTTTAAGGGCTGCTCCATGGTCCTCAAGTGCGGCCGCGTGTGCACGCACCGGTCATTAAGGGGTTACATTTGATTTTTAAAATATTAGCTAATGTTATGTTTACTACTTCAGTTCCGTCTTTGATAAAGATATCTCCCCTCAGGGTCTATTTGGTCTCTAACAACTCAAAAGGGATGCCCCTATGAATCAGTATGGAAACTCCTCCTTTTTTTGGGAAATATATATATATATATATATATATATATATATATATATATATATATATAATATATTGTTGTGCAAAGTTTTTATCAAACAATTTGAGTGCGTTTAGTGAACAGTAATCAGGGCCGGATTTGTAATAAGGCAGAGTAGGCACCTGCCTACAGGAGCATCCTACAGAGGGGCGCCTGTCATTGCTGGGATCGTTTTTTTCCTTGTTTTTTTTTATTGTTTATTAGCCTCGCCAGTCACCCCTGCCCCCCCCCCCCGCTTGGCGCCCACAACAGCATGTAGAGATCTCAGAAGAGAGGTCTGTGCCTTCTTCGGCACAGACATGTAGAGCTGCTGAGATCCCTCGTCACCGTTGGCTCTTTGGTAATAATGCAGGGCGCTGGGAGATGACATAATCTTCCAGCGCTCTGTATTATAGACCACGCGGGAGCTCCAGCAGGCAGCAGCCAAAGGAGACACATACCTCTCCAGCAAGGTAGGAAAAGAAGGGGGGGCAATATCAAGATGATGGGGGCAATGTGAAATGCGAGGGGCAATATAGAGATGATGGGGGCAATGTGAGGGGCAATATTGAAATGATCGGGGGAATGTGACATGTGGGGGGCAATATTGAGATGATAGGAGCAATGTGACATGTGAGGGGATATGGAGATGATGGGGGGCAAGTTGGAGCTGATGGGGGGGCAATGTGAGGGGAAATATGGAGCTGATGGGGGCAATGTGAGGGCAAAATGGAGATGTTGGGGGCAATATGGAGCTTACGAGCATTGTGGAGGTGTCCAGTGGAGATGGCAAATCGGGGGGGGGGGGGGGGCGCTTCAGATTTCTGTGCCTACAGGCTCCTCAGATTTAAATCCAGCCCTGACAGTAATGTGTTTCTTGAATTAGACAAATTTAAACCCCTTAATCTTTTACATTCTCAGGATAGAAGAGAACATTGTTGTGGGAAGTTTAAGCCTTTTGCATTGATTTGGATTATTTTATGATTATAAATATTATTCATTTTCCTCATGAAAGAAGAAAAGAAACTCTATTGAATCCAAATGAAAAGAACAAGTTTACTAAAATTGATTCTAGCACCATATTTCCAGAATCAATTGAATCAAAACTAATTCCAAACTGTAGAAAAAGAAGTATATTAACAAAATTGCAAGTTAATTTGGCTTTTAACCTCTTCAATGCTCGGCAATCTGTTGCAGACCTCTTTAGCATTCAAGGGGTTAAAGAATACATTTAAATCAATGGTAATTTGTATTTCTCCCCTATATTGCTGTTGGTGTACCCCAGAATTGCTCCTCTTTTGTTTTGTGGATAAGGCTCTAAGGGTCTTATTCAGGCAAATTAACAGGTGCAATTATGAAACAAAACAACTGTTGCATAAGGGACATTAACATTCCAAATGAATTAAATTGGATCTATCATTTAAGCCCTCCCAAAAAATCCCCATTTAAGGGGGGAGTCATCCCCATGGTACTGATGGGGTACTTAAAGGGATAGTAATGTTTCATAATAAAAGCAGCTCCAATTAATCATAATAGTATTTGGACTTTGGAGAGTGTTATTTCAATTCTGTCAGAGTTGTAGTTCAAGAGTAATTGAATGATAAAGTATCCTCCCCCCGCCCCTTTTACTGATATAACACTGCTCAGCCAGATCAGAAGAGAGGTGCCCAGGTAGATTGCAGAGAGGGACAATCTTCAATTAAGATAAGGGAAAAACCTGAAAAACTTGTCAAGGGGGCAGGGCTTTCATTGTTCTCACAGGAAGAAGACTGTCCCCTTCTGTTATCTGTCTGGTCTATAGACTGCCTTCCACATCTGAGAAGAGTTGACTTACACTAGGTAAAAGGGGCGGGAGGGGAAACTTTGCTTGTGAATATCTCTCAAACCATAAAGGTTTGAGAGATAAGACTTATATTGTTCTTCATGTTTTTTTAATGCCTACGGATAAAATAAAGATAAATGAAGTATTACTATCCTTTTAAAGCTCTACAGAAATAAAGTGTACACAGTCGTATATGATCTAAAACATGGCTGCAGCCTTCCATGCCGTTTTTATTAAAGACCAACAAGAAAATACCATAAAGACAGTGAACAGGGAAAACTAAAACAGCACTACTTACTGACGGAACAGTATATAACACATAAACATTATACACAATAGTTGTAATAGAACACAGTATTCTAACACAGACATACATATACTGTCTGACATTCTAGCTTTGTTCCACTCTCCCCTGGTAGCCACAGAACCACTCATACACTGTCTGACACCCCAGCCATGTTCCACTGGTGAACACAGAACCACACATACACTGTCTGACACCTCAGTTTTGTTCCTTTGTCCATAAGTAGTCACAAAACTACATATACACTGTCTGTCACCCCAGCCTTGTTCCACTTTCCACTGACAACCACAGAATCACATATATATATTTTAATGCCTACAAAATAAAATAAAGATCAAACAAAGTATTACTATCACTTTAAGAATGCTCTTCTTTTGCTTCGGCACAAAAATCTATCTGCGCATAAAAATTACTTTATCCGATGTGAACGTTTCTTGCATTGCTCCATTTGTGTCTTATGCAGGTTCTTTAACACTGTTGTTCTGTGACCTTTACTGTGGTAAATAGTGTGTACAGAGGAATGATTGTCATTATGTTTTTGTAACATTTTGTTTTCTGGCTGTATGATGATGCTCTATAAAAAGCATAAAACAATTATCCTTCAAAAATAATCAGCCCTGCCATTTAGCAGCCTTTGTACTTAAAACGGAGAACAAAACAATGGTGATGTTTTGTTTAGTGTGAAAGAGACATTTTCACACCATCCTATGTGAAAATCAATGAGAAAAGGATAAGAAATAATGTTGGAAAGTTTTCACACCTGGCACTACTATCCATTCCTTTATTATTACTACAATTCAATAAGAAACACATGCAGAAATATTCTAATTCATTCAACATTTCAAATCTATTCTTGGGTCTGGTGCAAACAATCATTTACAATTATGGATTATGTGGACCTATGGACAGCAATAAAACATTATATTAATTTATGACCCTCTTGAATGCTAGATATATATTCAACTCATTGCAAACTGTTGGGGATGTCTCTAACATCTCTCTAACATCCAAGAGGGTAACATCAAATCCTGGGTGAACACTTAAATGATTTCATAGCATATAGAGAAGATTGCTTCATTATATGTAGGAACAATGGGAGTAACTAAAACATTAAGTTTTATTTGCAACTGAATTATCCATCAAGCATGTAAACAAATGTAAAATAAACAGAAAACCAATCTGATTCTCTAGATTTGTGGCAGGTATTGTAATGGTTAAAATATGTGAATACAGAAAGTAAAGCAGTCTTGGTCAGAGAAAAACAGAAAACGTTACAAGGTTAAATAGAGGGGTACTAAGCACATCATAAGATTTGTTAAATTCCAAGCAGGAGAGAAAGTAGCCATGATTGTACCAAAAGTTGACAACACTATCTGTATGTATAGTATTGAAAGGAAAACAGTAAATTTTATATAAAAAGATGAAAGTCAGTAAATGGTATGTATGTAAAGGGAGATGAGCAAATAGCTGTCTAAAAATTATTTCTGCTCATTATTTGCACAAGGCTGTGTAGACGAGAACTCCCATTAAGTAGAACTGTTAATGTTAATTAAAGGAATAGTAATGCTTGATTTTAATAAAGTTTAATATTGTACGTATGAAAAAAATAAATGAAATTATGTAAGTCCTTTCACTCAAATATGTATAGTTTAAGAGTTAGCGCTCTAGCTGACGGAATTATATCCTGGTCCCAGGACCAGATGGCTCTTCAGCAGAGCCAAAATAATGTTGGCTACAAAGAAATACTTCATTAGAATGGTCTACAAAGTGTACAATAAACGTATTAGTCTTTATTAAAATCAAGTATTACTATCCCTTTAAAACAGTAGACACTAGTTTGCCGATATTATCAAAATTGAAAGTGAGTAAATCAGTTGCGCCAGATGAGATTCATCCAAGGTATTAAAAGATCACAGGTCTGTGCTTGCAGCACCTTTAAGTGAGCTTTTTAAATAATCTTTGTTGACAAGTGTGGTTCTGGATGACTAGAAAATGACCAATGTAGTTTCACTACACAAAAAGGGCAGTACGATGACTCAGGAAATTACATCCTTTTCAGTCTGATATCAGTAGCTGGGAAAATAATGGAAATGTTTTTTAAAAGGGGGAAATGTTGCATATCTGAAGGACAATGGCATGCAAGTTCTTTACAACAGGAAGATCTTGTCAACACATGTTGTTGAAATTTCCCATTATGTTACTGAAGTGATAGACAAAAGTAGAGGAGTAGATGCAGACTGTTTGGAATTTAGTAAAGATCTGATGTTGTACCCCATGGGAAGCTCATTCATAATAGCATAACTTAGGATTTGTCTCAAAGGTAATTGAACTGATAAATAATTAGATGACAGAACGGAAACAGTTAGTATTTATTCAAAGCAAGAGATGGTTACTAGTAGGGATGGAAGAAACGTTTAATCTCAAAAGAGAAACGTGCAAACAACTCTTCCTATTGCGCAGGAAAATTTCTGCAAAATAGCCAACATCAGTTTTTTTCCATCTTTTTTCATTAAAATAAATGATAATTATGTATTTTTTGCCCATGTGGAGAGTTTCCTCCATGTATCCCCACAGTACTAGTATAAAAGGGGTGTATCACGGTGCCCGTGATTCTGCGACAGGGCGACATGTTTACTTTCGGGTTTTCCCGTGCACGGTTCTTATTGGCAATTGGGAGCTGGCTCTGCCCAGGGTTTGCCTTTTTAAACTCTCTCCTGTCATCCTTTCAGCTCCCTTTCGTGATGTACCTGTACCTAGCATTTGAGTTGCTGCTTGTTCCTGCTCCGTGTATGACCTGGCTCGCCTGACTACGCTCCTGTTGCTCCTGTGTTCCGATTCCATTACTGACTAGGACTGGCTGACTACCTCCGTGTGTACAGACCTGGCTTTGGCTGAGTATCCGATTCCGTTGCTGGCTAGGACTGGCTGACTTCCTCCGTGTGTTCCGACCTGGCTTGGGCTGAGTATCCGATTCCGTTACTGACAAGGACTGGCTACTACCTCTGTGTGTACCGATTTGGCAGTTCTGGCTTCAGACCCATCAGGGTGCATACCCTGTGTTCCATTCTTCCTACTCTCGCTTGCAGTAATACCGCTACAGCGCCTGCTTGGCGTGTCACTCCCAAGGGCATCTGGGAGACTGTGTTGCGAGTAGCTCTGGTCACTTGCCAGTATCCGTTGTGCTGCCTCCGTTATCCCTAACGTTCTAGGGACTTTGTCACTTACCAGTGTTCTATCTGTGCTGCCTCCGCTATCCCAAGCATTCTAGGGACTTGGTCACTTGCCAGTGTCCTATCTGTGCTGCCTCCTCTATCCCTAGCGTTCTAGGGACCTGGTCACTTGCCAGTGTCCTATCTGTGCTGCCTCCATTATCCCTAGCGTTCTAGGGACTTGGTCGCTTGCCAGTGTCCTATCTGTGCTGCCTCCGCTATCCCTAGCGTTCTAGGGACTTGGCCACTTGCCAGTGTCTTATCTGTGTTGCCTCCGCTATCCCTAGCGTTCTATTGACTTGGTCACTTGTCAGTGTCCTATCTGGGTTGCCTCTGCTATCCCTAGCGTTCCAGGGAATTGGTCACTTGCCAGCATCCTATCTGGGTTGCCTCCGCTACCCCTAGCATTCTAGGGACTTGGACATTTGCCAGTGTCCTATCTGGGTTGCCTCCGCTATCCCTAGCATGCTAGGGACCCTGTCACTTCTCAGTGATCTTTCTGTGTTGCCTCCACTATCCCTAGTCTTCTAGGGAATTGCCCTGCAGTTACCCACCACTATCGTAGGGCCTTCTGCGGTGTGGTGTTGTTGTGGTCTTCCTTGTTCCAGTGACCTGTCAACGGATCAAGCCAGCATAGTCCTACTGTATATTATTGCCTACTGATATTTCTGTCCATCTTGACCTGCTTCAGATTTGGGAAGTACCACGGTACTGACTTCATCTGGACCTGAGTAGGGTGATTGCTTTTGTTATTAATTTTCAATAAAGCTGTTCTTAACCTTACCCAGTTGCCTGAGTGTTCTTACAAAACCGTGACAGGGTATTAGCATTTCACATGTTGTCAGTCTGCGCTTTAGAGAAAGAGAGAAAGTAGCTGAATTTTCTATGTTAGCTAGTGTAGGCAGACAGGCAAAGAGAGGAACCTGATTGATAGTAGGGGTATTGGGGTAGCCAGGGAAAACTCCAGTTCAAGGAATTCAAATCGAATGAAATTTTTACCCTTTTGAAGCATAATTGGAAATGGCTTTATCAGGGTTTTATGCAGAATAAAAAAAAAACAAAATGGAGCGCCTAATAGGGCAATATTGTTCCAAACAATTTAAAGTAAGTAGTACCCAAACGGAGATGGGTTAATAGTCCCCGCAAGCGCATTTGTCAGCTGATAATATCACTGACAACAATATTTGCAAGTACTCATTTACACCTACTCCAAAAACAACACAAAAGATGGCGCCAATAGTGAAATATTGCTTAAAACCTCTCAATATAACAGATAACCAAAAAGGTTTGTACTCAGATTTATCTCTGGTCAGCAATAGGATTTCTCCATAGCTGACAATCTCGCATGTAGGGTTATCTCACCGACCCTACTCGGTGTAATCCGGTCAGCTGTTCCACTCACACCACTTCTCCAATCACGTCCTCATGTCCGATGTTCCAAAAAAGGTTTTTATTAAATACAATTGTTTAAAATAAACCATAAAAAATATAAAAAGATATATACTATAATATCACAGACTACACGTTTCGCGGTGATACACAGCTTTATCAAGTCATATATCACACAAAATCCACAAATGGACACCATAATCCTCCACTATATATAACCACTAAAGGGGCACTTGAATAAACCAATAATCAACCAGCTCATCTAAATGACATGACAGGATATCGCCGAGTCATCGAGCCCCGCCATACGCATCCACATTGGACAGACATGATGCCATACGACTTCTGCCAACCACATTCGAATGCACAAGTACCCTAAGTGACGTATCTCATCTTCAAATCAAATCCAATTCGAAGCCGTACGCATGGCACCTAAAGTCCCCCAACCAATACCATAGCGGAGTCCCATGAATCAACTCACCCGTCTAGGAAACAGATACATATAGGATTCGGTCAGACCCCCACCCCGCATCCTAGGAACGAGACAACTCAAGGGAAGGTCACATAGATGTACTTCTGCCCTTCACTCAATTTACACCTACTTACTTTTAACTTTTTAGAACAATATTGCACTATTGGGCACCACCTTTTGTTTTTTATTCTGCATGTTACTGAGCATCTTGGAGAGGATGATATTTTGGAGGTGCTGCCCATTTTATTCCACTGTATGACTGATTCTGGGGCAGTCTGAATGAACCCTGAAGGCACGCTCAGCTGTTTGCCACACGTGTGGACCAATAGCACCTCTGTTTGTGAGTATAACTCACTGTGGTGCTAAGGTGAAGGCAAATTTTGGTCTAATTCAACACAAGGCACCCCCTGTTTCTTCTCTCCTTGTCTTTTTTCCTTTAACAGGATTTTGTTTGCGTTCCTTTGAATCAACAAAGGTGATCCAGTAAAGGAGATCTGGAAAAGGTTGAACTTGGTGTGGACTTGTGTCTATTTTCTACGTCATCAACTATCTAACTACATGAAACCATAAAAATCTTGATTTCATGTCCAAAAGTTACTTGCCATTACATTCACATTATGTTTGTGTCCAGTTTGTTAAACAGTGCAATAACATTAAAAGTAATGCAGGAAAAAAAAGCTAAAAGCCATAAAAGACAGAAGGATTAGAACAAAAAAAAAAAAAAATAAGATGGAAAATAATGAAGTTTAAACATTTCAATCAGCAATGTGAAAGAGAAAAGTAATTCTCAAAGATCTCCCTTCGTCTCAAAACATTTAGTTTCAACAAATAAACAACACTGCACAAACTACCATCTATAATTAACAATATTCAAAATGTTCAAAGACAAAGATTACACGGCATTAAACATTTGGTGAGCTCTGTTGTTATAATTATGAGTTTAGAGAATTACTCCGACAAATGGAGCCTATTCTAGAAATTCTATAAAGCATTTTAAAACTCAGCATGGGCAGTCTGTTCAATCCTAACTTAATATGTTGTCTGGGTGTGTTGCTTAAAATTAATTCTCAGTCCTACCCAGTTGAAGATGGTAAAAGACAATATATTGTAGAAGATATGCAACAAAAAGGTATTAGATTAATGGTAAAGTCTCCAAGTATAGGGTTACATAGCCTGGTAGATGCTTACAACCAGTTTTCAAAAATATCTGTAATAGACATTGGGCAGTCCTAATTCTAAATGTTATGAAGGCCAAGAAGGGCCACAATTTTCATTGGACAGAGTAGGTAACTGCTTAGAGAGCTGTATTGTGAGGGTAGTCTATACTGGACTGGTCACAGTCATTGTGCTTTGAGCAGGGGAGGGCTGGCCTGGGAGGCGGGGGGGGCAATTGCCCCCTGGGCTGGTCATATGCCTGGGATGGTAGGCCACTGCACCTCACTAAATCTGCTGATGGAAATGGAGCTACGCTAGTGATACCACAGAGCTTACAACTGAAATGGAGCTACATACATAATACCACAGAGGTACAATCCAAATGGAGCTACACTAGTAACATAAACCATTTCCCTTGTAAGCTCTATAGTATCACTAGATAAACTTAACTTAAATTGTAAGCTTTGTAGTGGCGCACTAGTGTAGCCTCAGTTCAACTGTAAGCTATGTGATATCACTTGACTTACTTCACAACATTAATGTCAATTTTAAAATTAACAAAAAGGGGTGGGCTGGAACAGTGGGCTTGAATGATAATAGAAATGGGCCACTTGAATGTATTTTCCCCCTGGGCCACAAGTTGCCAGCCCTCCCCTGGCTTTGAAAGTGCCAACACAATCATGCTGCCCCTGCCCCAGACATAAGCTCAAGCTTTGATGACTTGTTTATTTGACAGTGTGTTTATTACTGTAATATAAAGCTCTATTGTCCAATTTATATGCAATTTTTTAAAGTTAAATGTTAGAGCCTAAAGTAGAACTGTCACTTTGTAACAAATATATGATTTTGAAGGAGATTTCAAAATTGCCTAAATTTGTTAGCTCTTTTTATGCAAAAAATAGTTAATGAGATATTGCTTTATTTATTTGTCAGTTTATGTAATTTGGACAGCAGTGGCTGGCATGCCAGATACATAATAACATTCTATACTGCTCTGCCTTTCAGCTTCCTCTACCTACTGGCAAGTACTAGCTCATTTGTATAAATTGACAGATAAATAATGCTAAATAGCTCAACTATTGTATACAATTAATAATAGCTTACATGAATAGAACTGATTTTAAAAGTAGTTTAAAAATCACTCGTTGTTATTATTATATTTTTTATAAAGCGCCAACATATCACTTAGCACTGTGCAAACGGGGAGGATATAGAAACAAAACAATGTAACATCCTATATAATAATTCGCTAAAACGGGTGTAACGAAAAAGTAATGCACAGTACAGACTGCCCGCGCTGCAGCTGATACAGAGCTGGATGCTCCGAAGGAGCATCCATCTCTGTATCAGCCGCGGGGCTGGCAGTCTCTACTGCGCATGACTGTCCCGTGACCAGGCTGGCAGTGGCACTGTGGCCCATGTAACTAGTAGATGCATAAATTGAAACAAATGGATCAAGCACCCTGCTCGTGAGAGCTTACAATCAAGAGGGAGTAAAGTGGCCATAGGAACATGAGGTAATGGTATATGGCAGAAGTATACAATCAGTTAAATATATAGGCAGGCTAAACTGTTGGCCACAGGGCAGATATGGGTAGACCAAAAAGAGGATTTGTTGGGGTACATTTGAGAGAGATATCAGTTTTGTTATGTGGTATGGAAGTAGGCTCCACTAAAGATATGAGTCTTTAGAGAGCACATGGAGATTAAGGAGCTGGTTGAGCATCTGAGAGAGTGGGGTAGTGAACTCCAGAGACAGGAGGAAGCTCATGAAAAGTCTTGGAAGCTTGAGTGAGTGAGAGGCGGTTATGAGGGATAAGGAGAGTAGGAGATAATTGGCAGAGTGTGAAGGGAAATTCAGGGAAAGCTTGGAAATGAAGTTGGATACACGGGGGGAGCAGATTTGTGAATGGTCTTGTAAGTCAGTGTTAGTATTTTATGTTTGATTCTGAGGGCTATGGGGATCCAGTTTAGGGCCTGGAAACATGGGGAAGCAGTAGTAGAGAGAAATGAATGTGCCTGGAATCAGCATTTAGGAAAGACCAGTGATTCTCAGCCAGGGTACTGTGGCACTTTGGAGCTCCCCGGACGTCAACCTAGGTGCCCCCTTTTACCCTTAGAGACACTGACAAAAATGTGAATGTTGACTACAAAATGTAGATTTATGGAAATGAATATGCACTATATACTTTTTTTTTATTCTGACTGATCTTGGAATAACTATATTCATATACTTTTGTAACCTTCATTAAACCCTTAAAAAATGGCTTATAATATTTAGGGATGCCCTGAAAAGTTCAGATTATGTGTAAGGGGGTCTTGAGCAAATAAAATTGAGAACCAATTGGATATACTGAATTAGTGTCAGTCTCTGGGTGCTGGATCATGTGAAATGTGGGGTGGGTCCATGGATAGTGCTAAGGGCACATATAATAGTGTTTGTGGCTCCATTTCTCAAAGGATTTATTCAAACACTTGATCATAACTGAGCATTTTTACTCACCAAACAGCTTGACTGACTGACCTTAACACCTGCTGTATGTGCTCCCTCGACACGTGAGTCTCTCTCGCTATACTATTCAGCAAGGTTATGTTTGTAAATTTGTTTTTAACACTCTTTCAAATACAGCAATTTCTGCTTTTATCTATTCCGCATAAGAATTAGTTTGGAATGGTTTAGTATGACCCAGCACTTTGAGTTCATTGGCTAGGAAAGCCAGGGATGTAAATCTCGACCTATGACTTCACATGAATGATTTCTGTATATCACAGCAAATTTTCAGATGTGAGATATACCATATTGTCTATACACTATATTAAGCTTCAAGAACTGTTCTTGTACAGTGAATGGTCATGCAGTCACATTTAAAGGGATAGTAATATTTCACAAAAACAACAACTCCAATTAATCTTCATAGTATTTGGGCCACGGAGAGTGTTATTTCAATCTGTCAGAGCTGTACGTCAAGAGTAATTGAATGATAAAGTATCCCCCTCACGCCCCTTTTACCTACTGTAAGCCGGAGGTGGCCTCAGATGTGGAATCTGGTCCTGGGACCAGACAGCTCACAGCAAGTGAGAATCACCTTACTGTAAGCATAAGTAAAACCCTGTCCTCATTGACAGGTTTTTCAGGTTTTTCCTTATGCTCACTGAAGATTGTCCCTTTCTCTAAGATCCATCTTGCTGCTCTGAGGTGAGCAGTGTTACATCGGTAAATGGGGTGAAAGAGGAATACTTTATCATTCAACTGCAACTCTGACAGTATTGATATAACACTCTTCATTGTCCAAATACTATAAAGATTAATTGGAGCTGTTTTTATTGTGAAACATTGCTATCCCTTTAAATGTCAGCTTTAAGCTAACTGCATCAAGCAGTAAGCAGTGTGGACGTGTTTGGGCATTCCGAGGAGTGCAATGGTCAAACTGGAGATGGAGGAAATAGGAGCAGAATTCTTCATTTTCCTCATGCCTCTTATAGAAGTGGTGTTAAGAGGTTGTTTGCTTAGATGTGCAGATGCACTAAATTATCTGTACATAAGTAAAGGTGCAGGCACCCATTTAGTAAAATAATATAGTCACAGTTCACGCACAGCACTGTTCCTTTTGTACATTCACCACAGAATCAGAAATAAGACCCTTTTTAAAATAAGCAAAAACAAGGCCTGATTAACAAGGGACATGATGGAGTTGCAGCTCCAGGCCCAATGAAATCAATAGGCTCATTTTCATCAGTAGTGAGTGAGCCACAGTGGGTTACTATTCTGCACACAAAAGAGAGACACAACTTTAATGCTTAATATTGACTGCAGCTTTGAATAAACAAAATTATGAATATTTTAACAAGTCCTGGAAGTGCTATATTTTGTCTTCTTATGCACTGTATACCGTAAAATCTCAGGTATAATACACACCTATGTATAATACGCAGGTGTATGTTATACCCAAGATTTTAGGGGAAAACAAGTGCCTATGTATAATACGTACCCTTGTTTTTCCCGTTCCTAAAAAAAAAATTAGAGCTGCCAGCTACCTTCGCTCCCTCCCCCAGCTCAATCTGATGTGAAAATAAGACTTACTTAACGATGTAGCTTAAAGGGATAGTAATGTTTCATAACAAAAGCAGCTCTAATTAATCATCATAGTTTTTGGACTTTGGAGATTGTTATTTCAATTCTGTCAGAGTTGTAGTTCAAGAGTAATTCAATGACAAAGTGTCCCCTTCCTGCCCCTTTTACTGATGTAACACTGCTCAGCCAGAGCAGAAGGGAGGTGCCCAGATAGATTGCAGAGACGGACAATCTTCAATTAAGATAAGGGAAAAACCTGAAAAGCTTGTCAAGGGGGGCAGGGTTTTCATTGTTCTCATAGGAAGAAGATTGTCCCCTTCTGTTATCTGTCTCGTCTATGGACTGCATTCCACATCTGAGAAGAGATGGCTTACACTAGGTAAAAGTGGCGGGAGGGGGAAACTTTGCTTGTGAATATCTCTTAAACCATAAAGGTTTGAGAGATAAGACTTATATCATTCTTCATGTGTTTTTAATGCCTACAAAATAAAATAAAATTAAAACTAAGTATTACTATCCCTTTAACCCATTCAAGTACAGCATGTGAAAAAGCTCCCTCTGTCCCATCTTCCCTGCGGGCGGTATGCCTGCATTTGCCGTCTGCTTCCTTCAATGGTCTGTCAGGACCTTCTGCATACGGTATTGCCCTGTGAGGACCTTGAGATTCTCACAGGGCATAACCAATGGCTGGAGGTGGACGGTCCTGAAAGCCCATTGAAGGAAGCGGACAGAAAATGCAAGCATGCCGCCTGCAGGGAAGATGGGACAGAGGGAATTTTTTCAAATGCTGTACTTGAATGGGTTAAGCTGTATTGGCAAGTAAGTCTTATTTTTGGATTGTTGCTGGGGGGAGGGAGGGCAAAAAACTCCTGGGTATAATACACACCCCCCACTTCACATAAGGTGAAATGGGGTAAAATTGTGCATATTATAACCAAGATTTTACAGTATATGTGCTCCTCCAGTAGAATAAGCCTATCATTATTTCAGTAGATTTTGGTGTATAGAGTAAATATAATAGATCATTTCCAGTTAATTTAGATAAGGGGATTATAACTACAGGCATACCTGTGAACGTTTGAAATCAGCTCACCCTGACATCTTTGAAATATTAACTCTTAATGATCCCAATGAAGTAGATTCTAGCTGCTCAATGTTTCGTCTAACAAAAAGATGATCCAGTCAGATCTTAAGGAACCTTTAACATGCTACAGTTCTCAGATATCACTTCTTAAACACCCACAATGCCAGAAGAACTTCTCCCTCTGTCTTTTTTGTAGCAATGTCACTAATGTGGACATTAAATAAGCAGTAAATTGGTGTAAATCATACAGTAGGAATTTGGAAACTCTGGACTCTCTCAACCTGAGAATATGCCTTTCCTCATTAGTTTCTAGGTTATCCTGTGGAGCCTATGCACTAAGATCTCTCCAACTTTGGAGATCTTAGTGCAGAGGCTCTATAAATGAACATAGGAACTGGAGAAGTGATATCACTGGAGAAGACATCTCCATTTTATCACTTTTTTATCACACCTTATTGCATTACCCCCCTGGGTCTCAGGGTCAAACTCTGAGAGTTCTCGGGTATGAATATAAGTATTCTACATGAGAGGAAAACAGGGTAACTCACCACCTTTAACAACATGAGTTTCAACCAGAAAATATGGCTTTTCAAGATTAGACGTGGTCAAAAATAGAAAGTCGGCCTTTAACAATGTTAACCCTCTGTGTTTCCAAGACAAATAATATTATATGTGGAAAATGGTTCATGTTATTGAACAAAACAGGAGTAGGAGTCATTGAACCATGGATAACTGCTTCTGCAATTAAAGTCAGATACTCTTTAATTTACAATTTCAACACAAATGACATTGCCAATTAATTCTCCTGACCTTTTCCACAGTTACAGCATGTAATTTGTGATAGAGTGGTCAGTTACAGTCTGCAGGAGCAGGTACCATAAAAAGATAAGCAAGTGATATTTTATTAGATTCGCCCCCAGCAGAGGTGGTAGAGGAGAATACAGTAAGAACTCTGATTGGCTTTTGATAGTGCCCCAGCTGTCCTACATCTAAAATATGGCTATCAATCAAATGGGTCAGAGATTTTACAGTAAGTATGAAATTTGCTGAGTGCACAGGACAATTGTTTCCTATTTCCAGTTGAAAATCAATAATACATGAAAAGAAGTTGTTAATGTATTAAACCTCTGAGTGCCACATGAATCTCCAATTCTTTGCAGTGTGTTAGGCACCCTTCTTGCATTTAATGGGTTAAATGGCAAATCTAACAAAAGCAGATATACATGCAAAACTTTCATCTGTTTCACAGAACTTTAGAATATCTAATTTAAAGGGTTTTTTTTCCAAGCGTAGACCACAATGAGCTATATGCACAAGGAAAAGAAAAGCAATGCTTGATCAAACCATCTACACTACAGGAAGGAAATAAAAAGTGTCTTTTAAACCCTTGAACCAACGGGACCACTTGTTCTTAGCTGAGCATCTCTGACCATCTCTTTGCATATGTAAATTATCCTTAGGATTCATTATCCTAAGAGTAACAGGAAAATCCAGATATGACTCATTGTTCACAGTCCCCAGACAGATCAGCTACACCTCACTGATGATGCCCAACAAGGATGAAACTTATGTCAGGGGTTGGCTGCTCTTGTTCAGAGAGGAATAGCCTGGCCCTTTGTGGCTGAACTTCCATTTTGGCAGGATCAGTATGATGTGGTGTAGCATATTTTTCTCTGTGTAATTCACAAGTGAGCTAAAAGATATTCCACGCTGGGTAGGAAGCTATGCCTATAAAGCCTGCCAAATTCTATAGAAGACTCATTCCTAGTTGAGTGCCTCTCACCAGCTCTTTGCATTTTCAAAATATCCTTGGTTTTGGTCACCCTAAGGATAACAGTGGAATCCAGGCATGGGCCCCTTTTCACGGTGCCTACAGAGATCAGCTGTATCTCACTGATACAACCCAACAAGGCTAAAATATACATATGGGGCTTGCTGGCTAATGCTGTTGTTTGGAGAGGAATTGTCTGGCCCTTCATGGTTTATATGTTATTTTGGCAGGATCCGTATGATGTGTTATAGGGTATGTTCTCCATTTTTAAGGCGCTAGTGAGCTAAAAGAGATTGCATGCAGAAAATGACACTATTCCTATAATGACTACCAAATTCTATAGCAAGGACATTCCTTGTTGAGTATTTGTGGCCAGCTCTTTGCATATGCAAATTTCTCTTTGGTTTGGTAACCCTAAGTATAACAGAGGAATTCAGACACAGACCCCTTGCTCAGAGTGCCTAGATAGATAAGCTACACCTCACTGAGGAGATCCAACTAGGCTAAAATGTACATCTGGGTTTGGTTGTATCTTTTTGTTGATAGAGGATTTGCCTGGCCATTTTTGGCTTGACTGTCATTTTGCCAGGATCAGTATGATGTGCTTTAGGATTTTTCCACTCTGTGTAAGGCATTAATGAGCTAAAAGAGATTTCAACCTGAATAAGACACTATTCCTAAAGAGCCTGCTAAACTATATAGCAGGCTTATTCATAGCTGAGCATCTCTGACCAGCTCTTTGCATATGATAAATAGTAATTGGGCCCATTTGTTTCGATAACTTACTGGTTATTATTTCCCAACAAACTTGGATGCTTTGCTAAAAGATATATCAGACTTATTTTGAAAGTCAAATCCAGTTGTTGTTTTAACAATTTTGGTTCTATAGCTGAAGATATTATATAATTTTTGGCAGAAAGGCTACTATTTTTCCCCATCAAATCTCACACTTCTGAAGGTTAATGGAATTTTAATGATGCAGAAAATCTTCATTTTCCTAGTAACAACAAAATACATATAACGACCATTTACAACATAATCCACTACTTACTCACAATGACACATGATTAATGAGCAACATGCGTATGGACCAAGGCTTATTGTGTGAAATATTAGAGGACACTAACAAAGTGCCACATGCCTCATCTTGCTGTTTCATTAATGTCAAAACACAGCAATAAAGTAGACACTAAGTAGACAAGATATCTCTGCTCAACCTTATCCTGCGTGATTAATTTGATCCCCCCCCCCAGGAATACCTGATATGTTCAACCCTTTCAGTGCTACAGGGGTGTTCAAAACAACCCTCTAATGCAAATAATGGGTAATGTTCACTCTATTAATTTTCCACTAACCCCTGGAAGGCTAGATATGGTCCAGCATCCAAGGAGTTAAGGTTTAGATTAGATCCTGCTCTGCTTAAAGGAACAAAATACATCCTAATAATAAATCCAGTTTAATTTAATCTGAGCAAAAAATCCTGATGATCCCTAGCAATCAGTTCTATACATATTGGTTCCTAAAAATGTATCTTTAAAAGGGAACTATCAACCCAAATAAAGTCCCCCCCAATAATTATTCATATAGCAATAAGCTTACCAATAGTCATATTATCCAGCATAATTATCTCGTTAGTCAGAAATCCTAATTTTGCCAAGACAGACGGGCAGGCTTCTTGATTTAGCGGCAACTGCGTACTTGAGCTGTCAATCCCTTCCTGTTACCTTAAGCTACCATGCAACACCTCCTAGAGGAGACCAGGATGGACAGCAATGACACGCAGATGTCTGTAAGCCAAGATGTCTGCGCTGTTGCCTGTCCGTCAGTAGGATTTCTGACTAACTAGGTAATTATGCTGGATAATATGACTATTGGCAAGCTTATTGCTATATGGCTAATTATTGGGGGGGAACTTTATTTGGGGTGTTAGTTCCCCATTAATAAGTTGTGCAGGTCATTTACATGGAGAGAGAGGATTCTCTTGTGTCAGACTTTAGAAGAGCTGGAACGGTATTGCAACGCATTGCTTCACAATGCTTTGAGTACCCCCTCTGGAACTCAAAGGGTTAACTCCCCCCGCTGAAGTCTTCTTAGTAGAGATGGTTAAAAAGATAGAATTTTCTCACAGGAAATTTCAAGAGAAAACACAATTTGCCACTTTTTCCACAACATTTCCTAGAAGAAAAGAAAAACTGACTTGGCTACCAGTGCAATGGACTCTTGTGAAGTTAGTATGTGAGTTTCTTTTGCTACCAGTGTAGTGAAACAAGGCTGGGGGTCAGTATGTGGGGCTGTATGGCTACAGTTGAGCAAAGGGAGGCTCACCAGCTGTTTCCAGACTACAATTCTCATCATTACCTGACAACTGAAGGCTGATGGGGAATGATGGGAGTTGTAGTCTGACAGCAGCTGGAGGGCCTCCCATTACCCATTATGCTCTTGGCTACCATGGGACAAGGCTGGGAGTTAATATATGTGGTTATATGGTTACCAGTGCAGTGGGACAAGGCAGGAGGTCAATATGTGTGATTATACAGATACCACTGCAGTGGGACAAGGATAGGGATCAGTAAGTGTGGCTGGTTATATAGGTACCAGTTCAGTGGGACAAGAATGGGGGGGCAGTATGTGTTTTTCTATGGCTACCACAGGACAAGACTGGGGTCAGTATGTCTACAAGTGTAGTAGGCAAGGGTCACAGCAGAAAAAAAAGTGAGAAAAATTTCACTTTTCATGGGAGTTCTCATCAAAGGCAAAAATTGCCATTTTCACGGTTTTCTTTGCCCAATCCTTCTTCTTAGGAAGGAACTGGAAGGCAATAGTTTGGACTTCCAAGGGAAGAGTGTTATGCATTTTAGTGCAATGAAGGTGAGATAAATTACCTATTGATATTAAAGGAGAAGTATCACCTCTTAAAATTCTTAGCATAGGTTTAGTTATTAAAGTAGTTTTAGGAAATGTGTGCTTTTTTTCACTTACTTACTTTTAAAGATATTTAATTTTCAAGTTGTGCCGGTTAGCATAATGCAGCACACTGAATCTCAAGCACAGCTCTTCTTAACTTCCTAATTCTCCTCCCACTTCCCTCCCAGCTGCCCCAGGGAGCACATTCACACTTCCCTTCGGTGTGGTGTGAATGGCTTCTATCGTTGCAACCTCAGTATAATGCTAACTGGATCTTGATGCAATGATAGAAGCCATTCACACCACACTGAGGGGAAGTGTGAACGAGCTCCCTGGGGCAGCTGGGAGGGAGGAGAAGAAGAGCTGTGCCGAAGATTCAACTTGCGCATTTGCTAATAACGTTTTAAGAGGGGAACGTTCCCATTTAAAGGGATAGTAATACTTTGGTTTAAAAATGTCTAATATTGTAGATATTAACAACAGAAGTAGAATAACCTACCTCCCATCTCTCAAAACTTTATAGTTTGTGAGTTCGTAGCATTTAAAGTCCCCCCTCCCGCCCCTTTAAGAGAAATCAGAGCTCTATGGGACAGAAGCAGATCCTGGTTATTTGACCAGCAGGCGGCTCTTCAACAGATCTGAGATATCGTTATTTAGAATTAAATACTTCATTGGAATGGTCTACAAAGTGTGCCTGGTTTGCAAGCATACTTTGTAGACCATTCCAATGAAGTATTTCATTCTAAATAGCACTATCCCTACTCTGCTGAAGAGCCGCCTGCTGGTCAAATGACCAGGATCCGCTTCTGTTCCATAGAGCACTGACGTCTCTGAAAGGGGCGGGACGGGGGGGGGGAATTAAATGCTAGGAAGTCGCAAACTATAAAGATTTGAGAGATGGCAGGTATTTCTATTGTTAATATCTACAATACTTGAAATTTTAAAACCAAAGTATTACTATCCCTCAACTTTCTAAATCATTAATGTTATTTTAGATATGAAATAAAATCTCTTCAGTCTGATTGCATCGGTCCTAGAGAAGAACATGCAAAATGTTGAGACTTCAACATAACAAGATATCCCGTACTGACTGAAGGTGTTACCTACCGAACAAAAGCACAAGGCCAAAATTAATGGAGGACATTAGGATTTTCTGATCACAGTATGTTAAAGGGATAGTAATACTTTGTTTTATCTTTATTTTGTAGGCATTAAAAGAGCATGAAGAACGATATAAGTCTTATCTCTCAAACCTTAATGGTTTGAGAGATATTCACAAACAAAGTTTCCCCTCCCGCCCCTTTTACCTAGTGTAAGCCATCTCTTCTCAGATGTGGAATCCAGTCCATAGACCAGACAGATAATAGCAGGGGACAATCTTCTTCCTATGAGAACAATGAAAGCCCTGCCCCCCTTGACAAGTTTTTCAGGTTTTTCCCTTATCTTAATTGGAGATTGTCCCTCTCTGCAATCTACCTGGGCACCTCCCTTCTGCTCTGGCTGAACAGTGTTACATCAGTAAAAGGGGCGGGAGGGGGATACTTTGTCATTGAATTACTCTTGAACTACAACTCTGACAGAATTGAAATAACACTCTCCAAAGTCCAAATACTATGATGATTATTTAGAGCTGCTTTTATTATGAAACATTACTATCCCTTTAAGTGGAGGTTTATTATTATTCTTTATTCATATAGCGCCAACTAATTCTGCAGATCTGTACCAAAGGTAATAGAAATACAGAGATATTAAATAGTACAAATCAATGTGGAGAAAAGAAGTATCGGAGGGCCCTGCTCATGAGAGCTTACAGTCTAGAGAAAGGAAGGCTTCACACAGAAGGAGAGGATTATTATTAGGAGGCACTAGTTCTCCTTTAAGATACCTATAGCTATGCACACATTGCTTTGCCATTGCTGTTAATATTAAACTGACTGACTGTGCATCATCATCCAGACTGGGCTACATCAGCGTCTTACCTACTATTCTCATCATATAGCTGACAAGGAAAGAAAGCTGAATACTTAACATGTTAGAAAGCTACCTTAAGAGCTTTGAATACATTCAGACATAATCTAAGAAAGCTATAAAATAGGCTTAACCCCTTGGATGCTAGATATGCCTCCAATACATTGCTTCTCAGTGTATTTGAAATATCTGTCAACCAAGGTTTAAAATTAAAAAGTGTGCTAATTAATGAGAGTTAATGCTGATATACACATTTACTTGTAAACTCTGTATAATCTGCATTTATCCGAACATTAGATATATTAAAAATACCAATTATCAAATGGAGTACACACTCTTCCTCCTATTGTGAATGTTGTACCCTTTAAATTTTTACATGAGATAGGGAGGTTTTGCACATTCATTCTCTCCGTATTTAGATACAAAAGGCAAGAATTCTCAGTGTACACAGGGTGATAGGAAATGTGTATCGATGAGCCATATTCATGGATGGAATTACATTTAGGTAGCAGTTGTAATTGAGACTGAGATGTGGGTGTAGCTAGCACAATCTTAACTCCTTAATCAGGGCTCAAAATTTCCACTTGCCACTAGCCAATGGCGAGTGAAAATTTAGCCCTGGCTAGTAGAAATTCAGCCCTGGTGGGTATGTTATGGCTTGCAGTGGCGAGTAACTTTTCAGGTCTGGCTAGTAGAAAAGGACTTCATATTTTAAGGCCTGCCTTAATGACTGATGACATGTTAGCAGAGTCATCGTTTTTTGCTCGTTAAAGGGACAGTAATGTCCCAAAAAAATATACCCAGTTTTGTAGCCTTTAAATAAATAATCAATATGGTCCAAACCCTATCTCTCAAACCGCTATGGTTTGAGAGATATAGGCATTGAAAGTTTGCCCCTCTCTCTCCTTCTCTTGACGTCAGCATCTAGCTGACAGCAGGAGATTCCGGTCTGGGGACCAGCTGGCGGCTCTGCAGCAGAGCCGAGATCACGTTATCTATAAAGAATTCATTCACTGGAAATGTCTACAAAGTGTGCTTGCAAACCAGGCACACTTTGTAGATCTTTACAATGAATGAATTCTTTATAGATAACGTGGCCACGGCTCTGCTGCAGAGCCTCCTCGAGTCGTACTACTCGATTCTCCTGCTGTCAGCTTTACAGCAGACATCAGGACAAGGGGAAGGAAGGGGAAACTTTGAATCCCTATATCTCTCAAACCATAGTGGTTTGAGACATAGGGTTTGGCCCATCTTGATTATTTTTTTAAAGGCTACAAAACTGGGTATATTTTTTTGGGATATTACTGTCCCTTTAAGGACCAGTGACGGTCCTGGCACATCATGGAATTCTGTGATCTCAGCACAGCTGCACTCTGCACTGTGATCACAGAATGAATTGCTGTAAAGAGAAAAAAAAAGTGCTGTGGTCCTCTAGAGCCGCCCACCCCCGGATTGCATGGTCGTCAAGGTGTTAATACCCCTGCATAATCCCCTAGTCTTGATTTATAGTGGCCATTACATCTACCAGTTGATGTATTGTCCAGTATATATTCATTTTGCCAGTTTTTTTACATGTTTATAGATCCCTGTACTGGGCAATTTATTTAAAGGGGATGTTTACCCCCTTCACAACTTTGCTTAAATCTTTTCCTTAGCAATGATAACTAATGGAAAGTGTATCCTTTTTTTAAAAAAAAAAAAAAAAACAACCAGTTTGAAGAAATTCAAAGATTAAATATAGCTTTGTTCTTCTGGCAGACAGTGCTGACCGGATCTGTACCGTAGTCTGAACTTCTAACCAGCTTCCTCCGATGACAGAGGCTGTCTGTCTCTAAGCTGGAGCGATCTCATTGGCAGAGATCGATTTCTGACCAATGAGAGAGCTCCAGCTTAGAGACAGACAGCCTCTGTCATTGGAGGAGGCTGGATAGAAGCTCAGACTACAGTACAGATCCGGTCAGGACTGTCTGCTGGAAGAAGGTACAAAGCTATATTTAATCTTTGAATTTCTCCAAACCGGCAGTTTTGGGTTTTTTTTTAAAAAAAGGATACACTTTCCATTAGTTATTATTGGTAAGAAAAACATTTAAAGGGATAGTAATGTTTCATAATTAGTTGGCGCTATATGAATAAAGAATAATAATAAACCTCCACTTAAAGGGATAGTAATGTTTCATAATAAAAGCAGCTCTAATTAATCATCATAGTATTTGGACTTAGGAGAGTGTTATTTCAATTCTGTCAGAGTTGTAGTTCAAGAGTAATTCAATGACAAAGTATCCCCCTCCCGCCCCTTTTACTGATATTACACTGCTCAGCCAGAGCAGCAGGGAGGTGCCCAGGTAGATTGCACAGAGGGACAATCTTCAATTAAGATAAGGGAAAAACCTGAAAAACTTGTCAAGGGGGGAAGGGCCTTCATTGTTCTCATAGGGAGAAGATTGTCTCCTTCTGTTATCTGTCTAGTCTTACAACCAGATTCCACATCTGAGAAGAGATGGCTTACACTAGGTAAAAGGGGAGGAAGGGGAAACTTTGCTTGTGAATATCTCTCAAACCATAAAGGTTTGAAAGATAAGACTTATATCGTTCTTCATGTTTTTTTAATGCCTACAAAATAAAATAAAGATAAAACGAAGTATTACTATCCCTTTAAGCAAAGTTGTGAAAGGAGTAAACATCCCCTTTAAAGGAATAGTAATACTTAAAATGTAAAAAAAAAAAAGCTGTAGGGTTCATCCCTCCTGAGTAAAACAAGGGCACTCCCACTGCTGAGATGTGTTTTATTCAAAAGTTATGACAGCTCAAACTTGAATTTTTTAGGTGCACTATAATAGTGGCCTTAAATTCTACAGTCGCTCTGTTGCTATACCATCCTATGGAGATTTATGGTCAACTAACCATAGGATGGTGTAGCAACAGCGCCATTGTTCAATCTCAGGTGTGATACTGCAACTAAAAAAATCAAATTTGAGCTGTTTTAACTTTTGAATAAAACACACTTCAGCAGTGGGAGTGCTCTTGCTATAATCAGGGGGATGAACTCTAAAGCATATTTTTTTTCTTACATTTTAAGTATTACTATCCCATTACACTCTGTGACACTAGTTAGATACATTTCTAGCACACAAGAAGTTGACAGCTTTCTGTATTTTTTATAGGCCAAAGGTTGCTGGGCCATGAAGCAGTGGGTGGGGCTAGGTGATGAGTTATGTGATGAATGGGGTGTGTCCAAGATTGAGGCTAGATATGCTTAGGACCTTATGTATAAAAGAAATAGTTACAATTCTGGGGCAAACCAAAAGAACCACTGGGGACAAATTTCTATTGATTTAAATGGGTCTTTTAAAGGGGAAATTTCACCTGTAAAAGACTTATAGCCATGTGCTTAAGTCAGGGCTCAAAATTTCCACTCGCCACTAGCCAATGGCGAGTGAAAATTTAGCCCTGGTGAGTAGAAATTCAGCCCTGGTGGGTATGTTATGGCTTGCAGTGGCGAGTAACTTTTCAGGTCTGGCTAGTAGCAAATGACTTCAAATTTTAAGCCCTGCTTAAGTTATTAAAATGCTATTAGAATTGGTATTTTTTTTTTTTTTTTTAACTTACCTACTTCCTATGATATACACCTTTCATTTTTGGCACTTCCGAATTCTGCAGCACACTGAATCTTGGGCACAGCTCTACAGGACTTTCCAGTGTTGTAATTCTCCTCCCACCTCCCTCCCAACTGTCCCAGGAAGTGCGTTCATGCTTCCCTTTGTAGTGGTGTGAATCTCGTCTACCTTTACAGCAAGCTCTGTTTATTATTATACTGAGTATAATGATAAATGAAGCTTGCTATAATGATAGACGCGACTCACACCACTACGAAGTGAAGCATGAACGCACTTCCTGGGACAGTTGGGAGGGAGGTGGGAGGAGAATTACAACAATGGGAAGTCCTGCAGAGCTGTGCCCAAGATTCAGTGTGCTGCAGAATTCGGAAGTGCCAAAAATGAAAGGTGTATATCATAGGAAGTAGGTAAGTTAAAAAAAAAAAACACTGATTCTAATAGTATTTTAATAACATGGCTAAAACTCTTTTACAGGTGAAAGTTCCCCTTTAAACACTTAAATGATTTTACGTGTATATTAATACAGCTTTCAGAAATAATGTGCAATTTAAAGTTAGCTAACACCAAATAATAATAACAACCCCCATTTAAATCCTAAAGGCCTCTATGAATTTTTCCCTTGAGCTTTTGTTCAAGAGACAACATTTTTCATCAGTCTTGAATGTAATGTATATGAAGAGAGACATAACAGTTTTTCCAAACTCAGACAGGCAGAGTGAATAAGCCTACTTAGCCTTTAAGGACCAGATGGCTCCTTGGTTCTGCTAGCAACTGTCATGCCCACCTCCATGGACATGGAATCCAGGATGGTTTGAAAATGTTTTCCCTTGAACAAAGGCACAAGGGTAAAATTTATAGGGGTCATTAGGATTTTCTGGTCACGATAAGGTAAATGGGGGTTATTATTAGGAGGCGCTAGTTCTTCTTTAATAAGTGCTTCAAACGTGTGCGCTAGTAAAAATGGGCCTATGTGCATCTTTTGCATGACCGCTCAGCCTGTGGCACATGCCAACAGAATGTTGATTTTTTCACTGTAATGTTAATATCCATTCTTTCCCTCTAAGGGAACAAGACTGCTGAATTGTCATCTTCATTCTTACAATATTGTACTAAATGGATTACAAATCTCTAGTGACTGCATGGTGTTAACCCATTCTGTACCTTGCTCTCAAAGATATCCTGCTTGTATCATCACTTGGAAATTTGCTAGGATTCCTTGCATACTGCCCAGCAGAATATATATAAAGGGTTTTATGCAGTAAGCTAATGAGGTGCAGTTCTGGAGCAAACTGTACCACAGGGTGCAACTTCTAATCTACTTCCTGCTTACAATGCTCTTGGAGATTAGCATGCAAGTTTTAAAAGCTCCATTTAAACCAATAAGAATATTATAATTGTAATTTGTCCCCTGTGGTACAGTTGGTTTGCTTCAGAATTGCACTTCTTTAGCTCTCTGCATAAGGTCCAACTGGTATTTGACTGGTTATCCTTGTAACAGATCCTCAATATATGATTTTTTTTATTACTTAGGTGTAATCACAGTTTGTGAGCGAGCTTGTCCCCCTACCAGTAGAGGTGACTTATTTGTATGCAGTTAATAATACATATATTTCTTTTTCTCAGGGTCTGCTGAATTCCAGCGCATCAGCTATTTCTGTTTATCTGTTTGACTAATGATGGCTTCATAACGACTCTACAACAAGCAACACGATCTGTTGACTAATCTTCCTGTGGCTAATAGGATTGACAAACAGTCTTATCATATCCAATTAAAAGTGACACTGTCCTCTTCTCCTCTTAAAATTGGTTAAATCTTTAACAAAGAAAAAAGCTGTTTTATAAATACTAAAGGACCAGACATTTAATGGATTTCTCTGTCTGTTTCTCTGTGCCT
This sequence comes from Rhinophrynus dorsalis, assembly GCA_037306005.1. Lineage (NCBI taxonomy): Eukaryota > Metazoa > Chordata > Amphibia > Anura > Rhinophrynidae > Rhinophrynus > Rhinophrynus dorsalis. The sequence continues at coordinate 299,787,050 of CM074719.1, read as the reverse complement.
TATATTTTGATGTTTTCTACCTATAGATAGTGCTCTGAAATTAAAGCAGTTCCTCAGTTTGTCTTATGTTTAGAAGTGGAGGAAACATCAATTAACTGTAGATGGGACAGAATAAAATAACCAGCTATTGACAATTATTTCTATGAACCCAGGATGAATGTTTACAATGAATCCACAAGTAACTTTACAGAAGTCTTTAGAATATTGCTGTGGTTAATTGGCATCAGCAATGTTTAAGAGAACACTAATATTTCCTAATAACACACCCACACTTCTATTAATTTGGACAGTACATTACTATGGGCAAAATGAAACAGTTCAAGTACTGGATATCATATACAGGAAGGCAAACATGATTCATTGATACAGGACTCTAAAATTGATAAATCCCCCCAACCAAATACATTCTAAATAGATTTATATGAAATTGGTTGGCTGAACTTAATTCCCGAGGAAGAAATCATAACTGCCTCCATGGACATTATATACAATAATAATTAAAGATTAATTTTGGAGAACCAATCCTTGCAGAATTGATCCACAGTGGCCTTTAGGATTTTGAGTCCAAATTAAAAAAGTGAGTGTTTATTAAGATGTTAGTGTTCCTTTAAGGAAACACAACCAGCATTTGGTTAAGAGATTAGAAAAAAATTACGTGGAGTATTGAACTAAGAGAGACGCAACATGGTTGTAATTAATTCAGAGTAATTCTCAATGTCCCAGATCTTTACTGCACAATGAAGTCGCGTGTGATAACACAGTCTAACGGATGTTGATTTTACGGCCTGCCAATTGAAAGCAATGCACTAATTTATGGTGACCATGGTAGATTATTGAAAACTGCTTAGTTAGCTCGCAGTCCCAAGATGGTAAACTGAAGAATTCTGTCATTTATAATGACTTCTGCATCCTTACTATATAACTGGCTCAAGTTTAGAGATATGCTGCTATACATAGAACAGGGGTTGCCAACCTCTGCTTACTGTTTCCTTTCCCAGATGTCTATGACACTGACTCTCATATTTTATCACTGTGGTAGAGTCCTTTAGTTTCATGAAAAACCTCAGTGGAACCCCATCAATGAAACCCTTTAACCTGTTTGATGGTAGAGCGTTCTCCAGTGCTCACTATTGTACAATTAGGCTAAAATGCAACAGAAAAGCAATACCAGGTAATTGTATATGTTTTTTACAGTTTGTGAAATGTTTCAGTCTTCCATATATCCATGGTAGTCATAGAATAACATGTACACTGCCATTCATTCTAGCTTTGTTCTCCTGTCCTCCATTACTGAAATGTGTTCTGTGGAATCACTTGACCACTCAAGAAACCCTGTGGTTCCACATAACACAGTTTGAGATCCACTGATCTAGGATATGAATAGTCTGTTGGGAAGATGGGATGGTAACCAGAGGCTAAGAGGTAATAGGTATAGTATTGTTACCAAAAGTATGCATTATGGTTCTCCTTGAAAACAAAGGTTAAAAACATTGTTCTAAATTTTAGGAGGTATATTCATATTTTAGTACTCTATGCTCCTCTACAGCATCTTGCAAAATCTTACACTCCCATGGATGCTAGTGACATCTCTAACATTGTGGAGTAATGCTTTGGAGATGTTTCTAGCATCCAAAGCAATATAGTTTCTGATTATTAACCTCCATTGTCAGTGTAGGCCACCACATACATTTTATCATTTCACTCTATATTACTGTACCAGGCCTCAAGGAGAATGTGCAAACATGATAAGTAACAGGTACTCAATATACACTTAATTTGTTTTGGTTATAGTTTGAGTTCCACCAGTGCCACTAGTGGTACAGAATCAAAAAATTTGTGGTACAATCAGAACAATCTGTGACAACTATTCAGGAGAGTCTAATCTGAAGTTTATCATCATTTCAACACAAGAAACACAATTGTTTAAAGGAACACACTGGTGTTTTATAACATATACACACAAAAGTTAAAGATACTCACTAAACAGAGATCACATGGGTGTCAATCATAAAGTGGACTAATACATACAGTTTCTATGTAATAGTCACTTCACAGGTTTTTCTTCTTGGTGCAACATGAATCTCGATAAAGGCCCAAGGAGGTGTTGTGCCTTATTTCACCAAGCACCAAGTTGTGCCTTATTTCACCAAGAAGAAATACTTGAGAGTATGGCTATTACATGGGAACTATATACATATATATATATATATATATATATATATATATATATATATATGTCCAAATACTATGATGATTAATTGGAGCTGCTTTTTTGAAACATTACTATCCCTTTAAACACTACCTCTCCCGTCCTTTTGAGCAAACAGCAGGTAAGCGTCTCTTTTGTTCCGACTTTATGTATCCTTTTTGGAGTATAGTGGGCCAATGTTCTGTTGTTTCCCGACTTATCTTTTCCCCTGTTTGCGGGCAGAGGTCAAACAGTTGAAAACAAAAGTAGGGAAACAAAAGAAGAGAAGGCCGCTCATAAAAAGTTGTTTTCAAGTCTATCTATAATGGACACTTTACTTATGTAGAGACAGTATCTAAACAATATCAACACAAGGATCCTAGTAATATTGGGATATTGAAAGAGGAAAAGAAGAAAGATAATTTCTCTATAAAAAGAACATTTTAAATATATTCAGTATTTTATTGCATACATTGCAATAATCATATATGTGTTTTTATAAGACTTAAGTCATTTTCAGAGCTTCGGTTTTAGTCTAGCTACTTGTACATATTTAGAAATGATTGTGTTCTTGAAACTGTATTATTATATGTACTCATCCTTTTTTTACATTGTAATAAATATTCTATATTATTAGACATACATATTCATTGGTGGTGCTCTCTTCACAATTATATATATTTATATCATTTTGCCACTATTCACACAGGGCCAAACAGATAGTAGCAGCAGCATGAATGTGCATATTTTCTAGAGAAGATTTGCAGTGAGTGGTGTGAATATGGCGCTAGAGGTGAGAGGAGGGGTTGCCATATTGGTCATAGTTTACTCTTATCGAGTTGGCGCCCCACCCCTCACACATTTTTTGGATTATTTTTTTTAATTTTTATCTTTAAAAAAAAAAAAAAAAAAAAAAAAAAATATATATATATATATATATATATATATATATATATATATACATGTTGGGGAGATTTTTCAGGAAGTTAATCAAGTCCAACCTTTGTTAGATTACTAAAAATGTCCCTGATTCAATGTCAATCTGTAGAAGTTTGTCTAGCTGAGATTTTGATTTTAGTAACTCATATTTTCAGAAGGTTTTGAAGGAATATATGTAGTGATTCATCCTAACCATTTAATAAATTATAGGCCCAAGTGAGCTAGGTGGTCCTGCATGAATGCATTTTGCTCAAGCCTGGTTGATCTTTGAGTTTTAAAATAGTGAAACTGCAGAACTGTCACATTGCCTGCAAGTTCATACAAATTAATGTTATTATTTCCAATGTAGTTACTGCCAGTACCCTCCACTGGGCTGCACAATGGGGGTACAACAAAGACAGTAAGTGTATTTATGAATATGATTCTACAATAACACAGGCAATGGAATAGATTATTTAGCCCTACTCCTGCCTAATGCTAATTTACTAAAATACATACACCTAAAATCCCCATTAATGATGCTTGTGCCAAGGAGAGGGTAGTGTGGCAATGATTGGACATTTTGGGATTTTCATTTCCTCTTCACTTAGTTTTACTCCAAGTGTTAAACAAGAATGCAGAGTTGATGTTGTAACGTGATGCTATTTTGATGGTAATGCTATGGGGAAGGCACGTGGGTCTTGTTGGCATTGAAATCTTAACAATGGAGTCATTTAAAGCAATGGGGATTTGGTGAATTTTAAAATGTCTTCTAAAGTGCAGTTGGCTTGTTCCCGAATTGCACCTCTTTTTGTTTGGGTATATGGCCCATAGTATTACACTTTAATGGTGGTGATATATACAGGATCCACAAAAATGATTGAAATATACATAAGGTTAACATGAATATTAAGCGTGGATCAAACAGAATTCCAAGTTACCTATCACGTCGGAAAAAAGCAATTTAGGAGGGATGTCTGGATCTTCTGTAGAATGCTGTCTAATTGCATGTTTTCTCTCATCCTTCTTCACATAGTCTAGTGGGATATATATTGATATGGCCTCATTGACACATGTTCATTGTACATTGTCCAAAAAAGCAGCAAGACACTTCAATTCAATTGAACCATTATTTTCTTTCCCCAGTGCTTGTAAAACAAGTACATTGCCCAGGCATAAGAAAAAGGTAGAACTACATTGCTGTGGGAGTTGAAACATTTATGACTAATGATACCTTATCATAATCAATGAAATGAAATGCGTAGGTTATTTTCCATGCATGCTTCAGAGGAATAAAAGCTCCAACCTTTTTAGGAGACCAGTAAGTGTCATGGAATTTAGTAACTGGCTAAGCATCAATGTATCCAGAGGATAGAGTCAGTTTTTCACATTTTTACAGTGATTCTTAAACTAAATGTATATATATATATATATATATATATATATATATATATATATACACACACATATGTAGCCAGCCCTACATGTGGGTTTATTTCACACATATATGTGTGTGTGTGTGTGTGTGTGTGTGTCTGATATGATCTATTGAACCTTTATTAATACACACACATTTCAAGTCTATTTTGCATGTTAGCTCCTTGTATGCGAAAGAGGCCTTGATGGATTGCTTAGCAATCCATCGGAGACTTCTCTAGAATCCAAGGGCTTAATTGTACACTGAGACCATACAATGCATTTAGTCTTTCTTATACAGAAGTCTACCTGGCAGATTTGTAGGAGTCCAGCAGATCTGATTCTCTAAACTCCATGACAGCACACACTAAGGCTAATGTACTAAGTCGAATTGAAGTAATTCTGGGGAAAACCATCTGTATCCCAGGAGAAAAGTAAAAGATCTTAATGATTCAAATCAGGCTTTAAACTCCTGGAATGCTTGAAGGGTCTCCAAACAATGTGTTTGAGACCTCTCTAGCGCCTAATTTGGGGATTTTCGTCCTCCACGGTGCACTTGGTTTGCCTCAGAATGACACTACGTCTACTGCATCAGTCACCTTAAGCGTCTATCATATGGCATGCAATAGGAAAGTCTGAGCTTGTGTATGGATGCATAGTACATACAGGTGCACAACGTTTCCACACATACTAGATAAGAACAGTGGCCTATATATAAAAGCAAACTGGAGTTATTTTGGAGTAAACCAACTGCACAGTAGGGGGCACGTGATTATTCATAAATGCCCGCACACCTGAACAGAGCTTGGATACTAGAAAGGTTTACAGCATTCACAATGCATTGAAGACCTTTCTGGCACTCAAGGGGTTAAATCCCCAATTTATTTATTCCAGAATAACGCCAGGCTGTTTTTATAAATATGGGCCATTGTCATTCTTGCTATCCCTAGAGCGGGCACAAAAAAGATGAATTTCATGCCTTGTTCTCCAGCTCCTAGTTAGTTAATAGCGAGCCCTTCCTCGAAGATGAATACAAATTGGTCGATTTAACCCATTGAGCACCAAGCACATTGTTTGCCTCTCTGGCACTCAGAGGGTTAGTGTGTAAAGTATTTGTACATAGAAGCAAATTTGGGGCAGACCTTCTTAATATCTAGAAATGTCCATCTGAGCCTGAAAATGTGATGTGCTCCACTGTCTGCAAAGGGTCCATTTTTCTCTATTAAAAAAAAGCCATTCGAGTGCCAGAAGGATATTCAGGCACTGAAAGGGTTCGGAGGTAACGTGGGAAGACAAGGTAAGCATCTTTAGATGTCCTCCACTCCAAATCCAGTCCAGAAGCTAAATTATAAAGTACCCAAACTGATAACTGCATGCGAATGTATCCGATGAGATCTGATTGCTACATAAAAGCTTTTCCATTGGCAAGAACCACTGGATGTTAGGGCAGTAAAGGCTATTCTCCGGGTTTAACCCTTTGAGGGCAAAAGAGTTACGCAACGCGTTGCGTACCCCTCTAGCACTCAAAGGGTTAAGAACGAGAAAGCACTATTGAGGTCCTAGCCAATAAGCTAAAAATGTGCAATGCTGGAGCAAATCAACTGCGTCAAAGATGGCAATGGGACATCCCCAAAATCCCCACTGATTTAAATATGTTTTTTAATATCTTGGGTTGTAAAGAGATTTCTCATTGCAAACCAGTGATGTGACACGGCAACCCCGCTAGCATTGGTGTTGTTAAAAACCCTTTTAAATCAATGAAACATTCAATTTCTCTCCCTATGGTGCATTTGGTTTGCTCCAGCATTATACTTCTTTAGCTTATTGAATACGGCCCTTTGTGCCTTCAGAAATCAGTTAGAAATTAAGTTTAACCCTTTGAGCGTCATAGGGGTGAGCAACGTCCTAGCAATGAAAGATTTAATCATCAGCGCACGAAATAGAGCACATTGTAAACATCAACGAGTAGCTTATTTGGGAAATGATATAGGGATTTAGAGTAAGTTTAAAATAAATTAAGGGGTTTATCTTTTTTCTCCTCTAAATGAATATGGCTAATCCTGAATTTTTAACTCGTTGGATGCTAGAGGGGTATCGAACTCTACTGCATCTAAAATGTTAAAGGTACACAAATCTATGGAATATGGCGGAGACTTTGAAATATCTACGGCTCAAAGTATAAGAGTCGGGGTCAAGCCAGATCATGTCTAGATAAAGACACGAGGTCTCCCATAGGAAATCAATTTATAGGAAAAAGGCAACTCCAGATACTGGTTATGGTAAATCATAAAGCATATTCTCCCAAAGACATCTAATGGTTTTAGTATGAGGGATGGGGACATTAGTCTAGTAGTGTAGAAGAAGTCAACAAATGATGTGTAGAAAATGATAACGTTCTAACTGTGCACAATTGGGGTTTTCTTTTAACCCTTTGAGTGCCAGAGGGGTACGGAACGCATTGCGTTCCGTACTCCTCTGGCACTCAAAGGGTTAAACATCCAGCCCTGCAGAAAAGAATGTGCTGCATTTGAATACAAACTTTGCTGTATTCCTATATATACATGAATGTATATCTATATCTATCTATAGCTATCTATCTATCTATCTATCTATCTATCTATCTATATATATATATATAATAAACCACTCATGTGTAGGCATTGGGTGAAAAAAGTAGATGATTTATGCCTGCAGCATATTGGAACTACAAGGCTTCATTGGGTGAAGGTATCAATGACCACATGATATCAGACAGCAGTCTTTTTTTTTTACAATACAATTTCATTAGAACAGCTGGGAGATTCCTACAGGTAAAAGATATCCTTCTCCTGTAGACACACTACTTACACCAAAATATCTAAGTTACTTACTGCATAGGCATACACCGTGCTTTAGAACTGCACACAGAATCTCAATGTAGCACTATAGCACACAGCACAAAAAAAAAGATATCGCTATTACAATAAAGAACATATAATGAATGCAATGATTCCGGGGCACACATTGTGACTGATGTATTAGAAATTAAATTGAACAGTTGTGGTGTAAGCCAACTGCATCAAAGGACAGACACGGATATATATATATATATATATATATATATATATATATATATATATATATATATAAACCACTGGATGCTAGTGGTGTGTTCAACGCATTATGGGGCTGTTAACCCATTGAATGCTAGAGATGTCTGCAACGCATTGCGATGCAATGCGTTGGAGACCTCTCTAGCGTTAAATGGGTTAAAAAAGATTTAAAACAATAGGGTTTTTTATTGTTCCCTGTGACTGAGTTGGCTTGGTCCAGAATAGATCCAGCGTTTTGGTACATCAGCCTCAGTATATAGCGATCTTACATCCCAAATGATGAGGTGTTGGACCACAGCATCTCAGACAGGCTGCTGTATATAATTAGCAGCCTGCATGCATCTTCAGTGCTATGCTCATCTCACGATGACCATTATTCCTATGGGTGCTTTGTAAGACAGAACATTGTGAAAAGAAATAATCATATAAGCTTTGGGTATATGTTAAACTTGTATAGGATTTTGCACAGACTCACCCGTTGCTGATGCAGCCAGCAGACCAAAGCTGATAAATGCAAGCCTTGTCCAACTTTGCACCTCCAGGAGCCCAAAAACCCACCATGCCCCCCATATCCTCGGGGATCGGCAGCTGTACGCTGTCCTGTCCCCCCTCTTCAGCCATCCATAGATGGTTTTCATTGCAGATTTTCTGGGGGATCTCTGGAAAAAGGAGGTCAGGTATTCTTGCAAAGAAAAATCCCACTACATTGAACAAGCTCTCTTGCTTCTGCAGCCGGAATGAACCAAGTCTCACCCTGCACTGGGGAGATAAGATTTGGGATCCTGTTTCCCTTTAATACTTCCAAATCTTCCAAAACGACTATCTGATCACAAATGTTTTCCCTTGTTATTATCCGGACAGGTCTCTTGAAATTGCTCTTCCAGTATTAATCACCTGCTCAGAATATGGTTTCCCCTTTCAGAGAACGATCCACGAGAGGGAATAGGATTTTTTCTCTCCCTTCCTCCCCTACATACAACAATGCTGCAAATTACATCTTGAATTTGTCTCTCCTCCCACCCTCCTCCTCTCTCTCAGGTCCCCCGCTCATAGGGCAGTTCTCACATATTAACCCTTTAAGGGCCAGGCGGGGTGTGCAACGCATTGCACCTCTCTGGCTCATAAAAGATTCATTTATCAGATCCCACAGAAGACTAAATCTTTATCTATCTATGAGATACCTCTCTATGTATGCTTGTATTTATCTATATATTGTGTTCCACAGCATGTTCTGGGAAATCAGCTTATTTGCGTTTGTTGAAATGACGGTTTTGGTATCTGCAGTTAAAAAGTACTCTACTGTGATATCCTCCTGTGTCCGCTGCTATTAAGGGGGCAGAGCATGGTACCCTTGTAGCCTGGCACGCACTGCAAGACTGTCCAGTTGTTAATATTCTGCTGGATGTAAGGAGTCATTCATTAGATTTGTACATATGTTAATGACCAGAGTACTGAGAATTAGACCTGGGGAGGAGAGAGTTTGAGGCATGTGGAAGAGACCTGTGTTGTCAGATATACCTAGGTAAGAAGATAAGAAAGAATATGAACAAGGCAGTGATATGGACAAATGATTGAAATTCTTGATAGATAGATAGATAGATAGATAGATAGATAGATAGATAGACAGACAGACTAACTATACTGAAACAGTATAAGAATAGAGCAATGTCATACATACAGAGCAGTGGTGGAAAATGTGGCTCTCCAGCTGCTTTTAGTTACATTTCTCTGAATAATACGGACTGTAGTAGAGACATTTCCAACACATTACATTATTATTTATATTTGTGGCATACAGATACACATAATCGTGGCAATGTTGAGTGAGTAAACACACATTAGAAAACCATCACACACCCTTTCTCCACATTTTACCAAAGAAATTATCAAATTTAATTTAAGTTGTAAAGAGCAAGAAAATAAAAACATTATGCATTTACAAATGATCATTTTATACCATGCATACAAGTCAATTATAGCATAGCAAATATTACATTACTAAATATTACAATAGCTTACCATTATCTCTGTTTATACTAACCCAAAACAATCTAACCATAATTTAACAAACTGAGCTATAATGATCCTTGGCAACGGCTCCATCTTCCAAAGGCTTTTTTGGGATTGATTTTATTGTTAATCACTGCTCCAGTTTACACCATCAGCCACTTTATCAAAACCAACATAGTGTGTACCCCCAAGAGCCACTCCTCTCACCATTCTTGCAGGGATCCCTGCCATTAGACAGATGAGGCGTGATCAGACAATTAATTTAAAGTGACAAGTCCCCCTGCCCCATTCCAGATGAGACAAATCTGCTTCCCTCAGCTTTGTAGCTACTACAATTAAAATTATCATGGAGGACAGGTAGAAGACTCAGGACACTGCCTCTGTTGGAATCAAGACAAATCAGGAAAGGGAAGGTGACCCTTTAATGGAGTGGGGTGCCTCTCCCTCTCCTTCCTGTCCCCAAATGAAGATGACCAGTCCCAACCCATCCTAATCTGTCTTCCTCTAATCCCTGTCTCCTGTTTGGCTCTGAGGAGCTATTATGTCCTAGCCAAGAGAGAAAAAAAAACTGTTACTCCACAGCTGAATGTGTGTGTGTGTGTGGGTGTGTGTGCCTGTGTGCAATGTATTGGACACACACACATACATAAATACATACACAAAACCATTTACATAAACATACATGCAGTTCACATAGAAACACATATACATATACATGAATATACATCCAAATAAATTTACACTAGACTTGTGCACGGACAAAATTGTCGATTTAATTCGAATTCGGCCGAGATTATTTTTTTTTACTTCGGAGGATCCTAATTTTGGACCGGCCCTATTCGATTCGGATGACATTCTGATCCATTCCGAATGATTTGGCCGAATTTAACATGGGTTAAATGATAGCAGTGCGCCTCCATGCACACTGCTATGATTCTTTCCAGACAGGATGTGCATATAGACAAAGATCCATCCCGCTGCCAGTCTGTGCATGTCACCTCTTCTCCAGCATGGGTTGCCAGTCACAATCCAAATTGCATGTGTTCGAACATCAACAACCCATGCCTGTCACATTCAGTGTAGCAAATGGTCAAACATCGACAACCCATACCCGTCACATTCAAGATAGCATATGGCCAGAAGGAGATATCTACCCTTCAACATGGAGGAGAATGAGGCACTAGTGGGGGCACTGCAGGGCTGTTTTTCCCAGCTCTTTGTCTCATTGGCAGCTTCCACTGCAGTAGAGAAATGTGGGATACTATGGTGGAAGCTGTCAATGAGGTGGCAGTGTCCCCACACACATCAGATAGGTGCAGGAAGCGGGTTTACGACATAAGAAGGCAAGTGCTGCGGAAAAGGGGTGAAGATGGAGGTAGGGTGGTCATCTGGGGCCTCCAGTAGACCTGTTCTATTCCATTATTATGAACAGGTCCTGGATGGCCTCATTGCAGCATCTGAGGCAGAAGCTCCTGCTTCAGGTGGTGATGAGGATGTTGGTGGTCCATCACATGCTGGACCAGCTCTCATCACCCCTGTAGCAAGACCAGTGGAATCCTCAGATGCTGAAGATGACTATGCTCCTGCATCTTCCCCTGCCCCTACAGCACCTGTCTTCCCTGTCCATATGCCCACTCCTGTTCCTGCTGGTGTACGTGCCCATTCTCCATCAGCTGGAGGGAGCGACTTTTCTTTTGGTCTGGTGATTTGCACCAGTTCCACCAGGAGCAGTGGCAGTGATGTTCCCTCTCTGCACAACTCAGAGTTGGGTACTCCAGTGCCAAGACGTACCCTCAACTGAGGAGTCAGGGCATAATGGTGTGTTTTCTGGTAAGTAATTGTATTCTGATGCATGTGTTCATGTAATGTTGTTAAGTTATGTTAACCCTTTGAGTGCCAGAGGGGTACTCAATGCATTGCATGTGTGTCACGGTTCCCCAGGAGTCAGTACGGTATAGTTAAAATGCAGTTTATTAAAATAATAAATAAGGTAGCACACAGAGGTAAATAGCAGGAACAAGTAGAGAGTCACAGCCAGCAAGTGCTACTAACAGATATAGTAAACTGCCAAGGTGGATCACTCTACTAGAGACTAGGCCTAAGCCATTGGTAGTCTCTGCTGCAACCAGGAACAGGAACGGAACAGGAGCACGAAGTCTTGATCCAGGGTAGGGAGGAATCTAACAGACTCACACCTGCAGTCAGAATAGTAGTAGCAGATCCTTGACTCACACCTGCAGTCAGTATGGAGGAAATGGATACTTGACTCACTCCTGCAGTCAGTATAAGAGCTAGTCTACCAGAGCCCCAGGTCCGCACCAAATTGGGTGCCTGCTAGGTACAGGGGACAAAGAAGAGAATAGTCAGACAGAGCCACAGGTCAGCACCAGAGAGGGTAGTCAGACAAGCCAGGTCATACACAGTTCAGATAGTCAGCCAGAGCCACAGGTCTGCACCAGATTGGGTGTCCAGTATAATAGGATACGGCAGAAGAATAGTCAGACAGAGCCACAGGTCAGCACCAGATTGGATGGTCAGACAAGCCAGGTCATACACAGAGTCCAAGGTAACAGAACTGGTTTGTACAACAATGCAAGGGCAACTGAGTCAAGACTCAGTCTGCCCTTTAAACCCCATCACAGGAAGTAGGAATGAGGAGCCCATAGAAGACCTAGACTAAAAACAAGACCCTGCTTCATTCTGACGTATCTCATAGCCTTGCTACCATTCTGCTCCACTCTGCGTCATATAACGACTGTGAGCCCGAAAATGATGCATCTCCGCTTTGCTTCTGTGCACGGCTTCAATCCAGCGACACACAGGCAATACTACCATCCAGCCCAAGGCCATGGATGGTTACTGACACCAGCAAGTGTGCACAAACCCGGGCCATGGAGAGACGCCTGGAACTCAGTAGAAGCGCCAAGACGGAGGATACTTCTCCAATGTTGCCTGCAGCGTGGCACTGGAAATTAGATACCTTAACAATGTGTTGTGTAACCCTCTCACACTCAAAGGGTTCAATATCTACCACTGAGCAGATAGGTGTGCAATGTATGGTAAAGCACAGCAAATCAACCATATCTGCTCTGTATAACTCTATCCGTTGAAATGCAATGTCCACGTGTGTGTACTGTAATGTAGTACTTTGTTATACAATGTCCATGTGTGTGTAATGTAATGTAGTAAAGTTTGTTATTCAATGTCCATGCATGTGTGTAATGTGATTTAGTATCTTGTTATGCAATGTCCATGCGTGTGTGTGCTGTAACATGGTGTTATCTTCTCATTATAGATGACCCTGATGGAGTACCTAGCTCTGGCAGGGAGGGGGAACCATTCATAATCCTGGATCTGCAGCCAGTCACTGCCACTGCTCTTGCCAGTGTGGAGGAAGAGGTGGCTGCTGGTAAGTTGTTTTTAAGATGTCTCATGCACAAATGTATTTTTAGTCATGTTAAATTGTTCGATATGTGTATTAGCAACCCCAGCTTGCTTTAGCCATATCTAGTTGATATAACTATTGCATTTCCACAGGGGTGAGCAGCAGCGCATTGCTAAGCTATGCTTTGCTCACCTTTCTGGCACTCCAAAGCAGGGCCAGACTGGCCTACCAGGAAAGTCCCTGGTAGGCCGCCTGCACTGGGCTTCCCTGTGACTGCTTCAAAATCAAGAAGCAATCCGTGGCCACGGTCATGTCACCTTGCGGCCACGGATTACTTCTTGATTGTAGGAGCGCTGGCCGTGGCCACAAGGTGACAGGACCATGGCCGGGAGATGTGAAGGGACCCACAACATGCTGAGACCTGTGCCTTCTTCAGCACAGACCTATAGCAGCTGAGCTCCCTAGTCTGATCTTTAGTATTGTTGAGCGCTGGGAGATGATATTATCTCCCAGCACTCTGCATTACTGAAGAGAAGACCATGCAGGAGCAACAGCAGTAAAGAGGTCTGTGCAGAAGGAGGCTCAGACCTCTCATGCCACACCGCTGGACCACCAGGGAGGTAGGAAATGGACACGGGTGGCAATGTGACATTGCGGCAATGTGGAGACTGAGGGCAATACGGAGATGGGGGCAATATGGAGATGGGGGCAATGTGGAGACTGAGGGGCAATGTGGAGACTGAGAGCAATATGGAGATGGGGCAATGTGGAGACTGAGGGGTAATGTGGAGACTGAGGGTAATATGGAGGTCACCCAGTGATGTCAGACGCAGCGTGAAGAAGAGCACTGCGTCTGTGCACTGGGTCGGCCGCACCGCAATGATATGGGCCTGGTAAGCAATTTTTTCCAGGGCTGGTTTTTATTCCCAGTCCGGCCCTGCTCCAAGGGTTAAATATCCCACTAATGCACATATAGAGCACGTGTAAGAAATGTTTGGCATGCTCCTGCCATTCACTTAATGACATTGTAGGCATGATGGACACAAGCTAATGTACAATTATGGATGTCTCGGTATGTTGAAGCCCTGCCATGCATTACAGTGATGCTTCATAGGCCAAATTTGCCTCTCTGTTGTTGAGTAAATCCTGATAACTAGGTTATCCCACCTTGGTGCAGTTGTTGTGAACCTGAATGCTTACACAACTGAAGCATTTAACGAAGTTAGTGTTTCTCATCACATGTTAATTCCCTCAATATCCAAAATAGGTCTAGCTGACATGCCAGAGGAAGTCTGTCCCCTATCTACTTCCGCATAGACTGCTCTGCCTCTGCTCTCCACCCTCCTCCGATGACGGAGGCTTCTGTCTGTAAGCTGGAGTGGTCTCATTGGCTAGATATCGATCTCTGCCAATGAGACCGCTTCAGCTTGCAGACAGAAGCCTCAGTCATTGGAGGAGGGAGGAGAGCAGTGGCAGAGTGACAGACTGCGGTTACAGAGCAGGTAACCGTAGTCTATACAGTCTATACGGAAGTAGGTAGGGGACAGATTTTCTAAGTTAAATTTACAACAAATGAAACCTAAAAATAAAAAATGAATAACGTTTTAGAACTATTCGATATGTAGCCTGTTTAGGCTATGTTATAATTAGGTGACACATCCACTTTAACACATTTTGTGTAGTGATTCTCAGCAATGGTCCTGTTGTCTAGGATGCACAATCATGTCCTCTAACCACCCCAACAGCGCATGTTGTCACTTGAACACAAGTGAATGTCAATACCGCTTGTGTTTAAGTGAGCACATCCTGACAACATGCACTGTTGGTGTGGTTAGAGGACATGATTGTGCATCCTAGACAACAGGACCATTGCTGAGAATCACCCTGCTAAATGCATCAAACATCTGTGTGCCAGAGAGGTGATCACTGCTTTGCATTTCTTCTTTCCCCACAGCTGCATCTGATGAAGAACAACAGCAGCAGCAGCCCCCTTCCAGCCAGTAAGCAGAGGCCCTGGACGTCCTATATGGGATCTCAGCTGACAGCAGGGGCTTATGGCGGCAGCTGGGATACGACATGCACCATCAGGAGGCTCTGCTCCAACAAATGCTGGAGCAGAGTAGGATGATGCTGGGCCTCCTGACGGAGTATGTCGTGCGTTCAGGGCCAACCTCCGCCCCCAGCACCTCCTCATCAGACAGCAACCTGGCATCATCTGGTGCCTTGCATACTGCACTTGGTGGTAGGCGCCACCTACCCAGTCAGGGGCCTCGCACAAGGGGAGGAAGGAGGCACCTCCACTGACCCCATTCCCTCCAGAGGGGGATTTAGCTATTTATTATTATTATTATTATTATTATTATTATTATTATTAATAATAATAATAATAATAATAATAATAATGTTATTATTATGTTTTATTACATTTTACAACTTCAGCATAGTTGTTCTCCATTTATTTCAGATATTAACAGGGGGCAGATACACCAAAGTGTTATGAGGAAGTGATGAAGTGGTGATGACCCTTCGAGTGTGATGAACGATCCTTGCTTCTTCCATCTAGGCAGTGAACCAAGATTTAACCAACCTGTTAGTTCTTAGTGCATTGGCTCCATGGGATAATCCAGGAATCAGAGAGTTTAGCACACTGGAGAAGTTCCTTACACCTCATCACCATTTGAAAACACCTTAGTGCATAACCCCACTGCTGACCCACTCTTCTGTGTGTGTCTCCAACCCTTGTCTGTCTCCCCTAGAAATTGAAAAAGGGAAGGAGAAAGACACAGATTTGCATGAAGGGAAGCTGACAGAGGAGGAGGGTGGCAGAGGGACAGAAAGGGAAGGAGACGGATGAACAGAGAGGGAAGGAGGCGGGTGGACATAGAGGGAAGGAGGCGGACAGAGGGAATGAATGTAAAGGAGTGAAAGGGAGGTGTGTAGACTGACAGGGCTCAGTTCAAATGTTGGCTGTTTATTCTGCAGATGGTATTTTTTGGGTGTTAAAGTTAAGAGGTATTTTCATCCATAGGAAATAATGAAAACACCATAATTTACAATTAAATTGTCTGCGTTAGGTATGAAGATCCGATAAGGAACTAAATTAATTGTAGGAAAGTTAAGACCTACTTTTTTTCTGACTTGAGTCCCTTATCTCATCTTCAAACAGCTGACGCCGAAACTGAAAGGAAAATGAAGTAAAAAAAAAACCTAAGTCCCCAGTGGGTGTATTGATATGGGCCCCTAAGCCCCACATCAATACATCCAAGCACCCCAAAACAATGTCAGATGTTAGTAGAATTAAACCCATGAGTGCCAGTGGGGTATAATCACCCTGCCGGCACTCATGGGGTTAATCCAACTAAGTAAAAAAAAACCCATCACATTACAAGTAACACTTACCATTAATCCTGATGTCCAGCAGAGTCCTCAGCATACTGGTCCTCTTCTGTCCTTCTTTCTTCTCTTCCATCTTCTCCTCTTCTGTCTTCTTTTCTTTGCTGTAAAAACAACCCCCAGAAAAGTATAAGTACAATGCATGAATATCCGGCACACTAATACATAGTTTAACCCATTGAGTGCTCTCTGGGGCTCAGTAGGGCTAAAGTATGTATTAGTGTGCCATTGTTCAAATATTAATATGCCTACATGAATATTAAATGTGAAGCCAAATAAGATATTCTGTAATGTCATTTATAATGCCATCATAAAATCTATATATATAAAAGAAGACTTTGTGCCTGCCAAAACACACCCAGGGGAGGCATAAAGCAGGAGTTACTACTCCTATTGGGTGATTCAGTCATGCAGGGAGTTGGCCCGCCCCCACTATGCAGCCCGCCCACCACTATCAAATCCAGAAAAAAATAAAATGGCGCCACTTGCTCCTACACCACAGACAAACACACACATGCCCCACTCATACAGCACCAAACAAACACACACACATGTCCCACTCACACACACAGACCACACGCACACACACACATGTCCCACTCACACAGCACCAAACACACATGCCCCCACTCACACACACACAGCACCACATAGACCCACTAAGCCAGAAATAAATATGTCTGACACACACACACAGTCACTCACCCTGACTCCCAGTGGCCTCAGCAGGACCTGTAGTGCAGCACCAGGGGAACAAAATGGCACTCAAAGGGTTAAGGTAGGCCCTCTGCTGAATTATTTCTTCACTGTCATCATTTCCCATGCAAGACACAGGACAAACAACCATCAGGTACACACTTAACCCACTGACTGCCACAGGGTTGTGTATCAAGTTTTACCCCTCAGGGAGTGTGTTCAAACCTCTCACACTGTAAACTTGCATTTCCCTCCCACTTCTCCTCCTTCCCCAGCCTATCACTAACACTTTTCTACATTTATGTTAAGCCCCGCCCCTACTCACGATTAAGCCCCACCCACTTTTAACCCAGATTGCCCCATTTGTCTCTCCACATCAGCACCACATAACTCCCCTCCAGAGACAACACAAATCAAAGTTCCCAGGTATGAATACACTTCCCACTGCTATTTATCTCTGACATGCCTCTCTATAACTTAACCATTTGAGTGCCAGAGGGGTACACAACTCATGCACACATGTGTTTCTGCTCATATATGTTGTGTGTGTGTGTGTGTGTACATCTCTGTTACATATGTGTGTCCATCTCCAGTGTGTCTGTGTATGTGCGTGTCTTTTGCATGTCTCTGCCGCTCACTGTGTGTATATGTGCATACCTCCCAACATTTCACATGGCCAAAGAGGGACACTGTAGTTTTAGGTGATATTTTTGGGGGCGTAGCTGGTGGGCGGGGCACTAGTAAGAATTTTTAGGTTATTTCATGACCTATTACTGGCTATTTATGTAACTGAATAAATGATTTAGTGCAAGACCAAAGTATTTTATTTGCACAGACTAATGTATAAACACATATACTGAAGTTTATTGCTTTATTGCTGTAGAGCAAAGTAATGCACACCACACAGTCAGGGCTGGTGCAAGGATTTTTGACACCCTAGGCAAAACCTAATTTTGCCGCCCATTTCTCTCCGCCCCTTGTGTCCCACCCCTTTATACCCCACCTACTTATACCCCACCTCTTTTCCTGATTGTCCTCTCTCTGCCCCCTGGGCCAGTCTGCCCCTGGTCTGGAGATGTCCCCCACCAGCTCCAGCTTGCCCCTTATCAGCTCCACTTTGGCCCTATCAGCTGCACTTTGCCCCAATCAACTCCAACTTGCCCCCATCAGCTCCACTTTGCCCCCATCAACTCCAGCTTGCCCCCAGCAGCTCCACTTTGCCCCCCAGCAGCTCCACTTTTTCCCCACCAGCTCCACTTTGCCCCCCATCCGCTCCAACTTGTCCCCACTGGCTCCACTTTGCCCCCCATCAGCTCCACTATGCCCCCAGCAGCTCCAACTTGCCCCCATCAGCTCCACTTTGCCCACCATCCGCTCCAACTTGCCCCCATCAGCTTCACTTTGCTCCCCATCCACTCTAACTTGCCCCCACCAGCTCCACTTTTGCCCCCCCTTCAGCTCCACTGTGCCCCCTCAGCTCCAACTTGCCCCTATCAGCTCCAACTTACCCCCATCGGCTCCACTTTGCCCCCCAGCAGCTCCACTTTGCCCCCTCAGCTCCAACTTGCCCCTATCAGCTCCAACTTACCCCCATCGGCTCCACTTTGCCCCCCAGCAGCTCCACTATGCCCCTATCAGCTCTAACTTGCCACCAACAGCTCCACTTTGGCCCCCATCTGCTCCAACTTGTCCCCACCAGCTCCACTTTGCCCCCCCTTCAGCTCCACTCTGACCCCCATCCGCTCCAACTTGCCCCCATCAGCTCCACTTTGACCTCCATCCGCTCCAACTTACCCCTATCAGCTCCAACTTGCCCCCAGCAGCTCCACTATGCCCCCTCAGCTCCAACTTGCCCCTATCATCTCCACTTTGCCCCCCATCCTCTCCAACTTGCCCCCAGCAGCTCCACTATGCCCCCTCAGCTCCAACTTGCCCCCCATCAAATACCTGTAGCTCCCGCACAGTCTTCTCTTCAGTAATGCAGAGCGTGGCGGGAGATCATGACTCCCAGCCCGCTCTGCATTACTAAAGATCCGACCCAATGAGGGAGCGCAGTAGCGACACAGACCTGACTGTGTTGTGGTTCCCGGCGTGGTGTGTGCGGGCGCAGCTCTTCTCCGCTGCATGCCCGCGCCCCCAGTACCTGTGCGCCCTAGGCCGGCGCCTACCTCGCCTATAGGTGGAGCCGGCCCTGCACGCAGTCTGACCTCCTAAAAAGAGGGACAACAGGGTGGGAAACAGGGACAGAGGGATTTGGCCCTCAAAGAGGGACTGTCCCTCCTAAAGAGGGACACTTGGGATGTATGGTATGTGTCTGCCTGTGTGTTGCATATGTCTGTGTTTATCAGTGTGTCTGCATTTCACACACGTGCGCCCAATGGTCATAACATGACGGGCAACGCCGTCCCACATTGCTAGTATCCCAATAAAATACTTAGCTTAATATTAATTGCTGCTGTGACCTCTGAGGCGGAGCAGTATCATGCAGCAAAGACCCCCCCCTCCGCATGGGCCAATGCCCGTTCCACTCTGAGGGAAATGGAATTGAGACTGCCCTTAGATATGGGCAGTCTTACCTCATATTCCCTCACATTCATTGGCTGGGATATGCTTATACACTTCCCTGCCAATCCACCTTGAGTGGGCTGGGCTTTAAACTGATTGGCTGGGAAGTGTGTAAACATATCCCAGCCAATGACTGTGAGGGAACTGGAGGTAAGACTGCCCATATCTAAGGGCTATCTCAATTCCAGTTCCCTCAGAGTGGAACGGGCATTGGCCCATGCGGAAGAAGGGGGGGTCTTTGCTGCATGATACTGTATCCGCCTCTGCCTCAGAGGTCGCACACAGTGATTAATATTAAGCTAAGTATTTTATTGGGATATTTTATTATGGTATTATAAGTGACATTACTGAATATCTTATTTGGCTTAACATTTAATATTCATATAGGCAATTAATATTTGAACAACGGCACACTAATACATACTTCAACCCCTTTGAGCCCCACAGAGGTATGCAACACATTGCTTTGTTGTGTTGTGTCATTCAAGAGTTTAAACTATGTATTAGTGTGATGGATATTGCATTGGACTTATACTTTTCTGGGTTGTTTTTACAGCAAGAAGACAGAAGATACAAGACAGTAGAGAAAGCAGAAAGAGACAGACAGCGGATGACAGGTAAGTGTAACACTGATTAGTTAATGATCAGTGCTTGGCAGTATGTCAGGCACTGATCGTTAGCTTTTTTTCCTTTGAAGTTCCCAATACTGCCACTGTTTTGCGGCGTTGAAAGTTATTCAAACAAATGACTTATATTTTTACAATTTTACACAGGGACAAAGGTGAATCTCCCTTGTGGTGGCAATAAGGCATCCTGTATGCCTATACAACTGTCCTGTCAATCTGAAAAAAATTATTCAAATTATTCCAGATAATTTAAATATTGTTTGTTGCATGTGCCATTTCTGTTGCAGAGGTGAAATACAATATCAATATACCATGAGCATCTGTCATTTACCATCTGTATCAAAGGTAATACATTACACAATATGTAGCATGTGTCATTTACTATATGTAGTAGAGGTGTTGCAGTGTTTAAAATAACGTCATGAAAACCTTGTGCTGCATAAAAGCACTAGCTTGTTATGTCACATAATTAAACGTCCCTATGTACTGGCCACAACTCCCAGCATCCTTACCTTGAGTTGCCCAGCACTCTTTAAAGCAGAACTTCCACCTCTTACAAACATGGCCCCAAATAATTCTCCATCCGGCGACTAGCTGCTCAGTAGGGCTAGACGCCAGAATCATTACCACGTTAAAGAGAATTATACACTGCTCCCGGACTGACAGGCAGGAAACTGCGCAGACATCTTTCCATAGTGACATCTGCGCACCTGTGCTATCAGTCCCAGCCTGCTCTAGGAGGCGTTGCTAGGAGCCGTTCGGCTCCAAAAGGGACCGACAGCGCAGGCATTCAGACGTTAATATGGAAAGATGTCTGCACGGTTTCCTGCCTGTCAGTCCGGGAGCAGTGTATAATTCTCATTAACACAGTAATAATTCTGGCGACTAGCTTTACTGAGCAGCTAGTCGCCAGATGGGTAATTATTTGGTGCCATGTTTGTAAGAGGTGGTAGTTCCAATGTAATGCGACAACGTTTCAATACGGAACTGACTGGTGAGAGGTGAACTCAGAATGACAGCAACACTGGAGATGTAGCTAGCAGCAAACCGCAGAACACTGGAGCAGGCAGGACTTGGTCAGGAGATGGCTACAGCAGCAACTGAAGAAGACTGGTGCGAGGCAGACTCAGGATGACAGCAACACTGGAGATGTAGTCAGCAGCAAACCGCAGAACACTGGAGCAGGCAGGACTCAGTCAGCAGATGGATACAGCAGCAACTGAGGATGACTGGTGTGAGGCAGACTCAGGATGACAGCAACACTGGAGATGTAGCCAGCAGCAAACCGCAGAACACTGGAGCAGGCAGGACTCAGTCAGTAGATGGATACAGTGACTGAGGAAGACTGGTGCGAGGTGGAGTTCCACCTGGTCCCAACATCTTGTTTTAGGTGGTGCTCTGGGAGGTCTGCCTTTTTCTGTTCCTCCATGAGTAGCTGGCTATCTTTGACGCTCCGATGGAAGTGGCCAGCAATTTGTCGGCACAACTACAGAAGTGCTGACAACCTTCCAGTGTTACTGCCATTCTCACTACTAGATGCAGGACATGCGCTGAGCAGCACACACCCACAAATCTGCCATCCTGGAGAGCCTTGATCATGTTAGCTGCACCATCAGTAACCACAAACCCCATTTGCGCCTGTGTGCCTGCCTGCTCCCCTAGCCAGTGTGACACCATGTTCTGCAGTGCTTTGCGAATGTTATCTGAGGTGTGTTGCTGATCCATTACCTCAGCATGGAGGAAGAAAGAGCGGTGCCCTGCCTGCTTGGCTACTGCACCTGAACTTGTTGTTGCTATTGGTGTGTCTTGCGACACATTGGGCTGCCACCAATGCGCCGTCAATGACAGGAAGCCATGCTGGCCACTCCATGAGTCAGTGGTAAAGAGCACTGACTGGGCAGCAGCCTTTCCTAGCAGGTTTTTCAAAAGACTAACGCACGACCGGTACAGTGAGGACACTATAGTTCTACTAAATGTGGTGCGGGATGGAATTTTATATCGGGATGCGACAGCCTCCATAAGTTGATGGAAGGGCTCCCCGTCCACCAAATTAAAAGTAGCACCCCCAACGGCTTTGAGCTGTGCAATGAGGCATGTAATTTTCCTGGCCTACTGTCTACAGATCCCCTTTGAATGAAACCGACCAAAATCTTCCAGTGTGGCCTGTATTGAGATTGGTATGGGCTGTAACTGTCTGCTACTTTTACCAGGACCAGATATGGTATGATCTCCCTGCCCTTTCTCCTGCCTACTGGTGTTGAGTGTGACACTGGTAAATGTAGTAGTGCCACTACATTCTGCACTGATCAACACTGACTTGTGGTGGATGTTCAGGTGTTGGTTCATCCTGGAGGTGGTTAGATGATCCAACACCCTCCCACGGCTGATTTCCCTGCCACACAATTTGCATTTTGCTACCCGACCATTGCCAAGTGCCACAAAATGGTCCCACGCTTTGGAGCGACAGATGACTCTGGAAGGCGGTGGAGAAGAAGAAACTGAGGTGACACTTTCTTCATCTTCGCATGCTGGAGCAACCTCCCTATGTTTTTTTTCTACATACCTTTACAGGGGTACTAGTAGACCCAAAGATGGCAGCAGGGATGTTGGGACTGGGATTAGAGGAGGATGGAGTAACACTGGTTGCAGAGACACTAGCAGCTACTACCTTCCTGAGAGACTCATTTGGAACTGGAGAGGCAGGTGGTGAGTTTTCATCAATAGAAGACAGAATTGTAGCTGGAGAAACAAGAGGAGTACTATGGGCAGCAGTGGAAAAATTAAGCTCAGGAGAATAATCAAGGTCAGTGGAAAAATCAAGCTTAGCAGGCCTTGGTCTCTCATATTCTTCTCCTACCTCTTGTTGGTTTGGACAGGAAGAAAAATCATCAACAGCAGATTTTGGGGAGAGCTGATGAATTTCATCTTCTGCCTGGAGGCTACAGGGAAATGGTAAACTATCTCACCCAATAAACTTTTTTGGAGAAGATATGCTGTCAGTGTTAATGACAGTGGTGGCAGGAGAAATTTTCTCAAAATACTCCAATAAGTCAAGTTTGAGCTGCTTACACGGACATTTGCTGTAAAACTCCCGCGTTGATACTGCCCACAGTTTCCCACCAGTACTGTTCATGTTTAACACGCTAGGTGTCCCCAGGTTTATAGAACTGGCTGTAGCGGAGGTAGTGACGGAACTGGCAGTGGCAATAGTCATTGTGCAGGTGGTTCTGGGGGGATCATCATGAAACAGCTGACGAGAGACGGGTGACGGCCTCTTCGTGGTCTTAGAGGAGGAACTGGACCTCTCTACCCTGCTAGTAGAGGTAGAATGACCTGCAGTTCCCTTTGGTTTGGACTGCTGTTGCTGAGTCTGACTAGTACTACTCAAAGTACTCTTCTTTCCCCACCTGCTGCTGCTATCTCTTCTTGAAAGCAACTGCACTGTGGTGGTGTTGGTGGTTGCTGGGTGTTTGCAGCTGGTACCAGGACGAGGAACATTAGGCTGTTCACTAGGACTCAAATCATTACGGATAGGTAGGTAGTGAATTGTTATAGTTTTACAACTTTAAAACCTGCCCACACGACAACTGTGAAACTGGCAGTGTTACTCTGAAAATTATTCCAACCAATAACTTGTATTTTTTATATTTTTAATAAAACCAACACAGGTGACTCTCCCTTGCGGTGGCGAAAAGGCACCCTACCTGCCTGTACAACTGTGACACTGGGAGTGTGACTCTGAAGATTATTCAAACAAATCACTTGTATTTTTTATATTTTTCCTAAAACCAACACAGGTGACTCTTCCTTGCTGTGGCAAAAAGGCACCCTGTCTGCCTATACAACTGTGACACTGTCAGGGTGACTCTGAAAATTATTCAACCAAATCACTTGTATTTCAAATGTTTTTTATAAAGCCAACACAGGTGACTCTCCCTTGCTGTGGCGAAAAGGCACCCTGCCTGCCTGTACAACTGTGACACTGTCAGTGTGACTCTGAAAATTATTCAAACAAATCACTTGTATTTTGAATATTTTTAATAAAACCAACACAGGTGACTCTCCCTTACGGTGGTGAAAAGGCACCCTGCCTGCCTGTACAACTGTGACACTGGCAGTGTGACTCTGAAGATTATTCAAACAAATCACTTGTATTTTTTATATTTTTCATAAAACCAACACAGGTGACTCTCCCTTGCTGTGGCGAAAAGGCACCCAGTCTGCCTATACAACTGTGACATTGGCAGTGTGACTCTGAAGATTATTCAAACAAATAACTTGTATTTTGAATATTTTTAATAAAACCAACACAGGTGACTCTCCCTTGCGGTGGCAAAAAGGCACTCTGCCTGCCTATACAACTGTGACACTGGCAGTGTGACTCTGAAGATTATTCAAACAAATAACCTGTATTTTTTATAAAAATTTTTAAGGAACACAGATGACTCTCCCTTACGGCGGAAATAAAGCACCCTGCCTGCCTATACAACTCTCAGACTGGCTGATGTGACACTCTGAAAATTATTCGAAGAAATTCCTAATATTTTTATATTTTGCACAGGAACAAAGATGACTCTCCCTTGCAGTGGCAATAACTGGCAATAATGCTGGCTGCCTGCCTACACAACAACGGGACACTCTCTAATCTCTTCTTCTCTCTCTGAGCTCCAACAACGCAATGAAACAAAGAAGCTTATTGAAAAACAGACAAAGAGGGGAAAGTAGTACATGAAACAGAGAATGGAATTGGACTAGAGACATGGAGGGAAAATTATGGAGGGAAAGTAATCGAGCATGCGCAGGTAGTACACAAAAGATCCGACTCAGAACAGTCCTGGTCGAAAGTAGTCGAAACTTTCGGAAATTTGTTGAATGTCGAAACTTCTGAAAGTTCTCGGTCCAGAGCTGCTCGGAGCTGAATCCTTTATGTTGAAGGACCATTGAGTGTCGGATGGTCCGAATGTCTCCGAATTATCCCATTTTCAGAGAATTACGAATGTCTCTGAATCTATTTGCACAAGTCTAATATACACACATACACATATAGACAGATACAAACACAGAAATAACGTACATTTACACACACATATATAAAGAAACATACACATATACATGCATATACAAAAACATATGCACACACGCAGACATACATATATACATAAACACACAAACCCAAGCGCATATGCCTACACACACATATAAAACAGACAAACACACATTCACAAACACAAACGCGCACATACATATTGCGAGGTAAAGTACAAGAAGAACTATGTGAAATTGGGGTTGTTAGGATGTGACAGTCATACAAGTTGTTTATGGACATGTACCTACTTCACGTCACTTAAAGGGATAGTAATACTTGAAAATAAGTTTATTTTATATTGTAGCCCTTAAAAAAACATGAACAATGATATAAGTCTTATCTCCCAAACCTTTATGATATATGAGATATGAGATATTCAGTAGTAAAGTTTCCCCTGGAGTGATGTCATTGCTCCACCCTTCAGATTTGGAATCTGGTCCTGGGACCAGCTGTGCCTCTCCAGAAGTGCTGAGATCACCATCTTTAAAAATAATTTCTTAATTGGAATGGTCTACAAAGTGTTCTTTCAAGCCAGGCACACTTTGTAGATAGTTCCAATTAAGTAGTTCTTTTCAAAGATCATGATCTCGGCACTGCTAAAGAGCTGCCGGTTGCTCTGTGGACCGAATTCCAAATCTGTCCACTAGATGGCAGACTTGGCTGAAACAACCAGGAAAAGAGAATTTTACTATATTTTACATGTGAATATCTCCCAAACCATAAAAGTTTTTCATGTTTTTTTTCAGGGCTACAATATAAAATACAATTATTTTCAAGTATTACTATCCCTTTAACCTTCACTAACAGAACTGACGGTGGTGGTAAGTGGATGTGGAGCTCTTTGCATTGTGATGCTTCCCCTGGCTGGCTCAGACACTGTCTCACACACAGAGACACATTCTAGCTTTGGCACACAGTACATGCATCAATGCAAAACAAACCTTTCCTCCATACACAGCAATTAACTGTTACAAGCTGCAGATCCACGTTAATGCACTTTAGGTGTTAGAAAGACATGGACATTGGAAAGGTGTAAGCCCTTAGGGCCATGGCTCCACAAATACAGACAATATGGCCCAATCAGAGCCAATATTTCCTTAAAGCTATTGGGAGATATTGATAAAATACTTATTTAATACATTATAGGGCCTTATGAAGGTAATTCTAGGGCAAATCAACTTCTCAATAGTGGGGAGTTAAAATCCCCATTGAATTGAAAAGGGTATTTAACCATTCCAATACTAGAGAGGTCTCCAAAGGCATAGAAAAGCAATCAAGGGGTTAAAAGCTTCTTTTAAATCAATAAGGAGTTTTGTATTTTTTTAAATTTATCCCCTATAGTGCAGCTGTGTATGAATATGTGTTTTGTGTTTATGAATGTGCATGAATGTTTGTGGTGTGTGAGCATTCATGCATTTGGTAAGTGTGAGTACGTGCATGTATGCATTATTTATGTATGTGTGCAGACATGTATATGGTATGCGTGTGTGTGTGTATGTATGCATGTTTGTAGTATACATGTCTGAGTAAATACGTGTGAACATCTGTGTGGTATGTGTGCACAAGTGCATGCATGTAGGGATGGGCGAAAGTTTTTTGCCTCAAAAGAGAAACAGCAGATAAATGGCACTTCCCTCATAGTGGGAAATTTCCCACTAACAGTGCATTTTTTTCACCTAGCTCATTACATTGAAATCAATGAGAAGATTGAATTTCTTCGAGCACATGACAAGTTTCCCTTGTTTTTCTGCAGGCATACTATAAAAGGGGTGGCACATTCCCAAAGCATGCCATTTTTGAGCTAATTTTTGAGCTAGAGAAGACAGTGGGATTGAAGCTTGCTTTAGGGAGTTTTCTAGGCAGGACATTTGTTCTCTGTAATAAGGGAGTCTGGTGGACAGGAAAGGAGAAAGGAGTTTGACCCCAACATTCTGTCTGACTGATTTGAAAACCACAGGCAGCTGCTGTTCAAGTTATTTGCTGATTTTGCTGTTATTATCTCTGTATTATATGTATCTGGGGGTGTGAGAAGAAAGCAAAGGAGGTTGATCCTAAATACCCCAACATTCTTTCTGACCGCTTTCATTTGAAAGACACAGGCAGCTGCAGCTCAAGTTCCTTGCTGATGCTGCTGTTTTTATCTCTGTGTTAGATATGTCTGGGGGAGGGTGAGTGAGAAGGGAACAAAGGAGGTTGACCCCAAATAATCCAGCATTCTGTCTGACTTATTCAATTTGAAAGACACAGGCAACTGTGGTGCAAGTTCCTTGCTGATCTTGCCGTTATTATCTCTGTGTTGAGGGGGTCTGGGGAAATAAATTATTGAACTTTTTTCTTATAGTGATAGGATAGAGTGGACAACAATTTAAAAAACAAAAAAAATATAAATTAAAAAATAAGGTGACAGCTGACTGGGACCCGGACATGAGCTGTGACGGAGGTAGACTTGATTGATAGCAGACGAGACTGAGTATTTTATTGAGGGTCAAGGCAATACATCACACTCTATCACACATATTTGTTGAGTAATGTCCAGCAATAAATGTGGAATAAATGATTGTGATTCCTTTCCTCCTGGGTAAGATGCAGGCTCTCAAAGTCCCACCAAAAGTTCCACCACCACTACCACCAGTAATATAAATAAATGTAAGAAGAACATAGAAGACAACAATAAATCACATTCTATTGTTGATGAAGGCATAATGGAGGAAGATGTATCAGCTCACCCAACTGCTGCATCTGGCAGTGAGACAAACAAACACCAAAACACCTGTCCTCAAAGTAGTAGCAAACTTCGTGAAAGTAAATGTAAAAAGAAATTGTTGAGACCTCTAAAAGCTTAGAGGAATATAAAGGTAGTGGGCAAGAAGAGTTGGGTGATGCTGAGGATGACTTAATGATGACTGGTGATGATGTAGATCTAGAATATATCCCTCCAGCATCCTCCTCTTCTTTAGACACAGATGAAGCTAAGACAGATGATGAAGTTGCCTGAAAGTTAGCTGAAAGGCAAAGGCTCAATCTTCCACCACTGAAAAGGAGCACCTTGCCTGTCTATACACTGTTTGAGAAAAAACATTTTTGGGAAAAATATTGGAAACTCTGACCCAGTACAAGCAAAGATGCCAAAATATACACAGTCATCCTGTCAATCATCATCAGCAAAATCACTGCTTCCAAGTCACTCAGCCACACACTAGTGTTGAGTAACCAGTAGCAACAACAACATAGGTTATTAACATACACAGCCTTAGCTATGATGCGTGTCTCTGTTGCTGCTGGAAGTGCTGTACCCTTTGACACTTAGTAGTAGTAGTAGTAGTAGTAATAGTAGTACAATTGCAACAACATCTAGCCAAAGTAATAGTATCAGCCCCTAAGGTACCCCACAGTCCATGAAGTTCACAGTATGGAGATACTTCACTCAGAATCCAAATGCTAAGCATGTTGCTAATGTTGTCCGGGTAAGAAGCATGTGAGTAGGGGAAAAGCAGACTCACACCCTGGCACCTCTTCCATGAGTTCTCATCTGAAGCACAAACACAGGCCAGACTGGTAGACACACCATCAAAAGGTAAGAGGTGCCACAACTAGCAGCTGTGAAATATTCCCGGTGCTCTGGAGTACATAATAGAAGTGCTGTTGACGTGTCAGACAGCGTTACAAAAAATAAAAAAGTTATTAGCGCTACTACATGTGTGAACTACACAAATTATATACATTATAAATCAGCATTATAAAGTTCTACATTTTTAATGCCTACATTCATAACTCATCTCCCTAAGGAAAAGGTTTTCACCTCAACACTCATTAGAGGCCTGCCAAGTTCTTCTCTGTGAAACCAGAAATATGAGGATGACACAGAGCTGTCAGACTGGAAGGAGAGAGGCATCAAAGGCTGTTTATGGAGTGTAAGAATATAAGGCATTGACACAAGAAGAATGCAAAGTAAGCATATTACCATGGGGGATGTGATGAAGAGATGCTCTAATGTTTCCAGTGTTCAGCATATTTTGTGGAATGGTATCTCCTCAGATGCCGCTTGATGCCCTCTTTGCAATTCTCCTTGACCACATTGCCGTATGTGGTCAGTGCACCACACAGTAATGGATGGTCAGGAACTGCCACATCCTAACATCTACAGAGTGTTTATCACTTGGCAGGGGGGTGTAATGATGAACTAGGTGGATTGGCAGAAGATGTAGTTACCCTAGAGCAAGAAGGTGATGGCAAGCTAGTTAGTTCACTCATCATCAAACTTCTAGCCTCTGTCTGGGTTGCTCTATTCTTCCTCCTCTTTGATCTCCACCTCACCTCAAGGGGGTACAGCAACAGCTGTGCTCAATTTCTGTGGTGGGTTTTTGAATTTAACATACTTCACATAAATGTCATGGTGTCTGTGTTTAATGTGTGTTATCATGGTAGTTGTGCCAAGGTGTGTTCCATTCTTGTCCCTTCTTTCTAACTTGTCACAATTTGTGCACAGTGCCATTGGTGATGACTGCACTGTGCCTGCCCCAAGAGAAAAATAGTCCCACACCCATGACTTCAGGGGGAAAGGAACATGTGGAGAAGAATGGCCTCTTTCTTCTTCTCCTCCACATTCCCCTTCACTGGCTGGTGCAGAGGATGATGTTGCTGCTGTTGTTGCTACTGCCAAAAAACAAGCACTGCAAATATGACCATGAGTATTGCTGCTACTGGCAAATGGAACCTGTCCTAGTCTTGCATCACTTATTGACCCCATTCCCACTGTGTCCACAGTGGTCTGTGGCCCACTAGCCTGCTCCTCAGAATCCTGCTGCCCTTGCAACTAAGCAGCAACAGGAATAAGAGCAGTTGAATTCCGCAAATTTCAAAAGCTCACTGCTGGTGGTGGTGGTAACGCCCATCCTTATCCCTGTCTCCCATTCCTTCACAGTTTGGGCTAAGAAGGCCATCAATGTCTCCTCCATCCCAGCTTCTGCCCCATCATCATTGCCACCACCACTGCTGCTAGGTAACAATTCTGATTTTTTCAGGATAATGTTCCACATGGACAATGCTATTGGGGAAAGAGGATTCCCAGGGTCAGGAGAATGGTGTGGGCTCCCTTTACCACTAGTCTGGATGCTCTGCATTACTTCCCCTACCACTCCCCAAACTCTATTCCCACCAGCTGCTTCACCATTACTGTTACTACAACTAACATCAACCACACCAATTTCAGCCCCTGAGACTTCCACCTTTAAAGTCACTAGTAATATGATGAGCACCCCCTCCTTAACTCCTAACACTAACAATCTGCTGGACCTTCTTAGTAGTAGTACTAGTGGTCCACTGCTGTCACACTTGGCATCATCTTCTCCTCCCCCCTCCTGAGAGTTACAAAACACAATAGTAGCAGGTTCAGCACTGGCAGCAGGTTCAGCACTGGCAGCAAGTTCAATACTAGCAGCAGGCACAGCACTGATGGCAGCAGGGGCAGCAAGCACAGCATGTCTGGCAGCAGGCACAGGCAGCTGACCTGTCCTGCTCTCACTACTGCCCTCTTCTTCCTCCCTTAAGATTAATTTCCCCAGGATCCCTAGGGGGGATTTACGGGATTGGCCAGCTTTGGGTCTGTAGTGGTTACTTTCTCCTCCTCAGATTCAGTGGATACATAAGGGTCCTTCCAGCTCCTCCTTTTATTATTTGTAAACTTGCTCATAGTGATATCAGTCACTACGAGCCTCTCCTGCCTGAGTTTTGATACTGACGCACAGCAGAATAGCGCACCATGTCTCTTTCACTCTGTAACTGCTTCTATTGTGTTTCACTTTCTGGAAAATGGCACATTTTATCGTGAAAAGTAGAAAAACACATTAAAAAATGGCAAAGAATTTATGCCAAGGGGCAAAAAATGGCAAATATTTTAATTGCTGTATTTAAAGAGGATTTTCCTATGAAAAAGTGGGCAACAACATGGTTTTCATGGATTTTTTCATGGGAACACGACGGGACCTTTCACCCACCCCTACTCCTGACTATGCTACTATGTTTTGTGATTGTTGGTGTACTTCTGGTCCTGAGCAGCAATGCACATGCATGGATTTTTGCTCTTATAGCTTCATACTCATCTGTCCTCTCAGTGCTCAGTTTTTAACCTTTTGATGAAGTCTTGGTTTTTGTATTCTTGTTTGTGACTTCTTGTACTCTGATTGATTTCTGCTCATCTCAACCTATTGTCATGCATTCTGAATTCACTTGTACTCAGCCTGCCAAGACCTTTCGGCTTTTCTTTACTACACTTCTGGATGTTATACACTCCCACAAATACACTCTCACTCGCCATCTTTGCTCTGCACATGACCTTCTCCTCTCTAAAGCTCTTAATACATCCTCCCACTCCCACCTACAGGACTTCTCCCATGATGCACTGAGCTCTGGAATCCCCTTCCCTGGCCAATCAGACTCTCCTGCAGCCTTAAGATTCAGATGCTCCCTGTAACCTCATCTCTTCAGGG
This sequence comes from Rhinophrynus dorsalis, assembly GCA_037306005.1. NCBI lineage: Eukaryota > Metazoa > Chordata > Amphibia > Anura > Rhinophrynidae > Rhinophrynus > Rhinophrynus dorsalis. Next base: position 299,755,190 of record CM074719.1, on the reverse strand, counting down.
AAGCCTATCAACTACCTCCATAAACATTATCACCAAGAACCACCCCTTCCCTGGACCACTGTACTCAACAGCACTTCTCTCTCCCACTCACTAACAGGCAGTTCATGTGGCAGGAGGCACTTACACCCAATAGCACTTACTCCTTCTGTGTCCAGCCCACCTTTCTGTAGACTGTAAGCTGTCACTAGTAAGGCCCTCTGATTCTTCTGTTCTGCACATTTGATTTTACTATTTAATATTTCTGTATGTCTATTCCCTATTGTACAGCGCTGCTGAATAAGTTGGTGCTATATAAATAAAGAATATAATAATAATATTCAGTACCTATTATTCAATACCTCTTATACAGTGTCTGTTTTCCCGTGTCTCTACCTTCTCCAAGGGAAATTCCCTACTGACACTTGTGGTTCACTGGTGTATCCATCCTGTGATCTGGATTCACTGCCAGCACCTTTAGCCACTGCTTACGCCATGGCAAGACTACCCCAGCTGATGCCCATCCACTCAAATACTGTATTTTATTCCTTGCTCTTACTATGTTGACTCAGCCAGCTTGTGGCTATCTATGTACCAACTGCCACAAAGATCTGAGAGAGAGTTTCATCAGTTGTCCAGTGTCCCATCATTGGAATCCAGCCACTGTGAATATATTCTTGATAGCCAAGTATGGATCTCGTATTGCTTGTCCAAGCTTTACACTGCATGACTCAGAAACTGGAGTCCTTGTCTCAAGCTATGGTAGATATTCAGAGTGACAAGGCCCAGTTTTGTTCCCAGGTCCAAGACTTACATTCTGCTTCTACCTTTACTTCTGCTTCTGCTGGCTCCTTTACATATGCTCTGAGAGCTAGCTCCCAGTTTCCCAGAACCACTCACAGGGAAGTTCTCTGGGGAATGAACACAGTTCTGTAGCTTCAAGTATTCTTGCGAATTGCTGCTTTATACATGATCCCGTGCCTACTATTTAAATAAAATCAAGGTATGAACTTTAATCTTCCACTTATCTGGAGAGCCAGCTGCATGGGCCCATTGTCTCTTACAAGGAAACAGTCCCCTGATGAATGACTTATGAGAGCCCGTCTACATGACCATCCTGGTTTTCTTCGAGAGGTTAACTAAGATGGCCCATTTTGTACCCTCTAAGAAGCTTCCTACAACTTTCAAAAATGCTTCCATTTCGTTGTAAGGTTTCGATTTACATGGTGACCTTGATTAAATAATTTCAGATCAAAGTTCCCAGTTTACCTCCATTTTCTTGAATGCGTTGTGATCCATTCTGCACATTCAGGTTTTCTTATCCACAGCTCGTCATCCTCAGTGCAATGGATGCACGGAGTAGACTAATCAGTCTTTGGAACAGTATCGCAGGTGCTTCACATCCTTCTAACAAAATGAATCGATTGTCTTCTCCTTGCAGAATTTGCATATTATAATCATGTCAACTCATCCATTAAGCTTTCACCATTTTATGCTGCCTTTTCTGTATCTGTTTCTGCTTTAAATGATCCTGAGACCACTACTAGACTGTGGGCTCTTGCCTCTGCTCTCCAGACACTGAAGGCCAGTCTCCTTATGGCAAAGACCATGCAGTCAGTACTGCTACTAGTGGTTTACTGGTGTGTCCATCCTGTCATCTGACTTCATGGAGGCCGCAACAAGGTTACATCAGTGGCTGCCTATGCATCTCAACATCACAATCTATTCCTCTCTCTCTAGATACTGGTAGCCTGACTTCCCCAAGGGAAGTTGCTATCTTGACTCAACCACTTCTATACCTTCTGCAACAGAGATCTGAGAGGGTCTCCATTATTTGTTCTTTGTCCTGCAATCTAGATCCAGTCACCCTGAGTATATCCTATACATCCTAGATGCTGTTAATGTGACGTGGGGTTTCCCTGTCTTGTGTGTTTTGTCCTCTTCTGCTATTTGATACTCATATTGTATTCGATTCTGGTTCATTTTTAGAAGCGTAAGTCTCCCAACACTTTTGCATGATAGCTGTGGTCTACTGTCATTAACAATTTAATCAAATTGCACTGAAAACCTGCTCAGAATACACCCATGCTTGTGGGCAACTAAGGGTTTCCACTGCAGTACACATCAGTCCTGGCCACAAATATGGTTTTGTTTGGCAGTAGTCAAAGGGGTCATTGTTTTGGCCTAGTATGTAGCTATCTGCCAATTATGATGTAATCACTTCACATACACTTGACCACTTCTAGGAGCTATACTTTGTGTGTATCAGTTACCAACCCATACTCTGGGAACACTTCCCTTAGCGATATGCCACCACTCACAACCACCACAAATGTCTGCCACCCCTTAGAAACATGCATTACTTTCTGTAATGGTGATGATGTGTTTAGAAACAATTTGGGATGTTTCTGATAATGGTAAAAACCCTTTGCTTACTTATTTTTGCTATGATTTCTGCTAGTTTTGGCACTATTTTTCTCTTTTTCATCCTCCACATTGCAACCGCTCTATCTATAAGTATATCTTTATATTATTTAACAGAATCTGATTCTTCAAAGAGATACTGCTCAATCCTTAGTAGAAATTCAGAATTTTTTTGTTTAAAGCAGGGGTCCAGAAAAGTATATTTCTCAGTGCTTGTAATGGACACTATGCATTGATCATGCTCAAAGCATGCTAAAATGTCATTCATGAGCTGATGCATGTCTGTGTTGTCATTAATGTAAGATTTATCAGCCAGGGTCCTCAGTTTTATCTGCGGTAAATATATCAGTGTAAGAATCTTGCTAATTCCTGCCCCTATAAGACTAACCAGCAAGGTGATCTCCTGAAAAAGGTTTCAGCAGCTCGCATAGATAACACCTTAGTTGCTATTGGCCAGGTGACAAAGATGCTCCCTTCAAAACCTTCCAGTTTTGCATTGTATACTAGCTGATGGACTTATTCTGCTCAATGCAAATTCTCTAGCATGTACAATGTGGAATTCCACCTGGTAGGGACATAATTTTTAGTTAGTGATGGGGCAGGTTGTTATGCTTTTGTATGCATTGCAGCCCTGTAGGAGTGGCTAAAATGATCACAGATTTAATGGGTGATATTTAGCATTTCTCTCAGGCTTTCAGAATCTGTGAGTAATCTTGTCACAACTAAAAATAGGATGTGGGTACAAAAGTGTGCATGATCCCTATCACCAATCCTAAAGGCAGCTATTAAGATGGAAACATTGTCTGCAGACACAAAATAAGCCTTCAAGGGGTGGGGTGGAAGACATTCCTTGATCACCTGATTTAGTTTATTGTGGGACTGCCTCTCAAAACTCTGCATAGACAAAGTGGTGTGCCAATGGTATGGTTTACCCTGCTGCTGTCCTTTCATAATAGGGAAGTGGCATTTTTCACCTTTTTCATTTTGAGGTGCAACATTTTGCCCATCTGTACCCTCCGCCACTACCACTAGTTATTAAAAAAATATGTTATACAGTTCTTCTATGTGCTGCCAACACACTTACTGAGTTTTCAGAAAGATGTAAACAAACACACAAAAATAATCCAATGTATGCTTGAGGAACAGCAAACAATGTTGGCAGTTGACATGCTGTCCTATTGTTTTGGTCAAAACAGAGATTTTAAAGAATATGTATTATACACCACTGGCATATCCAAACTTCAGTTATTTTTCAAGAAAGCCTATACAAGCAGGTGGTTAGTGTTGTGGACAAAGGGACTCAGTCTGCTAACAATTTTTTCAAGGCTTGTATTGCTGTGGTACTCAGTCAGCTCACAGCTTTTACTTTCAGCTATGGATTTTTTCACTCAAACACTCAGCAACAGTAGTACTGCTTAATTTTTATGGCCTTAGAGACCACACGTGGAAAACAGCAACCTTCTCACTGGAAATTCACTGGTAGTAAAGGCAGACATCTGATGTATTTTCTGTACACTGCAGTTTCCGCGAAGAAGGTGGCAGATTATTTTTTTTCTGTGAAAATTCCCAGAAATAAAGGCACATTTCACTCATCTATGATCGAAAGTTGCAATTATTTTTCAAGAATGTCTGTGCCAGTGTTATGGAAGCAGGGTTGTGGGCAAAATATTAAGGGACTCAGCCTGCTAACATTTTTTTCTTGCTGTAGGATTCAGTTTGATAACAATTTTTATTTTCAGCTGTGGGTTTCTCTACTTCATCAATCAGAAGCACTAATAATGAAGAGTGATTTTTCACTTCCATTGGAACACAGGGGAAATGGCACAGTTATTTTGTGAAAATGATTGGTTATAATGGAAAGGCAGACATTTTATACATTTTCTATGAGCAGGAATTTCCATGAAAATTAACTTTTTTGTTTTATGTTAGGGAAGAGTCTAGTGGGATGGGGAAAAAAATCCAAAGCTCAGATGGAGCACAGAAGAAGGCTTGCATGTGAAAATGGGAAGATGTAATGAGAGATAAGGAGAGAAGAAGATCCTGTGCAGTGTGGCAAGAGGGGGTTATTTTGAAAGCAAATGATGAGATGTAGCTGGGTACATTATAAGAAAATGCTCTGTAACTTTGCACCAATATTTTAATTTTTTTCTAAAGGGTAAGGATGCAGGTTTTGTGTATGTATGAATGTGTATGCATATATGTGTATATGTCTGTGTGTATGGGTGTGGTGTTTTGTGTGTGTGATGTGTTTTGCATGTTTTTGTGAGCTTGTGTGGTACTTGGTTGTGCTCTGTGTATGTGTTTAGTGTGTGTTATGTATATATATATATATATATATATATATATATATATACTAGATGAAGAGCCACAGTGCCACTGCCAGCCGGTCGCGGGGCAGTCATGCACAGTAGAGACTGCCCACGCCCAGGGCCGGATTTGCCATTAGGCAAAGTAGGCACCTGCCTACAGGCGCACGCCACTGAGGGGCACCTGCCATTGGGATTTTTTTTTGTAATCTTTTTTTTTTTTTTTTATTAAAAAAAAAAAAAAAAAGTAGCCACTTCGCTGGCGCTGCCCCCCCTTCCCTATTTCCTACCTCCCCGGCAGGACATGTCTGTGCCTCCTTGGCACAGTCCTGTAGGTGGGGAGCTCCCTCGTCGCATCTTTAGGAATGCAGAGCGCTGGGAGATGACATCATCTCCCAGCGCTCTGCATTCCTGAATAGGAGACCGCGCAGGAGCTCCATCAGCTACAGGACTGTGCCAAGGAGGCACAGATGACAGATCTCCTACCAGGGAGGTAGGAAAAGGACCATGTCAGGGCAACATGGAGATGGTGGGGGCAAGTTGGAGCCAAAGGGGGGCAATGTGAGGGCAACGTGGAGATATTGGGGGCAATGTGGAGCTAATGGGGGGCAAGTTGGAGCCTATGGAGGTCAATATGGAGATGGTGGGGGCAATGTGGAGCTGATGGGGGGCAAGCTGGAGCTGATGGGGTTGGGGGCAATGTGAGGGGATATAGAGATGATGGGGCAATGTGAGGGACAATTTTGAGATGATGGGGGCAAAGTGAGGGGCAATATGGAGATGATGGGGGCGATGATGGGGGGCAAGTTGGAGCTGATGGGGGCAATATGGAGATGATGGGGGCAATGTGAGAGGCAATATGGAGATGATGGGGGCAAGTTGGAGCTGATGGGGGGCAAGGTGAGGGGCAATATGGAGCTGATGGGGGGCAATATGGAGCTGATGAGCATTGTGGAGGTGTCCAGTGGAGTTGGCAAATCGGGGGGGGGGGGGGGGGGCGCTTCACAGTTCTGTGCCTACAGGCTCCTGAGATGTAAATCCGGCCCTGCCCACGCCGCAGCTGATACAGTGCCAGCCGGTTGCGATGTAGTCACGCTCAGTAGAGACTGCCTGCACTGCACCTGACACAGAGCGGGACGCTGCTTCGGAGTGCCTCGCTCTGTATCAGCCTTGTCACTGGCTGTCTCTTCTGCACAAGACTGCGGAGTTACACATGTTTTGGTGAATTATTATATAAGGATATATAATGAGAGACAGTTTTAGATATATTTTAATCCATTTGAAGTTAGTGATATCTACAATGCTAGATTTCTTTAGCAAGCAATGGGTTGAATATTTCTTAATTATGTACAAATTATTTGCAAGTTGTTCCTATAAATAGCAAGAGGCTGAGAAACATTTAACTTGATGTATCTTTGTGATCTGTTTAGTAAATTTCTGCCTCAAAATCGCAAGTTAAATAGGTAAAGCTCTTAAATTATTCATTTAGCACAATCTGTGTTGGTGAGCGTATTATCATTGCTAACTTCTCTTCAAAGCATTGCATATTTTATTGGCAAAAATACATATTTTTATTTACATTTCTAGTTTTTTTTTTAGTAAATGTGATTTTATTATTAGCATTGCGAACATTTCTTGGAAGCAATGCAAATTTTATTAGCACTGGTAATTTTTAGCAGCAATGCTAAATGTACTAGCATTGTTATTTTATTCTGCAAGCATCACAATTTTTTTATGACAATCAATTTTTTCTATTGTTGTCAAATTACTTTTTATTATCATTTAATATGACAAACAGAATCATAATCATTATTTGTTTTGTGTTTCTTTCTTAAGGAACTTTTTACAGTTTATTGAAGAATAGGTAAAACATACAGCCTTCATGCACAGTAGGCACAATAATGAATACTATAAAGGAACTGCTGCAGTGAATGGATAACATTACAAATGTATCCATGAGAGCTACATGTTCAAAGAGGTAAAGCAATCACCCATACAGAAACTCAGTGGATATATAAAGTCATAGGGCAGAATTTGTGTCTTCTGTAAGAGTGAGAATCATGCAGATATTTAAAGCACAATTTTATTTAATAGACCCCTTTAACTCTCCATTAGAATAAAATAAACCAGTGATATCAATAATGCAGAGGTGTAGCTACAGGGCTGAAGAGGGTGCTGTTTTAAAGGGACCCTGCATCCAAGGTGACCCATCAGCTCTGCACTATTCTGAATCCCCATGCAATCAGACTAGTTCCTTATTCACACATGTCCTCTTCCAGCTAGTAAGATAATAATTCTTCATGAACCCTTTGGCAGGGGGGAATTTCCCATTAAGAAGAGTAGGCAACTGCCTGGAGCTCCAAATTTTGAGGGGAGCTGTGCTGGCCACACCCACATCTAGAATTCTGGATGTGGCCTGAGCAATTTCAATGTCCTTGCACCAGTTTATCCACCCCTTTCCAGGTTATTATTTAACACCTTGGATGATAGAGAGATAAAATCACTGCAAAACATTGCATTGGAGATCTCTGTAGGAACCAAGGAGTTAACCCCTAGAGTGTCAAGCAGTTACAGCGTATGAGAGTGGACAGCTGTACCTGCTGTGCCACGCTCGTACGTTGTACAGTTAAAATGTGGTCACTGCACAACCCGGTATAACCAGCTTGCACTGGCCGTATTTTAGCTAAAATGCTGCCTGGCACTCTAGGGGGAGGCATGAGGATCACTCCTCACGCCTCCCCAGTTATTGATCTCCCAGCCGATCACGCTGGGAGATCAATATCTACAAAGCAGAAGAGGAGCTTCTCCTTTCCCCTCTCTCCTACCCGAACTTCCGGGTAGGAGTGGACGGGACCTGGGGAAGCCTCCCAACGTCATTGGTGATATGATCACCGATGACGTTAGGAAAGTTTTCCCGGTCCCATTCACTCCTACCGGTGGTAGGAGAGAAGGACAGGAGAGCTTTTGCTCTCCTGCTGTCGCCACATTGCTCTGTCTTATTTTGCACCACACCGATGAGGCCCACATAAGCTGAAATGTACGTCTGTGGTTATGCTGTTTCTCTCGTACATTTCAGAGCTGGACTGTTTGTGGATGGGACCATTCTGATATGGGTATGGAGATTTCTGCTCTGCAATGGCACATGGAGTGAAAAATGTGAGTTGTAGCACTACTGAGAGGCTACCATGCCTAGAACAAGACATTTTATCTTGTTCGTGATTGATGGGTGCTCCTCACAATTCTTTGTCACCCATTATGGTATGTCAACCCACAGCCGTGGTGTACCATTTTTTGTAGGCAAGAGGTCCTCCTAGGAAATCCCATGGTGTTGAACCATTTCCGTATCTTTGAAGTCACTGATATGTAAGAAAAACATTTTTTCTGTAGCACCACATTCTGCAAATAGTTGTACACTCTAAATTAGGGGTAGAAAGGCAAATGATGCCTCATTAGATGCTGCAGGTAATCTTTCCAAAATGGCATGGTTTCTGTACTCTTTCTTCACTTCTGTAGTTGATATAACCATTTTTGTACAGACAAGTATTATTTGAGAAAATATTAGAAAAATCAGAGGTTGTGGTAGGTGTTTTTTTGCACTTCTAGCACCCCTATGGTATGTCAACTTATATCAATGAGATGCTGTTCTTCTCCTAAGAGCACTAGCTAACAAATACAGTTGTAAATTTCATAGTTTTCACAGATTTCACTACATATTAAGGGACAAAAAGGTAAAAAAATGCAATTTTTTTCCTACATTGCATACTGCTGGAAACATTTATGCACACCAGTATTAGGGTAAGAAGGCAAGTGACCCCTCATTAGATTTGGCAGGTTATCTTCTTTGCAAAATGTTATGGTTTATCTACCTTTTCTTCACTTCTGAATGCGTTATCGACATTTTCGTACAGGCAATTCAGGTTTGAGAAAATGTTAGAAAACTCAGAGGTTGTGGTAGGTGTCGTTTTGCACTTCTAGCACCTGCTACAGTATGGTATCTCATACCAATGGGGTGCCATTCTTCTCCTAAGAGCACTAGCTAACAAATACAGTTGGAAATTCCATAGTTTTCACAGATGTCATTACATATGAAGGGACAGAAATGTAAAAATGCAATTTTTTTCCTACATTGCCTACTGCTGGAAACATTTATGAACACCAGGCTTGGGGTAAGAAAGCAAGTCACCCCTCATTAGATGCAGCAAGTTATGTTCTTTGCAAAATGGTTTATCTACCTTTTCTTCACTTCTGAAGGTGTTATAGCCATTTTTGTACAGGCAAGTCAGGTTTGAGAAAATTTTAGAAAAATCAGAGGTTGTAGTAGGTGTAGTTTTCTACTTTGAGCACCCCCTAATGTAGGTCAACTCATACCAATGGGGTGTTATTTGACTGCAAAGAGCACAAGGTAACAAATGCAGTTGAAAAAACATAGTTTTCACAGATTTCCATACATTTGAAGGCTCAGAAATGTATGAAACTACCTTTTTTTCATTAGAGCCACCTTCTGGAAGCATTTCTGCACACCAGCCTATGGGTAAAAAGGCAAGTGACCCTTCATTATATTCGGCCAGTTATTTTCATTCCAAAAATGCATTTTTTCTCTAAATTTCCTGCATATCTATTATGGTTATAACCATTTTAGTGTAGGTAGATCATTTTAAAAACAAAAGTGTCAGGTTTAGGTAAGTGTTCCTAGCACCCACATATTGTATGTTAACTCACACAAATGGGCTACCATTTTTCTCATGTTGGTAGCAGGTACTGAATACAGCAGGAAATATTATGGTTTTCAAAGATTTAGCATCTTTGAAGTGGTGGAAATGTAAAAAAACGTATTTATTCCTATAGCGCCACATTTTGGAAATATTTGTGCACTTCAGCCCAGGGATAGAAAGGTAAGTGACCCCTCATTTGATGCGAGAGAATGTCTACTTTCCAAAATGGTATACCTTTTATACCTTTCCTTCATGTATCTAACAGTTATCAACATTTTAGTACAAGCAGCCATTTTCAAGGGTGCAAACAGGTAGATGTAGTTATGTGCTTCTGGAACCCCCTAAGGTAGGTCGACTCATTCCAATGGGATGTCATTTTTCTCTTACGAACACTAGCTAATGAATACAGTTTTAATTCCATGGTTTTCTCAGATTTCAGTACATTTGAAGGGGCAGAAATGTAAGAAAATGCCTTTTTTTTATTAGCACCACCTTCTGGAGACATTTGTGCACACCAGGCTTGGGGTAAGAAGGCAAGTCACCCCTCATTAAATGCAGCAGTGTGTCTTCTTTCCAAAATGGTATGGTTTGTGTACCCTTTCTTCACTTCTCTAGTTGTTATAACCATTTTTGTATAGACAAGTAATGTCTGAGAAAATGTTAGAAAAATTAGAGGTTGCAATAGGTGTAGTTTTGCACTTCTAACTAGTGTTGAGAGAGCACCCCGATGCTCGGGTGCTCGGGTGCTCTGACCGAGCACCCCCTGAGGCTCGAGTGCTCGGCCGAGCACCCGAGCCCCATTGAAATGAATGGGGCGACACGAGCATTACACCAGGCACCCCCTGCTCTGATGAGGGGAGGGTGCCTGGTCAATGCCCCCCTTCATCTCCGAATGCCCCCTTCATCTCCGCAATGTCCCCCTTCATCTCCGCTATGCCCCTCTTCCACAATGTCCCCCTTCATCTCCGCTATGCCCCTCTTCCACAATGTCCCCCTTCATCTCCGCTATGCCCCTCTTCCACAATGTCCCCCTTCATCTCCTCTATGCCATAGAGGAGATGAAGGGGGACATTGTGGAAGAGGGGCATAGCGGAGATGAAGGGGGACATTGTGGAAGAGGGGCATAGAGGAGATGAAGGGGGACATTGTGGAAGAGGGGCATAGCGGAGATGAAGGGGGACATTGTGGAAGAGGGGCATAGAGGAGATGAAGGGGGACATTGTGGAAGAGGGGCATAGCGGAGATGAAGGGGGACATTGTGGAAGAGGGGCATAGAGTCTATGCCCCTCTTCCACAATGTCCCCCTTCATCTCCGCTATGCCCCTCTTCCACAATGTCCCCCTTCATCTCCGCAATGCCCCCTTCATCTCCGCAATGCCCCCGTACCTCCAGTCCCTGGTGGTCCAGCGGAGCGTCTTCAGATCTGTGCCTCTTCCGGCACAGATCCCCGCCACCCAAACATGGCGGGCGAGCACATGGCGGTACTCGACGAGTACCGCCATGTGCCGAGCAGAGCGATGCTCGAGCCGATCCGAGCATCGGCCGAGCACGCTCGCTCAACACTACTTCTAACGCCTCCTGAGGTAGGTCAACTCATACCAATGGGTGTTCTGTCCATACCCACATTCTGGGTTTCTGGGGTAGCCACAACATGTTCATGTGCTAGATATCCTCTGGGTTTAGGGTGACTTGTTTATTTAGCATTTTATTTCCTAAATTGCTTACTTTATTTAGCAGTTTAGATAAACAGTTACTTATCATTGCAAATCTCTCCACAATCCAAAGGGATAAGATTTTTTTTATGCACTTGTATTTTGTAGGCTAAGGATATTTTCTCTGACACCAGTGACTAGGGCTGTGGGTGGAGTAATGTAAGAACTAGGGGTGTTGCAATTTTTGAGTTTAAATTGTACTGTAGTGTGACATGACTGAGCTAGAAATAATATTGTCTCTGCTCAGACAATGTAAACTTGGACACTTATCAAGATGGAAGCAACACAAGCTTTCACCCTACCTTTCACAGTTCAGTGAGGGATCAGGTGAGCAACTCATGATGTGTGCATTTCTAAACTTTAATGAAACACTGCTGTTCTCAGGCAATATGCCTGATTGGGCCATTTCATTAAACAGGGTTTACTAAGGACACCTAGTGTGCACTGTCAAGGTTTGCTAGGTATGTAAATCCACTTCTAAGGAACAGTAATATGTTCTTCACCAGATGTTCAAACATGTGACTGTGTCCAGTTCTTCCACATTTGACAGAAAGAGACAATTATCAGCACAAATGCTCAGTCTATCACAATATTCCTCCCTCCATAGTAATCTGTCTCTCTCTATTGTCTAGCTTTTCAATCCAACATTGAGAACTGATGCTATTATTACATGAAAATTGTTTCATATCTGGGTAAACTGCATGCCTGTATTCAAACAGACCTTAATGTTCAAAGGAGAATATAAAAATCTAAAAGCTTCACAAATAAGATGAATGACACACTTCTGTGCCCTATACAATTCTTTTTACTGAACTAGTTTTCATGGTATGCAGATATATTCCATTTTCTCCACTCAAATGTAGACAAGCCTCATTCTAGAATCATTCACATATTACTCGTCTTCTTGCTCAAGGCTGAGAAAATGGTTTCCTTTAATCATATCATCTTTCTTTATTTATGATTATTATAAACTAATGCTGTGCTTTATACTATATATTTTTCTTAAACCTCTGTGCATATATAATTTAATATACATCAGCAGAAGAGAATATCATGTAACACTGATATGTCGTAGTCACAGGCTCTGTTTCAGAATTACAATAGAACTCTTAATTTGTTTAACAGATGGATGTGCCTAGGAAGGAAGCCTCCATACAGCAATCAGGTATATTGGTTTATATATTTTGCATTATAGCTGCAATTGCATGTATACAGTGATTTCTGTTGAAGTCTTTCTTTAGTTCACACCCCATACAGCAAACCATAGGTTTCAATACACCTGAATGGCTTGTAAGCACCACTAGCTGGAAAATAAAGCAATCAAAAGTAGACTGCAACAAAGATCAAACAGAAAAGTCTATAGATCTAACTGACTGCTGTATGAAGGACATCTACCTAGGTAAGCCTGTTTAACAAACTGAAAACGTATTTCAATAGTTATAGTTCACATTTAATCAGATGTAGGCAGTAGCATAACACAAAATGCAATATTTTTCTGCAAACTGTATTGAGCTCCCCCACACACACTTTTAGACTCCTACCACATAATAATAACAACAGTAACAAAAAAACATAATTCCACAGCACTTGATTAGAAAACAAACTCAATATCACCACCACCACATATACCTTCCCCCATCCCCGTAATAAGATAGATCATTCTTCAGCACTACATATCCAAGTGTTTTACAACATCTTCATACATGGAAAGATGGAAAAAGAGGAGGGATATAGAAGACTAAGTGATGAAGAGGATGAAGGAAGATGATGGCGGGAGGAAAAAGGTGGGAGGAATGAAAAAGATGCAAGGAGAAAGAAGATGGATGGATGAAGGGAGGAAAAAGATGCAGGAAGAAGATGGAGGCAGGGAGACGCTGCAGGGAGGCTGTGAAGGCAGGAGAATCTGGGGCATGGGAGGGAGAATATGGAGGGAAAGAAGAGGGAAGGGAAGCAAAAACAAGTGTGGATGAAGAGAAAGTGGGAAGAGATAGATCCTATAATATAAAAGGCCATAATGTTTGTCCAATGCAGTCATGCGCCAAATGAGTTGGCGGCAGTACGTACAGTCTGAACAGCCTCTTTACCTCACTGGACCTTGGCCCGTGTACACGAGCTTTTACACTAGTAGGCTGATAAAGAAGAAGTGCATTTTGATCCTAGGAAGGAATGACCCATAAACATATCACTGTCATTATTAGTATATTTCAGTCCTAGAAAGGGAGAGATTGATTCATAAAAATATCACTGCAATTGACACATTTGTCCTGGGAAAGACTGACCCATAAAACATGTTACTGCAATTTAATGAATACATACTGTGGGTAAAGAGGCAGAGCAACCTATAGTAAATACTGGTCACTGTTCTGCATGATACATAACATAAAATGCATAATTGTACACGCCAATAATACATAATGTAATAAAAAATTCTACCAGCGGCTAGAGAGCACTGGGTAGAGAGCGATGCTGGGGGTCGTTTGTACACCTGAAGATGGCCTAAGCCAGAGTTAAAGGTACTGGCTGTGAAGCCAGGTAGCGGAATGAGCAACCTCAGGGTCTACTATGTAGTTTCATACTTTGGAGGAGGATCTCTTGTCCCATGGATTAGACAAGAGATCAAATAGGAGACACCTCAGAAATAGTGGTAAAATGTTAGACAAGCCTTCCCTATTTTATCCAGGGAACTCACAGGACATGTGTTGTAGGCCAGCAGAGCCACTTCATCAGTTACTCGAAGAGCATAGGAGATCGACAGTATCGCTCAGTCAGAGAACCAGAGAGTCAGGTTCAATCCGCAGTCAGATGAATTCAAATGTCAAAGACTACCGACAACTAGGAGAGCTGGAAGGCCGCTTCGACAGAATGTCAACAGGAGTACCCAGATGACTTGTAGGGCGAGTCATGGTCAATACAGCAGGCAGGTCGGAGGCAACAGGATTCAGATGGTCAGGCATGCCAGGGTCGTAGATGAGGATCAAGCAGAGGAAGCAGGCAGTTGGATGGTCAAGCTAGCCAGGTCGTAGCCAAGGTCCAAGCCGAGGAAGCAGAAAGTCAGATGGTCAGGCACCCTGGGTCGTATCCGAGGATCAAGTAGAGGAAGCAGACAGTCGGATGGATGATCTAGGGGTCGTTGTCATGAATCAAGCCTAGGAAGCAGACAGTCGGACAGTCAGGAAAGCCGGGTCATAGCAGAGGTTCCAGAAACAAAGCCAAGTTGTGAGCCTGGAGGAAGGTCAAAATATCAAGCCGATGTAATACACTGAAACACACGATCAGGAAACTCATTGCCAAAAAAGCTTGATAATTGGGTGCCCTCAGGAGTTAGGCACCATATCTTAACCACTCAGTTAGCGAATAGGAATGGTGGTGTGACAGTAATGGTGTATGTTTGTGTGGGGGGGAGTAGCAATACAGGCTTGCAAAAATTAGATATTGGGGTAAAGCAAAGGGGGTTAAAGGAGAGATGAACCATTAATCGAAATGCCCCTCTTTGTAAGAGAGGAAAGTTTAGAAGAATAGCAGAAAGAAGCAGAAAGAAAGAGTATAGTGCAGAGAGAGAAAGAATGAGAGATAGTACTAGGATGAAGAAACCTATAAATATTCATACACTTTGGTCTTAAGAAGCAATGACCTATAAACACATCACTGACATTCAGACACTTTGTTAGTTCCTCCAAGGACCAAACAGTATCACTTCACAGAAAGGTCAGTGGGAGACCCATTATTAAGAAACACACATGAAATACTAACTTTTGCACATACTGCCTTCAAATATGCTGGGCTCCATAAATGCTGTTAATTTTTCGATTGGATAACAGGATTACACTCATAGATTAGACTCTAGTAAAACTAAACAATATTTCACTCCCCTAATATGAACACATTTGGGGGAAGAAGGTGAGTGGAGGGGGCTGAAAAGAGTGAAGGTAAAAGAAAATTCAGGGGTGGAGGTAGAAACATGTATTGACGGAGAATAGAAGAAATATGTATGGATGGAGTATGGAAGATGAAGGAAGAGAGGAAAGAAGCAGATGGAGGAAAGAAAAGAGGGAGTAAAAAAGGAAAAGATGTGGGAAAGGGGAAGAGGGAAAATGGATGGAAGAAAGAATGAAAGGGAAGGAGAAGCAGGAAGGAGGCAGAAAGTGGAAGAAGCAATGGTTCTTTCTGTGAATAAGTATAAATTAATATATAACAGATATAACAGATATTTGAAAAAAGATAATAAATAAATAGACCACATGCTGCTACTGAAGATGGCAGGGTTCTTATGATCCAGGGATTCACCTTTTCTTAATTACTTAATTGGCATCCCCTGCACTTTCAATTGCAAGCAGGTTTATCACAAAGCACCAGCACCTGGAATCTTTGGTGATGAGGATAAGGAATTGGTTCAAACGCATCACTGCTTACTTCAGTAGAAACTTGTTCTATATCTTTTTTTTTTTATAAGGGGGGAGATACAAGGATTAAGAAGGAGAAAGGAATGGAAGGAATGAAGAGAGAGAGAAAGGGGGGCTGATGGGTAGGGATAGGTGAAAATTTTCACAGAAACACAAGGGGACCTTTCACCCACCTCTGATGATGGGATAGAGGAAATAGGGGTGGGGTGGAGAGGAGAAGATAAATAAAACACAGTGTAAGAGACCTTTTCTTCCCCTCCTTACTTCTTACACCAAAGATGGGAAACTCATGGCCTTCCAGCAGTTGTTGGACTACATCTCCTCTCTGTCACACACGGAGCGCCCACTATCGTACAACCAGAGCTGGTAGCAAAGCTGAGGAGCGATATGGGAAACGCTGAGGGCTAGTTTCAACCGAACTGAGGAGTGGGGTACAAACTTCTCAGGAGGGGAGATTCCAAGGCAGGTTACTCGCCAAAGACAAGGAGGGATCCACAAGGCAATCACCATAAGACTACAGATCACGAGGAAAGCTCAGGGTCCACTAGCAGGCCGAGGAGTTCAAAGAAGTGAGTCTGAAAACAGCGCTGGATCAGTTTTCAGGATACAGCGGATCAGCAGGACAGAGGAACTCTAATTACTACCGTTGATCTTGCCAGGGGAACTGTAGCCCGGCAGTATTGGGGATCAGAAGAATTAGCAGAGAATATATGATGTAGCAAGGAGGCCTGGTGATACAGGAGCACAGCAGGACTGTATATGGGGAATAGGTTAGTCTCGGAGCAGTGGATAGACTTGAAGTATCGTAGCCCAGTGGTGCTGGTGATCAGATGAATTGCAGAGAAGTACAATGTAGCAAATCACCTGTTGATACAGGAACGCAGTGGGACTATGGATGAGAAGAATTGGTCAGTCTCAGAAATGAATCAGGTGACCTGGTGCAGCAGGAGCACAGTCCCAGGAGATCTGAGCCATGATGCAGGATCTGGAAGGTAGCAGCGATGTATCAAAATGCTCTGGAGACACACACTCCCAGACAAATAAGAGAGAGCTTCCTGAGGGATAATCAGGACCAAGCCGAGCAAGACAAGGAAACCACTGGGGCCAGAGGCAAAGAGAATGGTGGAAGGAGAAGCCGGGTCAAACCAGGAGGTCCAGAATACAAGAAGGGATAAGGGTACCAGCAGATGTGCCATATCAGGAGACAGGAAACACGGTCAGGATGATCCAGAAGTTGGTATCCAGAACACAGGAACAAAACTAAATCCATGCAAAAAGGGCTCAATAATCAAGCCACAAGTAAATGTGGTGCCAGGTTAAAAAGGGTAAGTGACCAATCTGCTTCAGGGAGAACAAGTCATGACCTAGGGTCATGACACTCTCATCCACACCAGGTCAATAACCTGCTGATTATGATGGAAGTTGTAGTGAAACAGGAGTTGGAAGGCCATGCTGTACATGGCTGATGCCATAATCAGATTTTTTCACTTTTGGAGGCTCCTCCACAATGCTTAGAGATTACTCTACAAAGAGCCAATCCATGTATTCCTCTATTGGACTTTGGTCAGAAATTTTAACAGTGCACGATGGAGGAATACATGGAAAGATGGCCAGCTGTCTCTATAGTAATCACAAAGCACCACGGAGTAGCTTCCAGATGAATGAAGACACACACACACACACACACACAGCGAAAGGCAGGCACCCAGGCCCCTTCCCCCTGGTACCTTTTTAACTTCAGAGCTGTTGCTCTTCAGAGTTCTACTCTGTTGGACATCTGGCAGGAGAACTTGGTGTACCTCTAATCAGAGTACCAGGTCAACGATTATGTGTGTCCCATGTCTCCTTCCAACCTGTTATATGTGACTGGCCAGATCTCATGCCATCAAAGTTGTGGGGTTTTCAAAAAGAAGAAGTGTATGAGTTGCAAATTCATAGTTGCTTTACAGTAATTTATTGCCCTGATAATCATTCCCCATGATTAAGTTGCTCGGTCCATGCAATCAGTGCACATGCAGGGGACATATATATATGTAAGAGTAAAGAGACCCGTATGACAATGCTGAAATGGCAGGTCCTGGTGCAGCTGCACCTCCAATAGTTATTCCATTATGCTGTTGCTGCCAGATCTGGCAGGATGGGGACATATTGGAATGCATGGTAAAGCCCTGTACTCGTCTTCTCCCCCCCCTTTGTATCTCCTTTCACTAATGATAGTAGTACAGATGGTCTGATTATGTCTAGGACTGAAAAAGGCGCTGGCCTGTAATTTACCTTAAATCTGGGGTTGGGAGCTATTTTCAAATATGCTCCGTGTCAACACAATGACATTGATTGTGTTTGATCTCATTGTGGCTTGCAGTTAAGTAGCTTGCAGATAAGTGGAGTTTGAAAGAATCAGGTAAAATTGATCTGTGAGTTGTCCTTGGCTGTATATAAAGAGTTAAGAAAGAAAATTATTTGTATTCAATTTTTTTTCTTTTTTTCTATTCTCTTGGGTGTTTAAGGGTTTGAGTGCAAAGAGGATCCACCTGGGTGTAAGTCTGATGTCAAAGTAAGTCCATCCTTGGCTCGTTTGGAGTCAGCACATTGGAGTTTACAGGGAAGTTCCTTGCAGACAAGAGGAGTTTGAAAGAATGAGGTCTCAAAGGGTTAAACGAGGAAAGGAGTGGAGGGTTCAGCTAATAAAAATGGGGTATCTAGTGTAGACAGGAACTGGCTACAAGTAAAGGATCATGAAGGTGGAGAAGGGGTAGGGATAAATTGAGATAATAGGGAGGGGCATCTATTAATTGCGGATGTAGAAATAAGGCAAGTAATGGGTAAAATACATAATGATGACAAAATTAATAGTAAGGTGGCAAATGCAAGAGCTATTGTAGGCAAAATTGGAGAGCTAGAATTGCTGGCAGTTAATGAGCATCTGAGCATAATTCGTAGAAATAAAACATGGTGGGATGATATACAATTGGGCTGCAAATATTGAGGGCTATTCCCTGTTTAAGAGAGACAGGATTAACAGATGAGGTATGTGCCAATATTTGAAACCATATCTAAATACAGGATTAAGGGGAGATATTTGCAGAGCCGGATTTACCATAAGGCAGAGTAGGCATCTGCCTACAGGTGCACCCCACAGAGAGGCGCCTGTTATTGAAATATAAATATATATATATATATATATATATATATATATATATTTATTTATTTATTTTTTTTTTTCTTGTTCACAGTGCTGCTCGCTAACAACCCGCCCACTGCATGGTAAGGTCCGTGCCTTCTTCGGCTCAGACAGAAGGCACAGACCTGTAGCTGCTGTTGCTCCCCCGTCGGCTCTAATGCAGAGCTCTGCATTCCTAAAGAGACCGAGCCGGAGCAGAAGCAGCTACAGAAAGAGGCACAGACATCTGCCGCTGGATCACCAGGGAGGTAGGAAACGTATGGGGGAGGCAAAGTGGGGGCAATGTGAAGATGATGTGGGCAATGTGGAACTGATGGCAATGTGAGGGCAAGTTGGAGCTGATATAGTGGCAATGTGGAGGTGATGGGGGTAATGTGAGGGCAAGCTGGAGCTGATGGGGCAATGTGGAGATGATGGGGGCAAGTTGTAGATGATGGGGCAATGTGGAGATGATGGGGGCAAGTTGGAGAAGATGGGGGCAAATTGGAGCTGATGGGGGCAATGTGAGGGCAATATGGAGCTGATGGGGGATAAGTTGGAGCTTATGGCAATATGGACCTGATGGGGGATAAGTTGGAGCTGATGGCAATATGGAGCTGATGGGGGGCAATGTGAGGGCTATATGGATATAGGGGGTAATGTGGAGATTTGGAGCATTGTGGAGGTGTCCATTGGAGATAGCAATTGGGGGGCGCTTCAGATTTCTGTGCCTACAGGCTCCTGAGATGTAAATCCGGCCCTGGATATTTGTGAGGAAACTGGGGATATTGTGGAGTTCTTATGTGTAAAAATTGAAGCTGTGGGGTAAAAGGTAAAAAAATAAATAAAAATATTGTGTTATTGGGTATATGCCACGCACCATCACATATTGATGAGAATGTTGATGCAAAATGTGATTGCAAATTAAAAAAGCTGTGAATATTTGGCATACTAAAATTATGGGATATTTGAACTACACAGATATAAACTGGAGAAATGATACCTGTCAGAGTGCTAAGAGCAGCAGGTTTGTGAACATGCTTAGGGAAAGCTACATGTCACAAATGGAGGAAATACTGATAAGATATAACAATATAAGGGACCTAGTGATTAGAAGTAACATAGACATGGTGTCCAAAATTAACGTAGGTGAGCATTTGGAAAACAGTGATCACAACATGGTTTCATTTGAGATCAGTTTGACGAAGTAAAACTCCATAGGTTCAAACAAAACAAAAACAGTTTCAAACAAAACTAAAAAGGCTAACTTCAAAATGTTAACAGTATCAATGCAACACATATTCTGGGATAAATTATTTAAAGAAAAAAAAAATACTCAGTAACGAAAGTAAGTTGATGGTAACCAATGTGGTTAAATGCAAAAGTAAACAAGGAAGTGACAAGGCATTTAAAATAGGTGGAAAGAGATATAGAGAGAGAGAACTAAATACTAATACTTAATAATACTTAATAAATAAATTATTGTTTAGTATCTCTTTTATATTTATTTATTATCATTAAGCACTTTCCCTATATATCTCATATCCCCATAGACTATACACACCAGTCTTGGGATGGTAGCAGCTTTTAAAGGTATCTTCTCCTGGTTTGGTTCTGCATAGTTTTTTATATTTTTATTTGTTAGCTATACCAGCAGAGCACCCATTTTTACCACTTTTTTTCTGAATTTCCTATTAGGCATTTAAAATATTTAAGTCTGCCGTAACACAATTATATCATGGAATACAGGGAGTTTAAGAAAAAACTTCAAAAACGCAATGAGCTTAGTAAAAATAGATCTGAGAGCCCTTGTAAAGTGCAAACTTGTAGTGACCAATGTCAAACAGCAGTAGCAAAAGCAAACAAAGTCCTGTCTTGCATAAAAAGAGGTATGGAGGCAAAAGTGGATAGATAACATCATTTTGCCACTACACAAATCTCTGGTAAGATATCACCACGAATATGCTGTGTAGTTTTGAGCACCACTTCTCAAAAGTGATATTCTAGAACTGGAGAGAGTACAACAAAGAGCAACAAAATTAAGGGAATGGAGGACTTAAAGTACAAAGAACGTTTAGACACATTTTTACTTTACTCTAAGAGGAGGTCTTGTTACACTGTATAAGCACATTCAAAGCTCCTCTGGTGAGCTTTTCATTCCAAGTCCTTTTCAAATAACTTGGGGCCACCCCCTTAAGATTAGAGGAAAGGGGGCTTCAACTTCAGCAGAGTAAGGGGCTTTTTGTAGAAAAGTCTGTTAAATTGTGGAATTCCTTGCCTAATAATGTGGTAATGGCAGATTAGATGCACTTCTAGCAGAAGGGAACATGCAGGGTTACTGTGTATTAGTAAGTAAAACAGGAAGTTCTGGTAAACAGAGTAATACCCATTCAGGAGTCAGGAAGGCTTATATTCTTGTTTTCTTGGTTATACTGTTGCAAAAGTTGATCTTGGTGGACTTGTGTCTTTTTTCAACTTAATTTACTTCGAAACACTGATCCTAGCTCATTGAAGCCAGATTCAAAGTAAATTCCCAATAAGCACCACTTTCACTTTCAGATACCATTGGACCATCTATGTTCCTGTCATTACTGACAGGAGACAGATTGCAGCAATAGATTTACAGGGCACATCTGGCCTGGGCCAACAGTTCCTTATGCCCCTTCCTGGATGGTGGCCCTGCACATGCACATTACTATACTGATGAAGCAGGTAATTCCAGGCTGCACTGACTGGAGAGTTTCCCATGTGTAACCTCTCATTGAATCATTTTCTGTCTTCTCACCAGAAATGATTCTGTTAGAAGTCAGACAAGATAGAGCCACTTTGTTCATTGAAATAAGCTTGCATCACTTGGAGAAGAAAAAAAGCACACCATGGGCTTTCTGTATTAACCCCTGCCTACATGGGCTTTCTGTATTAACCCCTGCCTACAGAAAAACAATGTTTAAAAGCCAGTGGAACAGTCTGTAAGGGGACTTTTGATTCAGTGGTCCCTTGCACCTCAGGGGTTGAGTGGGACGTCCGCTACACCACTGACTGTAGGGCCACCAGCACTGCTATGATGGTCATCCTAACAATGGCAGCAATTCAGGGCATGACCACTGTAATACATGCCAGCGGGCAATCACCACCACCATTGTTAGGACTGTAATGCTAACCAGTCCCATAGTATGAGTAGGGAAATTACATACAAACACACAATTTCCTCCCTGGCTTGTTTAGCACTTAGACATAAACAAGGCATATAGGAAAGGAATACCCTGAAATTCCAACAGATTGCTCTGGTGGAAACAATGCTAAGGAGAGGAACTGTGGCATATATAACTTAGTAAAAGGATGTTAAGCTGGAATAGAGCCAAAAAAATGTATTTCAGCACCTAATATATCAAGGAATCGCCATCACACATTCATCCTCAATGCTTTTATGACCTCAAGATCAGCTAAGGGGATTAACCCTTTGAAAGCCTAAGAGATGTCAAAGGCATTGCAAAACAGTGTCAGGGTATACTCAACAAGACCCCATATAGTAAAATAAAGGCACAGACACCTTTGATGCATTTAACTGGCTAGTGGCTACATTTTTATTTTTGATTGTGATATTTTACAATTTGTGGATCACACATTAAGTGGCTGATTTATTAAAGGGATAGTAATGTTTCATAATGAAAGCAGCTCCAATTAATCTTCATAGTATTTGGGCCATGGAGAGTGTTATTTCAATACTGTCAGAGTTGTAGTTCAAGAGTAATTGAATGATAAAGTATCCCATCCCACCCCTTTTACCTAGTGTAAGCCGGATGTGACCTCAGGTGTGGAATCTGGTCCTGGGACCAGACAGCTCACAGCAAGGGAGAATCTTCTTACTGTGAACATAAGTAAAACCCTGTCCCTGTTGATAGGTTTTTCAGGTTTTTACTTATGCTCACTGAAAATTGTCCCTCTCTGTGATCCATCTCGCTGCTCTGAGGTGAGCAGTGTTACATCGGTAAATGGGGTGGGAGAGGGATACTTTATCATTCAATTACTCTTGAACTACAACTCTAACAGTATTGAAATAACACTCTCTATGGCTCAAATACTATGAAGATTAACTGGAGCTGCAGTGTAACGGATCCCCACCGTTACTGAGGCCCGGGGTTCCCCACAGACTGTGGTGGTGTGGGGATTAAGGCTGATATGTTGCGGAACTATTGGAATTGGCAGGGCTGCCCTAACCTTAAATGACCTCGATCCGTTGATGGTTCGGTGTAAGCTCGATGGGGTATCAAAATGGAGGGAAACATATGACTAAGGGACCTCTGGCCGTCGACGCCATGGTTTAACTACCTCGAGTTCGAATTCAAATCCGTGCCGAGGATTGGTCACAGTTAAGGCGGAAGATGCTAGGACCCTTTCCAACGGTCGTAACATCTGTCTTTTTGTGGACTACAACCTATTAAGACTGTGCCCCCCACTGAGATTCCCTTTGTCTGCTGAAAGGATCAGGTCTAGCCCTAGCCCAACCCCTAATTATGCCAAGACTTGTAAACGGACCACTCATGCCCCACTTCATGTTGCCACCTTCCCTGCCCAAGCCAGTTATTATAATACTTGGCCACACCCGTCTCCATTGTTGCATTGTGTTGTAATGTATAAAAAGGTGTGCTGTTAACCAATAAAGTGTGTTCATTTGGCGTAAGCAGTCTCCGTGTTTACTTCTTGCTGGGATGGCTTAAAGAGTCCTCTCTGACTCCCATCCCTTCAAGGCAATTGAGCTTGCTCACCGTACGCCTGCTAGAGCTATGACGCCGCCCGCTCATCTTTGCGCCTCGATCATCTCCGCTCCTACTTCGATCCCCTGAACCGACTCGACTTGTTCGGCGTGGCGTCGATCTTCGAAGAGGTGTCGGCCTCGAAGGAAGCTGCTGTAGCTGGTCACCGGTTCGATTGGCAGATTTCGACGCTCTGGTTCCACGGTTCGACTGAGTCGTTCGGCGGTCCCCCAGCCGACCTCTGGAGAGAGAACCTGGTTACGATGGCCCAGGACCACCCGTGCCTTGGGTTTCCTTTATATGCAGTTTTTGTGAAACATTACTATCCCTTTAAGAAGCACTGGAGTTATTATGGGTTAAAAAACTTCACCATGGGGTGGAGTATAACATTTAAATGTCATCACTGATTTAAAGGGGGCTTTAACCCTGGAATGCATGAGAGGTCTCCAACAGAATTGGCAAAACATTAAGCATAAGACAAACCACAGAGCAAGTGTGGCATTTAATGTTAAAACCCTCAAAAGCACATAAAGAAGAGTTTTACTCATTACACTTAAAGATCCCTTACAGTGAGGGAAAAAAATATTTGATCCCATGCTGATTTTGTACTTTTGCCCCCTGACAAAGAAATGTTCAGGCTATAATTTTAATGGTAGGTTTATTTGAACAGTGAGAGACAGAATAACAACCAAAGAATCCTGAAAAACGCTTTTCAAAAAAGTTATAAATTGATTTGCATTTTACTGAGTGAAAAAAGTATTTGACCCCTTTGCAAAACAAGACTTAGTACTTGGTGGCAAAACCCTTGTTGGCAATCACAGAGGTCAGATGTTTCTTGTAGTTGGCCACCAGGTTTGCACACATCTCAGGAGGGATTTTGTCCCACTCCTCTTTGCACATCCTCTCCAAGTCATTAAGGTTTTGAGGCTGACATTTGGCAACTCGAACCTGCAACTCCCTCCACAGATTTTCTATGGGATTAAGTTCTGGAGACTGGATAGGTCACTCCAGGACCTTAATGTGCTTCTTCCTGAGCCACTCCTTTGTTGCCTTGGCTGTGTTTTTTAGGTAATTGTCATGCTGAAATACCCATCCATGAGCCATTTTCAATGCCCTGGCTGAGGGAAGGAGGTTCTCACCCAAGATTTGATGGTACATGGCCCTGTCCATCGTCCCTTTGATGCGGTGAATGTCCTGTCCCGTTAGCAGAAAAACACCCCCAAAGCATAATGTTTCCACCTCCATGTTTGACGGTGGGGATGGCGTTCTTGGGGTCATAGGCAGCATTCCTCCTCTTCCAAACACGGCAAGTTGATGCCAAAGAGCTCAATTTTGGTCTCATCTGACCACAACACTTTCACCCAGTTCTCCTCTGAATCAATCAGACGTTCACTGGCAAACTTCAGACGGAACTGTACATGTGCTTTCTTGAGCAGGGGGACCTTGCGGGCGCTGCAGGATTCCAGTCCTTCACGGTGTAGTGTGTTACCATTTGTTTTCTTGGTGACTATGGTCCGAGCTGCCTTGAGTCATTGACAAAATCCTCCCATGTAGTTCTGGGCTGATTCCTCACCGTTCTCATGATCATTGAAACTACACGAGGTGAGATCTTGCATGGAGCCCCAGACCAAGGGAGATTGACAGTTATTTTGTGTTTCTTCCATTTGCGAATAATCGCACCAACTGTTGTCACCCTCTCACCAAGCTGCTTGGTGATGGTCTTGTAGCCCATTCCAGCCTTGTGTAGGTCTACAATCCTGTCCCTGACATCCTTGGACAGCTCTTTGGTCTTGGCCATGGTGGAGAGTTTGGAATCTGATTGATTGATTGATTGTTTCTGTGGACAGGTGTCTTTTGTACAGGTACAGATTAGAAGCACTCCCTTTAAGAGAGTGATCCTAATCTCAGCTTGTTACCCGTATAAAAGACACCTGGGAGCCAGAAATCTTGCTGATTGAAAGGGGGACAAATACTTATTTCACTCCGTAAAATGCAAATCAATTTATAACTTTTTTTGAAATGCGTTTTTCAGGATTTGTTGTTATTCTGTCTCTCACTGTTCAAATAAACCTACCTTTAAAATTATAGACTGATCATTTCTTTGTCATTGGGCAAATGTACAAAATCAACAGCGGATCAAATATTTTTTTCCCTCACTGTATCTTGAGTCCTTACACCAAGGGTTGAATGTACATTCCAGACACCCCAAGTAACACACTCTAGGTGCTCTTAGCTAAGCCAATGGCCACGCCCAACTCCTCCCATGACATTGCCCCTACTCCCATCCACTTATTCTCTGGATCAGAAAATAGTCGTGACCTTTAACAAGCAAAATATGAAAAAACTTTAACCACTTGGTTGCTAGACAGATCTCCAATGCATTGTTCTATAATGCGTTGGAGATCTTGCTAGCATCCAAAGGGTTAAAAAAATAGCCTGAAAAGGGATATAAAGTTGGTGCTGGAGCATTGAGATTATTTGGCCACACCTGCAATACTGTATGTGGGTGTGGCCAGCTCATCTTAGGTGCCTCTGAAAATTTGGAGCGCTAGGTAGTTGCCTACGTTGTCTACTGAGAAATCCAGAGCTGGTTACATCTCAGGAATCCTTGAACCTATTAGCCACAAGTTTTGTACTCTTACCACTTCCACTGCTGTCATTTGCATTATTCAGATGCTGTTATCCAGCTTTAGTGTATGATGTCCAACTGTTATGATAGTCTGAAAATGTCCTAAACTATAGCATAAACACACCACATTGGCATCATGCATTGGACTGGGAATATGAGCACGGAGATCACCCTATATATCAATGTTATTAATGTAGAAGTAATCAGAATTAGGTGGGAGAGTATTCCCACAGGAGGTGTAGTCTGGAACCCATAAGAAACATAAATGCTATGACTGATAGAATTTATGCCAGGAGTGGCTAGCCTGTGGCACTCCAGCATTTGGTAGACTGCAGCTCTCATCATCCAGCCATTAATGCTACACCCACTATACTTCTCTGCACCTAATATCCCATGGAAAATGGCTGACCCAATTTTCGTTGCTATCAATAAGGTGCATAAGCAATGAAAACAGTTACTGGGCTATTGTCAACAATTAGTAAATGTTGCTCATATGTGCGTGGGCCCAGCCTTACTTTTTTTTTCCTCCTTAGAAGGAGCTATTTGAGCGGCCTAGCCAGCCTTTCAATAGAAATGAGGCATGACCATTCCAAATCACTGTTCAGCTCGCCAAAAGCAAATCATGCTAAAAGATGAATAACAAAATTCTTGATTCTGATCATCCCTATGATAATTAAAATAGAATTAAGCTGTCACTTTTTTTTATTCTTTCCAACCTATGTCTATAGCAGTAAAGGGGTATTATTTAAGAATTTTATTTGGGGATATTAAATTATGCCTGAATTTTAATAAATGTTCCTTCACTCAAATATTCCAGACTGCGGTGTGAACTGCAGAGTGAACAAGGTGTGTGGATTTTTGCTCTGTACTGCCACCTGGGGTGAAGAAGTGGAAATCTCATTTAGGGACAATGTGAACATTCTAAAATGTACACTAGAAATATATGGATTCTGATACACAAGAACTAGTGCAGTTCTGGAGGAAATCAACTGTACCATAGGGGAATAATAAAAATGAATTGCATTAAATGGAAGCTTTAACCCTTGGCTGTTAGAGCGCTCTCCAAACAAATTAATTGAAGATTTCTTTAGCATTTAAATGGATTAAATCCCTAATTTTTATTTGCGCATTTGGTTTGTGTCAGAAATAGTCCAGTTTTTAAGTATATCAGCCTCAATCAGCATTATTTAATCTCATGTGATATATCACTGTCTGCTGTGTTCTTTTAACCCTTTGGATGTCAGAGATGTCTACAACATATTACTTGACCACAAGGAGGCAAAGAAGTCTCTAGTCTCCAAGGGGTTAAGCTGGCTTATCAGAGTATTATGTTACTTGATACATCTTCAAGAATCATCCAAGGCAAAAACCTAGGCTTAACCCTTTGACACCCAGAGTGATATATAATGCTTTGCTTTGGAATAGGATAAATCCTCCCTGGTATTCAAACGCTCACAATTTGCTCTTTATTATCCAGAATAAACATTTTGTCTTGTAAATAAAATGCTATTATGGATATATACAATATAGTGAATATATTTCCACTGTTGACTGTCAATGTGGCATTCATTTTCCAGTTCCTTTACAGTCATCTGCCTCATTTACTTATGGGCTTTTCCAGGTCTCCAGTACCATACATGCATGGTTACCACTGTAACAATGACAGGGATATACTAATACCTTTCCATGCTATAATGAACTGCTTTGTTCTACACTTGCCTAACACCAGTTTAGTAAACTCCTTATGCTGAAAATCTTCCCTTAAAAATGCTTGCACCTGGGAGTAGTGTGGAAGTGTATGGGAATTTTGGGTGTTCCTTTCCTCTGCTCCTTCTTTAACGAAATGTACTAACAATGTGCAGAGAAAACTGGGCTAGCTTTACTCCATTTTCCTAAGCTATAGTGGAGGTGTTTGGTGCTTGCTCACATTACATGTTAATGATGAGGGAGCATCTGCACCAGTATGCACTAAAACATCTATGCTTTCTAGTATATACAGTAATGTGCAAAATATTTAGGCAGGTATGAAAAAATGCTGTAAAGTAAGAGTGCTTTCAAAATAGACATGTTAATAGTTTATATTCATCAATTAATATAATGCATAGTGAATGAACAGAAGAAAAATCTAAATCAAATTAACATATGGTATGACCACCCTTTGCCTTCAAAATAGCATCAATTCTTCTAGGTGCACATGCCCAAAGTCAGGGATTTTGTAGGCATATAGTCAGGTGTATGATTAAACAATTATACCAAACATGTGCTAATGACCATCAATTTAATATGTAGGTTAAAACACAATCATTAACTGAAACAGAAACAGCTGTGTAGGTAGAATAAAACTTTGTGAGGAATAGCTACAGTCAGCTAACAAGGTGATGTTGCTGAAGACAGTTTAATGTCAAAAGTTATACACCATGGCAAGACTGAGCAAGGTCTCTCCCAGGCAGAAATTTCAAGGCAGACAGGGGTTTTGAGCTGTGCTGTCCAAGCTCCTTTGAAGAAGCACAAATAAACAGACAATGCTGAGGACCGTAGATGCAGTGGTCATCAAAGGAAACTTTGCAGCAGATGAAAGACACATCATGCTTATGTCCCTTCACAAATGGAAGATGTCCAGCAGTGCCATCAGCTCAGAATTGGCAGAAAACAGTGTGATCCTGGTACACCCATCTACTGTCAGGAGAAGTCTGGTCAGAAGTGGTCCTCTTGGAAGACTTGTGGCCATCAAGCCATACCTCTGATGTGGAAACAACGCCAAGCGACACAAAATTGCACAAAAATGCAGGAACTGGGGTGCAGAAAAAATGGCAGCAGATGCCATGGACTGAGCAAAAATTTGAAATATTTGGCTGTAGCAGGAGTCAGTTTGTTCACTGAAGACTGGAGAGAGGTACAATAATGAGTGTCTGCAGGCAACAGTGAAGCATGGTGAATGTTCCTTGCAAGTTTGGGGCTGCATTTCTGCAAAAAGGCTTGGGGATTTAGTATCCTCAACATTGAAACCTACAGGCAGATACGTATCCATCAAGCAGTACCATCAGGGAGGCATCTGATTGGCCCCAAATAAATTATGCAGCATGAAAATGACCCCAAACATACAGTCAAAGTCATTAAGAACTATCTTCAACATAAAGAAGAACAAGGAGTCCTGGAAGTGATGGTATCGCCCCCAGAGAGCCCTGATCTCAACAACATTGAGTCTGTCTGGGATTACATGAAGAGAGAGAAGCAATTGCGGCTGCCTAAATCCACAGAAGAACTGTGGTTAGTTCTCCAAGATATCTGGAACAGCCTACCTGCTGAATTCCTTAAAAAACTGTGTGCAAGTGTACCTAGAAGAATTGATGCTGTTTTGAAGGCAAAGGGTGATCACACCAAATATTGATTTGATTTAGATTTTTCTTCTGTTCACTCACTATGCAATGTATTAATTGATAAATATAAGCTATTAGCAGTTCTATTTTTGAAAGCATTCTCACTTTACAGCATTTTTTCTCACCTGCCTAAAACTTTTGCACATTACTGTACCTTGTGGTGCAGGTACACAAGTAGGAAGCCAATGTACCACTGCAGAAAATGAGCTGTGCTGGTGGAGAATTTGTACATTCCTCCTAAAATATTCAGCAGCTCAGTAGCTCAGCAATTCAGCATGTTCTCAAACATTAAGATACAATGTATCAACTTTAGGCTCAAGTTGAGAAAATGCATCAGTTGTAAATGTATCAAATCAGATGTATCAACCTCCATTAGAGCACATCACTCAGCCCTTCCTTACCCTGCCTGCTCCAATCTGTTTAAAGGGAATCTATCACCCCTATACAAGTTTGTCTAAAAAGTAAGTTTATATAGCAACAAACTGGTATAGTATAGTCATTTTTTTTAATTCTTTGTTAGGTCACAATTAAAACTTTAGCAATCATTCTGTGCATTATTTCCAGACACACTGCAGTTGCAGCTCTGTACTACATTCTGGCACTCTTCCTCTGCTCCCCTCCCTTGATCCAGCCTCGTCAGATGAGGGAGAATTTCTGCACTTAAGCTGTAGGGCTCTCTGCTTGGGGTTTGGTCAACCTAAAGGTAATGGGGGAATCCAGACATGGACCCCTTGCTCACAAGTACCTAGAAGGATCAAATGTATCTCACTGAAGAGGCACCATAAAGTTGAAACATATGTCTAAGGTTTGCTGTTGCCGTTGTTCAGAGAAGAATTGTCTGACATTTTGTGGATGGACTGTAATTTTGCCAGGATCTGTATGATATTTCTTCTCTGTGTATGGCATTTGTGAGCTAAAAGGCATTGCGCCCTGGGCACGAGGGCACAGCCCCAGTGAGCTTTTTGCATACTGTTGCAAGCTCAAGAGTGGAGTTGAGTATCTCTGACTTCTTTTCTGTATATGCAAATTTCTCTTAGGGTTGGTCACCCTAAGTGTAATGGGGGAATCCAGGTGTGGACCCCTTGCACACAAGTGCCTAGAGTAGCTAGCTACATTTTGCTAATGAGACTCAATAAGGAGGGGGCGAGGGGGCGAGGGGGCGAGGGGGTGAGGGGGTGAGGGGTTTCCCTTGCTTGGAGGAGAGTTGTCTGGTGTTTTGTGGCTGGTCTGTCATTTTGGTAGGACCTGTATGATATGCTCCAGAGTATTTCTTCTCTGTGTATGGCATTTGTGAACTACAAGGAATTGCACCCAGGTTGCGAGAACACAGTCCCAGTCACCCTAAGGGTAATAGGGTAATCCAAATGTGGACCCCTTGCTCACAAGTGCCTAGAGGGATCAGCTGCACCTCACTTACAAGACCCAATAAAGCGGAAATTTATGTCTGGGGTTACTTCTCCTTCTCCATGGCTGTACTGTTATTTTGGCAGGATGTGTATGATATGCTTCAAAATATTTCTTCTCTGTGTATGGCATTTGTGAGTTAAAAGTGATTGCACCCTGGGTGGTTGGACACAGTGCCAGTTAGCTTTTTACATACCCTTGCAAGCTCATGAGCCAAGCTGAGCATCTCAGACTTCTTTTCTGTATATGCAAATTGCTCTTGGAGTTGGTTACCCTAAGGGATCAGCTGTACCTCCCTTACAAGGCACAAATGAGGCAGAAATGTCGTGCTCACTGCTCACAAATGCCCAGAGGGATCAGCTGCATCTCACCAATGAGGTCCAATAAGGTCGAAACACACATCTGGGGTTAGCTGTTTCCCTGGTTTAGAAAATAATTATTTAGCATTTCATGGACAGATTGTAATTTTGGAAGGACCTATATGATATGATTCAGAATATTTCTTCTCTGTGTATGGCATTTGTGTGCAAACAAAAGACTGCATTCTGGGTGCGAGGACACAGATCCAGTTAGCTTTTTGCATACCCTTGCAAGCTCATGAGCTGAGTTGAGCATCTCTGTATATGCAAATTGCTCTTGAGGTTGGTTAGGTTACCCTAAGGGTAACGGGGGAATCCAGACGTGGACCCCTTGCTCACAAGTGCTTAGAGGGACCAGCTGCACCTTCCTTACAAGGTCTAAACAAGGCAGAAGTGTATGTCTGGACTAGCTGTTCCCTTTGTTCAGAGAATAATTATTGTTTTGGTGGGACCTGAATGATATGCTTCAGAATATTTCTTCTCTGTATATGGCATTTGTGGGCTAAAAGAGATTGCACCCTGGGTGCAAGGGCAAAGCTCTAGTGAGTTTTTTGCATACCTTGCAATCTCATGAGCCAAGTTGAGCATCTTGACTTCTATTCTGTATATGCAAATTGCTCTTCAGGTTGGTCACTGTAATTTAATGGGGGAATCCAGATGTGGTCCCCTTGCTCACAAGCGACTAGAGGTATCAGCTATACCTCACCGACAAGGTCCAATAAGGCAGATATGTGTATGGCATTTGTGACTTAAAAGAAATTGCAATCTGGGTGTGAGGATACAGTTCCAGTGAGCTTTTTTGCAAACCCTTGCAAGCTGATGAGCCAAGTTAAGAATCTCTGACTTCTCTTCTGTATATGCCAATTTCTGTTGAGGTTGGTCATTCTAAGGGTAATGGGGGAATCCAGATGTGGACCCCTTTCTTACAAGCGCCTAGAGGGATCAGCTGCATCTCAATAATGAGGCCTAATAAGGCTGAAATGTATGTCAGGGGTTAGCAGTTTTCCTTGTTCAGAAAAGAAATGTATGGCATTTCATGACTTGACTGTTATTTTGGTAGGACCTGTATAATATGCTTCAGAATATTTCTTCTCTGTGTATGGCATTTGTGAGCTAAAAGATATTATACCCTGCGTGCAAGGACACAGTCCCAGTGAGCTGTCTTGCTCGCTGCTCACAAGTGTCCAGAGGGATCAGCTGCATCTCACCGACGAGGTCCAATAAGGCTGAAACATACATGTGGGGTTAGCTGTTTCCCTCGTTTAGAAAATAATTATTTAGCATTTCATGGACAGATTGTCATTTTGGCAGGACCTGTATGATATGATTCAGAATATTTCTTGTCTGTGTATGGCATTTGTGTGCAAAGAAGAGATTGCATTCTGGGTGCGAGGACACAGATCCAGTTAGCTTTTTGCATACCCTTGCAAGCTCATGAGCTGAGTTGAGCATCTCTGACTTCTTTTCTGTATATGCAAATTGCTCTTGGTGT
The DNA here is from genome assembly GCA_037306005.1 of Rhinophrynus dorsalis. NCBI lineage: Eukaryota > Metazoa > Chordata > Amphibia > Anura > Rhinophrynidae > Rhinophrynus > Rhinophrynus dorsalis. The sequence continues at coordinate 299,722,485 of CM074719.1, read as the reverse complement.
TGGTCACCCTAAGGATAATGGGGGAATCCAGATGTGGACCCCTTGCTCACAAGCACATAGAAGGATCAGATGTATCTCTATGATGAGGTCTAATAAGAATACAATTATGTTAGGGGTTAGCTGTTTTCCTTTTTCAGAAAAAAATTGGCTGGATCTGTATGATATGCTTCAGAATATGTCTTCTCTGTGTATGGTATTTGTAAGCTAAAAAAGATTGCACCCTGGGTGTGAGTGCACAGCCCCAGTGACCTTTTTGCATGCCCTTGTAAGCTCAGGAGGTGAGCTGAGCATCTATAACTTAATTTCTGTATATGCAAATTGTTCTTGAGGTTGGTTACTGTAAGGGTAATGGGGGCACCAGACATGGACCTCTTGCTCACAAGTGCCTAGAGTAATCAGCTGCATTTGACCAACGAAGTCCAATAAGACTGGAATGCAGGTCAGGGGTTAGTTGTTTCTCTTGCTGAGAAGAGTTATCTGGCATTTCATGGCTGGATTGTCATTTTGGTAGGACCTGTATGATATGCTTCAGAATATTTCTTCTCTATGTATGGCATTTCTGCACCCTGCCTGCAAGGACAGAGTTCCAGTGATCTTTTTGCATACCTTGCAAGCTCATGAGCTGAGTTGAGCATCTTTGACTTCTTTTCTGTATATGCAAATTTCTCTTGGGGTTGGTCACCCTAAGGGTAATGGGGTAATACAGATGTGGACCCCTTGCTCACAAGTGCCTGGAGTGATCAGCTGCATCTCATTGACAAGGTCCAGTAGGGTTGAAGCATACGTCTGGGGTCAGCTGTTTCTCTCCTTTAGAAAAGAATTATTTACTATTTCATGGACAAATTGTGATTTTGGTAGGATCTATTTGATATGATTCAGAATATTTCTTCTCTGTGTATGACATTTGTGTGCAAATAAGAGATTGCGTTCTGAGTGCATGGACACAAATCCAGTTAGCTTTTTGCATACCCTTGCAAGCTCATGAGTTGAGCATCTCTGACTTCTTTTCTGTATATGCAAAATTGCACCAACGAGGTCCAATAAAGCCGAAATGTACGTCAGGGGTTAGCTGTTTTCCTTGTTCAGAAAATCATTGTCTTGCCTTTCGTGGTTGGACTGTCATTTTGGCAGGACCTGTATGATATGCTTCAGAATATTTCTTCTCTGTGTATGGCATTTGTGAGCTGAAAGAGGGATCCAGTTAGCTTTATGCATACCCTTGCAAGCTTATGAGCTGAGTTGAGCATCTCTGCTTTCTTTTCTGTATTTTCAAATTGCTCTTGGGGTTGGTCACCCTAAGGGTAATGGGGGAATCCAGACATGGACTCCTTTCTCACAAGTGAACAGAGGAATCAGTTGCACCTCACTTACAATGCCCAATAAGGCAGAAAAGAGTTGTCAGATATTTTGGCAGTATCTGTTTGATGTGCGTCAGAATATTTCTTCTCTGTGTATGGCATTTGTAATCTAAAAGAGATCTCACTGTGGAAGTCAGGACACAGATCCAGTTAGCTTTATGCATACCATTGCAAGCTTAAGAGCTGAGTTGAGCATCTCTGACTTATTTTCTGTATTTGCAAATTGTTCTTGGGGTTGGTCACCCTAAGGGTAATGGGGGGATCCAGACGTGGACTCCTTGCTCACAAGTGCCTATAGGGATCAGTTGCAACTCTCTTACAAGGCCCAATAAGAAAGGAATGTAAGTCAGGGGTTAGCTTTTTCCCCTTATTCAGAAAAGAGCTGTCTGACATTACATGTCTGGATTGTGATTTTTAGTAGAACCTCTGTGATATGCTTCAGAATATTTCTTCTCTGTGTAAGGCATTTGTTAGCTAAAAGAGATTGCTCTCTGAGTGTGAGGACACAGTCCCAGTGAGCTTTTTTTGCATAACCTTGCAAGCTGGTGAATGGAGCTGAACATCTCTGACTTCTTTTCTGCATATGCAAATTACTCTTGACGTTGGTGACCCTAAGTAATGGGGGTATCCAGACGTGGACCCCTTGCTCACAAGTGCGTAGAGGAAACAGCTGCACCTTACCTATGAGGCCCAATAAGGCCAACACGTATGTCAGAGGTTAGCTGTTTCCTTTGTTCAATAAAGAATTTATTGGCATTTCGTGGCTGGACTGTCATTTTGGCAGAACCTGTAGGATATGCTTCAGAATATTTTTTTCTCTGTGTATGGCATTTGTGAGCTAAAAGATATTGCACCCTGGGTGTGAGGACACAGTTCCAGTGAGCTTTTTGCATACCCTTGCAAGCTCATGAGCCAAGTTGAGCATCTCTGATTTCCTTTCTGTATATATCCCACCTGGTGGAATATGCTATGAAGCGCTCAGCTGGTCTCATGAAGCACCACAAAGAAAAGGTACCAGATCTGCCTGGCTGAAAATTTTCTTTGAGTCTGGGTGAACAGTGGAGGGAGTTTGGAAGTGGTCAGTGTGAGGAATATTGTATTTGTCACTGGGAGATGTTCCTGATCCATAGTTGGATACCCAAATTATAAGTGTTATAAATAACGACTAGGACATTTGTCTTATTAAAGCATTAATGCATTTCCACAATGAACTTGACTTGTCCAGTCCACACTTCTGTTTTTTATTAATATATTTTCTAATACATAGGCCTGGATTTCATTCAAGCCAAATTGGACACCGGTGAAAAAAATAAACTCCATGAAAAACTGTCTTAAGGACACTTTATGTAGTCCAGTGTCTTTGAGAGCACACTTCTTGGTTCCTGGTAAAACTACCATAGAACATGATCGACAACCACCAGTTCAACAATTCTATTGCAGATATTTCCGGGATTCTATATCAGGGCTTTGGAGGAGTGCTCTAGCTCTCTCGATGCTTATCCAAATATTCTCATGGGCATGCTTTAAGGGAAAATTAGGATATTGGGTAATTAAATGTCTGCTGTGCACAGCCATGTAATGAATCTAAATTGCATTTGGTAAAATCTTACAAATCAAAAAATGGCTCAAGAGACATCCAGCTCAAATGGAGTAGAAAGATTATAACCTTGTTAAATGGGGAAAATCTTGTTTCTTTTATTTACAGCTGATATATCAGATTTGTTTGTTTACTCTTTGGATTGTTATCTACTTTAAACTGACATCCATTGCACTAATTATCATCACTGTCATCTTTGGAAATCCATCATCAGCTATTTAGCTTTTAGTTACTTTGCTCCATATACCTGTATTGTTAAGGAGTAAGGGATTATGTTTTAAAACATGGCACTGTGTCATGCGGTCTCAGACTTATGAGTAAATACCACAATGGTCCAAAATGTGTTAGGTGGGCATCAGTGGCATAACTAGTTATTGGTTCAAACATTTTCTGCCCCCCAACACAAAAGTATATTTGCAGAGGCATAACTAGAACCTATTGGGCCTTGGGGCAGATGGGTCCAGCTTGAACACTGGGTCCCTGCACATCTTCACCCTCTGCACCACCCAGTAGTTATGCTGCCTGCAGGCATGTTACAACATTCATACTGCTAATTTCTCTTTTTTATTACCCTGGTTTATGTTTTTCACAACTGCTAGTTAAATATTGTTTTAATGCAACCAAAGCTGTTATACTTCCTGAATTGCTGAACTACTGGACTTGTTCACTTACACATATTCTGTGAGGAGTGGTCATTTCTTTGTCTGTGTGCTGGCATCAGGGCAAAATTTCACAATAGTCAGCGTAGGCAACTACCTATAGTTCCAAATCTTAAGGAGTGCCTCAACTGTCCTGGCCACATTCCCAGTCTGATTTGTGAGTATGGCTACAGCTAGTCAATACCATTGGCCTTGACAACTTCTGGTTTATGGCGGGTAGTTAATTTACCAATTTATATAATTCATCACTGACTTCACTTGGTATGCTAGAGAAGTCTCCAAAACATTGCAAAGCATTGTGTGTGCTCTTGTCTGCTAGACTTGTGCATTCATTTCACAACAAATGTGAAATTAACTGAAAATCACGTGTTTTGTGATATTTTAATTAAAACGAATAATAATAGACAGGTACATGAAGACTCTGAATAATGAATGCAGCATTCTGCTTTTTTGTAGAAACTAGATCTGTTCCTTCATTCGCTTATACACTTTCAGCTGGGAAACTAGGAAGAGACTTTGGGTAGGAAGGTAGAGAGAAGACGTGATTGATACAAAAAATTGCCAGTAAAATCCTGACATGAAGTAGAGGGACAGTCTTCTTGGTTATTGCTGTGACTGATGCAAAAGCCTGTGAATCTCTTGTTAAATGTTATACATTTCATACTCTGACCAGTCCTGATTTCTAAGGGGGTTGTCCCCTCAAACTTATATAATCTGGATGCAGCACATTTTCCTTGTTTTCTTTGTGGTATCCTTTGAAAATGCTGCACACAAAAGAGTGTACAACATAAAGGCGCAATAACCGAGTAACTGTGATGAAAAGGGGTGACATGAGAATCTCGCCCTACATCAAAAGCAAGAGATTCTCATGTTGCTGCATTAAATGTGGCTTCTGGCACCTATTTTCTTTGTAAGCTTTTAGGGCTGGAGTCTATTGCAGGTGCTAATTTTATCTCTGCTTTTATCCCCATAGACTTCAATGGGAACATTTTTGACAAAACGGGTGTTAAAATGTATTTCCTGTAATAGAATCCAGCCATTAGCGTTTAAAAATCCTGGGGCTCGATTCTATTACCCACGCTAAAACCGGCGTTACAAGAAAAGCAAGCAATGTTAATTTTGCAAACATGTGTTACGTGGTATTCTATTGCAGAACCACAGTAAAACAAAAGTGGTGTAGACAGCACATTTCAGAGCACTAACAAAATTGGCGCTGTCTGCTTTCTTTCGACTACCGCCTAAAAAAACTTGCAAAATGTCAAAGTCCAAGGAAATAGGCGTATGCTTGACAACAGAAAGATCAAGTTTAGTGTTAGATGTGTTCGCCAGATTATCAAATGTTCCCCCTTCGACATATTAACCCTCCCTTTTAAAATTTGACCTGCAGTGCTTTATTTCACCACATTAATTCAACAAATATTGTACATTAGACCTTTTAACCCTTCCCCTAGGGTTAATAGGTAAGGTATGAGGCTGCATACCTTGCCTATATATGTGTAAATATATATATATATATATATATATATATATATATATATATTTTTTTTTTTTTTTTTTTTTTTTTTTTTAATTATGTATTTAATTAAAAAAAAAAAATACTTCAGATCTCAAGATGGGTATCCATTAGGATAGGCTATGCATGCAGGTGACAATTGCCCATTTTTTTAAATAAAGAACATATAACCTATGTGTACCATAGGTTATATGTACTTTTACTGTAATATGTTAACATTTCAAACCTGGAGGAAGGCACCAGGACCTCTCCTGGCACCCCCCTATCATGGATCATCTATCCAAAGGGATAGATGATCCATGGGGGGACCCAAGGACATTCTATGCTTTCTTCAGTAGTGGAGCGGCTGTATAAGCCACATCCAGTACAAGTTCTTGTAGAATGAATGAACCCTGTCACCGGGTCATACTTAGAAAGAGCAGCACTGCACTTTCATAATTGAATCAGTCACCTGGTCTGACCCCGGTGACTGATTCAATGATGAAAGCTCAGCATTGCACTTTCTAGGAATGACCCGGTGACAGGGTTCATTCATTCTATGAGCACTTGTACTGGATGTGGCTTATACAGCTGCCCCAGTACTAAAGAAGGCAAAGGTCGCCATATGCACCCTGGGAGAACCAAGAAAAAGCTGCAGAGAAAGCCCAGCAAGGCCCCTGTTGTGCCATTCCTTTGCAACAAACAGAAAAGGAATCTGGAAGCAGAGCACCCCCAACTGCTATCCTGGGCCCTCTCCTGAACTGACCATCCCCTACTCTGGCCAGAAAACCCATTGAACTGTCGTCCACACCTAGCTCCAGATAGACAAGTCAGAAATCAGCATGGGCCGGGAAATCCATGTGCAGCCATCTGTCATCAACCAATAGTCTGCCCAGCATAGCCTCAGCAAGATTCCCGTGACTGCCCGACTGATGGCCACCATCCAAATCCACTCCTCACGCAATATGAGGCTGACACATCACCCAGCTGTACCAGTTCCATCCCAGGAGCCCACAGCATCCAGCACCAAGCCTGGTATGCAGATAAAGATGGTCCTCCCCTCACTGCAGATGAACTGGGCTGACAAGATCAACAGAGCCCTGAACCACATCAATGCAGTCCAGACGTCTCACCAGGACAGTCATCACCTGCAGCACCACAAATCACCCAGATGAGGGCCAATTATGACCTCTCATGCTGCCATTTATGCCCAGTTCACCCTTTAATTCTACTAATTATTTATTAAAACACACACATACACACGCATACCCAGAGACATACACTGTGTATGTGTTTTATTTATTTATTTTGGATCCTACCCACATCCACCTATGTTATTGGCAAGTGCTTTTTTGGGGGTTATAGAAACACACATACACATATATCTACACACCAACACATATACATCGAACACATATACATACATACACCAATACACACAGCTGCACTTTTTTTTGTGATATGAACACACATGTCCAAATAACCACATACACCGATAACACCACAAATATCCGTCACTACAAATAGATAAATATACTACATACACACAGACACAAACATACACATCCACACACATATACACAGATGTACTTTTTATTTTTTTTGTGTGTGTTTTGTCCTGAAGGCGCCTGCACACATGGGGAGAACAAACTGGCAGTGAATGCCGATGCCCACTGAGAGAGCCCTAAACCACACTGCCAGACCTCAGGAAAGATCTGAAAGAAAGACAAGAGAGAAGAGCAAAGAAAGAAAATGGGGGATGAATGGGAAGGAAAGAGACAGAGAAATAAAGGGGGGACAAGAGAAATAGAGGAAAATCAAGGCAGAGGAAAATGGAAGAAAACAACAGGGGGGAAGGGCAGACAGGGCAAGAAGGAAACAGCACAACACGGACTACAAAGCCATACAAAGGAAACGCTAAGCAGGGCTAAAATGAGCAATGCCACAGGGAAAACCCACAAATACAGTGAAAGAAAGACAAAAGGAAGATGAAAAGACGGAATGGAACCAGGAAAACTTGAGGTATCTCAGGTGAAAAACAGGCAATGAGAAGCACAGAAATGATCCAAGAAGGGAATATAGAAAATGACAAAAGAAAGCCAGGAAAGAATGACAGAGAGGTAAGCTCACAAGTGGAACTAGCATACCTCCCAAGTGTTCCTCTTTAGGAGGGACAGGCCCTCTTTCAGACCCAAATCCCACTGTCCCTCTTTTCCACCCTGGTGTCTCTCTTTTTAGGAGATCAGACTGTGTGGTGTGTATATAAGAGTATACTGTTGCTCTACAGCAATAAAACTCACATTATTGTTTGTACTTATTGTACTTATTACATTATTGTACTTAAATGGAAGTATATGTGCTTATAAATTAGTCTGTGTAAATAAAATACTTTGGTCTTGTTATAATTAATTTTTTAGGTTACAGAAGGAGGTGTCAATAGGTCATGAAATAATATAATAATTCTCGGTAATGCCCTGCCCACTAGCCACAACCCCAGCAACACCCCCTAAAACACAAGTGTCCTTCTTTGGCAATTTGAAATGTTGGGAGGTATGAACTAGGCAGAAAAAAACAGAAAAGAAGAATCAAGGAAGAGAGCGCAAAATACCCACAAACCATGGATCCCCCAAGGACTTGCCTTGCAGCCCAGAACAAGCCACCTCTGGAGCTGCAGGTAGGTAAAATAGGAATTCCCTGCCAGTCCTTCCCAGGTCAACGAGGGGGTCCCAAAGACATCACTGGAGCAGAGAATCTGAAGCTCTGACACTGCAGAGGGTGCAATGAGTAAAAACAGGCTCCGCCATGTCCAAAGCCAGGAATTGAGGCAGGACTCCCCATCGATTCGATGTGCTGATGCGTGCACAGTAGGGCTAAGAACCCTTCAGGCCCCTTCCTGAGCAGGGCAACAGATGCACGCAGCCGATGATGCTTCAGAAGCCGAGGAAAGCCATCATTATGGGAAAGTGCAGGTGTGGAGATAGATAAACACGCTTCTCTTTGCCCTCTCTTCCCCTTACAGTTGTCCACTTCCTGTCTCAGCCCTTAATAAGCCCTTTCCTCTTTTCCTTAACCTACACTCACTGTCTGGATCCACCTTCCCCATGACATGCTTCCTCTCCCAGTACACTACGTGCCCGTCTGGGAATTCTTGCTCTAGAATTTGTACCTGCCCCTGATCATGGCCAGTGGAGCATACCATCCACTAAAACCAAGTTTATCTCCCCAGACTCAGGCCAGGTATTGATATCTATACCAAGAGTATTAGATGTGTGTAACTGTATGTAAAGAGTGCTATTTCAAAACAAAATTATAATTTAGACACTTCCATGATATAAGGTAATGGTATAGCTCCCAACATTTCAAAAGGCCAAAGAGGGACACTTGTGTTTTAGGAGGTGTTGTTGGGGTATGGCTGGTGGGTGTGGCAATAACAAGAATGTTTAAGTTATTTCACAAACTATTGATGCCTCTTTGTGTAAGTTAAGAAATGATTTAGAGCAAGACTAAAGTATCTTAATTACACTGACTAATTTATACATACATATACCGAAGTTTAAACAAACATTATTGTGAGTTTTATTGCTGTGGAGAAATGTTATAAGCTTATATACACACAGCACAATCTGATCACCTAAAAAGAGGGACACCAGGGTGAGAAAGAGGGACATATGGATGTATGCATCATGGGGACAAAGAAAAAATCCCATTGATCTACATGGGTCTTTAAGATCAATGGAATTTTTCTTTGCACAACAATACATTGCAGACCTCTTTAGCATTCAAGGGGTAGAAAAAAAACACTTGAAATCCAAGTACATTTAAAAAAATGTTTAACCCTTTGAATTCCAGTGCTATAAGCATAGTATTGTGAAACAAAGGGTTAACTCTTCAGTATAGTGCAGATGGTTTGCGCAGAATTGAACTAGGGTTTAGCCCTGGTTGGGGCTGTCACATACAGTGATTTCACTAGAGCCACCAGAGATGTAAATTTAAAGATCAGGCTTATGTGATCGACTTGGTGACATGCAATCTTAAAAAAACATTTGAGGGACAGACTACAAAACCACTTATCATTAAAAATAATAAAAAGTTAGCAATCTATAAACATGTTAACCTTTTGAGGACCAAAGGGGTATGCAACACAATGTGTTACACATAATTTTGGTTAAGGAAACAAATGAGGGGCACAGTATCAAAATCAAATTTCAATTAAAAAATATGCCTAAAGTGGAAATGTCACTTATTAACAAATCACTCATATTTGTTAGTTATTTTTAATTTTAAACAATAGCTTTCAAGATATTTAACTTTATTATCTGTCAGTTTAATCAGCTGAGCTAGTAATTCCTGGTAGGAAGTGGCAGTTGGTAATGCAAAGCAATGAGGAATGTTTGAGACCTCCAGGCAATGTCATTCCTGGAGGACTTGCACTAACTGACAAACATTTTAAGTAAAAAATGTCTAACATAAAAATATTTTGCTTCTGAAATCCCCTAGTTGTTACAAAGTGACAATTTCACTTTAAGCATTACGCCGTATCCACGAAAGATATGTTGCAGGGAGACATAATGGATATAAGAACACTGAAAAAAAAAGATAAACTAGGATCCCTCTAGATGTAAGCCTTGAGTAAGAGGTGTCATGCTTTATTTAGTATAATATGCAATTTGTTCTGCTATCCAAGTACATTCCCCAGGACCTAGTGAACAAAATAAGCATGTATATATTTGACAGTCCACTAATTCTGTTTTGTAATAATAAGATGGCTACAATTTGTTACAGTGTTATTCAGTAAGCACTTACCTTTTGCAGGGTTCTGTTTAATGCTAATGATGTTACACTATAATTAACTATATCCAATAATTTAAGTATTGCTAGCATTTCCAACATATTGTATTAAGGTATATATTTCCTACAGTATGAGGAACCTTCATTTTATAATTGCAGGGTCGTTTCTAGGGCAGTGCCTAGAGATCAGCTACACTTAACGCCGGGCAACAGGGGGCTCCCTTCCCTGAATGAGCAGTATTAGATGTATGGATACCATGTTTGCAATGGATATCTTATTAATGTATATTGCTGTCACAGAAAAATTCTGGTTTCTTGAGTGTCATGGTATGGTATGGTAGTCTCATGAAATGGTATATTTCATTCATTTTTTCATGTAATGGTGGTTCTTTCCAACCAACATGAGGGATCTACTTTGCAATTGACCCAGTTTCTCTCTTTTATGTAAGTAATAGAATCCCATATGGTTGTATGCTGTGAGAACCCATCCCACCAACCCCAGTAGTTGTCTCATTCTTAGACTTGCACAGAAACATGGGGACTCTACCTCTCTGTAATACTGTAATACTCTATACTGCCATAATTTTTGTGTCTCCTACATACTTTCCACAGCCAGGGCTTACAAACTAAAAGGAATTGCCCACAGTGGGGAACATACTGCACAATTCACGTTCACTGGTACCATGAGGCTCACCCACATAACCCACAGGACTTGCACTTCACAGGACATGATCATTAGTGGTATTTCCTGTAAATTGTAAGCTCTTTGATGTTATATGGGAAATGCATTATAGACTGAAAGCTCTGTGGTGTTATGGGTGTTATAAATTGTAGGTTGTAAGCTCAGAGGTGCTATATAGGCCATCCTCAAGTTGGTTCGTCACAGGATTCTACTCACAGTGGGTAATTATGCTTAGGTTGTAAGCTCTGTGATGTCAGATGAGTCAAATACTGAAGACTCTAAGCTCTGTGTTGTGATAGGACACACAGTGTACACTGTAAGATCCGGTGTCACGTGAGTCATACATTGTAGATTGTGAGCTGTAGAATGTCGTGTGACACTTATGACGCTACAGAGCTTGCACTTTGCAGAACATGACCCACCGTGGTTGACTCTTTTTATGAGATGTTTTGGGCTTAGTGGAGGGAATACTCACTTGTGCAGCAGCTTTTTACATAGGAGAGAAAAAGCTTCACATTTTTGAGGCACTGTTATAAAAATCAATGGAACTGGAAGTAATTCTGGTACAAACCAATGACACCGTATTGGACAAAGAACAAAGTACCATTGATGTAAATAGTGCTTTTAACTATTTAAATGCAATGCAGTTCTCCAGCTCATTGTAAAACAATGTACCGAAGTGCTCTCTAACATTCAAGTTGTTAAAATACCTATTTAAGTTAAGTGGAATTTGGGGAATTATTATTTTCCACTTCAATTATTGATACCACTCTTGTTCCACTGGTAGTCAAAAAACCACACATTTACACTGTTTGACACTTCAGCCTTGTCCCGTCCTGTCCACTGCTAGTCACAGAACCACACATACACGATCTGACATTACAGCCTTTCTCCACTGTCCACTGGCAGTCACAGAATCATACATACATACTATCGGAAATTCTTTAAAGCTCTACAGAAATAAAGTGTGCACAGTCTTATCTGCTCTAAAACACAACTGCAGCCTTCCATGCAGTTTTTATTAAAGACCAACAAGAAGATACCATAAAGATAGTGAACGGTGAAAACTGAAAACAGCACCACCTACTGACGGACAAGTATATAACACATAGACATTATACACAATAGTTGTTGTAATAGAACACAGTATTCTAACACCCACACTCAACAACTATTCCTTTTATTAATCCCATTTTGGATTTTAGTTCAACAAATCTGTGCCTTGTGAGCGGCTTTGTCAAAGCATCATCATTCATGTTTTCAGTCTCACGGTATGTCAGCAAAATCACATTTTGTTCAACCAAATCATGAATATAATGATGCCTGTCATCAATATGCTTAGTTCTTGCATAGCTCTTCTCACTGTTTGCAAGTTTAATGCATCCTTGATTGTCCTCATATAAACTATGGGGTGGGACACTGGCTCTCCAAGATCTTCAAGCAACTGATGCAACCAAACAACTTCTTGACTGGCATAGGCGGCAGAGATATATTCTGCCTCTTTAGAAGACAAAGCCGCTGAGATCTACTTCTTGCTGGACCAAGATACAGGACTGTTTATTAATTTAAACAAGTATCCACTTGTAGATTTGTGAGTATTGAAGTCACCTGCCCAATCAGAGTCCAATTTTCCTATGAGGTTCAAGTCACCTGTTGCAGAAAGTTTCAGACTCAAGTCTTTCGTTTGTTTGCGATACCTAATGACTCCTTTTATTGAAGTCCCTTCCCTTTGACGTGGCTCATTTACGCGTCTACAGAGACTGCTTTTCTGTACTGATCATTATTAGGGAGAAGATCTAATTCTCCTCCAAGCTTTAGATATGCTGTATATATGAGAGTGCTCGCTTCTTTGGCTTCGGTCATGCCAAACTGCTGAAGAATTGCATAAATTTTTTATTTCTGGATCAACAGGAAGCAGACATCCTAATCACTATGTATGTTTATTCCTAGATAATATGTCATGTCTCCAAGGTCTTTAGTCTCAAAGTGCTGGTTGAGTCAAGTTTGCAATTTACTCATTCCTTTTGTGTGTGATAATCAAGTCATCCACATAGAGTAATATATACTCAGAATCTACACACTTTGAATATACACATGGGTCAGCTTTGCATCGTGTGAATCTTTCATCTAGCAGAGCTTTGTGTATTTTTAAATTCCACGCTCAAGCTGATTGCTTAAAGGGATGTTTGCAATCTGCACACAAGATGTTCTTCTCCATCTTTCACATATCCATCTGGCTGTGTCATATATATTTCCTCTTCAATATCACCATTAAGAAATGCTGTTGTGATATCATGATGCTCCACAATCTTATTCCGTAGAGCGCCACTGACATCAGTGTTCTGAAAGTATTTTATTTTGCAACTGGTGCATAAGAAGCCCTATTGCCACTACATGTGTTTTGTACTTACAGACTTTGCCTTCAGAGTCACATTTGGCTTTAAAGACCCATTTACATCCTATTGCACATTTTCCTTGAGGTAGCTCTGAAAGTGTTCATGTCTTGAGTTCACAAAAATATGTCATCTCTTCATCAGCACTCTGATCCACTTTTGCTTCTCATTGGTTGGCAATCTTTGCATCTGGTCCCATGAACCTGGCTCTAGCTGTAGTGCTACGTGAGCCATATAAGACAGACGTTTGGCTGGGGTACCTTTATTACTTCTGGTGGATTTCCTAACTGAAGTCACTTGTGGCTCAGTTTCTTCTTTTTCAGCATCTGTATTATCTGCATTAACTTCTATGTCAGTGTCACTTTGTTCCTTGTCTTCCTGTAGCACTGATATGGAGTTTCTCTCAGGTGGAACTGTTTGTGTCAGTTTATGAAACTTTGAACACATAGAGGTTTCATCAACAATCACACTCCTGTTGACTGTTACCTTATTTGTATCTTGGTGTAGAGTTCTGTATCCCTTTTGGGACTCTCTGTAACCCACAAGTACATCTTCTTTTGCACAAGCATCCCATTTTATACATTCTTCCTTTGGAATGTACACATAGTCTTTGCTTCCAAAAATGTTTATATGTCTCAAATCTGGCGCTTTGCCATTCCACAGTTCATATGGGGTTTTCTCGGTTGCTTTGCCTGGCAAGAGATTTTGTATATAGCATGATGTCATAATTGCCTCTCCCTAGTATGTGGTTGGAATATCTGCATGAAAAAGCATGCTCCTTCCTCTCTCACAGATAGTACTGTTCATTCTCTCTGCAACTCCGTTTTGTTCTGGGTTGTATGGAACAGTGGTTTGGAACATAATTCCGTGCTTTCTTAGAATAGCTTCTGTGATACCACTTGTATACTTAGATCCATTGTCTGTATGTAATATGCTGGGCATTTTGCCAAATTTGTTATTTACTTGAGCCAGATATTGTTCAAGTTTCTCTGGTACTTCATCTTTGTTGTGCAGCAAATACAATTTAGTATACCTGGAGTAATCATCAATCAAAGTGAGAAAATACCTCTTCTTTCCTGGACTCAAGGTTTTCATTGGACCACAAAGATCTGAATGAATTAAGTCTAGAGGCTTTTGAACTCTGCTGTTGCTCTGCTTTGGAAAAATGTTTCTTGTCATTTTTCCTTTAATGCTGTTGGTACATTTTATCAGTTGGTCACATGGATTCATTTTTATACCACTTGCACAGTCATTCTCAACTATCTTCTTTATTGTGTCAGGACTTCTCTGCCCAAGTCGCCTGTGCCAAGTGTCAATGCAATCATTTTTGATGTTAGCTTTTGCGAGTAAACAGTCCCCTTTTGTGATGACACAACTGTCACCTTGGAAGGTCACTACACTGCCTTATTTTGTGAGCTTCTTTACTAACAAAAGATTACTTTCAAGAGCAGGCACACACAGAACATTTTTATTGAGTATCTTTCTGGTGACACTTTGGGAGATAGGACATTATAGAAAACAGTCTCCTATTCCTTCTGATTCTACTAATTGCCCATTAGCTGTGGTGACTTTTTCTGTTTTGCTTTGATCAAGTCGAGTGAAGAAATGTTTGTCATTGGTCATGTGGCTCGTAGCTCCTGGATTAACACACCACGCATTCAAAGATGAGGTGCCACATTTGGATTGAAAAACATATTCAGTTTCATCTGTTTCTTCCTTCATAATTTTGGCCTTCTGCAATTTACCTTGTTTTTGCATTCCAGCTTTCCAAATTCTGCAATCTGCCTTTAAGTGACCTGATTTCTTGCACACAAAGCATCCATGCGTTTCTAACTGCATATTGCTGTTTTTGTTCCTATTTTTCATCTTCAATGCAAATTCTGCACTGGAAGCACTTTCACAGTTAATGCATTCTGTTTTGTGCTTATATTCATCCACAGGCTTGCCTTTAACTTATTCCAATGTCAGTTCATCATCTGGACGTGCGTCAAGCGCTGTAACTAGTGTTTCATAACTTTCAGGTAAACCACTAAATAACAGTGCTGCAACATGAAAGTATTTTATTTCTTCTCCTATACCTCTCAGTGGTTCAACTATTTGCAGTGTATGCCTTATATAATCTTGCATATCCTGTTTTATTATCAGCTTGGTCTGGTATAACGTTTTAATTAAATACAGTTTATTGCTGAGATTATCTCTTACATGCACCTTTTGTAGTTGTTCCCACTTTTCTTTGGTACTTCCCACTTTTCTTTGGTACTTCCCACTTTTCTTTGGTAGTTTCGCAATTGCATTTATGTATTATTTGATCATTGTCTAAGCAGAGGGAGCTAGTGCTCTGAGCTTTAAGATCATTTTCTATCCCTTCATCTGTGGGTTCATTTCCACATTTCCACGTACCTTCTCTTATTAGCATCTTCATCTTGAATTTCCAGGACTGATAGTTCTGGTTTGTCAGATTTGCAAATGAAAGTTTTGTTGTAGATGTGTTGCTTGACATTTTTCTGTTTTGCCTGTTACAGTCTTTATCTGTTGCTGTATCTGTGGCAGGCTTTACCTGGGCCCATAACCTATTGGAAATTATTGAAAGGGATAGTAATGTTTCATAATAAAAGCAGCTCTAATTAATCATCATAGTATTTGGACTTTGCAGAGTGTTATTTCAATTCTGTCAGAGTTGTAGTTGAAGAGTAATTCAATGACAAAGTACCCCCCTCCTGACCCTTTTACTGATGAAACACTGCTCAGCCAGAGCAGAAGGGAGGTGCCCAGGTAGATTGCAGAGCGGGACAATCTTCAATTAAGATGAGGGAAAAACCTGAAAAACTTGTCAAGAAGGGCAGGGATTTCATTGTTTTCATAGGAAGAAGATTGTCCCCTGCTGTTATCTGTCTTGTCTATGGACTGCATTCTACATCTGAGAAGAGATGGCTTACACTAGGTAAAAGTGGCGGGAGGGGAAACTTTGCTTGTGAATATCTCTCAAACCATAAAGGTTTGAGAGATAAGACTTATATTGTTCTTCATGTTTTTTTAATGCCTACAAAATAAAATAAAGATAACTGAAGTATTACTATCCCTTTAAAGCTCTACAGAAATAAAGTGTACACAGTCGTATATGATCTAAAACATGGCTGCAGCCTTCCATGCAGTTTTTATTAAAGACCAACAAGAAAATACCATAAAGACAGTGAACAGGGAAAACTAAAACAGCACCACTTCCTGATGGAACAGTATATAACAACATTATACACAATAGTTGTAATAGAACACAGTATTCTAACACAGACATACATATTCTGTCTGACATTCTTGCTTTGTTCCACTCTCCCCTGGTAGCCACAGAACCACTCATACACTGTCTGACACCCCAGCCATGTTCCACTGATGGACACAGAACCACACATACACTGTCTGACACCTCAGTTTTGTTCCTTTGTCCATAAGTAGTCACAAAACAACATATACACTGTCTGTCACCCCAGCCTTGTTCCACTTTCCACTGACAACCACAGAATCACATATATAATGTCTTACAACTAAGCCTAACTAAGCCCCCCGCCCAATCCAGTCCAAATCAGGACACCAACATGCCTGATGGGCTACATATTTGCTTTCACTCTTTTTTCCCCTCATACCTTCCCTTTCTCTTACCCCTCCCTTTGCCCCTCTCACCCTCCCTTTCACTGTTTTACCTAATTCCCTGACATTAAGACCTTCCATTTTGCCTCTTTGCCTCTTATTCTGACCTTCACTTTTGCTGATCATCTTGGCCCTCCCATCCTCCATTTTGACGGTCTAATCTGCTTGCCTTTCCACCCCCGTTTTGCCTCTCTGCTCCACCTCTTACTTTTCCCATCCCACCTTCCTTTTGGAGAGCCCAGAGGCACTGGTTTGATGAAGGATCCATTACACAATCCAAGGGGTCATCGGCCCGGCAGACATCAAGTAGAGTGTTTGTATGGGTCTGTGACTAATGGTGGATAGTAGAACATAATTGGGATGTCAGACAGCATCTGTGGAAATCCATGGCTACCAGTGCAAAAAGGCTGGTTTTTAGACAGTGTTTTGGTGGGTCTGTAAATTGCAGTTTTACAATGAAATAAGGATGGAGTCTCAAACAGAGTATGACTAGGTCTATGACTACCAGTGGAACAGTGAAAAAATTCTGAGGTGCTAGGCAGTTTATGTATGTTTCTGTAACTACCACTGAGACAGTGGTACAAGGCTGAGGTGCCAGCCAGTATATGTGCCTCTGTGACTACTGTCACACTGACAAGATCTATAGATATCTCCCTAGCACCCAAAGGGCTAACTTAATGTGTCACTGTGGACATGGAATGATTAAAGAACTAACACCATGTAATAATAACACCCTCACTTAACTTACTATGGCCAGAAAATCTGAATGACCTTTCGAATTTTGTCTTTGTGCCTTTGTTGAAGAGATAATGAGGCATATTTACTAGTACACCAGTGCAGCAGCATTGTGTTAACCTCTACCACCAATGACTGCACCCATGGGTATGCATTACAACAAGTCCTTTAAGCCTGCTCCGTGACATGGACAGGGAAACTGACACTGATGACAAATTGTCTGCTTTATGTTAATACATGGTGGTGCTATTGGCACTGATGAAAGGAATACCCTTAAACCTATAGACTACCCTATTATCCTCTCTTAGTTGGAACTCAGGTATAGTTACTTATGGAGGAATTGATTGCAGGGTTTATGCACCCGTGTACATATGGTTTGCGGTCTGTAGACATGGACATTTTAATTGTGAACACACAATATCCAGAGTAGCAACAATTAACGGGAGATACCTTTCATTATGCCTCTTCCTGTACAAAGGACCAATGATGTGATAGCACGTATATATTAATACATCAGTGAAAGATTTTTTTTTATAAATATATTAACTTTGTTTTAATAAAATATATACAAGTTTTGAAGTGTGTGTGGTTACATAAGTGCCAAAGTACGTTTATACAAGGTGATCTTAACCCTTAAAGGACCAGAGGGAGTGTGCAAGGCATTTCTATGCAATGTATTGCACACCTCTTCTTAAGGGGTTAAGTGGACTCAAGCACTGTACTTGCTTCAGTTTTAGAAAATTGTCAGTAGCTATCATGTCTGCCTCCATGGACATGTCATCCAAGATTGACTGAGTTTTCTCTTGAACAAAGTCAATGGGGTAATATTCATATGCGCCATTAGGATTTTCTATGGATAGTAAGTAATTGTGGGGGGTTATATTAAGAGGTGTTGGTTCTACTTTAAGCTGTATCATATAGCTGGGGGAGGTGTTTTTTTTTGCCAGTTTAGTCACACAATGTATTTTTGTTTTTAACAAAGTACACTGTGGAGAAGGGTGTCCTGACAAGATTCTGTGGCAAACTAGGCACTGAAACCATATGCTTTTGTGCTGTGCCTTTCTATTACCTATGCACTAAGCTATTTACTGTGAAAGCTTTCCCTCCCTGGATTAAGTAGAGGGCAGTAGGGAATTTATGAGAATTTGCAGTGGTTTGTCAACCCACTATTCTTTTTTTAACACCATGTACTAACAAGAAGCAGAGGAAATTGGCATAACATGACTCCATTATGCTGTGCATTCTATAGGAGAGGAATTTAGGGCAATAAACTTCTATTAAAAATAACATATATTGTAGGGTGTTTGCTACTGAGTAAAATAGGTGTGCTCCCACTGCTGGGAGATGAATTTTTTTAAAGTTATTGTAGTATAAACATTGTTTTACATTAACATTGCCCACTAGTGGCCAGATTTCAGATAATTATTCATTTACTTTCTATGGAACAGGTGAGTCAATGCCAACAGAAGAATTTGATAGTAACTATTGAGTCTCTTTCTGTCAGTTTGAACTTCCAGGAAGTAAGCTCCCTGTTTCTCTATTTCATGAGAGTATAATAGTTTTGAGGTATTATTATTTTTGAATGAAACATCTGACAACACTGGTGAACCCTTGTTTTACTCTGCATGAAAAGCCTTATAGCATATAGGTTTTTCATTAACCCTTTGAGTTCCAGAGGGGTATGCAACGCATTGCTTTGCAATGTGTTGTGTACCCCTCTGGCACTCAAAGGGTTAAAAAGTTTACTGTTCTTTTAAAGATGGCCAGAGTGTGCAAGCTAGCATGCACTAAATCAATCATACACTCTAGTACAGTGACAGTCGACCAGATTCACCTAAATAGTCTTTATATGTGGCCTGCACATCCACCATAGAGCCAAACATTATTGTTAAAAATTCAAAATAGGGGTTGAAAAAAGTACACAAATCTCTTGGATGCTAAAATGGTCTCCAGTGCATTGCAAAGCAATGCTTTGGTGACTGCTTTATCACTCTAAGGGTTTAAGTGGAACAATGTAAGTGTAAAGGGAGGTATACTTTGATCACATAGGTGATCAATCCAACACATACCACAATGCTTATACACAAAAGAAAATAAACTAAATAAACTGTTCTATAGAAAAGAAAATGTTCTATATCTCATTAGTGCACAAGTAGTTAATTCCCCTTTTACACATGGTGACCACGTGTCCCTGATTACCCGGGACAGTCCCTTATTTTACACGTTTGTCCCTGGTCCTGGGCAAAGCCCTTCCAGGACAGTCAATATCCCAGAAAATCATCTGTGCAGGGTAGGCCATATTGGGTAGTTCAACAGCCACTACTTTGAGGTAGACGGAGGTGGAGGCAGGGGGGTAAACCTTCCACCGCTTGTCAAATGCCTCTCTCACCCCATCTCTTTACTGGCTACCTGTTCCAGAGTGCCTGGAACAGCCAGCCTATCAGAGAAGAGTAGTGTCATATCCTACTCCTCTCATAGGCTGGCACTGCTGTGTACACAGAATCCACATGAAAAGAGGAGTTAGTGAGACTTCAGCCTGTAGGGGGAGCGTGGGCAGTAAGGTGCATCAGGAGGTAAGAGCCGGAGCAAGAGGGGGGAATGTATGAAGCAGCCGATTCAGAAGCACTTATTAACAACAAGGAGAAAGTTAAACTTGTTTCTGTTCAGCAGAGAAAAGGAGCATTGCAGGTAGGGGACATATATACACTCTTTATATGCTTTGCTTGCAGTGTATTGGAGGCCACTTCAGTATTCAAGTGTTTAAACACTATTGTAATCAGTGGGAATTTGTATATGTTCCTTGGAGCAGTTGGTTTGCACCAGAGAAAAAGTATCAATTCCTATGTATATCGTGCTTTTAACCCATTTACTACTGGAGAGGTCTGCAGTGCACTGCTGGCACTACAGGGATTCCCAGGAAATGGGCTGTAATGTGTTTTTATAGTACATGTGTAGCTTTAATACAGTTCCTCAGTATGTCTTAACCTGTTACACCACACTGAAGGGTAAATCTTCAATTACAGAGAACTGTAGAGGATAAGATGTTTACAGCACTGAGCAGAGCAGTGATTCATGGGTAGAAATGTTACAGGCCTCTGCAGAGCTTTCCCTGCACACATAGGAGGGACCAGGGTTGGCTTAGAAGACTAGTGACTTCTGTTGGCAGAATTAAACATCTTACACAGTACAGGAGAGAAGTGCCCTAAGACATCAACTTCTTACAGCAACCCAATAACAATGTGTATGTCCCTTCTACCCTGTGTCCATTTCTCCCATCTCTCTCCCCTTCATTCCTGTGTCTGTTTGCTCTTATACCCCCCCCGCCCCTTTCTTTCTCTTTTCTTTCTCTTTTCTTTCTTCTTCCTATAGATAATCTGCTTTTGGGATGTAGAGGGGGCCCCATATTGGAAGAGGAAACCACCACAAAATGCCTTGAGCCAGCCCTGCTCCAGTGCATAGCAAGGCATTTAAGGGGTTAACCATTTGAGTGTCAGAGGGAAATCAAAAGGTATAAAGTCCCAATTAACCCATTGAATACTAGAGATGTCGCAACATATTGCTTTGCAATGATTCTGATACATCTGTAGTATTCAAGGGGTTAAGTCCGTGGGATTGCAGGGGATTTTTTCCACTTCGTCTTAATGCTTATTAGACACATTTCTATCTAAGAATACAGCTATATTCATATAATCACAGAGACAAAAGTGGAACCGTTCTGGGGAAACCAACTGCTCTACAGCAAACAAGTAAAATTTACGCTGATTTAAACTGGGCTTTTAACCCTTTAAGTGCCAGAGGGGTATCCAACACATTGCTTTGCGTACCCCTCTGGCACTCAAAGAGTTAAACCTTTGAGTTCTATAGAAATCAAGGTGGTAAAAGCCCCATTTTGAGTACTTGTTTTCTATGGTGCTGGTGGTTTGCACCAGAATTGTTCCAATTTGGCATTTATACATATGGCCCTCTGTGTAGTATGCAGCCTATAACAAGGTGTGTATACTGTCTGATACTGTGTACAGTCTATCACAGTGTAGGGGATTATGGGAGTTGTAGTCTGGCAGCAGCTGGAAGACCTCATATTGCCCTCCCATTGCTGTAGACTACAGGACTCTGTGTCACTCCTCATGACAAAAAGTTTGAACATAACTTGCCAGTTACATCAGAGCATGGGTCACATGCCACGCAACCGAGGAAGAGCCGAGGGAAAGTACTCTGTGTCGCTCATCTCAACAGTGTCCCTGAGTAGCAGAAAAAATGTGGTCACCCTAACATAGATTAATTCCCTCCATTAGTGTTATGCACTCCCCATCATTCCTGATGCATCAACTGGTGTGTATATAAATACAGGTATACATGAAATTGTGTCTCTGTTTTTTCCCCAAGTTGTATTTCCAATGGTATGCCATAGAGTCATTCCCAGGACTCAGTCCCAAGGTACATTGTATAATATCTCTTATGTTACAAGCAATACATATTCCAGAGTACAACTTGCTGGTGTATGAACAGACAATATATAGTCCTCTACTCAAGCAGACACCTAGGGGGAGATTCACTAAGCTGTGATAAAGAGGTGATATTGTGCAGATGACCTCTACAATTTATCACTTCTCCAATTCCTATGTTATCCTATGGAGCCTATGAAATAAGATTTCTTTAGCTTTGGAGATCTCTGTGAATAAGCTCCATAGAATAACATATTGGGGGATATTCACTAAGCGGTGATAAAGAGGTGATAAAGTGCAGATGAATTCTTCAATTTATCATTTCTCCAATCCCTATGTTATTCTATGGAGCCTGTGCACTATGATTTCTTCAACTTTGTAGATCTTAGTGAATACGCTCCATAGAATAACATAGAAATAGGAGAAGTGATAAACTGGAGAAGTCATTGCCATTATTGCACCATACATATTGACGACCTGGACACAACACCTTGATTTTGAATAGTATCATATTGCTAGCACCATCCACACTATTTGATCAAGTTGTAATTGAATAATTCCTTGAGCCTTTAAAGGGATAGTAATGTTTCATTATAAAAGCAGCTCTAATTAATCATCATAGTATTTGGACTTTGGAGAGTGTTATTTCAGTACTGTCAGAGTTGTAGTTCATGAGTAATTCAATGACAAGGTATCCCCTCCCGCCCCTTTTACTGATGTAACACTGCTCAGCCAGATCAGAAGGGAGGTGCCCAGACAGCAGAGAGGGACAATTTCCAATTAAGATAAGGGAAAAACCTGAAAACTTGTCAAGGGGGGCAGGGTTTTCATTCTGTTCATAGGAAAAAGATTGTCCCCTGCTGTTATCTGTCTGGTCTTTCAACCAGATTCACATCTGAGAAGAGTTGACTTATACTAGGTAAAAGGGGCAGGAGGGGGAACCTTTGCTTGTGAATATCTTTCAAACCATAAAGGTTTGAGAGATAAGACTTATATTGTTCTACATGTTTTTTTAATGCCTACAAAATAAAATAAAGATAAAACAAAGTATTACTATCCCTTTAAGGACCATGGTTCAGGGATGGGATGCGCTGGAGGACCAGCACACTTTTATCTTACAGGCCTACCCAGTGATCACAGCGTGCTGTGCAGGCATGCTGTGATAAAAAAATTCCATGATGTGCCAGGACCATCACAAGTCCTTAAGGGGTTAAGACTGGGCTCCCACTTTTTATTGCCAAAATCATTGGCGTTCTCTGGTGTTTAGGAATTCATGCATTATACAAAGAATTTTTTGTGAGCAATTTTTATGTAATTATTGTAACCCACTCCTTTGGGACCCCTCTGGAGGGGGTCAGCTCTACAGTTCAAAGGAAATCCAAAGTGAGCTTATCTGTTGCCCACAAAAGCCTTTGCTGTCTATTGCCTCTTACATAATCAGTGAGAGACAAAGCTTTGGCCCAAGAATAACGAGACATATTTGCTGCTGATATGCATATGCGTATACCAGGAATGAGCAATCTGCAGGTCTTCATCTGTTGCTGGACTACAGCTCCCATCATCCTCAGCTGGTCATTAGCTAACACTTTCATACAAGCTTGAGAACTGATGAATATTTCAAAGGCTCAGCCATTTAATTTAATTTAACTCACCTAATTTAATTTAACTCACCTATGCAAAATTGGTATCCAAAGAAAAGACTTGGGAACCACTGCTATAGAGACATGGACACGCTCAACTGTCAGAAGGGCACATGGCAGAAAAGCGAGGCTGAAACAAACAGTTATTGCAGTGGTAGCCAAAAGGAATTACGTCTGAAGACTGAAAGCATAAAGGTTAGTTTTTTATTAGATTAAAGATAGCCATATAAGCTATATTTCAGGGATAGATTAATTATAGAAATCAGAATAACTTATAATATGATAGCCAAGAACTCATCTCTTTTTCTGCTATATAGAGTAGGGTGACCAGACCTCCCCTTTAACTGGGGACACATATGAAAGATGCGTACTGCAGGCTACTTTAATTTAAGTGCAGTCCTGAAATATGCCTATTTCCTATGTGTCCCCGGTTAAAGGGGTGGTCTGGTCAGCCTAATATAGAGTATATACTTGGCTTCATATATATATACTTGATAACTGTCTTACCATGGCTACCAACTGGCAATATATCACAAGGGCTTACGCACCAAAGAAAACAGGAACAATTCTGGGGTAAATCAAATGCATCACAGAGGACAAATACAATTACTAGTGGATTAAATGGGGCTTTGTATCCCCTACAATGCCCTTGAGCCTCAATACATTGTGACCCCCTCTAGCATTCAAGAGGTTAAAGGTTCCATTTAATTCAGTGGTATTTTGAGAAATATTTATTTGTTGCTTATGGTGCAGTTGGTTTGCTCCAGAATTGCTCCACTTTTTGTTTAGTGTGTACGGTCCACAGTTGTAAGGTGAGACGGCAGCAGGAGACATAAGAAAGCTGAGGTAACCGTAAAGGATAACGATCACAACATGGCAATTAAAAGGATAGTAACACTTAAAGGGATAGTAATACTCCGTTTTATCTTTATTCTATTTTGTAGGCATTAAAAAAACATGAAGAATGATTTATCTCTCAAATCTTTATGGTTTAAGAGATATTCACAAGCAAAGTTTCCCCTCCCCGCCCCTTTTACCTAGTGTAAGCCATCTCTTCTCAGATGTGGAATGCAGTCCATAGACCAGACAGATAACAGAAGGGGACAATCTTCTTCCTATGAGAACAATGAAAGCCCTGCCCCCCTTGACAAGTTTTTCAGGTTTTTCCCTTATCTTAATTGAAGATTGTCCCTCTCTGCAATCTACATAGGCACCTCCCTTCTGCTCTGGCTGAGCAGTGTTACATCAGTAAAAGGGGCGGGAGGGGGAAACTTTGTCATTGAATTAATCTTGAACTACAACTCTGACAGAATTGAAATAACACTCTCCAAAGTCCAGATACTATGATGATTAATTAGAGCTGCTTTTATTATGGAACATTACCATCCCTTTAAGATGTAAACAAATAAATACTGTATGGTTTATGCTCCTGCTGAGAGGTGTTTTAAAGTTATTGCAGCTCAATCTTGATTTTTTTTCGGTGCATTATCTCAATGATCTGAAATTTGAGACTTGTGCTTTTGCTACACCATCCTATAGACCGCTCTGGTCAGTAGACCATAAACCTCCATAGGATTGCATAGCAACAGCGCCACTGTCAAATTTCAGGCCAATGCAATACTGCACCTAAAAAAAAAGTTTTGAACAAATCCCTTTAAAAATTAAACTGTCACCTCAAAATAGCTTGATCTTTTAAAATATATAAATAGCTGAAATAATTAGTAATAATTGTTACCTTATGAAATATAAGTATATGCATTCATCTTAATTTGATTTTCACCAGTTCTGTTTTGTCATCTTTCACTGACATACCCCACAATACTTGACAAACTTTGGTTAATGTTTCACTGCATATATTTTTTATTCTTCTCTCTGTAGAAGTCTGTAGGACATAAGGAAAGACAAAAATAGAACCTCTATGGGTCAAATCAGCTGTACAATTTTTATAAAATTAAAGTGTAACTGCCACTTTGTAAAAAACATATGATTTTGAAAGGGCTTTCAAAATCTTTTATCCTATAATATAAAAGGCCAGATGCATGTTTGTCCGATGCAGTCATGCGCATTAGAGACTGCTTGAACGCATAGAATGCTGGGAGGTGTACTTCCAGAACATCTCCCGGCTGTGCGGCCTCCCAGGCGGGCGAGAAGTGTGGACATAGGGGCCGACCGTCCAGAAAGATGTTATTGAGGAAGAAGAGGGCGGCCTGTCTGTGCCAGGAGTCACTGCCCTGTTTCCTTCGGTGGTTTTTGGGAGGGTGAAGGAAGTCCTCTGATGCCCCTGTGGGGCCTGTCACTCCGTATCAGCCGTGGCGAGTTTGGGCAGTCAGTACTGCGCATGACTGCAGAGCCGCCAGTGTTGACCCGTGTACACGGGCTTTAAAACTAGTATTTCTATAAAAGCAATAGTTTATTAGACATTCTATTCCACTTTGTTTGCTTATCAGTTTATGGGTGTAGACATGTTTGACACTACTGACTGGCATGCCTGCCAGATGCTAACATGTCACTCTGTCCTCCATGCCAACTCTTAGCCTGTACAGACTAATTTGCATTAACCCTTTGAGTACCAGAAAGATATATTTCTGTCTCTCAAAGGGTTAACTGAAAAATAAATTAAGCTAAATATCTTATAAACTATTGTCTGAAATAAAACATGGCTAACAAAAAATAGGTTATTTTGAAAGCTCTCTCAAAATCCCCAATAATCCTATATAATAATTCGCTAAATCGTGTGTAACGCACGACATGCGCAGTACACACTGCTGAGTGTGCTGCAGTCATGCGCAGTAGAGGCTGCCCGCGCCACGGCTGATACAGAGCTGGGCGCTCCGAAGGAGCCTCCAGCTCTGTATCAGCCGGGGCACGGGCAGTCTCTACTGCGTGTGACTGCCTCGCGACCGGGTGGCAGTGCCACTGTGGCCCGTGTAACGGGCTGTTCAACTAGTTTGTTATAAATATCAGGTCCACTTTAATCACTTGGAATTTAGAGAAGCAATGCACTGAAGACATCTCTAGCATCCAAGGGGTTAAAAGTCACATTCAAATAATAGGGATCTTATTATTTGGTGTAGATTTGTGCCCCAAAATTGCTCCACTTCCCTCTTTATGCATATGCCCACATGTGTCCAAATTTGAGACATATAAGGAGATGTATAAAACTGGAGTTACAAAGAAAGTGTCTGGAAAAGTGTCTCAAAGCGACATAACTTTATGTATAAACATCTAACGACATTTTGCTAAGTGCTAACTCCAGTTAGCTGACTCTTTTGAAAAGTGGAGTAGAAATGGTCTTGGCCAAATAAAAATTGTGTCCCAGTGTATTTATAAAGAAATTCGCTAATTGCTCCAAAAATAACTCCAGTTTTAGGGATTAAATCATAACGGCAGGTCAAACCTGTTCTTATTGGAAGTATATAAAACCGCTATGTGTGCGAATATATATTTGCAGGTGCGAATATTCGCAGAATATTCTCTGACTATTCTCAGATAGACATATTTATAAACGTGACTTTATTCTTTATAAATATAGGCTTTATGAATTTTAGTGACAATTTAAGAATACACTAAGAAGGCTTTTTATACATCACCCCCATAGACTGTTATTTCTTATGGCAGCGCAAAAAGCCCCTTTAACCCTTTGAGTGCCAGAGAGGTACACAACGCATTGCAAAGCAATGCGTTGCGTACCACTCTGGCACTCAGAGGGTTAAGTGGTAAATAGACGAACATTAAGTCAAGTCTTATTTACCCTTTCCTACATAATAATTTGCTAGGATGTTTGTCAGAAGCCTTCATGTGCAGTAGAGACTGCCTGCGTTGCAGTCATGCGCAGTAGAGACTGCCTGCGTTGCAGTCATGCGCAGTAGAGACTGCTTGCGTTGCAGTCATGCGCAGTACAGACTGCCTGCGTTGCAGTCATGCGCAGTAGAGACTGCCTGCGTTGCAGTCATGCGCAGTAGAGACTGTCTGAATGCTCCGAGGCTGATACAGAGCAGGCAGCTCTGAATTCGAACAGAAGTCCTCTCTGCGCACCTTCCTGGAACCGCTTGGTGAGCAGAGAGGCTCCAGGTACCAGTCGAGGCTGCTGGGTGGCACTGTGGCCCTTGAACACAGGCTTTTAAACTACTTTCTTATAACAAGGCATTTAAGAAGTCAGTTAAACATGAGGCCTGAGACACTTTCCGCTTTTGTGTCAGCCCCCAGTATAATCACATTTTAGTCAATGGGAGCAGTGTTACTCCAGTCCAGGCTTTTGTGCAGGTAATACTTGTGAAATATACCTTCCCACCCATAAAGCTCCATTGAACATGGCTGCTAAGTTCAGATCCTTGGCATACCATAGCAACTGTATACAGGTGCCCAATTGTCAATATCATTGCTGTAAAGTGGGCCTGCAGTAGATAAGAACAGGACGTTGAAATTGTATTAAAAGAACACTAACTCCCAGAGCCAGATTTTCATGTGCAGCATCCCTAGGCTATTTACTCAATTTAGCTAAATATTTCTGCAGAGAAAAACATCCTGCCCTGCATGTATTTGCATACACAGCTTAGTGTTATCAGCAAAGATTGAGACACTACTCTCAGTTCCCACTTGTAGATCACCACTAAACAAATTAAAAAGCATTGGGCCCAGGAATGAACCGTGTGGCACTCCACTTACAACTTTAGACCAACTTGAAAAGGTTCTATTAACAACAACTCTCTGCCATATATTATTTATCCAGTTCTCTATCCATGCACAGATATCACACCCAAAATGAAATCTTTAAATGTATGCAGTAACCTGTTGTCAGGCACAGTAGCAAAGGATTTTGTCAGATCCAAGTATACTACATTGACAGCAATTTCCTTTTCCAAAATGTACTTACCATTTCATAAAATGCAAGTGCATTACTTTGACATGATCTATAAAACCATGCTGGTTCCAACTAATAATAGTCTTGGTCTTCACATAGTTCTGAATACTGTCAGTTAGTAACCTTTTTAATAGTATACCACTATGGAAGCCAAGCTCTCAGGTCTACAACTTACTGGTTTAGATCTTGCTCCCATTTTGAATAATGGCTCTGTCCACAGCCACAACTCAAAATGTGGTTGCGGCATCAACTAAAAAATATGCTCTATGCAGTTGTCTACTCTGCCTAGTGGTAAATATGCTAACATCTTTTAATAATTAATCCACACTTATCTTAAAGGAGAAGTAACATCTCCTAATATTCCTCCATTTACATTATTTGGATTAGAAAATCCTAATGGCTACTATGATTTTGCAATAATACGTTTGCTCAAGAGATAAAATCTGAAGTCAGTCCTAGATGTCATGTCACAGTAGGCAGACATGTTGGTTGCTTGCAGTTTTTGCTGACTGAAGAGAAAGAAAGTGCAAGCCTATCTAACTCTTTAAGGACCAGAAGGATGTAAAATGCATTAAGAAGCAATGGGCAGAGTTTCTGTTCTGTGGTTCTGCTAGCTACTGTCATGTTCACCTGCTTGGACAGAAATGATTGAAAATGTTATCCCTTGAATCAAGAAACAACAAAAAAATTAAGACACACCATTAAGATTTTCTGGCCATAGTAAGAAAAGTGGAGGATTATTATTAGGAGGTGTTCCTTCTCCTTTAATCTGGGCTGAAAGCCTAATGGACATTCTGAATCAATTATGCTTGGATTGTTTCCTAAAAATGAATTTTAATTAGTACTGAATATCATATCTATGGAGGCAGAGATGAATCTCTTTTGCAAGACTCTATTATTTCAAATCTTCATTCCTTCCTGAGAAAACATCAGGGGGGAAATTGGGGATATATATACATATATACATATATAGTAGTGGTGGATGCATTCTACACCAGATGATTTACAGGGTGCAGGTTAAATAATAATACAGAAACAGGCTGAAAACAACCCCTACTGCACTTGATAAAAGCCGATACAGTGCTTATTTTGATGTTCACCGTGTTGGTCTTGGGAAAGGTGACAAACACTGAAACACTGACCTTTGATAAACACTGTATCTGCTCTCTTCACCTAAAATTAAGTTCTTCTATTTGTAGAATATATATACATATATATATATATATATATATATATATATATATATATATATATACAATCATCATCTTTAGCTGTTGCTAATCCACTTCCTCAGTAAGCCTCCAACAATTTAGGTAATCTGGCTTTTGTTGCCAATATGTTCCAACAAATTTGGTAATTTCATCTACCCATCTTACCATTGGTCGTCTTCTTGAGCATTTAGTATCGAGTGGAATCCTTTCCAAAATGTGTTTGTTTCATCTGCTGTCAGGTCTTTCTGCTACATGGACTGCCCATTTCTATTTCAGGCGCACCTTTGTTTGCTGATGATCCATGTACACATTCTTCGGTTTCTGAGTAAGCGTGAGAGCGTGTGTAAGCATGTGAGAGGGTATGTGTGCATGAGCATGTTTTTTGCTTCATGAGTATTGCGTTTTGCATATGGCATTTTGAGCATAACATTTTCATTTTTCACGTAATATATAGTGTTTTACATATAATATTTTGTGTAAAGCATATTGCATTTTGCATATAGCATATAGTGTTTTGCGTATAGCATTTTGCGAATACCTTAGTCTGTATGACATTTTTCGTATTACATTTGCATATAGCATTTTGTGCATATCATATAGCATTTTGTGTATTGTGTTTTGCTGATGCCATTTTGCATATAGCATATATCACTTTGTTTATAGCATATGGCGTTTTGCATATACCTTATTGTGTATATCATCTTGTTTATATCATTTAGTGTAAAACATTTTGCTCATAGCATATAACGGTTTGCATATATAGCAAATAGAGCCTTGCATATTGCGTTTTGCGTAAAACATTTTGCGCATAACATTTTGCGTACAGCATTTAATACGTACAATGTATTGTGTATAGCATTTTGCATACGCTATTCTGTGCATAGAGTTTTGCGTAGAGAGGTTTGCTTATTGCTTTGTGCATACAACATTTTTCGTAAAGAATTTTGTGTATAACAGTGTGCAATACAGTGTATTGCGCATAACAATTTGCTCACAGTGTTTTGTATTTTGCATATATCGTTTTGCATATAGATGTTTGCGTATGTTGTTTTGCGTATACCATTTTGCACATAGTGTTTTGATTATAACATATTGTGTTTTGTATATAGAAGGTAAAGTGTTTTGCACATTACATACAGCGTGTTGTGTACAATGTTTTTGCTTATAGAGTTTTGCTTACTGCATTTTGCGTATATATAGAGTATTGCATATAGCATTTTGCATATAGCAGTTTGCTTATAATGGTTTGCATACAGCGTTTTGCATATATTGTATACTGTATTGAGTATGATGTTTTGAGAATAGCGTTTCACATATTGTTTGTGTATTGTGCATATTGTGGGTAGGTGGGCTTTTTGTGTACATTATGTGTGTATTATGTGTGATCGTGTGTGTATTGTGTTTAGTCTATGTGTTGTGTGTATTGTGTGTTTTGTATGTATTGTCTGTGTATATGTATTGCTTGTACGTATATTGTCTTTGTATATGTGTATTGTGTGTGCATTATTTGTGTGCTGTGCATATTGTGTGTACTGTGTGTATTGTGTTTGTTGTGTGTGTTTGTGTATTCCGTTTGTTGTGCACGTGTGAGTATTGTGTGTGTTGTGAGCATGTGTCCACTCTGTGTGCTGTACGTATACAGTGTATTGTGTGTGTGTATGTTGTGAGTGTGTGTACTCTGTATGTGTTGTGTGCAAAGTGTTTGTTGTGTGTGATTGAGTATTGCATGTGCTGTGTTTATGTGTGTATTTTGTGTGTTGCGAGGTGTTTGTGTTTTTTGCGTGAGTGTGTGCATGTGTCTATTGTGTGCATGTGTGAATTGCATGTGCGTGTGTTGTGGGTGGGTGTATTGTGCATGTTTATTGCATGTGTGTTGTGTGTGTTTCTGTTTTTCACAAGCGTGTGCACATTGCATGTGCATTGTTTGTGTGTGTGTGTATGTTTTGCATGTGTGTGTTGTACATGTGTGTATTGTAGATAGAAGAAATCAGAGATGCTCATCTAGGCTCATGAGCTTGCAAGGGTATGCAAAAGCTCACTGGGACTATGTCCTCACTTTCAGGATGCAGTGTCTTTTAACTCACAAACGTCATACAAAGAGAAGAAATAATCTGAAGCATATCATACAGATCCTGCCAAAATGATAGTCCAGCCAGAAAATGCCAGACAATTTTTCTCTGAACAAGGGAAGCAGCTAACCCCCAGATGTACTTTCAGCCTTGTTGGGCCTCGTCGAAGAGGTGCAGCTGATCCCTCTAGGCACTTGTGAGCAAGGGGTCCATGTCTGGATTCCCCCGTTACCCCTAGGGTGACTAACCTTAAGTGCAACTTGTATACAGATAGAAGTCAGAGATGCTCAGCTAGTCTCATGAGCTTGCAAGGGTATGTAAAAGCTTACTGGAACTATGGCCTCACGCCCAGGGTACAATCTCTTTTAGCTCACGAATGCCATACACAGAGAAAAATATTCTGAAGCAAATCATACAGATCCTTCAAATATGACAGTCCAGCCACAAAATGCCAGACAATTCTTCTCTGTACAAGGGAAGCAACTAACCCCAGACGTACGTTTCTGCCTTGTTTGGCCTCGTCGGTGAGGTGCAATTGACCCTTCAAGGCACTTGTGAGCAAGGGGTCAACATCTGGATTCCCCCATTACACTTAGGGTGACTAACCATAAGAGCAATTTGCATATAGATAGAAGAAGTCATAGATGCCAAACTAGGCTCACAAGCTATCAAGGGTATGCAAAAAGCTCACCGGGTCTATGTCCTCGCACCCAGGGTGCAATCTCTTTTAGCTCACAAATGCCATATACAGAGAAGGAATATTCTGAAGCATATCATACAGGTCCTGCCAAAATTATAGTTCCGCCACAAAATGCCGGACAGTTCTTCCCTGTACAAGGGAAGCAGCAAACCCCAGATGTACGTTTCGGCTTTGTCGTGTCTCATCAGCTAGGTACAGCTGATCCCTCTAGGCACTTGTGAGCAAGGTGTCAATGTCTGGATTCACCCATTACCCTTAGGGTGACTAGCCCTAAGAGCAATTTGCATATAGATATAAGAATTCCGAGATGCTCATCTAGACTCATGAACTTACAAGGGTATGTAAAAGCTCCTTGGGACTATGTCCTCAAGCCCAGGGCACAATCTCTTTTAGATCACAAATACCATACACAGAGAAGAAACATTCTGAAGCATGTCATACAGGTTCTGCCAACATGACAGTCCAGCCACAAAATGCCAGACAACTCTCCTCTGAGCAAGGAAAGCCACTAACTAAGATATACATTACTGCCTTGTTGGGCCTCATCAGTGAGGTGCAGCTGATCCCTCTAGGCCCTTGTGAGCAAGGGGTCCACATCTGGATTCCCCATTACCCTTAGGGTGACTAACCTTAAAAGCAATTTGCTTATAGGTAGAAGAAGTCAGAGATGCTCAGCTAGACTCATGAGCTTGTAAGGATATGCAAAAACTCACTGGGACTATGTCCTCGGGGCCTGAGTGTAATCTCTTTTAGCTCACAATTACCATACACAGAAAAAAAAATATTCTGAAGCATATCATTCAGGTCCTGCCAAAATGACAATTCTTCTCTGAACAAGGGAAGCAACTAATCCCAAACGTACATTTTTGCCATTTTGGGCCACATCAGTGAGGCGCAGCTGATCTCTCTAAGCACTTGTGAGTCATGTCTGGATTCCCCCATTAACCTTAGAGTAACTAACCCTAAGACCAATTTGAAAAGAGAAGTAGTCAAAGATGCTCAACAAGGTTCATGAACTTGCAGGGTATGCAAAAGGTTACTTGGACTGCACCCTTACACCCAGGGTGCAGTCTTTCCTAGCTCACAAATACACTACACAGAGAAGAAATATTCTGAAGCATATTATACAGATCCTGCCAAAACAATTGTCGAGACAAAAAATGCCAGACAATTCTTCTCTGAATAAGAGAAGCAGCTAGCCCCCAACAGTACATTTTAGACTTGTCAGTGAGGTGCAGCTGATCCCTCTAGGGCACTTATAAGCAAGGGGTCACGTCTGGATTCCCCCATTACTCTTATGGTTACTAACCCTAAGAGCAATTTGCATATAATAGAAGAAGTCAGAGATGCTCAAGCATCTCTGATTTCTTCTATTTCCATGTGTGTATTGTGTGTGTGTGTGTGTTTTGTGTGTTGTGTGTGGTGGTGTATTGTGTGTGAGTATGTGTTTTGTATTGTGTGCATGTGTGTTGTCGACATGTGTATATTGTCTGTGTGTGTTTGTAACGGTTTTATGGATACTCAGACACAGTAGGTTTAGATAAAACACAGTTTTATTGAAAAACCACAGAATAATAATAACCCTCATGGGTCCAGTAATATATGTACACAATATAGTACTGACACAGGTCAGGTTACAGTAATCAATACCCACACGGGTCCAGTATATATATATAACAGCAACAATATAATACTGACACAGGTCAGGTATAGTTTGTGTGATTCCCAAACGAGACAGCAATGAAATGGTTACTATTAGGCCAGGAAGACTGACAGACCCTAATAGCGCAAGGCCCACAAGACTCTCACTCTGCAGAGAGTGACAGAATAGCGAGTAATGCCACAGGAGAAAATGGAGGCCCAGGACAAGCGGTAGACTGCCATAACAGTAACGGGGACTGCAACTGTAGGCACAGAGGAACACCCGACGGAGACTGCAATGACTGTAACCCGGTGGAATATGGCACCAACCCCGAAGGGGTTAACGAACACTCAGACCTAGGGTCGACTGCCAGATAGAGGGAGCAGCCTGAGGTGCCCAGGGTTAGACCAACCTCAGCTTGCAGCAGTAAAAGGTCAAGTGTACCGTGGTGCAACCAGATGGATCTACCACACTGGGGTGTCGCCCATGCGACACAATAAGTGACTGGGTCACAGTAACAAGACTGCCTGAGCAGAAACAAGGCAACAAAGGATCTGTCCGTAGACAGAGAGGACACCGAGAGAGGACACCGGATGACAGCCCCAAGCCGGATACCAGATGGGACCGCAGGCAGGCCCTGATACACGGAACAATGTTCGCCAAAACAGGTTCGGACACAGAACAGGAACTTCAGCCAGGCCGGGTCGGTACACAGAGCAGGAATGTCAGCCAATCCGAGTCGGTACACAGAGCAGGAACGTTAGCTGGGCCAGGTTGATACACAGAGCAGGAACGTCAGCCAATCAGAGTTGGTACACAGAACAGGAACGTCAGCCAGGCCGGGTCACTGCACAGAGCAGGAACGTCAGCCAATCCGGGTCAGTACACAGAGCAGGAATGTATACAGCAGAGTAGTCAGGCAGTCCGGGTCATACACAGAGATCACACGATTAACTGGAACAAGCGCTGGCAACGGAAACACCACGAAAGGACACTGTACAAGGCCCAGTATTTAAGGACAAAGACTGGGCAGGGCAAAGCCACACCAACCAAAAAGAGGCAACAGGAAGTAAAATTGACAGAAAAACAAATGTTGTGACGAGCACCTATCGAGAATGAACAAGATAAAGTGTCTTGTTCTTGGGCACAGTGACTCCTCAGTGGTGCTACAAGTCATGTTTTCCACTCCCATGTGCCATTGCAAAGAGGAAATTTCCATATTCATATCAGACTGGTCCCACCCTCAGACATTCCAGCTCTGAAATGTCAAGCAAGTCCTCCCCGCACGAGAGAATCAGCAAAACCACAGACGTACGTTTCGGCCTATGTGGGCCTCGTCGGTGTGGTGCAGCTGATTCCCTCTAGGCATATGGAGAGCAAGGGCCCATGCCTGGGATCCCCTTCCACTTAGGGAGACAAAAAGCAAATGTTGTGACAAGCACCCATCGAGAACGAACAAGATAAAGTGTCTCGTTCTTGGGCATAGTGACCCCTCAGTGCTGCTACAAGTCACATTTTCCACTCCCATGTGCCATTGCAGAGAGGAAATTTCCATATTCATATCAGACTGGTCCCACCCTCAGACAGTCCAGCTCCAAAATGTCAGGCAAGTCCTCCCCGCAAGAGAGAATCAGCAAAACCACAGACGTATGTTTTGGCCTATGTGGCTTCGTCGGTGTGGTGCAGCTGATTCCCTCTAGGCACATGGAGAGCAAGGGCCCATGCCTGGGATCGCCTTCCACTTAGGGAGACAAAAACAAATGTTGTGATGAGCACCCATCGAGAACGAACAAGATAAAGTGTCTTGTACTTGGGCATAGTGACCCCTCAGTGGTGCTACAAGTCACGTTTTTCACTCCCATGTACCATTGCAGAGAAGAAATTTCCATATTCATATCAGATTGGTCCCACCCTCAGACAGACCAGCTCTGAAATGTCAGGCAAGTCCTCCTCTCATAAGAGAACCAGCAAAACCACAGATGTACATTTCGGCCTATGTGGGCCTTGTCGGTGTGGTGCAGCTGATTCCCTCTAGGCACATGGAGAGCAAGGGCCCATGCCTGGGATCCCCTTCCACTTAGGGAGACAAAAAACAAATGTTGTGACGAGCACCCATTGAGAACAAACAAGATAAAGTGTCTTGTTCATGCGCACAGTGACCCCCTCAGTGGTGCTACAAGTCACGTTTTCCACTCCTATGTGCCATTGCAGAGAGGAAATTTCCATATTCATATCAGACTGGTCCCACCCTCAAACAGTCCAGCTCCGAAATGTCAGGCAAGTCCTCCCTGCACGAGAGAATCAGCAAAACCACAGATGTACGTTTCGGCCTATGTGGGCCTCGTCGGTGTGGTGCAGCTGATTCCCTCTAGGCACATGGAGAGCAAGTGTGTGTACTGTGTGCAGGTGTGTGTTGTAGGTGCGTGTTTTGTGTATTGCATGTATGTAATGTGTGTGTTGTGCGCATGTGTATTGACTGTGTGTGTGTTTATAGTCTGGGTATGTGTATTGTCTGTTTGTGTTTTGCATATGTATTTCATGTGTGTATTGTGTGTGTGTGTTGTACGTGTGTGTAATGTGTGTGTGTTTGTTGCATGTGTTGTATGTAGTGTAGTTTGTGAGTGTGTGTATTGAAGGTCCCTGAAATTCCCTGAAATTCCTTGCAGAGATTTTCACAAATTTGACAAGGGGTCGATATGTCATGTTTTTTTTTTTTGGAAGAGGAGATAGTGGGGGAGGACCAAATCCTTGTCCTGTCAAAAATCACACCCTGGTATGTCCTGGATAGGCAGTATAAAAATGATTTGAATATCTTCTCCTTACTGCTGCCCCTGGGTGTGTATGCCAGGCAAGCAGGTTTATTTTTTATATATATATATATATATATATATATATATATATATATATATATATATATATAGTACTATATAATGTACTATATGTAATGTACTATATGGCCTAGTCTTATGATGCAAATATACAGGTCAACATTTTAGTCCAACCAAGGACCTTTATGAACATATATATATATATATATATATATATATATATATGTACTGTGCAGATGTCTTAGGTAGGAGTGACCTCTCCTGCCCACCACCTGCTAAGCACAGTCTCTGTTCACTACCCCTCATTCAGCTGACTGCCCAATTATGCGTTTGTAACCTGGGCCCAGAAGTGACAGGGTTATGAATATATAGTTTATGTCCTAGACCTACTGGAACCGCAGGATTCTATAGCTTTATGCACAATAGTACCCAAGACACCTCTATTCTGTGCTTTGCTCCATCTTGTTGTATGATGTGATGGTGACCAGCTGTGTATAGACTGGATCCTCAAGTACTTTTCTTATTACAAAGGTCCCTGGCCCAAGAAACACTCCATATTTCTATATGCTCATACTAGGTGCCCTCATTGGATCCCAACAGCCACAGGGCAGGCCTGCATAGCTTTACTTGAATGTGATGTGCAATGCCATGGAGACCTGCAAAATAATAGACTGGTTATATGTGATGTCTAGGCATTACCAGAGATACCAGCACTATTCTTTTTACTTTTGCCATTACACACTAACAGAGCCCAACATCCGTATGATGATTTAGCATCTCACTAAGAAGTGTTGCAATGCGATGAAGACTCGCTATTCATTGGTACAGGTCCTGATAGAGTATTATATGTTTGATCATATTTGGTAGTGATCTGGCCTTTCTCAATATGTATCTTTTTAATATACCCTGTGTTATTTGCACTAGTAGATTAGTATGGATGTTCACTTTTGTTGATGATTATGTCTTTTGATTCTTTTATATATTTTTATACTTATATCTGACAGGAGTGATTCAATTTGAAAAGACCACTGGACATTTAAAGGGGATTGGGAGCACTGTATTGGCATATTCAGAAAAGTCCCACTAGGGATTGAAATATTGACATCAAATAAATGACCATCTTTTGATGTTTAAAGAACACCTGATTTTTGCTAATTCTGCATGTTCATTTGTAAACAACAAGAAAGTCCCTACTGAGCCAACCCAATACAAAATCTCTCTTCTATCACATATGTATGTTATGCTACATTGTATTTTTTTGATTATTTGGTCTTACTTTCTTATGTGTGATGGCACATGACAGCACAAGGATGAAGGTTTTATGACCAACCAGAACCCATTTTTTTACACCTACCTTACACTGCTCACACTGTATTTATGTGTCTCCATATTTTGCATTGCATCTCTGTGTTACTCTTTCTGTATGTCAGTGTATGTGTGCGAGTTTCTAAGTGTGTGTATGTCTCTCATTCTCTGTATATGTTTGTTGCATGCATGTCTGTCTATCACCGTGTCTGTGTCCCCCTCTGTTTGTCTGTGTGTATGTGTGTTTGCACATGTATCTTGGCTATGTGTGTGCATGTCCGTTGCATGTGTATGTTGCATGTGTGTGTGCATGTCTGCTGCATGTGTGTATCTTTCACTGTGTCTATGTGTCTGCCTGTGTGTTGCATATGTCTGTGTGTGTATTAGTGTGTGTGCATTTCACACAGCCCAACCATCTTAACATGATGGGCAATGCCATCTCACATTGCTAGTATATATATATATATATATATATATATACCTATACCCTTACATTATTCCTTGGATCTTTCCTGGGGCCACTTCTCTTTTCCTTCTATACCCTCTAACTTAGTCACCTTATTTAATCTCTTGGCATTAATTATCATCTGTATGTCAATTACACAAGTCTACCTCTCTTCTCCTGACCTCAGTCTGGCTGGATGACCCATTACCACCTTAAACTCAATATGACTAGGACAAGACCTGTTGTATTTCCTCCTAAACCCCATCCCCATCTTGTCATTTCTTCCTGAAAAATATTGCCCAGATATGAACCTTCCTCTGTATGTCAACTGCAAAAACTCATACATAGGCCCTCAATCAATCTAGGTTAGATTATTGCAACATTCTAATCTCTGGCCTGCCTCTCATTTTTCTCCACCTCAATCTGTTCTCAATTCAGCTGCAAGAATAACTACCCTTGTTCAAAGATACCTTCTCTCCAATATGCTCCTGAAATCCCTATCTCTCTCCCTGCACCATTCTTTCCTTACACAACTTGAGCAATTTTCATTGGCTGCCACTTGACTTTGGAATGCCCTCCCTATCACCATTTGGCAATCATCTAGACTCATTTTCAACCATTTCCCTAAACCCACCTGCTCAAGGAAGCATCTCAGTAACAATATACACTGTGTGCACACTGATAGTCACATCAAAATCATTCTGCACTTCCGTTACTGAAGCCTTGCACTTGCCCTTATGATCCTCTTCCCTACTGGCCCATTCTCAGTCCTATCTAGTTTAAGCTGATTGGGTGAGCAGCCAATTAGGAGCAAGGGAAGGAATATTTAGTGAGATGAGCAGCACTAATAAAGTTAGTTCCTCAAGAAGGAATGAAAGATTTGCCCCTTCACCCTTTTTGTAATGACAATGCAATTACTAATATCAATGTTTGAATAATATCATGTTTGTAATGTTTATTTGTTTAATCTATCATTTCAAAATTTTAGCTGATTTAATTGAGGGAGTATCACCTATCTTGCTCATTTAAAAGAATGGGGTGGATGTTATACGGACTATTTAAATGCGAATGACTCCTGCTGTATAGGTGGAGTTATGCTTATGGATTCATGAGTAAGATCTTACAAAACCTAATCATTTATTTAATGTTAATGCTTGGTTTAATAAAGTTAATCAAAACCCTAATAAAATTGGTTGCTTTTCCCCAACATTTAAAATAATTGAAGAACAGTGTCTTTTGTATTTATCTTTTAAACTGATACAAATGTTATACTGCTGGTTCCATGGGGATTTGACATTATAACCAATGTTTCTTACTGAACAACCTGTGACTCTGGGCTAGGCCTTAGTAAGAAGTAGTAAACATTAGTAGAAATTGTAAATGGATTTTTTTTATACATAGAGAAGTAGAAAACACTAGTATAAATATTTATCCAAGGCTGATTTATATCTTCTTTTATCCCATAGTGAATGTGAGAAACAAGATGATTTGTCTTGTTTTACCTTCTGTACATGAAAACATGATGTGTACTTTTTCAGTTGGCATACTGTGCATTACTGCAAATACTTCTTGCTTGCCAAGCTACCCAGCTAACCTCTAGAAAACTTACTACATTGGAGCAACAGATTGTCAAAAAAAGCAGTCGGAAATTTTGGGACATATTCCAAGTATTAAGATGTTTACCACAGCAACTAAGCTACAACATCATAAAAACTCTCCACAACATGTCCGACCTGTGGGGCCTTTCCCCAGGTATATCTGGATCCACCACGATACCCCAGAAGACAGTCTGGACAAAGCATGTTATAAAATCTGGAAACTAGACCAAAACTTGCCAGAAGGGATGAAATCCAAAAATCCAGACCAGCTTGCAGAAGAAATCCAGAATTATGAGGAGACTGAAACTCAGAAAAGGTGAGAACTTTTTTATAGCAATGTACTTCAAATATAGCAACAATTGCCTGTCTCTCAAATAGCAATTTATGCTAGGAATGTTTCAAAAGTCTTAATTTAAATAAACTTGTTTTATTTGTTAACTGTTGGAAATATCCAAAGTCACCTATCAAATATTCTTTTTCATCTATTTTGAAGAAAAGTTTAATGTATTAATGAAAAGTAGTGCAATCCTGGAGTAAACCAACTGCACTATAGTCAACTGATGCAATGCATTGGAGACTGTTCTATTATCCAAGGGGTTAAAATCCTCATTTAAATCAAAGTGAATTTTTGTTGTTTCCTATGGCTCAGTTGGTTTGTCCCAGAATTGCTCCAAGTTTTTCTTAGTACATTATTCTCAGTGAAACATGCATTATGCTTCTGCACCTCATTTTAGATTACACCTGGAAGGTCAACCACTTGTCATCTAGTCTTTGTTGAGCCGTCAGAAGTTGATGACATTTGCAATCCAACGACAGAGGGCTGCAGGTTTCCCATCCTGGGATTAGACTATCTTCTGCCATTTGAAATTAAACCCATTGTGGTCTATCAACTGTTTTCTGTTAGATTATCCTTCAAATAAAAATATTTGTAACCTGTTGGTTTTCCGAACCTTTTTAGTATGTTAAAGGTTGTGGCCAATATTTTCCTGGATAACATGATCAGCTCCTTAAGACTTGGACATTTTGCTTAACCTATAGGTTTCTCGATCTTCTGCCAGGGTTCTACTATCATTGTAATGTTATTATTCTTCTTGATTGTCTTATGAACAGACCTTTTCAACCATTTAGCCCTAGTCCTTCCTTGGTAGACTTATACTTCCCTTATTCCTTTTCACTGTTCCTTTCAGTCATAACCTGTACTTTTTCTTCCCTTCACCCTGTTCTTTACCCTCCTTAGCTTCCTCTCATTATTATTATTATTATTATTCTTTATTTATATAGCGCCAATTAATTCCGCAGCACTTTACAATTGGGAATAGACATACAGAAGTATTAACTAGTACAATCAAATGTGGAGACAGAAGGATCATAGGGCCCTGCTCCTGAGAGCTTACAGTCTAGAGGTCTTTCAGTCCGTTTTACAAAAGAGATGCTTGGCATATGTGATTTCATGTCATCTGTTCTGATCTTTCTTCTTATCCTTCTGTAAAACTAAAAATTTAAATAAAAAAGTTTGATAAAAATGAATGGAGATGAGGGATCATGTAGTGCTCCCTCCCCATTCTCTAAAATTGTACATTATTTTACACTTAACATGATGAGTTGCAAGATATATTTGCACATTACATTGCACAGTGTTGCAGTGTTCAAATAGTAAAAAAAGCCAAACACAGGCAGAGGTGGATTTACCATAAAGGAACAGCCAAACCTTAAAGGTCATTATCTCTGAAAAATGAATAGGGTTCATTCCCTCTTACATATCATGCACACCTAGTTAGAATTTGTAAAGATTATTTCTTAGGTACATTATTTTAAAAGTGACTTTTGTTTTCAGCTGTATATCACATTTTAAGCCCACTTTGTTTATAACCATTTCAGTTCCAGAGGAGTATCCAGTGCATTGTGAAACAATGCATTGAATACCCATCTGGCACTGAAAAGGTAATACATGTGATAAGGGCAATGTATAGCATGATTTAGGTAAACAAAAAAACAAGAGAAAAGTGTTTCAGTTAAAACTGACAGAGTTCTCATCCTATATAATAATTTGCTAAGTATGTTTGTCAGAAGCCGTCATGTGCAGTGGAGATGGCTGCGCATGCTGCAGTCATGTGCAGTAGAGACTGCCCACTCCGCTGCTGATAACGGAGCTGGGCGCTCCAAATTCAGACCGTAGTCCTCTCTGTGCACCTTCCTGGGACCCTTGCGCAGAGAGAACTCTAGTCTTAATTCGGAGCGCCTGGTGCGTTATCAGCCACGCCGCGTTTGGGCAGTCAGTACTGTACCTGACTGCAGCGTGGCCAACAGGATCCAGTCACAAGCCAAGGTTGCTGGGTGGCACTGTGGCCCGTGTACACGGGCTTTTCAACTAGTCATATAATAATTAGCTGTTTATGGTTTTATCAGTTTATTAACAGGGCTGGCCAAAAGTGCCCACTTTTACCTTTTATTTTGAAAGATTTTAGAATGTTCTCACCAAAGATATAAGTCAAGATAAATGAGCCACTAATTAACACACTTGTCCTTGAAGGGAAGTCATTGAAATGGAACGAGTACCTTGTGACTTTTAAAATGACCTATACGTTATATTATCCTTTTTTATTCAAAATAATAATTTGAGAAATGTATCTTTATGTACTAGTCAGTTTGTATGAGCTAGAAAGTACTGGCTAATAACAGTCCAAATTGCCCTCCCTATCAATTGCCATTACCTTATACTCTTCACTCATTGGGTAAAAATACATTTAGTCATTGTTTTCTCAATATAAAGAGATATCTTATGAACCACTTTTCTCCGGTTACAAAAATAAATATTAGGGTGAAAGAACACAAGGAACTGGAGGGTGAGAGGGAGAGCAGTGCAGAACCAGAGCCAGTACTGTCTAATGCCCCCTTGTCTAAAATGGGTTTATATCCCCTAGGATGTTAGATCTCATCAGATTGTGAAACAAGTCCTCTCTGAACTCCCAGCATGTTATCAACTCCTTATTAATCAATTGTCATTAAATATGTTACCTATTCAATTGTTAGTCCCAGAATTAATCTATTTTTTTCAGACATACGGCTCTGTGGCTTCTACAGGTTAATAAGTTCCTAGACTTTGTGGGGCTTCTTTGCTGAGGGCATGGCCATCCACATCATCAGCAGCTTCACTAAAACTGCTAAGGATATTGATTTCCAATTTCTCTGTGTACTAGCAGTTAAGGTATTTCTACTGGGGACTGAAGAACATCTTATCAGTAGTCTTCAGTCCCTGGTAGTCCCCTGCCACTGGAGAAATCCCGTTGCATAAATTATTTAATCATATGTGCACGTAATGATGTCATTTATGTGCAGGGAACCCATTAGATCTTCAGGTTTTATTTTTAAGGTACAAGTAAAGGCTGGCAGGCTCTATAAGAGCCTATATCTCAGCATCATTAGTACTATTCTCACGGGAATTCCCCTCTTTCATATCATGGTAGCTTAATTATTTCAATGCTGGGTGATTTTGTGATCTTCCAGCATTGTACACTCATAAAAAAAAGTTGAAGCATGGGGGACATGAGCTCTAAAAGAGCTCTGATATTGGTACCCCGTGTACCAGAAGAGAATGGGTCTACCCTTTTGTAAAAGAAGGGAGTCCTCTATTTCAA
The DNA here is from genome assembly GCA_037306005.1 of Rhinophrynus dorsalis. NCBI lineage: Eukaryota > Metazoa > Chordata > Amphibia > Anura > Rhinophrynidae > Rhinophrynus > Rhinophrynus dorsalis. Next base: position 299,678,763 of record CM074719.1, on the reverse strand, counting down.
ACAAGAGCAGTCTCCAATAATTATACGTTGGGTGATCTAAAATTGAGTTTGTCAGTGTGAACCTATCTATTATACATTTTTTCTTTAGTTCCATCTTCTGAAAACATTTTTGTGCACTGAGTTAGGGGTAGAAAGCAGGTGACGCCCTCATTTGATGCAGTGGGTTGTCTTCTTTCTAAAATAACTTGTCTTCGTATCTGTAAAAAACAAACAGACAAGAAAACTGATATTTAACTGGAGACTACTAGCTACCTAACTTAATAAGGTATTCCATGGTTTTCAGCAAATTCCATATATCTGAAAGAGTGTAAAAGGGAAAACAATATATTTTTCTCTATAATACCATCTTTGTCGATCTCATGGTAAACCAGCCTTGTGATAGAAATGCAAATAATCAGTTTGTTTACATTTAAAAACAGATATATAATAGGATTATATTTGCTTATTCCTGATTTGTTTATTCTTGAAATGTAAAATGGTGCAAAATGTAAACAAAAAAAAAATATTGTTAGTTTTTATATGAAAGGTATAAAAAGGCAATTTTCTTTTAGATAGGTGAGTTAATACTAAAATTAGAACCATAAGCAATTGTTAGTGGAACCTATAAAAATACACTCCAGGATACCTGTTTGTCATTCACTTTATTGGAATTTCAATTAAAAAACATTTAGTTTGCATTCTGGGTAACATTTTTGGTCATGTTAGGGGATATTCATACATCAATGGTATCAGTGCAGGGTCTCCTAAAAAAGTTATTACATGAGTGGGTTTTACAAAGAAGAGCACTGAAGATTGTAACTTGACTAAATTACAGCAAATGTGTGAAAGCATACTTAGCATTGGTTATGAAAAGGCTTAGCACCGAAGTGGTTAAGGAATGGTAGTGTGATTCTAGGGCAAACCAATTGCACCATAGGGAACAAAAAAAATTGGATAGTTTGAGAACACAACAGGTAGCTTCTTAGACAAGAAATTAGGGCGAAAATTAAATATATTATAGGGTAAAATTCACCAACAGTGTACTGAGTAATGTTTGAGCTAAAGGCAACCCAAACCTTACAATAGATGACAATGATAAATTTATACTGCATTCATTTTTCCGACAAAAAAAATTGGTGTGTAAAAACAGAAGAATTTATTACGTTTCAATGTAAGAGTCAAACAATGTATACTGGGACATTACAATGACTCTTGAAGCCTGACCAGTTGATGCCATTCTCATCTCCAAGTCAACGAGTTTTCTCGTTCACCACACCTGATCATGACTTTGGAGTCAGTACCGCTTACTCCATGAAATTTTAAAAATTTAATTTACAAATTGACAAAAGGGAGCAATAATAAGCCAATCCTGTGAATGCAATTAAATCTACACATAATGATTAGATAGCCCCAGCTTTCATTTATAAAACTGCATAAAGTAAGACCTCAGTGAATGAAGTCACTACACAGGCTCACAAATACCACACTTCTATTTATCATTACCTCCAAAGTTTTAAATTACTGGAAGATTCAGAAAAGCCTCGACAAAGGGTAAAGTATAATAAAAATTGTATAGACCATTAGCAAACAAAAAGGGATATAAGATGCCAAACATGGAAGCACAAATATTCAATCAGCCATTAAAGTAAAAAATAATAACATCATAAATAAGTAGATAGACCTCAATCCTTAAATGACACACACTCAAAATGAAATCTCAAAATTAAGATTGAATTAATCAATTAAGATAGAATAATTAAAATTAATAAAATAATATAATCATATAAAGATGCACAGAAACAAAGTCTTATTAACAGAAAATCCATATAAACTCTGACTATAATCTGAGTTTGTCTGGTCAATCAAAGAGTTAATATAACCAATTATATAACTGGAGTATTCTTGACATAATATCTCTGTCAATTGGTCTCACAACATAGTGCAGATAAAAAGCAGAAAATGACAAAAGATATACATATCAAACATCATATTCTTTATTGAGACCTGAAGGATAACAGGTACCTAATGTAAAAATCCAAAAACCTCTCGACATGAAAGGAGCCTATGAGCATCTCCTTCTTTAATCCCTAGGCTAACTCTCTCTATACCCTGTATGACATTTGTATTTAAGCTTCTAGCATGAAATTGGTCCAAATTATGTCAGTTTATACGCCTCAGGTGCAACTGTTAAACTGTTTCATCAACAAACCCAGGATTTGTGTGAAAGGTTTTTGTATAGGGGCTATCCAAAATGAATGTTGAACAGGGTACTTGATATGGCTAAATCAAGAGATAGATATGTTAAAATGTATTTATGATCATAGTTGGAAAAATTAATCATGATTCCTTGAGTGATCATGTTAGTTTTAGCAAATAATAAAGTTTAATGAGATTAAAAAGATCCTGATGAAGCATATACAAATGTTAATTGAGGATGAGAGACTTCAAAGGGTATTTTCTAGTGGTTGTAAGTGTACTCCAAAGAAAACACCCACCATTGGTAACAAAGTGTCACCTAGCTTATTTGTCAGAGAGAGATGTAAACAGATAGGCACCTGGATATCCATGTTTGGTGTATGCAAATATAGTAGCACTAGATTTCTAAATTATTTAGTTCTTATATGACTAATTAGGATTAAAATGTGAGGTCTTATACTAATTGTGCGACAAGGAATGTTATTTATTTACTCCCTTGTTGAGCTTGTAGATTGCAATATGTTGGCAAGACCATTAGAACTCGAGTTGTGTTTCAAATTTTTACGTTAGGTACTTGTTATCCTTCAGGTCTCAATAAATAATATGATGTTTCTTGCTATGCATAATATCACTGTTAATTTTGACATTTTTTGTAATTTTTTGCTTTTATTATTGATTTTGTATTGGAATTAGTGATTGATTCGCAATAATTTTGTTAGTTTATTTTTACCCCTCTTTTTTATTTATTTTTGTTCTTTAGTTTGTTTTTGTACATGTTTTATTTTTATTCTTCTGTTGAGCAGCATTAGTGTGAATCCAATTGATAGAAATATTATGTCAAGAATCTTTGTAGAGTAAATACTCCTGTTATCTAATTGCTTAAACCCTTAAGGAACATGTGACGTGCTATGACCGTCTTGTGCTTTTTGCTTTAAGGATTGGTGATGGCCATTGCACATTATGTACTGGAGCGGGTCTCTCTCAGACCCCAACTCAGCTCACCGGTACGCATAATAGGTCACATGTACTAGCACGCTGGCAAGGATCAAAGTGGTTCTTATGGTAAGGTAACTTCCCCGGACCTCTGATCCTTAAGGGGTTACATTTACTCTTTGTTTGACTGGGCTAACTTGGTTTATAGTTAGGGTATATATATATTTTATGTTCAATAAGACTTTGATTGTTTCTGGCTCATTTTTGTATTGAATTATTTTATTAGTTTTAATTTCATTCCTAGTATGGGCGTTCAAAGATTGAGGTCTGTCTACTTATTTATGATGTAATTATTTTTTTACTTTACTGGTTGATTATTTCTGCTTCCATGGTGGGCATCTTATTTCACCTTCTTTTTTGTGAATGCTCTGTACATTATTTTTTATTATACTTTAACCATGGTGGAGGGTTTTCTGAATCTTACAGTAATTTATAACTTAGGAATTAATGATAAATGGAAGAGTGGTATTCAGGAGACAACACAGTGACTTCATTCAATTAGGTTTTTCTATATGCGGTTTTATGAGTTAATGTAGGTCTGTCATGGTTCCTTTTTGGTCCTCTCTGAATTCCATTCTTGCTCTATTGAGCTTGGGATCCCATTGGTCTAAGCTTCTATTTATCCCTTGGTGCCTTTTATTTGATGCACATTTATCTAGTCTGTTTAGAGAGTTCCAGTTGATTGCATTGTTCCTGATCTGAAGCTTGTATTTGACATTTTCCAGTCTCTAGTCCTGACCTCAGTTTGTTCTCGACCATCTGCCCATCTGTAGTCCTGACCTCAGTTTGCTTCCAACATCCTCTGGCTTTCATTTTCCTGATCAGCTTTAGAGTGGATTTGCTATTCTGTGTAAGCGCCCAGGAATGTCCTCCTTCAGCGCCATCCCTCTTCTTCGTCTGGATAGACTCACCTGTTTGTGTAAGCTCACAGGCCTTCATCTGTTCAGCTTTGTTAGTTGATCATCAGAGGCATTGTTCGCCAGTCTGTACATTTTCTGCAGACAAGCATTTGCCAGTATATGTCAGAGACTGCTCACCTGTCGAGAATAGCCAGTCTCAGTTTGTTTCTCAGACAAACATCCACCAGTATATGTCAGAGACGGATCACCTGTCGAAGATCACCAGTCTGAGTGTGTTCTACAGCTACTCATTCACCAGTGTATGTCAGAGACTGATCACCTATCTAAGATCATTAGACTGAATCTGTTCATCAGCTACTCATTCACCAATGTGTGTCAGAAGCTGATTGCCTGTCAGACATTGACAGTCTGTGTCCATTCACCAGAGAAGCATTCACCAAAGAGTGTCAGAGACAGATCATCTTCCGTGAGCTGTCTGTTGGGGTCTGTCCTACTCATGTTCAGTTATCCAGCCTGTCTGTACCCCTATTGGCACATTCAAGTTCCTGCTATGCTTCAAGTGTCTCCTGGAAAGTCCTCTGTGCACTATATATGGTACATGCCTGTTCCTATCCTGGTCCCGGCCCCGGCTCATCTGAGGTTAGACATCTTGCTTCGTGACCTGCAACTTTAATCTGGCTTCAGCTGTAGCAAGGGAACATATGTGTCCATCAACCTTCATAAGACACATACCCTAGCCAGCGCATCCAAGCTGATTGTTGCACAGAGTTTCCCAGGAGCTTTACAGACTGCTACCTAATCATTATGTGTAGATGTAAACATTGCCGTCTACATAGTGTCAAATGCAAGATGCTTTGACTTGGAGATTAGAATGGCTTCAACTGGTCGGGATCTGTGGTCATTGTAATATGTCCCAGTATACAATTAATCTTTTATTGAGTCTTAATGAATTATTCTGTTTTTATATACCAATGTATTATGTTGGAGGAATGCTAGTGCAGCATACATTTATCATTTGAAGCAAATATAAATTCCCATTAATTTAAATTACTTTTCTTTTATTTTTAAAAATATTTTATTGTTAAAAATACAAACATACAGTGGAAATATAATAAAACATTACATAAACATTAAGTATCACATGATATCCAAGATAAAGGAAACCCCCCCAGTTACCTGTAAACCTGAGAAAATCCAGAGAGGGTATTTATGATACTTAAACCTCTCCAGTGGGATATAACCAGGAAGGAGAATTTATATAAGAAAGGTAAATACATTGTAAGAACTTTTTGCTAGCAGAAGGTGTGGTGGGGGAAGGGAGAAGGGTTGTGAAGGTGGAAAGTAAAAAAAAAGAAAAAAAAAGTGTATTATTGGCTTAATATCATCTCCAAGGAAAGGAGCCCATGAGGGGAGGCTCAATACATGGCCAACCGGACACTAGCCCCTTTTCCCCCGGGGCATGAGCTGTAACGAAATTGTATCCTGTGTGAAGGGAAGGAAGGAAAAGGAAGCTACAGTGTGTCAATGGCATAGGAATTTCTCTTAAATTGAATGGTATCCCCCTCCTGCCCCTTTTACCTAGTTTAAGCCTCCTCCCCTCAGATGTGGAATCTGATCCCTTGACCGGACAGTCGTAGCAAGGGACATCTTCTTACTGTCAGCATAAGGAAAACCCCGCTCCCTTTGAGAGGTTTTTCCTTATGCTCAGTGAAGATTGCCCCTCTCTGCAATCCATCCGGACAAGTCTTGCTGCTCTGAAGTGAGCAGTGTTACATGAGTAAAAGGGGCGGGAGGAGGATACTTTATCATTCAATTACTTCTGAACTACAGCTCAGACAGTAATTTTAGAATGTCAGTATTGCACTTTATAGAATATCAGTATTGCACTTTAATTTTCATGTGTCCCCCTGTGGTGTGACCCAGAATTACTTGTATATTCTTTTGAACAGAAGACCCAAGGTCTGCATAAGCAGTGAAAATGAGTGATTCACCAGGGCCATGGCCACACTATCTTTATGACCCACTCGGAGTCAATATTCCCACTAATCCATCAGTGGATAGCCTGTGGTCTAAACCTATTGTCAGTCTACAATACCCATTCTATTCAGCTGGGAAAAGACTGGCTGGGTATGATGGGTATTGCAGTTTCTCAACAGCTAGAGTAGTATAGGATGCCTACCCCATACTCTTAGTTGTTAAGTGACAAGCCAGCAGAAGGTTGGTTTCTTTGCGCCTCTCAAACACCCTTCCTACTGAGTGCATGGGGACGTAAGTGGCAGGTGTAAAGTTATGCAGTTGGGTTTAAGAAATGAGCATGGCACAAATATACTAATAGGGCACGTGCAGTGATTGAGTATATAATTCTACCTCTATATAAATCCTTGGTAAAGAATATCTCATGTATAATGGAATTCTGTTTTTGGCACCTTATCTAAAAAAATACAATATTGAACTGGAATAATAAGGAGATGCAGGACAAACCTGATAAAAGGATTAGAAGGGTTCAGTTATAGAGAGCGTAGCCAAAATGTTTTTTTTTTACAGTAGAGAAGAGACATCTAAAGGTGAATATGATTACAATTTACACATATATTCAAGGACAATACAAAGAACTCTCTGGGGAACTTTTTACGCAATGAACTTAACAAAACAATAAGAGAGCATCCATTAAGATTAGAGGAATGGCTCATTTGGGTATAGAAAGCAAAGGAACAATACAGAGAATTATGACAGCTAGTTTCAATGCATGGAGCATAACTAGAAATAGCTTTAACTGATTTTGTTTATCTTCATCTAGATCTAGGAAGGAGATATGACAACTATAGTAAATCAATCAATGAAATTTATTAACAGTTTGCAGACATACTATTTTGTGCTCAGCAATATATGTATCTACACTCATGCAGTGTTAATTTTAAGCTGGATAAACTTATTCAAAGCAATGCTGAAATTGAGTGAGTGGTCTTATATTCCAGTTGTTGCTTGTGGGTATTATTATTAATAATAGTCATCATCAGATTACAAGAGATCATTCACTGAGATTAGATAAATTAGATACCACATTCTTTCTGTAAGAGTAGTAAAAATATGGAATTTATTATCAACAGATATTTGGCGACCAACTAAAAGGCACATTAACATGTCGCTGGGATGAAAAGAGCGACATGAGACTAAAAAGGGCGAGATTCTCATGTTGCAGGCTTAAGCATCACTCATTTGAGCTCCCGCATCATTCTCATAAACATACCTTGCTGATATGTTTGTCTTCATAGGTGGGCTATAGAAATGTTGCCATGACGCCAGAAACGTTCTGTGTGTACTCCTGCTCTCCTTCCTCTCACTGTCTGAGGCTCATAACAATAAAAAAAATTCATATGACCATCTGCAAAGACACAGGTGTGCAATTCACCCCTACTGTATGTGTAACTATTGAAGCAGTATATTTAACTACTGTAGGGGTGAATTGCATGCCTGTGTCTTTGCAGATGGTCAAATGATTTTTTATTATTATTATTATTATTATTATTATGAGCCACGGACATTGAGAGGAAGGAGAGCGGGAGTACAAACAGAACTTTTCTGGCTTCATGGCGATATTTCTATAGTTCACCTATGAAGAAACACATATCAGCAAGTTATATTTATGAGAATGATGCTGGAGCTCAAATGAACAATGCTTAAGCCCACGACATGAGAATCTCTGCCTTTTGATGCAGACGAGATTCTCATGTCTCCTTTTTCATCTGGCGACATGGTTAATGCGCTGTTTACTAGGTCGCCCAATATTGGGTAATATTACTAAAGGATACCTGAAAATTGTAGTCCGATAGCAGAAGGGTCTCTGATTACTCAACGGGGATGTAACTTGTTTTCTCGGTCAGATTTACATCTCAGGACCCCATAGACAAGGCATCCATTCATATACCATAAAACCATCCCAAAAACATTCTGCAAGCACGATTAAAAAAGCATTGTTTTATTATAAAAAAGCTTACAATTCAAAACATCCAAGGATCCCTTATCCCCCAACAATGGCCACATCCATTCATTACTTTACTCCACCTCTAGTTGTCTTCATTATTGTCTGGTGGAGAAAATAAACTTAGCCTGCAACACACAATCACAAGAAAAGTCATGCCCATTAGCTGCTAAAGAAGTTTCCAGTGCATTCTGAAGGGGTTATCCAAAGGCATAAATAATGTCCAGTAAATATTAATGAAATCCTGGAAACCTTGTAACATAAACCAGAAGTAGGGCCATTTGGGATTATTCTGGCCACACCCATATTTCAGAATGTGGGAGTGGCCAACACAGCTGAGGTGGCACTCTAACTTTGGAATGATAGTCAGATTTCTATCCTGCTCAATCAGAAATTTGGTCCTGCTAGTTTTTAAATTTAACATTCTCTCATATCCAATATGTAACATAGGTACCATGGGGTTGAGTTCCCTCCTATAAGATGGCAGGGCATTTAAAAAAAGACAGGATCTCTTCCTTCAGCTCAACCCCCTGCCTATTCCTGATTCATGGCATTCCAATGTAGGAGTATGTTTTTGTCTAGGTTTTTATTATTTTTACTTAGATAGGGCTGTATAATCCCACGTTAAGTGAGCTCCCATCAATGGATTCCCTTGAGTTGGACTGCCCAGTTCACAGGTGCTTTGTGGGCCTTTTTCCATGTGGGGGTTGACTTTATTACAAATCTGTTCCTCATGGATGAGTCTCCTATAGATTCTGCCCTTTGGAGACAGAAGACTGGTGACTGGGTCAATAGAGCTATTGCTGTATGGGGAGAACAGCTGTCTGACCCTATGTGTTCTGATGCTCTTAGAGAGGACATGCTGATTTTACTAGCTAACATTATGGAAGCTATATATTACTGAAGCACTGTTTGATGCGTCTACAGTTTCAGGAAAATCGTCAGCCTTCTCTGTTTTAGAACTCCATGCCCTGTGGCTCAAAATTTGGTCTGTAGGTCATTCTTCTAAGACGTCACTAGTATCTTTGCTTTTTCAGGGCCATTCTATTTTGGACCTGACTTGTCTCGACCAGTACGTGGTTGATATGCACTTCAAGATGGAATCTTTGCATTCTGTCATAGCAGTGATGTGCCTGTGGGAGTCTCTAGCCTCCCTGGATCTCATGGACATATATCTAATGTTCCAATACACCCAGATCGCCAATGCTTCCTGCATTTTGCTTTCACATGAAATCAGTACCAGGTCACGGCCTTGACATTTGGCCTGGCTTCGGTGCCCAGTATCTTCACCAGGATCATGGCAGCCCTGGCCATGTGCATCCACCACCCAAGGCATTTCTCTGACATCCTATTTGAATGATCTGCTGATCAAGGCTCCTTCAGGAGAAATCTTGGCTCTCCATAACCAAACGTGCACCCGCATTCTAAGAACATCACTGTTGGATCATCAAACTAAAGAAGTCCTCTCCTATCTAATCCCAGGTTTTGAAGTTTTTGGGTATGAAATTCGATACCCTGTGGGGGAAGGGGTTCCTCACAGAAGAGGTAATCCAGCTCCTGTCTCAGGATGTGATACAGGTGCTGGAGTGGACCTTGACCACAATAAGGCACTAAATGCAAGTCCTAGTTCACCTGGGCCAAGATGCATTAAGGGTCGATGTGGTGTTAATATGACGTTGTCGATGTGTTTCAATCACTCTGACAATTCGATCTGCACACACATCAACATAGTCACAATTGTCGGATGGAAGGGGAGGGTTGGAGAAGGTCCCTATTAGCATGCAGGATTTTCAAAGTGCTGTCAGTGTGGAAGGTATCTCCTCCCCTCACACATCACCAACACTATAACAGTCTGAACAGCATTCTCTGTGCTTCCCTACCCAGCCAGTAGGGGAACACAGAGAAGGCTTTCAGCACCATGGACAGCACTGAATGCCATAGGGATGTGCATTGCTCACCCCTGTGGCATTCAAAGGGTTAAGAGCCAGCTTCAGTTTGTCCATTTTAGGTAGACAAAGCATTAGGTATCTTATGTGTTTCTGAATGTGAACTGTAGGGCTTGCTAAGAATAAAAGCAAATAATTGCTCTAATATTGTGGGCTCGATTCTATTACCAGCACTAAAAATAAAACAGGCGTTGTTTTTTTTAAGTCAGGTTTTAGTATCCTATTACCTGACTTGTGAAAACAAAACCAACGGTAATTATACTTACCACCAGTAAAAAAAAAGCACCTAGGAAACAACTAAAAATAACATGCAATTAGTATCCTCTTACGCACACTCAGTATTAGCCCCTATTTTGTGGTTACTTTTGTAAGGAAGGTTACTGAATAAGTGTGACCCAGTTTATGTAACAATAAGTGAAACTATTCTAAAAAGGAGTCTCCTTTTTAGAATAGTTTCACTTATTGTTATTTAAATTGAGTCACACTTATTCAGTAACCTTCCTTACAAAAGTAAAGGAGGGGTTAGTATCACTTCGTACTGTAGCATTAACACATCAAATGGGTTTAGCCATCAAATAGTAGGAGTGAGAGGTCTTTCACACTTAGCACAGCAAGTTATACACTCTTGTACAGGAACCACCGTGACACATAAAGAGTCTGTATTTTGCAGTAAAATTGAAGCGTAAACAGTGTTGAATGGGAGCAATATTATTCAAATTAAAATTGAAAAATAAGGCCATAGAAACACTATGTCGAATTTTAAAGGGGAAGGGTTAAAATGTGGAATGTGAACAATATTTGTCGAAATTGAAATGGTGAAAGAAAGCACTGCAAGTCGACTTTTAAAAAGGGGGGGTTAATATGTAGAAGGGGGGCACTTTCACTTTATGTTGGATTTCTATGCTGTATACTGTATTCTGCACTGCTTTTGTTCAAACAACAAAGGTTTTTAAACTGTCGTTATGGCTTCTACGCCTCAACCTCTGAGGCTCAGAATTTCCGACTTAAATGTAACCACAAAACAGGCGCTAATACTGAGCGTGAGTAATAGGATACTAATTGCACTTTACATTTTAGTTCTTTCCTATGGGCTTTTTTTTTTTTACTGGCGGTAAGTATAGTAACCGCTGGTTTTGTTTTCACAAGGTGGGTAATAGGATACTAAAACCTGACTTAAAAGAAACAATGAAATTATTTGCTTTTATTCTTAGCAAGATACCTAATGCTTTGTCTACCTAAAGTGGACAAATTGCAGCTGGCTCTTAACCCTTTGAATGCCACAGGGGTGAGCAATGCACATCTCTATGGCATTCAATGCTGTCCATGGTGCTAAAAGCCTTCTCTGTGTTCCCCTACTGGCTGGGTAGGGAAGCACAGAGAATGCTGTTCAGACTGTAGTAGCTCTCCCTGCTGTTACTCCATAGGAATGTACAGGGGAGATCCCAACTACGACATCCTGAGTTAGGTAAAGTAGAGACAGTGAACTCCGACAGCAGATGCTGCTATAGGAGTTTCCTGAATGAGTTAAAGTGTCACATTATAATTTCAACACACCCCCTTGCATATGAATGTATCTGGTTATACTTCATTTCCATATAGAAATGAGCAATTGTCGATTCAAAGAATATGAATTCGTAGACATGGTGAAGGCATGTCGGATTGATATCAATGTAGGTATTTTTTTGTCGGAGTTCTGGTGAAGTGATGTCGTAGACACTTTGTGAATACCGCAGTTGTGCCTACGACACTATTCCCACAGAACATCAATATTCTTAGCCCTCTTCGACCTTTAGTGCATCTAGGCCCTGGTGTTTGCCCAGGCAGCAGTCCCCTATGCTCAATAACATATGAGGGAGCTTTAACAGGACATACTCAGGACTTGGTCCCGTTGGCCAGAACATCTCACTCATCAGATGACTCTCTCTCAGCAGGCCAGAGAGGACCTTCATTAGTTGCTTCATCACACACATCAGCTTGAGAGGCTAGCTTGCAACCCTGGGTGGGCTGGGGGCTCAGGGCCATTGGTCAAGGGAGGCTTCAGTTTGAGATCCCTTAAGATACAGCTCTCAGCTCTCTATCTCTCTGTTCATTTTCAGAGATGTATTACCATTATGCCAGAAGTTGAGACCTTCCTTCAAAGGGTCACCAATGCTTTCTCTTCTTTCCATGATCCCACACCTTCATGGGAGCTCAATTTGGTCTTAAGTGTCCTCTGGTCTTTCACCAGTACAAGGCAGTTCTTCATACTTCACAATAATTCTTACCCAAGGTTGTCTCAGACTTTCAAATCAATCAGGAGATCATGGTACCTTCCTTTTGTTCTGATCCCTCATACAAAAAGGAGAAAGATCTCCATTTGTTGCATATGGTACACTGCCTTAAGTACTATGTGCATCGCACTCAGCCTTTATGCAAGGCTGATTTCCTCTTTATTATCACTGAGGGACCTAGGGAGGATCAGACAGCAAGGTTACCATTGCCTCTTGGTTCAAGGCTACCACACTCCAGGTGAACATGATAAGGAAGAAGCAGGTTCCTTTTAAGATCACAAAACACTTCACCAGGTTGGTGGGTGTTCCCTGGGCCTACAAAAATTAGGCCTCAGATGAACAGCTGTGAAATGGTCGTCTTGCACACATTTGCCAAACACTACCGTGTCAATGTCCTGGTCTTGGCTGAGGCCAGCTTTGGATAGAAGGTGCTTCAGGCAGTTTTGCCTCTCTAAGGACTCCTTTTTTATCTGCTGCCCAGTTGTTCAGTAGCTTGAGCCTCATTGGCTCTTGTTTGGTTTGTTGTGCTAGTTTGGTGTCCGGAACATCTATGGTTATACAGATCCAGTTTTGTCCTAGGGAACACTGGTATCTTTGGGGAAAAGTGATGTTTTTCTCCTTTTCCACCCGGAATCTTTTGGATGCTTTGGTATTTTAGGATTGTAGGGAAACTTACCGTTAAATCCTTTTGTCTGTAGTCCATATGGGACACAGTACTCCCACCGGAGATAAACCTATTTGTGTTTCCTCCAGCATGCAGAGGCGTCCTCTTAGGGTCTTAGTCTTAGGCGTGTCCTTTTCTTCTTACCCGCTTAGATTCTTTTTTCTGTGGTACCTCTCAAAACATGAATCTGGAGTAGGCGGGGGGGGGGGTTGAGCTGGAGGGAGAGGAGGGAGTCTCTACCCCAAAGACTGTCTTTTTGATGTGCCCTGCCCTCTTGGAGGAGGGAGCTCAGTCCCATGGTTCCTGTGTTCCATATGAACTAAACAGAAAAAAACGTCATGGTAAGTTTCACTGAAATCCTATTATCGCTTTCATTGTAGGCTGATATATGTTCTAAAATGGAATAATGCTGATCCTCAAACGCATTGTTTTCATGGAGCATGCAATTTCTGTTTCAAGTTTTCACAAGCTGTATTATTTCCTTATTGTTGTCATTTGGATTTTTGTTTTTGATTTTTTAGTGAAAACATAAATATAAACATGCAAGGAGTTAATGTTCCATATTAATGATTTCCTATGCTAAATCTGACCATCATGGGACTGCTTGCTGCTCTTCTCCATATGTGTACAGTGTGAGGTTTGTTGGACATGTCTAATGCACTCAGCTTGCCTGGTGAGAAAGGCCTGCTATTGATGTTGTACAGGCTGTTGGCTTTCAGTTTGTTGATCAACTATGAAAGATCATGCTGTTGGAAGAACAGATACTGACTCCTTGTTACACACCTTGTTATATGCCTGTGGTGAAAAGGTTAAAAGGGAAACATCATCAAAAATGAAAAAATGTCTTATTTTGTACAAAAAAATATAACAATTGAGATGCTAGTACACATCTTACAATTTCCAAGATTCCTCATGTCAAAGAGTTAGCCTTTATTTCAGTAAATATGCTTAAAGGAGCAGTAAACTTTTATTTATGAAAATACATATTTTATAGAGCTTTTCCTGCTGAGTAAAATAAGGTTACTCCCATCGCTGTCAGATGTTTTATTCAAAATTTATAACAGTTCAAATAACCAGGAAGTGAATTTACTTTGTTTACTTCCTGATAGTTCTGACAGGAAGTGACAGGCAGTTTCTATCACATTCTATGGAGAACTGTATGTCTCTGACTTTTCAGACTTTCCTCTCCATTAGACTCTAACAGGAAAACTAATTAGAATTTGACCACTAGAGGGCACTGCTAATGTAAAAAAACATGGTTTTAAACTGTAATAACTCTGGGAATATAAATCTCTCGGCAGTGGGAGTACCCTTATTTAACTCAATAGGAAAATCCCTACAATATATATTTTTTCATAAATAAGTTTACTGCTCCTTTAAAGAACTTAATATAAAAATTAGAGCAAAATGCTTCCTTTTAGTTCCACCCACTATAGGAAAGGTATTAAGCAGGGATTTTCCCATATATTTAATTTCATACTTTTTACATACACACCTCTTCCTCTATCTTATTACATATTCACTGGTGTCACATCACACCTGCATTTCTCCTTGTTTTTATTATCTTTCTAGTTGAAGAAAGGCATAAATAATCTATTTTGCACTGGTAATTGTACTGTATTCTATATAGACTAATTTTAATTATAATCTTAGGGCCTTATGTAATGTTCCAAATAAAACTGAAGTAGTTCAGGGGCCAACCAAGCGCATCAAATTAAAAAAAAAAAGTCCCTAAATTCCTATTGATTTAAAGGGATACTCACATCACCTCAGACCTCCAACACAATTGCATGATGTTGCATTAAAGCATATAATATATGCTTTAACACTATGTATTTCCTTACTGAAACATATTTTTAAACTACTTATATATTGTTGATAGCTTCAACCGCATCAGAAGATGTTAGTGAAAACATTCTGCGCTATAGAAGGATTTGGAAGGTAGGGAAGGCTCCAGTGAGCTGTGTCTGGCCCCTCCCTTCATGTGACATCACTCTAAAGTGGCCACATATTTCTGTAAATCAGGGAAGCTTATAAAAAGCACACCCTGCAGAGTTTCACTAATTCCTGTGCTGTCCTGCAGAATTATGCTTTCATACGTGTACCTGATTTAAAGGGATATGTGATCACCTTACATCACTCTCTTTGTACCGAACAACAGAGCAGGAGAAATTAGCCACCATAATAATTCTGGTTGTAGTGTGAAGCTGTGGCAAACTTGGTCCAACCTTAAACTGCTTCCAAAAACATAAGAATATCAGATTTTTCCTGTAACATTGCTTACTTAGTACAAGGGCAGCTCGTAACATCACATGGGGTGGCAGAACCTTCTGAACAGACACCAGTGAGATTATAAGAGCTGTATCCTAACTGGTGTTGAAGCTGTACATGGGGGTGGAAAATTAAGCTTCCCTGTCTCCAGGAAGCTTCCAGACAGATCTATATATATAAAAGAATAAGCCTTGTTGCATAATTTATGGTACCTCACACATAAAACATAATTTATGTCTCCTCAGAAAATAAAAACACATTGAACAGAATGCCTCATTGCATAATTTATGTCTCATTAGGAGACACAACTCCTGTTGGGTGATTGAATGGGGACTTTACTGCTCCCATTGGGTGATTGAATGGGGGTGTGTTTATCATACAGGGAGTTGGCCCACCCCCTCCAGCCCGCCCACCACTATCCAACTGACAAAAAAAATATAACTGCCACTCGCTCCTGAGGTAGGGGATATCAGTAAATTCTCCCGGTCCACACACACACTCTCACTCAGGATCATGACCCCATAAACACACTGTTTCACCTCCCACAGATAATTGTAACCCTCCATACACTGTTTCAGTACGAGGGTGTAATGTTCCCACAAAATACAAAATCAGGGATAAACTTAATAGCAACTCTTTTATTTAACTCTTCATCTCTTCAGTCACCTCACTGTCTCAACTGTCACTCCTCCACTTCCTGCTTCCTGATGCTTTCTGTATGTTACAGAGGGCAAGCCTCAAACACCACTCTCTATTTGTTCCCTCAGCATATTGCTATTCTGCCTCAACTGAAAAGCCACTGTGTGTTATATTGCTATGTTACCTCAACTTAACCCTTTGAGTGCCAGAGGGGTACACCAGGGGCGTTTCTAGGTTCCAAAACGATCTGGGGCTAGAGCCCACAGCAAAATTCAACAGAGTGCTTGCCACCAGTGGTAGTGATGATAACACTATAGTGTGGAGTGAGTTATCCTTACTAGTGTTGAGCGAGCACCCGGATGCTCGGGTGCTCGGGTGCTCTGACCGAGCACCCCCTGAGGCTCGAGTGCTCGGCCGAGCACCCGAGCCCCATTGAAATGAATGGGGTGACACCAGGCACCCCCTGCTCTGATGAGGGGAGGGTGCCTGGTCAATGCCCCCTTCATCTCCGCTATGCCCCCTTCAGCTCCGCAATGTCCCCCTTCATCTCCGCTATGCCCCTCTTCCACAATGTGCCCCTTCATCTCCGCTATGCCCCTCTTCCACAATGTGCCCCTTCATCTCCGCTATGCCCCTCTTCCACAATGTCCCCCTTCATCTCCTCTATGGCATAGAGGAGATGAAGGGGGACATTGTGGAAGAGGGGCATAGCGGAGATGAAGGGGCACATTGTGGAAGAGGGGCATAGTGGAGATGAAGGGGGACATTGTGGAAGACGGGCATAGCGGAGATGAAGGGGGACATTGTGGAAGAGGGGCATAGAGTCTATGCCCCTCTTCCACAATGTCCCCCTTCATCTCCGCAATGCCCCCTTCATCTCCGCAATGCCCCCGTACCTCCAGTCCCTGGTGGTCCAGCGGAGCGTCTTCGGATCTGTGCCTCTTCCGGCACAGATCCCCGCCACCCGAACATGGCGGGAGAGCACATGGCGGTACTCGACGAGTACCGCCATGTGCCGAGCAGAGCGATGCTCGAGCCGATCCGAGCATCGGCCGAGCACGCTCGCTCATCACTAATCCTTACACAACATATATGTTTATTTTACTAATCTATATATAATGCAATGCAAAGAGTTAAGAAGTAAGCCATTTTTGTTCAACTCTTGTCATTGTTTTTTGTTCTAACTAACTGAAGTTACTGTGGTGTAAACCAACTGTACCACAGGGAACAAATCAAAATTCCTGTCACATTAAATAGGGGTTTTAACTCCTTGAATGCTAGAGCGGTCTTCAATACATTGCAAAGCAATGCATTGGAGACCTCTCTAGCATTCAAGAGGTTAAAAACTCTATTCAAGTGCAGTGGATTTAAGAACTTTTATTTGTCCCCTATTGTGCAGTTGGTTTACTCCAGAATAAAACCAGGTTGCTTTAATACATATGAACCATTGATGTAACTGAATAAATTATCAAGAGCAACACCAAAGTATTTTATTTACACAGATAATGTATAAACAAATATAACAATGTTTAAACAAACATTAATGTGAGTTTTATTGCTGTGGAGCTATGTGATACACTTATATACACACCACACAGTCTGATGCCCTAAACACAGGGACACCAGGGTAGGAAAGAGGGACAGAGGGATATGGGGCTCGAAGAGGGACACTTGGGAGGTATGCTTATACCCAGCATTGTTCCATTGCCCACTGGTAGCCATAGAACCCCTCATACACTGCCAGATAACCTTGCGCTTCTAGACCCTATTAGCCACACATCCACTCTCTGATAGTCCAGTGGTTTATCACCGGTATCACCAGGCCCACACATGAACTGATATCTCAGTCTTCTTCTACGAGCAACTGGTATCCATAGAACCATACATACACTGTGTGATACGTCATCATTGTTCCACTGGTTACCTGTAGCCAATCATACACTGTCTGATTGCCGGCATTTTTCCATTGGCCGCTGGTAGCCAGAGAACAATGCACATAAACTTTATGATATCACAGCCTTGTTCCACTGGCCACTAGTAGCCACAGCCATGTTTCTCTGCCCAGATTCCCCAAATACACCATGTTACCCCACCAGCCTTCTACAACTGCCTACTGGTCGCCACAGATTCCCCTCATACATTGTGCCCATACATTGTGCATCCCCACCAGCCTTGATCTCCTTCCCACTGGAAGCCACAGATTCCCCACATAGACTGCGTGCCCCCCCCACCCACTGGTATCCACAGATTCCTCACATACACTATGTGATTCCCAACTGCATTTTACCCCTGCCCACTGACAGCCACACAGATTCCATACATACATTATGTGACCCCCCCCCCCAACAACCTTATTCCCCTAACCACTGGTAGCCACAGATTCTCTACATACACTATACAACCCCCCTAGCCTTGCTCCCCTACCCACTGGTAGCCACAGATTCTTTACATACACTATGTGACCTCCCCCAGTCTTATTACCCTGTCCACTGGCAGCCAATGATTCCCCACATACACTGTGGACCCCACCAGCCTTATTATCCTGCCCACTGAAAGCCACAGATTCTACACATACACTATATGACCACCACCATCCTTATTCCAATACCCACTGGTAGCCACTGATTCCCTACATAAACTGTGTGACCCCATCAGCCTTGTTCCCCTGCCCTCTGGTAGCCCACCCACAAATTCTCCACATATACAATGTTACACCCACCAGCCTTGTTTACCTGCCACTGGTAGCCATATATTTCCCCCATCTATACTATCCCTCATACCTTCTCTTCCGCTCTGCCCCATTCTTCTTTCTGTTTCAGTGTAGAGCCATGGGCTCCACACTGCCTCCTCTGGTACTTCAGGTGCATGTTGATGACCTCATCGCAAAGCACCAGGAAGTGCTACAAGAGTCAGTGTGGAGCGGATGGCTGTGGGCTGAAGCTGAGAACAGAGTAAGGCAGCAGCCTGCTGTTCCAAGCTATATATGCCCACAAGTTGCTGGGCAGCAGCCAGCCAGCCTCAGGATAAACAGCAGGAGGAGTGAGCCTGCTGATTGTCTGACATTCGGGGCTGCCCACTGACACACTCGGGGCTTCAGCCCCCTTAGCCCACCCCTAGCGACGCCCCTGGAGTACACAACACATTGCAAAGCAATGCGTTGCGTACCCCTCTGGCACTCAAAGGGTTAAGTAAGGAGGAGTTACTGCTCCCATTGGGTGATTCAATGGGGGAGTGATTTAAATCATGCAGGGAGTTGGCCTGCTCCCACTATCCAGCCCGCCCACCACTATCTAAGTAACTGAAAAAACAAAATGGCTGCCACCTGCTCCTACACCACAGACACAAACACCCCCCTCACTCACACCCCCTCACTTACACCCCCTCACTCAATCACACCCCCTCACTCAATCAATCACACACCTTCACTCAATCACACACTCTCGTACTCACACCCCGGGAGCCAGCACGATCCACCTTCTACCATAGTATTTTCAATTCCCACATGCATTTCAACTACATGAATGAATGCCACTCACTCACACACACTCACTCACACCCCGGGAGCCAGCATGATCCACCTTACACCATAGTATGTGCAATTTCCACATGCATTTCAACTATATGAATGAATGCCACAGTGGAGGCATAAGTACAAACACAAACGCATAACAATGACACATAAGTCACCCCCTTATGACTCGCTTCTGTGTTTGCATGTGAGTCTATGTGTGTGCCTTGTGTTCCTCACTGTGTGTGTTGCATGTCTGTATCACACTCTATGTGTCTGCATGTTGTGCATTGCATGTATGTATATATGTATGTATGTATGACTGAGTTGATCTTTATGCATCTCAGTGAATGTGTGTGCATTTGCGTGTGTGTCTCTGTGTGTGTTTGTCTTGCATCCGTGTGTGTGCGCATTAATTCCCTATATATCCTGATGGGCAACGCCGTCCCACATTGCTAGTCATCTTATAAATACTAATATAAATGATTGTTGCTTATCAGATAATCAAGTATTAAAGCACACTGTTCTGAAATAGTAAAAAATATACAATACCTGGACCCTATGGCAGAGACCCCAAGGTACTTAAGGAACTTTTTCCAGTAATAGAAAGACTCTTATACTTAATATATTGATTCAATGTCATCAGGCATAGTTCACCATGACTGTAGAAAAGCAGATTCAGTGCCATTATTCAAAAAGGGAGCAAGATCTATACTAGGAAATTATAAACTTGTAAGCATGACTTTAGCTGGTGGTAAGATATTAGAAGGGTTATCAATAGAGATGGGCGGAACTTTCCGCCTCAAACTGAAATCGGCGAAAAATGGCAATTTCCGCTTGACGAAGAGTTTCCCGTGAAAAGTGTAGATTTTTCTCTTTTTTTCCGCTTTTTTCTGCATTTGAAATCAATGAGAACATAGTAGTTACACAGAACACATAGCAAATATTATTTTATTTCCCAAAGGCACAGTATAAGAGAGGCATGAGGGTGCCTGTGTTGGTGGGATGTGGGGAAAGAATCAGTTGAACAGGGGATGATTTTTTTTTGGGGGGGGGTTGTTTACTGGGATTGGGGGTCACTTAATAAAAAATAAATCCTAAATAAAATAAAAACCATAAGACATGGTATAAAGGGGTCTGAGGAGGGTGCCTGTGTTGGTGAATGAATGAATCATTTAAACAGGGAATTTGTTTGGGGGGGCTTTCTTGACTGCTATTGGGGGGACAGTTAATAAAAAAATAAATCAATAAAATAAAATAAGACATTTGTATTTAAAGTGACAGAGACAGGAACCCCCTGACATAAGCTGCCACTGGGGTGGACTGATACTTGACTTGATAAAGTATTTTGTAGAGGATGATTTGTTTGATTTGTCGTTAGAGGCCTTTGTAGGACTTACACTTATTAGAGGCCCAAGCCCTGAAGAAACATTGATTTGTAGGACTTAAGCTTGTTTGGCACAAGCCCTACGGAAACATTGATTTGTAGGACTTAGGCTTGTTAGAAACAAACCCCCCAAAAATTGTTTATTTTTTTGTAGGACTAGTTTTTTTTCTTTCAAAACACAAGCCCTGAGAAAAAAATAAAAATGACCAACTGGCCTAATGTCAGCAGGTCATGTTGGCCAGTGGCCACCATCAAATGTCCTCCTGAGTCCTGAGTTGCATCTGCTGTTCGTACTGCTGCTGCTGAGTTGTTTAAGCAGCAGGATGATTAGGCAGCTGAAAGGGAATGGGATCAACAGTAGCAGTAACATGGAAGATGGATGATGAAGGTTCCATTTGCCATGACTGGCTCCAGTAATGCGCCTGATGCAGTAGCAGCAGTATAAGTAGCCCCCAGTATTTGTGGAGAAAAGATCAAGTTGGCCATTAAATCTACACCTGCCCCTCCTCCAAAATCATCATGGGTCTGTTGTTATTAGAATATATTTTTTCCTTTGAGAGCAGGATCAGTGGGTCTCCTCAACAACTGCAATGTGCACAGTATGTGTGTGGTAAATAACATCTGGGGGCACAACTGTATCCAAACACCATGACACCCGAAACCAAGTACTGCCGCTGTCACTGTACCCCTTTTCCATACCTGCTAAGGACATGTGGCAACTTGCTGACAGTTTAATAGTAGTGATGAACCCTCCCTGCCACCATCTTAGCATATTCTGCAGGATGGAATCTCCTCAGATGCTGCTTGATGCACTGATTGCGATTCTCCTCCACCACACTGGTATGTGTAGTCAGTGCACCACACAGTGTGTAATGGGTATAGGCAAACTGCCACATCTTAACATCAACAGAGTGGCTATCATTTGGTGGGGGAGGTAATGAGCGAGGAGGATTGGCAGAAGATGTAGTTACCCTAGAAGGTGATGGCGAGCTAGTAGTTTCACTCATCCTTGAACTTCCAGTCTCTGTCTAGGTTGTTCTATTCCTCCTCCTCTTTGATCTCCGCCTTGCCTCTTGTTGCATTTCTGGTGAGTCAGGGACAGCAAAAGCAGTGCTTGATTTCTGTGGTGGGTGTTTGGCTTTAACATGTTTGGATTAAATGTCTGTGTTTCATGTGTAATATGAGGGCGCTTGTACCAAGGTGTGTTCCCTCCTTTCCTCTTTTCACTGACTTGT
This sequence comes from Rhinophrynus dorsalis, assembly GCA_037306005.1. Lineage (NCBI taxonomy): Eukaryota > Metazoa > Chordata > Amphibia > Anura > Rhinophrynidae > Rhinophrynus > Rhinophrynus dorsalis. The sequence continues at coordinate 299,656,836 of CM074719.1, read as the reverse complement.
CACAAATTGTGCGCAATGCCATTGCTGTTGACTGTACTGTGCCAACCCCAACAGATAAATAGTCCCATACCCATGATGACTTCAGAGGGAAGAGGAAAGGTGGAGAAGAATGACCTCTTTCTTCTTATCCTCCACATTCCTCTTCATTGTCTGTGGCAGTGGATAATGTTGATGCTGTTGCTGATACTACCTCAGAGTCAGCACTACAACTAGGATCAGGAGTATTGCTACTGCTGGCAAGTGGAACCTGTCCTAGTCCCACATCGCTTGTTGACCCCATTCCCACTGTGTCCACGGTGGTCTGTGGCACACTAAACTGCTCCTCAGCATCCTGCTGCCCTTGCATCTCAGCATCAGAAGGAATTAGAGCAGTTGCAAATTCCTCTAATCCCAAGATGTCCTTGCTAGTGGTGGTGGTGATTCCCATCCTCATTCCTGTCTCCCATTCCTTCTCAGTTTCTGCTAAAAAGGCCATCAATGTCTCTTCCACCCCAGCTTCTCCAGCATCATCACTACCACCACTAGTCCTTACATGCTGTTGTTGCTGCTGCTGCTCTATTCGAGACATCTCACTGCTGCTTGGAGGAGGTGATGAGCAGTGTGACAGAGGGTCCCCTAATGTCACAATTGCCATTGCCTTTTGACCTGAAGAAGAAGGCAGACCTACACTCGCAGAAATAGCAGCATGCACAGGCAGCTGATCTGTGCTCCTGCTGGTGGTGGTGATATTAATTCTTAGTCTGCTCTCCTCCCCCAGCACCAGTTCTGGCATCTTCAGGTTCATGTTCCACCTGGACACTGCAGTGAAGAGAAGGGGAGGACTCCCAGGGTCAGGAGAATGGTGTGGGCTTCCTTGACCGCTAGTCTGGATGCGGTAAAATGTTTCCCCTACCACTCCTGCTGCTACTACTTGCACCAACCACATCAAGTTCAGCCGCAGAGTCTTCCTCCTCAGTCTCACAGTCACTAGTGATATCAGGATATTGTTGATTACCCCCTCCTTCGCTCCTAAGGCTAACAAGCTGCTGGACCTTAGTAGCAGTAGTACTAGCAGTGGCAGGACTGCTTGGGAATGGTGAATGTGATTTAGGATCCCTTGTTTTCACACATGGCATCATTTAGCAGCAGGCAAATTATTGGTGTCAGCAGGTTCAGCAATGGCAGCAGGTTCAGTACTAGCAACATGTATAACACTAGTGGCTGCAGGATCATAAATGGTGGCACTGGCAGAGGGGCAGCACGTCTGGCAACAGGTACAACACTAGTGGCTGCAGTTACATAAATAGTGGCACTGGCAGCAGGGGCAGCAGTCTGGCAACAGGTACAACACTAGTGGCTGCAGGATCAGAAATGGTGGCACTGGCAGTAGGGGCAGCATGTTTGGCAGCAGGTACAACACTAGTGGCCTCAGGATCAGAAATGGTGGCACTGGCAGCAGGGGCAGCACGTCCTGCAGCAGGCACTGGCAGCTGACCTGTCCTGCTCTCACTATCCTTTTCTCCCTTCCTTCCCATTCCCTTTTCGCCCTTCCTTCCCTTTCCTCCCTCCCTTCCCATTCCCTTTTCTCCCTCCCTTCTTATTAAATTCCCAAGATCCCTTGGGGTGATTTAGGGGGACTGGACAGCATTGGTTGAATACTGCTAGTCACTTCCTCCTCCTCCTCAGACTAAGTGGACACATAATAAGGGTCCTTCCAGTTCCTCTTTTTGCTGCTCATAGTGATAGGAGTCACTATGAGCCTCTCCTGCCTCACTTTTTGCAAAATATCACAAGAGAACAGCACAGCACGTCTATCTCGCTCTGTAGTTGCTTCTATTGTGTCTGCCTTCAGCGAAAACGCCACATTTTATAGCGGAAATGTGAAAACAATGTAAATCAATGGGCGAAAACTTTTTAGCCATGGAAAAAAATGGCACAAGATTTTGGCCAATGGGCGAGAGATGCGGAAATTTTAACCGCTAGTTTTAAAGTGGATTTTCCTGCAAAAAGCGGAGAACAATGTGGTTTTTGTGAAATTTGTCGCGGGAACACAGCAACAACTTTCGCCCATCCCTACTTATCAACTGATATTATTCAGGACTGTATGACAACTAGCAACATCAGGAGTCAGAATGGTTTTATGCAGAATAGATCATGTCAAACTAATTTACTTGTATCTTACAAAAGGGTACGTAGCAATTTGGAGAAGGGTATTGCTGATGATGTAGTATAATTAGATTTGCAGAAGCCTTTGGTACTGTAATTCAACACAGGTTACTACATGAACAAAATGTTATAGTTTGCGAGGAGATATTTGTGCATGGATAGAGAACTGGTTAAATTATTGATGGCAGAGAGTTGTTGTAAATGGAACCTTTTCACGTTGGTCAAAAGTTGAGTGGAGTGTCACAAGGTTCAATCCTGAGCTGAGTTCTTCTTTAACGTGTTTATTAATGATCTAGAAATGAGTATGGACAGTATTATGTCAATCTTTGCTAATGACACTAAGCTGTATAAGGAATTACATACAGAGCAGGATTTTTTTTTCTTTGCAGAAAGCTTTGGATAAACTGGGTGAATAGGTAGAAAAGTGGCAGATGAGGTTTAACCTAGATAAATGTAAGGTTGCATTTAGGATGCAGAAACATTCTGCATATACATAAACACAAAATGGGAAATTGCTTGGGGAATCCTTGTTAAAGAATTAAGAGTACTAGTAGACAATAGGCTTCACAGCAGTGCTCTGTTTCACTCAACTACAAGAGGTAATAGGGTACTATCATGTATAAAAAGGTGTATAGATGCAAGGGATGTGAATATAATTCAATATAAATCCTGGTTAGGTCTCATCTGGAATATGGAGTACAGTTTTGGGCACTACATTATTGAACTGGAAAAGGGGCAGAGATGTGCAAACAAACAATAAAGGGATTGGAGGAGGTGATTTATAAAGATAGACTAGCCAAACTTGGTTTGTTTACATTAGAGAAGAGGGGTCTAAGAGGTATCCAGTGTAAAGCAATATGTTGGATACCTCACTGGCACTCATTGGGGTAATATTATGTTTGTGTGCAGTTGTTCTCTTTCATTTTGCTGCCTTTCACATATATGTTTTGCACTGGAAAGAAAAAAAATTGTCTGTACATCAGCACAGGTGCTTGTTTAGCAAAACTATATTTAAGATTAGCTAGTGCACGCCAACATCATGTTCCTACATTCCTCTCATTATCTGCTCCTTACTGTGGGAAAATATACCCTTTAATGAGGAGGTAACTCATACTTATAATAGCTCCACATACCTTACTGTAGCCAGACATTCCTCTGAATTTTTTCATTCCTCCTTGATTCAAGAGATAACACTTTGACTCAGTACTGAACGTCATGTCTGGGTGGCAGCCCTGACAGTTGCTAACAGAACCGCAGATCAAAACCCTCATCCGTTGTACATGGTATTACATTGAGCACCCCATAAAGGGTTAAGTAGGCTCACGCACTCTATGTGCTTCAGTTTGAAAAAATTGCCAGCAACTGTCATATCCACTTACATCGAGTGCTGCTTGACAGTGTTAACTCTTGAATCAAGAAGTGCAAAATTCATTGGGCCATTGGGATTTTCTTGCCATATTAAGGCAAGTGGGGGTTATTATTATCAGATGTTACTTCTCCTTTAAAGTGAAGATGTCAGCAAGCTACCTATGCCAAAATCTTTGGAAATGTTATGTTTAGATTCTATAGCTGGTGCATTAACCAACTTAGCTATCTCTCCAGGGGCTTGATACTATGCTAAAAGCATTGTTAGGGGCCAAAGGAGTTCCTGGATGTACACAAACACAGTTGTACCCACTTTGCAGCCAAATTCTTAATGCAACTTATTATTGAGCATCAAAGGAAACTAGCTAAAACACAGTCACCCTCCATCCACGTCCCAAGCACTAACCCTATATTACCAATTACATGAACAGGAAAGTGAAAAAATACTATTCCTAACACCCCTACCTCACAGGTGTAACACTTGCTTATCATCCACTGTCAGTCTTCTTATGTGATATTCTGTCTTCTTCTTATCTTCATTCTTCATATCATTGTCTTTTTATCTTCTTCCTTCCGATATATAAGCTGTTACTATAATAAAAAATATGGTTCAAATCATCAATGTCCCACCCAAAAAAATCCAATATATAAGTCCATGATGCCCCACATAAATACAAAAAAATATGTCCATGATGCCCTAAAGAAATTCAAAAACAAATAACTATGATGCCCCCCAATAAATATAGAAGCAAAGAAACATATAATTTGATGGCAGATAACCATTTGGCCCATCTTGTTTGCCCATTTTCCTACAGTAAAAACCTGAAGCCTTTTTTGGTCCTTGGTCTATTCTTACGTTAAGGACAGCCTTATGCCTATGCCATCCATGCATGTCCATGATGCCCCCCAAACATATGCCATGAATAAGCCCACAATGCTGCTGCTGGAGGAGACAACAGGAAAACAGATCGAGAACCACCCCCCTTTCTTACCTCTCAGACCAGGGCTTGAGCCATACTGAGGGAAATTTGAACAGAGACTGCCTTTAATTTGGCCAGTCTCTGCTCAAAATTGTTCCCATACTATAATAGGCTGGGTTATGTGTTTATGCACCTTCCAGTCAATCAGCTTCTAATGGATTTTGTTGTCCACCCACTAGAAGCTGATACAGCAGCTTCATGTTTCTGGAAACAAAATGCATTTCGTCTCTATTTTTCCCTGTCACACAAAGACCTACTGAGATCCTCTGGTGGTGAATTGCTATGGAACTTTAAATAAGGTCTGCTTCAAAGCACTTTATTAAAATTTGCTCCAGACCACGAAGGGCCGGGGGGTGCAGTAGCATCAGAGTTCACCTCTGGCCTAGTAGGTTCTAATTATGTACAGTATTGTGGTAATAGGCATGCAATACCCTAGTCTCGTTCTTCTCCTAAGACCCCAACACACATCCCCCCACCACTCCCCTTACCTCCACCTTAATAACATGACACAATCCAAATATCCAAATAAACACAATGACACATCCTTAAGCGGCAAATAAAGAGGTCACATATTGTATTTAGGGGTTTGTCCTATTTAGAGTAAAACTGGGGAAAAACCCTCCTCCCAATTCTCAGTGAGGTACCTGAGACCCGGTAGAATGCCTGCTGCCAGGGAAATTGAGGGAACTTTTACGCGTTACCTTCAGGCCCCCATAGCTGACCTTGTTGGTGCTACCTAACTCTTATGGAGACAGATTGGCAAGTGTGATACGTCACAGCCCTCCTGCTATGCCTCCCTATTACTTCAGTGTCTTGTGGTGGCAATAGCACCCTAAAGGCAAGACCTGACCTCCTGGCATAGGACTTCTGCAACTGCAACCGTATTAAGCTGAGATGCAGAGTGGCCTCAGATTTCACTTCTGGCCTAGTAGGTTCTAGTTACGCCCCTGCTAAGAGGCAGTATCATGATAAAACTTGAAAAAAATACAGGATGTTACAGCTGCTCTGCATTATGTCTGCTATGTATGAACTAGGGATGGGTGAAAATTTTAACCTCAAACTAAAATCGGTGAATAATGTCACTTCCCGCTTAGTGAATAATTATACGTGTAAAATTCAGATTTTCTGCTTTTTTTGCAAACCAAGCACATTTAGTAGTCCGTTCTAATGAAGTATTTATTTCTATATCACGCTATTTTGGCTCTACTGAAGAACCACAGGCCAGTCCCGGGACCAGGATCTCTGCTGTATACTAGAGCCTGACGTCAGTGAAAGGGGAGGGAGGGGGGAACTTTGTAATCAGACAGACCTCAATTACTTTATTTTTGTACTATATACAATATACAATATTATATATACTTAAAACGATCCATTACTTTCCCTTTAAGCTTGTTTGGCACAGGCCCTAAGGAAACATTGATTTGTAGGACTTAGGCTTATTAAAAACAACCCCCCAAAATTTTTTTATTTTTTTTGTAGGACTATGTTTTTTTATTTTTTATTTTTTTGTATTTTTTTTAAAGCACAAGCCCTGAGAAAAAAAAGCCCCACTGGCCTAGTGCCAGCAGGTCATGTCCTGTTGTCAAATTCCCTGATGTGGATGTGGAATTTGTGACTGCTGTTCTTTCTGCTGCTAAGTTGTTTAAGCGGCAGGATGATTAGACAGCTGAAAGGGAATGGGATCACCAACAGCAGTAACATGGGTGATGGATGATGAATGTTCCACTTGCCACAACTAGCTCTAGTGATGCACCTGAGGCAGTAGCAGCACAATAAGTAGCCCCCAGTATATGTGGAGAAAAGGAGAAGTTGGCCAATAATTCTTCTCTACCTGCCCCTCCTATAAAATCATGGGTGTGTTGTTATTAGAATATACATTTTTCCCTTGAGAGCAGGAACTGTGCCTCTCATCAGCAACTGCAATGTGTGCATGGTAAATACCATCAGGGGGCACAACTGTATCCAAACACTATGACACCTGAAACAATGTACTGCTGCTATCACTATACCCCTTGTCCACACCCCACTAAGGACACATGAGAACTTGCTGACAGTTTAATAGTAATGATGAACCCTCCATGCCACCATCTTAGCATAGTCTGTGGGATGGAATCTCCTCAGATGCTGTTTGATGCCCTGCTTGCGATTCTCCTCCACCACACTGCCATGTGTGGTCAGTGCACCACACACTTTGCAATGGGTGGAGCCAATCTGCCACATCCTAACATCTACAGAGTGGCTATCATTTGGCGGGGTGGGGGGGGGGAAGACGAACAAGGTTAATAGGCAGAAGATGTAGTTACCATAGAGGAAGAAAGTGATGGAGATGGTAAGCTATTTGTTTCACTCGTCATGGAACTTCCAGTCTCTGTCTGGGTTTCTCTATTCTTCCTCCTCTTTGATCTCTGCCTCATCTCTTGTTGACTTTCTGAAGAGTCAGGGGGTACAGCAACAGTGGTGCTTGATTTCTGTGGTGGGTGGTTTGGCTTTAACATGTTTGACATAAATGTCATGGTGTCTGTTTTTCATGTGTGTTATCAGGGCGTATGTGCCAAGGCTCATTCCCTCTTTTCCCCTTCTCACTGACTTGTCACAAACTGTGCATAGTTCCATTGGTGATGACTGCACTTTGCCTGCCCCAAGAGACAAACAGTCCCACACCCATGACTTCAGGGGACAAGGGTAGTGAACAGGTGGAGAAGAATGGCCTCTTTCATCTTGTCCTCCACATTCCCCTTCACTGTCTGTGCTTGCAGTGGGTGATGTTGCTGCTGTTGTTTCTACTGCCTCAGAATCAGCACTGAAGCTAGGACCAGGCCTCGGAGTATTGCTGCCGCTGGCAAATGGAACCTGTCCTAGTTCCGCATCACTTGTTGACCCCATTCTGACTGTGTCCCTGGTGGTCTGTGGCACACTTTATCTTTTTTCCTCGGCATCCTGGTGCCCTTGCAACTCAGCAGCAGCAGGAATTAGAACAGTTGCAAAAGCTTATTTCTAGTGGTGGTGGTGATGGTCATCCTCATCCCTGTCTCCCATTCCTTCTCAGTTTGGGCTAAAAAGGCTATCAATGTCTCTTCCACCCCAGCTTCTCCAGCATCATCATTACTACCACCACTAGTCCCCACTTGCTTCTGCTGCCCTATTATAGACATCTCACTACTGGTTGGAGGAGGTGGAGAGCAATGCCACACTTGGCATTTCTTGGTGACCTGAAGAAGGCAGACTGGCAGCAGGAGCAGAAGGCACAGACAGCTGATCTGTGCTCCTAGTGTTGGTGGTGTTATTATTTCTGACCCTGCTATCCCACAACAGTTCTGGCCTCTTCAGGATCATGTTCCACTTGGACACTGCAGTGAAGGGAAGGGGACTCCCAGGGCCAGAGGAATGGTGTGGGCTCCCTTGACCACTAGTCTGGGCACTCTCAAATGCTTCCCCTACCACTCCACTAACACTAGTCCCACTGGCTGCTTCACCATTACTGTTACTATTACTGCTAACACCAACCACATCAAGTTCAGCCCTCCTCATTCATTCTTCCTCCTCACAGCAACTAGCGATATGAGGATATTGATTACCCCCTCCTTCATCCCTATCACTAACAAACTGCTGGACCTTCTTAGTAGTAGTACTAGCACTGGCGGCACTGCTCGGGGATGGCAAGTGTGACTTAGGGTCCCCTGCTGTCACACATGGCATCATCTTCTCCTTATCCTCCTGCTGATTATTACAAGACACACTAGCAGCAGCTTCAGCACTGGTAGCAGCAGGTTCAGCACTGAAAGCAGACACAGCACTGGTGGAAGCAGGGGCAGTATGTCTGACAGCAGGCACAGTACTTGTGGCAGCAGATTCAGCGCTGGCAGCAGGCACAGCACTGGTGGAAGCCGGGGCAGCATGTCTGACAGCAGGCACAGTACTGGTGGCATCAGGTTCAGCACTGGCAGCAGGCACAGCACTGGTGGCAGCAGGGGCAGCACGTCTGACAGCAGGCACAGCAATGGTGGTAGTAGTAGTAGCAGGGTCAGCACGTCTGACAGCAGGCACAGCAATGGTGGTAGCAGTAGCAGGGGCAGCACGTTGAGAGCAGGCACAGCACTAGTGGCAGCAGGGGCAGCACATCTGGCAGCAGGTACAGCAATGATGGTAGCAGGGGCATCACATTTGGCAGCAGGCACAGGCAGCTGACCTGTCCTACTCTCACTAGTACTACCCTTTTCTTCCTCCCTTCCCATTAAATTCCCCAAGATCCCTAGGGCTGATTTAGGGGGACAGGACAGCATTGGTTCAGTAGTGCTCACTTCCTCCTCAGACCCCTCCAGTGCCTCTTTTTACTATTTTTAAACTTTCGCATAGTGATAGCAGTCACTATGATCCTCTCCTGCCTCAATTTTTCCAAAAGATAACAGCAGAACAGCACATCATGTCTACCTCACTCTGTAGCTGCTTCTATTGTGTTTCACTTCAGCAAATACATCATGTTTTTATAGCGAAAAACACGCAAATCAATGGGTAGAAATTTTCCAGCCATTGAAAAAATGGTGAAGAAGTTTGCCAATGGGCGAAAAATGCAAAGATTTTAATCACTGGTTTAAAATAAATAAGAAAAAAATCTTTCACTAAAACGGTCTTCTACACGTGCTTGCAAACAAAGCACACGTAGAAGACCATTTCAGTGAAAGATTTCTTTTTTATTAACGCGATCTTGGCTGTGCTGCAGAGCCATCTGACAGTCGTACGACAGGCTTCACTGCAGTCAGCTAGAACGCTGACTTCGAGGAAGGGGGAGGGAGAGGACAACTTTAGGAGTGATTATCTCTCAAACCATAAAGGTCTGAGAGATGACACTGGTGGCAATACATTTCTTTTTAATATGACTTCAATACAGGGGTTAGTAATTATTAAGTATTACTATCCCTTTAAAAAGAAAGCAGCAAAAGGTCAGATCTTTACCATGATACCAAGATAATGATTATCTAAATAGCTACTCCAGTCACCTTATTGACAAAGCTTAGCGCTGTGCAAGTGATGTACAGTGACTTAAATGTGAAAATTGCCCTAAATTACTAAGTGGTAAAGCAATCTTTATGCTTGAAAATTTTCCTATATTTTTTACACATTGTTCCCTTACTAAAGGAACACTAATATTGTCTAATAATAATAATGAACCTCATTCATTTTAATTTGGACAGAACATGCTAAAGGCCATTATGGTTCAATTATGTGTCGATTGACTCTACAAAATTAGAACATGGAAGCAGGCATGATTCTTTGCTAAATAACTCCATCCACTGAAAACTCCTCCCACTAAAGTCTTGAGTGGGCAGCGTTTAGGTTCCTGCAAAATGAATCATGTCTGTCTCCATGAATATTAGCTCCATTATTATAAATTAATTTTGAGGAAATAATCCTCACATAATTGATTGTATCAATACAGTGATTCTCAACCACGGTGCTGTGGTACTTTGGTGTTCCACAGACATCAACTTAGGGTGCCCCATGTTTTCTGTGAAGACTAACAAAAATGGACTTTTAAATAAAGATTTATAGAAATTGTTATGCACATTACGTTTCCTTTTGTTATTATGATTGTAAGACCTAATAATAACTGTATATTTATGTATTGTACATTGATTATGCCCTTGATAAAGTACATTACATATGTTAGGGGTGCCCCGAATGTTCTATATTACGTGTTAGGGTACCCCAAACAAAAAAAGATTGAGAACCACTGTATCAATACAATACAATGCTATACTATATTATATTATACTATAGTATAGTATAATATATACAGTGGCAGATTAAGGGAAGTTCGGCTTATTACTGGGATCTATTAGTGCCCTTTAATAAAAAGGATACATTTTCATGGCTGTTTCAGTGAAAAGCGAAACTCAATTAGCTGCAAAATGTATTACATCCTAGCAAATTCCAACCATAATATTTTTTCCTGATAACCTTCCTTTCATGTAAGTGGATGTTGCTTTCCTACACCCTCTTTCCTCTCCTTTATTCTTCACTAATAAATAAAAACTTCAATGCACAGATAACAATGCAGCTGCATTATCCCTAGGAGGCAAATGTCTGTAGTGATTGACATATAACCTTCCGAGCATTTAACTCTGGAACTGAACACGAAAAACGCAGAACTCTGAAATTGCAATTTGTGCCTTTGTGGAGTAAAAACACAAATCTCTTTTTGTTTTGCCTAGAAGAAAGAAAAAAAATGTTTTCTTTTGATGCCTCTAATGGGCCAAGTTTCAATTCTTGAAAACAATAGGGTGTACTATGAACTTCATTTTGTACAGAATAATTAAACTCGATTACAAATGTTCCAGACAGAAAAATAAGGACTGACTTAAGGGACACATGCATCATGACATGTATAATTTATTTATACTGGGTAATTATCTTGAAGCTATATCTGTAATTCTGACCATCATTACCCCCTTGTAAAGCTTTATTAAATCAACAAGTGGCAATATTTACAGCAATAGCATAGCAGAGACACACCATAAGACCAGAATACAAACTCTAGTGTCCTAGGTGACAAGTACAGACAGCCTGTAAAAGATCTGCCCCATAGGAATGTGACTGGCATTTACTATGTGCCAAGGTTGTGTCAGAGAAAAGACAAATAATATGACAGGGAAGGTATTATGCACTGGTGAGAAATTAGTGCAACTAGTTACCACAGAAAGCAAAGAATCCCAGGTATTTTCAAAGTAACCTTTCATAAGCATTTAAATCGGATGCAAAATAGAGGCTGATGTGCTAAGTACAACTGGAGTTATTCTAGAGCACCATAGGAAAGAAATAAAAACAACCACAATTCCCATTGATTTATATGGGGCTCTTAACCCTCTAAATGCTACAGAGATCTCCAGTGCACTTTAAAGCAATATGCTGGAGACCATTCAACCATACAAGCAATTACAAGCACCATTTAATTCAAAGACAGTTTTTTATTTGTCTCCTATAATGCAGCTGGTTTAACCCAGAATTATTCCAGTTTATCTTAGTACCTCATCCTGGGAGTAGGGGTGGGTGAAAGTTGATGCCGTGTTCCCACGGGAAATTTCATAAAAACCACGTTGTTATCCGCCTTTTCACGGGAAAATCCACTTTAAAACTAGCGGTTAAAATGTTTGCATTTTTCGCCCATTGGCCAAATTTTTTTGCCATTTTTTCAATGGCTAGAACGTTTCTGCCCATTGATTTACGTTGTTCTCGCACTTCCGCTATAAAAACGTGACATTTTCGCTGAAGGCAGACACAATAGAAGCAGCTACAGAGTGAGATAGGCGTGCTGTGCTGTTCTCTTGTGATATTTTGCAAAAAGTGAGGCAGGAGAGGTTCATAGTGACTCCTATCACTATGAGCAGGGTGAAAAATAATCAATGAAGGAGCTGGAAGGACCCTTATCATGTGTCCACTGAGTCTGAGGAGGAGGAGGAAGGGACCACTACTGTACCAATGCTGTCCAATCCCCCTAAATCACCCCAAGGGATCTTGGGGAATTTAATGGGAAGGGAGGGAGAAAAGGGTAGTAGTAGTGAGAGCAGGGCAGGTCAGCTGCCTGTGCCTGCTGCAAGAAGTGCTGCCCCTGCTGCCAGTGCCACCATTGCTGTACCTGCAGCTGCTAGTGTTGTACCTGCTGTCAGATGTGCTGCCACTAGTGTTGTACCTGCTGTCAGATATGCTGCCACTAGTGTTGAACCTGCTGCCAGTGCTGAACCTGCTGCCAGTGCTAAACCTGCTGCTACCAATACTTTGCCTGCTTCTAGTGTTTCTTGTAGTACTCGGGTGGTAAGGAGAAAATGATGCCAAGTGTGACAGCAGGGGACCCTCTGTCACATTACTCGTCACCTTCTCCATGCAGCAGTGAGATGTCTGGAATAGAGCGGGAGCACTTAGGGACTAGTGGAGGGGGTGGTGTTGGAGACGCTGGGGTGGAAGAGACATTGATGGCCTTTTTATCAGAAACTGAGTAGGAATGGGAAACAAGGATGAGGGTGGGCATCACCACCACCACTAGCAGTCAGCTTTTGAAATTAGTGAAAATTGCAACTGCTCTAACTTCTGCTGCTGCTGAGATGAAAGGGCAGCAGGATCCTGAGGAGCAGGCTAGTGTGCTACAGACCACCATGAATACAGTGGGAATGGGGTCAACAAGTAATGCGGGGCTAGGACAGGTTCCATTTGCCAGCAGTTGCAATACTCCTCCTGATCCTAGTTGCAGTGCTAAATCTGAGGCAGTTGCAGCAACAACAGCAACATTATCCGCTGCCACAGAAAGTGAAGGGGAATGTGGAGGACAAGAAGAAAGAGGCCATTCTTCTCCACCTGTTCCCTATCCCTCCTCCCAGAAGTCATGGGTGTGGGACTATTATTCTCTTCCGGCAGGCACAGTGCAGTCATCATCAACAATGGTACAGTGCAAAATTTGTGACAAGTTAGTGAGAAGGGGAAAGGAGGGAACACACCTTGGCACAACCGCCCTGATAACACACATGAAACACAGACACCATGACATTTACTCCAAACATGTTAAAGCCAAACGCCCATTACAGAAATCTAGCACCGTTGCTACTGTACCCCCTGACTCTCCAGAAAGGTGGAGATCAAAGAGGAGGAAGAGTAAAGAAACACAGACAGACACTGGAAGTTCCATGACAAGCGAAACAACTAGCTCGCCATCAACATCACCTTCTTCCTCTAAGGTAACAAGTACATCTCACATCTCCTGCCAATCCACCTCATTCATTGTTTCCTCCCCTGCCAAATGATAGCCACTCTGTTAATGTTAGGATATGGCAGTTCATCTCTATCCATTGCACACTGTGTGGTGCACTGACCACACATGCCATTGTGGTTGAGGAGAATCACAATCAGTGCATCAAGTGGCATCTGAGGAGATTCCATCCTGCAGAATATGCTAAGATGGTGACAGCGAGGGTTCATCACTACGAGTAAACTGTCAGAAAATTGTCATGTGTCCTTAGCGGGTGTGGAAAAGGGGTACAGTGACAGTGGCAGTACTTGGTTTCGGGTATCATGGTGTTTGGTTACAGTTGTGCCCCTAGATGTTATTTACCACATACCTAATGTGCACATTGCAGTTGCTGATGAGACCCACTGATCCTGCTCTCAAGGGAAAAATATATTCTAATAACAACACACCCACAGTGATTTTGGAGGAGGGGCAGGTGGAGAAGATTTAATGGTCAACTTGTTATTTTCTCCACATATACTGGGGGTTACTTATTATTCTGCTACTGCCTCAGGCTCATCCCTGGATCCAGTCGTGGCAAGTGGAACCTTCATCATCCATCTTCCATGTTACTGCTATTTTGATCCCATCTCCTTTCAGCTGCCTAATCATCCTGCTGCTTAAACAACTCATCAGCAGCAATACGAACAGCAGATGCAACTCAGGAGGACATTTGACAGTGGCCACTGGCCGACATGACCTGCTGGCATTAGGCCAGTAGGGTATTTTTATTTTTTTCTCAGGGCTTGTGTTTTGAAAAAAAAAAAAAAACTAATCCTACAAAAAATAAACAATTTTTGGGGGGTTTGTTTCTAACAAGCCTAAGTCCTACAAATCAATGTTTTCTTAGGGCTTGTGCCAAACAAGCTTAAGTCCTACAAATCAATGTTTCTTCAGGACTTGGGCCTCTAATAAGTGTAAGTCCTACAAAGGCCTCTAACAACAAATCAAACAAATCATCCTCTACAAAATACTCTTTCAAGTCAAGTATCAGTCCACCCCAGTGGCAGCTTATGTCAGGGGGTTCCTGTCTCTGTCACTTTAAATACAAATATCTTATTTTATTGATTTATTTTTTTATTAACTGTCCCCCCAGTAGCAGTCAAGAAAGCCCCCAAAAACAAATTCCCTGTTCAAATGATTTATTAATTCTCCAACACAGGCACCCTCCTCAGACCTCTCTATACCATGTCTTATGGTTTTTATTTTATTTTATTTAGAATTTTTTTTTTTTATTAACTGACCCCCAATCCCAGTAAACAACACCCCAAAAATCATCCCCTGTTCAACTGATTCTTTCCCCACACCCCACCAACACAGGCACCATCATGCCCCATTTATACTGTGCCTTTGGGAAATAAAATATTATTTGCAATGTGTTGTGTGTAACTTCTATGTTCCCATTGATTTCAATGTGTGAAAAAAGCGGATAAAAGTGGTAATTTTTCACCAAGCGGAAAGTGCCATTTTTCGCCGATTTCAGTTTTGAGGTGGAAAGTTTCACCCATCCCTACCTGGGAGAGAGTTTTTCTCATTCAATTGTGACATTTTTACTTTAAATAAATAATTTATATTCTTAGAATTTTCCAAGGCTCCATTTTAACTCTTTCAGTGCCAGAGGGTACTCAGCACATTGCTCTGCACTGAAAAGGTTAACCTCCATATGATTTATTTAAATGTGTAAATGGAGCAGGACAGCTTCCAGCATATCTGGGATGTGACCCTGGGTCAGAGGGAAATTGGTATATCCCCTCCTTTCAAACCCCCTAAGCCTGAAGATAAGCCCATTCAGTTTGTATTTGGCAGTTGTATCTGTGAAGTGTATGGAGATAGGTCTTTTTTCTCTTTTAACCCTTTGAGTGCCAGAGGGGAATGCAACGCATTGCTCTGCAATGCATTGTGTACCCCTCTGGCACTCAAAGGGTTAATATTTATAGTTTTTCTGGCACATAGTTATAGCTGAAGGGGCAGATGCAATAAGGGTGTTTAGTTACTGATATAACCAGGATGAAATGTTAAAAAATCCTTTTACGGTATAATAATTAATATGTTTATAAATCTCATCTGAAATGTAACATATATATTTAATATGCAAGTCTTTCTCTGTGTGGGTCTGTCTCTGTCTTTCTTTTTCAGTCTCTTTCAATCTTCCCCTTCCCTCTTTCAGTCTGAACTTTTCTATTTCAGTCTGCCTCCCAGTGTTTGTCTCTGTCCATCTCTCTCTCTCTCTCTCTCCTCTCTCTTTAGATATATCTGTCTGTGGACATCTTTCTGTCTGTCTATCAATCTGTGGATGTACTTCTCTTAGTCTGTGGATGACTGCCTGTTGATGTCTTTGTCTCTCTGTCTTTCTCTCTCTGTATGTTTCTTTCTGTGTGCCCATCTCTCTCTATGTGTCTCTCTGTATGTCACTGTGTGTGTGTGTGTGTGTGTGTCACTCTCTCTCACTTTGTCCATCTTTCTCTGTCTATGGATGATAGGAGTTGAAGTGTAACAGCTGGAGAGCCACATGCAACCATCCCTTCTTTAGTCTTAGATTATTATAGCGCAGGTGCTCTATTGAGTCTGGGAACTCTGACAAGTCGAATGATTAGCAACATATAATAAAAACAAATACTGTTACAAATAACAGAAATTCTCTTTCAATTTTGCTTGTTTGTTTCTTTCTAAACTCAAGAGCTGCCATAATATAGAGAAAAAGTTACAATAACAGGACTACAAAGCTCAGAAAGCCCTAATGCATTAATACACCTACTAAAGACCATTCAGCCATCTCAGATTCAGAAACAGCATGTGACTTTCATTTTTAATATATTTAGATATATATTAAACTAGCAGTAGTGTGCAGGTGTCACGGATGGCTTTGCTCATGAGTAAACCTGCTGTATCATTGGCTGTCAACATACTGTAAAGAAGGAAGATACACTGGTTGTGGATGTAAAATTTATTTTATTTTTTAACCAATTGAACGCCCACAGTGCAAAATAATACATTACTTGCTAGTATCGTAATCTCTCCAAGCAATAGAATTATTCAAAGTCTCTGGTGTGTGTGTGTATATGTCTGAATGGGTAAGATGTTGACAAGTTGATGTAGGGGGAAAGGTAGTGGTCTAGTTGGCTAGCGGCCATTAAACTACAGCCTAGCTGAGGGAATAATCACTGATATCGTGTATTTCCCTTCCTCTCCATCTGCCATCAGCTAGAATTAACCTGCTAATGAATTTAAATTCCATAATCTCACCCCAACCCCATTTAAATACTTTGGCACAAACACAATATTGTAACTAATTTTGCAGACTAGTGACTTGAAATTTAGGAACAGGTACAAGTCTGTTTTCCACCTGAACTGCTGGTTCAAAATGTTCCCAGGACTACCAGTTTGTGCTCCAATTACATTATAATAACAGATCAATTAATCACAATCTGATTTACCAGTGACAACAGACTCATGTTAATTTAGTGATAAAGCTGACATACAGTGTACTGTACTGTCATATTGCTCAATGGATTTCATTGCCTTCCACAGCATTCTATTGGCTGTCATTCCTTTAAATAGCATCGCTTGCTGGTGCACTGTTGTCTGTTCTACTTATTTGCCTCAAGTCTGTAGTCCTAGCCATTTCTGTGTGTTTTTTCCTGGTTTGACCTGATCCTCATTCAAGATTTATTTTTCTGTTAAGTGCTTTGGCACTTCTTTTGAACCATGATTGCCTTTCCAGTTATGGACTTTAGGTTTCCTTACAGCATTCCTTCTAGATCTTTTTTCAACATCTGGGAATAGAACTTAGCTTTCTATCTGCCTACCATCTTCAGTCCAAAGGTCAGACTCAGTGAACTAATCAGTCCCTCAAGACTTATCTCCAAAAATACATAAATGCTCAGCATTCTAACTGATCTGACCTATTGCATCTGTATGGGTTTGCATTTAATAATGCATATATTTGCTTTGTTCTCCATTCTTCATTACTACTGACTATAATCCTCACACCTTACCCTGTTTTTGCCCTTCCAGAGCTCCAGCTGCTAACACTATTGCGGCAGACCTATAGAATCACTGGACACACATTTGTCAACACCTAGTCCAAGCTCCTAATAGGTATAAGTGTGCAGCACATAGAAGATGATAATCAGCTCCTTTTATCTGACTGGGTTCTCAGGTTTGGCTGTCTACTAAGAAAATACATCTTCAGCAGCCATATGGGAAATTGGTACCTAATGTTATTGGCCCTTTTCAATTTACTAAGGCTCTCACCCTATTACTTGTTTCTAGGCATTACCTCAGTCTTTGAAAATTCACAATGTCTTTTACGTATCTCTTGGTTTGCTGTATCCAGTGCTAGTGGATGGCCATTCTGAAGATGATGTCATATGTAAATTAATGGGGCAGTTCAGTGTTTGGTGGACAGGAAGCGCTGTGTGCCAGAAGACTGCTCCTTGGTGCCACTCTCCAATCTGCATCCTCTTTCTTTGGTCTGTGCTTTCCATCAGGGTGAAGCATGGTCTCCCAGAGGTCTCTCTTGAAGCTGAGGATATGGTCACATCGCTCAATTTATTTTATTGCCTTGTTATCTCCCACTGCATTCTATTGGCTGTCAGCCCTTTAAATAGCAGCATGTTTTGGTTCACCCTTGCCTGTTCTACTAACTTACCTGAAGTCTGTATTTCTAGCCATTCCTGTGTGTGTGCTCCACTGGTTTGGCCCGATCCTTATTCAAGACATCGCCTTCTGGTAACTGCTTTGGCACGCCACTAGAGCTAATTGCCTTCTCGGTTATTGACTTTGGCTTTCCTTCCAGCCTTCCTCCTAGATCTTCCCTGGCCCATCGCTTGTTTGTTTGATTCACTGGTCCTGACCTGTGCTTTGTATGACTCTACCTCTGGTTCTTTTCTCTGTCAACAGTCGGTTGTTACCATAGTTCCTTGTCAATTTGATACATCTGAAAGTATTCTGTGTCAGCTTTCAAGTTTATCTTTCTACTAGATAAGCATTTGTTTATAGTCAATAGGGGTGGGCGAAACTAGTAGCTGTGTTCCCGCGGGAAATTTAGTGAAAACCACGTTGTTATCCGCTTTTTCTCAAGAAAATCTGCTTTAAAACTAGCAGTTAAAATTTTCGCATCTTTCACCCATTGTCCAAAATCTTTTGACATTTTTTCAATGGCTAGCAAGTTTTCGCCCATTGATTTACATTGTTTTTGCACTTCCGCTATAAAAAGTGACGTTTTCGATGAAGGCAGACACAATAGAAGCAGCTACAGAGCGAGATAGATGTGCTCTGCTGTTCTCTTGTGATATTTTGCAAAAAGTGAGGCAGGAGAGACTCATAGTGACTCCTGTCACTATGAGCAGGGTAAAAAATAATCAATGGAGGAGCTGGAAGGACCATTATATGTTCACTGACTTTGAGGAGGAGGAAGGGACCACTACTGTACCAATGCTGTCCAGTCCCCCTAAATCACCCCAAGGGATCTTGGTGAAATTAATGGGAAGGGAGGGAGAAAAGGGAATGGGAAGGAAGGGAGAAAACGGAATGGGAAGGGAAGGAGAAAAGGTTAGTACTAGTGAGAGCAGGACAGGTCAGCTGCCTGTGCCTGCTGCAAGACGTGCTGCCCCTGCTGCCAGTGCCACCATTGCTATTCCTGCAGCCATTAGTGTTGTACCTGCTGCCAGACATGCTGCCCCTGCTGCCAGTGCCACCATTTCTGTAACTGCAGCCACTGGTGTTATACCTGTTGCTAGTACTGAACCTGCTGCCAGTGCTGAACCTGCTGCTAGTACTGAACCTGCTGCCAGTGCTGAACTTGCTGCCACCAATACTTTCCCTGCTGCTAGTGTTTCTTGTAATACTCAGGGGGGGAGGAGAAAATGATGCCAAGTGTGACAGCAGGGGACCCTCTATCACATTGCTCGTCACCTCCTCCAAGCAGAAGTGAGATGTCTGGAATAGAGCAGTAGAAACAATAGCATATAGGGGCTAGTGGTGGTGGTGATGGTGCTGGAGAAGCTGGTGGGGGAAGAGACATTGATGACCTTTTTATCACTAACTGAGAAGGAATGGAAGACAGGGATGAGGATGGACATCACCACCACCATCACTAGCAATGGCATTTTGGAATTAGAGGAATTTGCAACTGCTATAATTCCTTCTGATGCTGAGATGCAAGGGCAGCAGGATGCTGAGGAGCAGGCTAGTGTGCCACAGACCACAGTGGACACAGTGGGAATGGGGTCAACAAGTGATGCGGGACTAGGACAAGTTCCATTTGCCAGCAGTAGCAATACTCCTGATCCTAGTTGCAGTGCTGCAGCAATATTATCCGCTGCCACAGACAATGAAGGGGAATGTGGAGGACAAGGAGAAAGAAGCCATTCTTTTCCAGCTGTTACCTTCCCCCTGAAGTCTTCATGGGTGTGGGACTATTTTTCTGGTGGGGCAGGCACAGTGCAGTCATCAGCAACAGCACAGTTCACAATTTGTGACTAAATCAGTGAGAAGAGGAAAGGAGGGAACACACTTTGGCACAAGCGCCCTGATATCACACATGAAACACAGACACCATGACATTTACTCCAAAAATGTTAAAGCCAAACACCCACCACAGAAATCAAGCACCACTTTTGCTGTCCTGACTCTCCAGAAAGGCAACAAGAGGCAAGGCAGAGATCAAAGAGGAGGAGGAATAGAATAACCCAGGCAGAGACTGGAAGTTCCAGGACAAGTGAAACAACTAGCTCGCCATCACCTTCTAGGGTAACTATATCTTCTGCCAATCCTCCTCATTCATTACCTCCCCGCCAAATGATAGCCACTCTGTTGATGTTAGGATGTGACAGTTCGTCTCTACTCATTGCACACTGTGTGGTGCAATGACCACACATGCCAGTGTGGTTGAGGAGAATCACAATCAGTGCATCAAGTGGCATCTGAGGAGATTCCATCCTGCAGAATATGCTAAGATGGTGGCAGGGAGGGTTCATCATTACTATTAAACTGTCCGCATGTTGTCATGTGTCCTTAGCGGGTGTGGAAAAGGGGTACAGTGACAGCGGCAGTACTTGGTTTCGGGTGTCATGGTGTTTGGATATAGTTGTGCCCCAGATGTTATTTACCACACACACACACTGTGCACATTGCAGTTGCTGATGAAAGCCACTGTTCCTGCTCTCAAGGGAAAAAAATATACTCTAATAACAACACACCCATGATTTTGGAGGAGGGGCAGGTGGAGAAGATTTAATGGCCAACTTCTTCTTTTCTCCACATAGACTGGGGGCTACTTATACTGCTGCTACTGCTCAGGCACATCACTAGAGTCAGTTGTGGCAAGTGGAAGCTTCATCATCCATCTTCAATGTTACTGCTATTGTTGATCCCATTGCCTTTCAGCTGCCTAATCATCCTGCTGTTTAAACAGCTCAGCAGCAGCAGTATGAATAATAGTTGCAACTCAGGGCTCAGGAGGACATTTGACAGTGGCCACTGGCCAACATGACCTGCTGGCATTAGGCCAGTAGGGCATTTTTATTTTTTTCTCAGGGCTTATGTTTTGAAATAAATAAATAAATAAAAAATAAAAAAAACCTACTCCTACAAAAAAAGAAACAGTTTTTGGGGGATTTGTTTCTAACAAGCCTAAGTCCTGCAAATCAATGTTTCATAGGGCTTGTGCCAAACTAGCTTAAGTCCTACAAATAAATGCTTCCTTTGGGCTTGTGCCAAACAAGCTTAAGTCCTGCAAATCAATGTTTCTTCAGGGCTTGGGCCTCTAATAAGTCTAAGTCCTACAAAGGCCTCTAACAACAAATCAAACAAATCATCCTCTACAAAATACTCTATCAAGTCAAGTATCAGTCCATCCCAGTGGCAGCTTATGTCAGGGGGTTCCTGTCTCTGTCACTTTAAATACAAATGTCTTATTTTATTTATTTTTTATTAACTGTCCCCCCAATAGCAGTCAGGAAAGCCCCCAAAAACAAATTCCCTGTTCAAATGATTCATTCATTCACCAACACAGGCACCCTCCTCAGACCCCTTTATACCATGTCTTATGGTTTCTATTTTATTTTATTTAGGACTTCTTTTTTATTAAGTGCCCCCAATCCCAGTAAACAACCCCCCCAAAAATCATCCCCTGTTCAACTGATTCTTTCCCCACACCCCACCAGCACAGGCACCCTCATGCCCCTTTTATACTGTGCCTTTGGGAAATAAAATATTATTTGAAATGTGTTGTGTGTATGGAAATTTTTCAACAGGCAGAAAGTGCCATTTTTCACCGGTTTCAGTTTGAGGCAGAAAGTTTTGCCCATCCCTAATAGTCAGTTCATCGGTCAGTTTTTCTCAGCATCAGACTATTGAAATCTGTCAGCCGAGTCCTGAGCAGATGTTTCCCTATGTTCCATTAGTTCTAAGCTGACTCTCACCTTAAAGGTACAGTGTGTCTCCAAGAATACTTTAACCTTAAAGGGATGGTGTGCCTCCAAGCAGACTCACCTTAAAGGTGTGGTATACACAGAAGCAGACACCCACCTTAAAGGGATGGTGTGTCTCCTCCAGGCAGACTTTCACCTTAAAGGAATGGTATGCCTCCAAGCAGACTTTCACCTTGTGTAGCTCCAAGGTTAATGTTAATAGAGGATAACAAGGCAATGAAATCCACTGAGTGATGTGACAGTACTTTAATTGTAATATAATTGATGTGTCACAAATTCAAAGGCAAACATTGGCATTATCAGCAGTCACGGTCATAGAGAATAATAAGGGTCCCTTCTAGAATCTAGCTCTATAGTCTGTTTTAATATAAATCATGATTTAGAAATGGCACTAGTGACAGCAGCCTTTTTATGAGCACCTACCAAGCAGCCAGCCACCCAAATAGAAGGGGACAGCTCACAGGACCATGTGATAAGGACTTAGTAGGTCTTTAAGGGTCACAAAGCATTTCTCAGCTCTTTTAACTCAAGTGTAATGGTGATAGTGAATGCTCCATTATGATCTATCTTACATTTGCAGAGAACCTGCTAAATTGGTGTCAACCTAAGCTCAAATAAAGAAACATGCATGTCCCCATAGTTATCCAAATGATAACAGTGCCTGTGCATTGAAAGCGTCACAACTTGATATTTTCACTATCACCCCTACAGGTAAACAATATATCACAGAAACAGGTATAAAATGAAAGTGTTCTGTAAAGTGATAGTAATACTTGAATTTATCTTTATTTTATATTGTAGCTATGAAAATTACCGTTAAAAACGGTTTGAGAGATATTCTCAAGTAAAGTTTCCCCCTCAGTGACGTCAGCTCTCTAACTGTCAGATTTGGAATCCGGTCCGCAGACCGGCGGCACCCCTTTAGCAGAGCCGAGATCACAAAATATAAAAATAACTACTTCATTGGAATGGTGTATTAGTGTGCCTGGTTTGCAAGCACACTTTGTAGACTGTTGCAGTGAACTAGTTATTTTTATATCTTGTGATATCGGCTCTGCTGAAGAGCCGCTGGCTGGTCTGCGGACCGGATTCCAAGTCTGTCAGCTAGATGGCAGACTTGACCGATGTAGCCAGGGAAGGGGAAACTTTACTTGAGAATATCTCTCAAACCATAAAGGTTTGAGAGAATAAGACTTATATCGTTCTAAATGTTTTTTTCATGGCTACAATATAAAATAAAGACAAATTCAAGTATTACTATCACTTTAAAGTAGAGCCATAAATATTGTTACTGTATATACTTTGAAAGATAATTATATTTACCGTTAACCCTTTGCTTTGTAATGCATTAGATTCCCCAATGGTACACAAAGGTTTAAGAAACCATAACTTGAAGGATTAGTGCAATTTATTCGGGAAAAATATATATTAGGGTTTATGTGCTGAGGAAAACAAGGGTATTCTGTCAGCAGTTGCTTTATTCCTTCATTCAAAAGGTTAAACTGGCATGTAGTGATGAACCTATTATTATCACATTCTATGAAGAACTGTAGCCAGTGGCTTATCTTTCCCATAGAACGCAATACGTTAATTGTCTGGATACCAGGTGAACTGTGTTGACAAGTGGAACTGTTGCTAGCAATTTAAACCCTCCTCAAATCCTGCTTTGATCTGTAATAACTTTTGAACAAAGATACTTCGGCAGTGGGAGCACCATTTTCTGATCAGCAGGAAAAGCCTTTTATGTTTTTCATAATAAAAGTTTACTTTAAACTCATTCTTAAAATAAGTAGCACTAGCTAAAATTCTGATATTGTTAGCATCAGGTGGATAAGCTGTTTTTCCATTGTAATCCTCCTTACAAAATTACCATACTGTTATTTGATTGCTCTTACAAATCTTCCTTACCTTCAAAAAATCAAATAGGTTGATGCATATTTTACTAACTTACCATACAGTATAGCAACTCTACCACCAATCTCAATCTCCAACTTAATGAGCTTCTACAATATTAATTTCCTTTATTTTTACGCACGTCCTTAATTGCTTTTAGTAAGGAATTATTCAAGGTTATGTTTTAGTGTCTTGTTATTTTTTGGAGTATCATCCCTTTATTAATTTCTAAGTGGGTGCTTAATAGGATTAGCATTCCTTGCTCCTAGAAAGAAAATGTCTTCTCACCAGTTTTGACTTGACAACTACATGCTCTCATTCCTTATGGGGGAAGGGAGTTTAGCATGGCAAAACTGATAGTCTGCAATGGCTATAGAGGTAATACCTAATATACTAAGATCTTGTGCAGTTTTGCATCCAGCAGCCACTGATTCACTTATTGTGATGTTAAAATGCAACACAAAATTGGGATCTCTCTTTCTCTGTTTGTCTCCCTTGCTATTTACTTATAAATATACATATTTTTTATAAGTTCTTCTGAGCTTGAAAGGTAATGTTTTTGGTATGGAGATGGTCATAGGAATAAGATAGGCAGGAGCTAGGTAGATTGATAGGAGACAGTTAGCTATACAAGGATGTGGAGGAAATCTACATGAAGGGTAGGAGATAGACATGGAAAGGGGGAGTAGATATGAAGGGGGAAGTTGATGGACATGAAGGGGTAGATGGACATGGAATGGGGGAGAAATGGACATGGAGAGTGAAAGAGATGCACTTGAGTATGGAAGAGAGAGATTACATGAACACCTCTCCCCCCTTCCCTCTGCATCCAGGTGAAATGGTGGATTCCCCAGGGTTGTCATTCTCTCCTAACTGCGTCCTTCTCTCTCACACATGAAAGAAAGTGACCTCCATCTGTTTGTGAATCCTCTCTGAATTACTTATCCCCCCACCCGTGATCTTGTGTTTGTAGCAGGTGGGGAATCATTGTAATAATGTCAAATAGTAACATTAACCTACTTCCTGCAGATAGGCAGGAAGTTGGTTGTTGTTACTCTTAGCGTTATTCCAAAGGCTTCCCATCAGACTGAGTACAGACAGAGTATCAAGGGATGGGGAGCCAAGCAACATGGAAGGGATTAAAAAAGAGATGAATAGCATGTTGTTTCATTATAGAGAGATCAGGAAGAAGTTAGGAGAGAATAAGACCAGGAAATCAACAATTTCATGTGGTGGCAAGAGAAGAGAGAGAGCATTTTGGGAAGGAATGTGAGGACGGGGTAGATTGCATTCAGTATGTGATTTGGAAATGTCAGTGGTGTCCACAAAACTTTCCTGTCCAATATTAGTGTAGGGGTGTAAGTCCATGCAAGAAATGCTTGGTCTGGAGCATGCAGCTCTTTGCCCTGCATACTCCAGGTTGAGCATTTTCTGCTGCAGGAATACTTCAGTAGTATGAAGTCCATGGAAGGAATGCTTGGCTAGTAGCATGTGAGGCTTTGTCTCACATGCTTCCAGCCAAGCATTCCACTCTGCAGGCATACATCAGCAATGTGAATCTAGCTTTGGCATTGCCCATTGCCAGCCCCATGATGTCAGCATGTTAATCTAAGTTACAGTTGCAGTTTTGAATCTTTTTGTTGTTTATTTTGATGTCTTTTTTATTGACTGTTTGAGGTATTTTATTTATATAGACCATATCTTTTCATCATTTTATGCAACTCTATCAAATATATATTTTAAGAAACAGAGTCTGTTATTTAGACCCAGCACACCAACACATATTTGTATCAGCTATTATATGTTCCTCTTCTAGTATTTCCAGTTAGCTTCAGTAGGTTACAGATCGTAGCCTTTTGGAGGTGGCACTGCCACATGTGTAGTGTGGGACAGGATACCTCTCCTATCAGATGCTTTCCACTCTATTATATAATCTAGGACCCAGCAAAACACTACTTTCACTCTGAGTGAAACCCCAACCTATGTCTCTGCTACTCAGTAGCACTCAAAATTATAATTTTAGCATCTACTGCATCCTTAGTGGTTAAAAAAAATCTGGTCAAGTTTTCTTTTTCACAACTAATAAGTATTAAAAAAGTTTGCATTGTTGTATTAGACCTGTAACATAATCAAATATCTATTTGCATTGCAATGTACCCAAAAATTTGAGTGAGTCTGCTGCAAGTAGCACTCATTGTCTATAATCCAGTCATGTATTATGCTCTCAGCCCTCATTCCTCTTATGCATGAAGAAGAGACCTTGAACATTTGCATCCTAGAGCCACTCAGTCAATAAAGGTATATTTTTTACTTTGCATCTAGGAATAAAGAGCTCACAACACAAGAAAGAAGAGGAGAAAAGGAATCTTCTAAGCGTAGTATTTTAATGATACAATAAAAGATCACAATATAACCAAACCCCCTCTCCCATTGCACTTACATTACGCCCATCTTGGGCTTTATGCATCTCTGGGGTTTCTACCCCTTACATGCCTCGTAATTGTATTCTGTATCTGGCTGAAAAGTGCTAAAGATGGTGCTCCGCTTTGATGATGCGCTGCTGTTCTTTCTTTTCCACAGTTCAATCATCAATGCTGATGTAACGTCAGCACTCTCAATGCTGACCGCAATGTACAGTTCCCACAATTGCCTACTGTTTAATGGTACAATGCAGGGAGCCTCGTGGAATGGCACAGAGCAAGAAGCAACGTTCCGGGAAGCAGTTAATAGAGTTGCACAGGAACCAAAAGTGCTCACAGGGGGCAGGGAGGGACCCGGTACTAAGTGTGCAATGTGGGTGGGGGAAGGAGAATAGACCCAACGCGTGTCAGGGGTTCACAGATTCACTTCATCAGTCTCCTGCTATTTATATGGATACTACTGTACCATGCTTTACCCAAGTTTAACAAGCAGTGAATATCTGTGTACACAAGATAGGGGATGATAAAGGTAATTCTTCCTCATTTTAGATCTTTCTCTTTTTCTCAGCTCAGATCTCCCCTTGAACTCCATGTCATTTAACAGTGATAGATTTGCCTCTTAGATTGAACAGACTACCTCTTGGAGCAACAAATATTGATGGACTCCTCAGTTATGCTTGGTACCCCCATATTATGACCTCTGAGTGTGTCAATTCAATCCATTCAACTACATATCTGCTTCTAATATATGATTTAGGGATGGGTGAAACGTTTCCCCCCGACCCCAGGTGGAGAGCTTTCCCCATGTGTCAGCTATGCTAAAGAATAAAAGGAGCAGAGATTTTACCACATGTTTTCACTCTGTGCTTGGGAGAGAGAAAAAGAAAGCAGATTCTTTTTTTAAATGTAAGCAGACAGGCAGACAGTGAACTGGAGTTGCTTGATAGGAGTCAGTGGCATAACTAGAAGCCACCGGGCCCTGGTGCAGAAATTGCCGCCGGACCCGCGCCCGGGCCCCCCCCATCTTCACGTTGCCCCATGCACATCTCCTACCTCCATCTCTCGCGCGGTTCTCAGTTATGCAGAGCGCTGGAAGATGATGTAATCTCCCAGCGCTCTGCATTAATAGAGCGCCGGGAGATCAGCTGAGCTGCTGCGGGCAGGGCTGTGGGCGAGTGGCGATGGGTTCGCAGGGGGCGGCCGGGCCCCTTGGAGTGACGGGCCCGGTTGCAGGTGCGACCTCTGCGACCCCTATTGTTACGCAACTGATAGGAGTATTAGTGTTAGCCAATTGTTCTTTGGGTGTTCATGTGAAGGCAAAAGAGAGTTTAAAAAAACAACCCTTAAACAAATATTATACCGTAAAATTTCAGGTATAATACGCACCTGTGTATAATATGCAGGTTTATATTATGCCCAAGATTTTAGGGGAAAACAAGAGTGCCTATGTATAATACGCACCCTTGTTTTCCCCCTTACTAAAAAATAAAGTTAGAGTTTCCAGCTCCCTCCCTCCCTCTCCCAGCGTGATCCGGTGACAAAGTAAAACTTACTTCTTGAGGCTGAATTCAATATTGTTATGTTATAGTGTATCTGAAAAAGATCCCTCTCTCCCATCTTCGCTGCGGGCTGCACGCTTGCATCTCCCACCCACTTCCTTCAATCGGCTTTCAGGACCTTGAGATCCTCACAGGGCAATACCATAGGTGGAAGGTCCTGAAAACCGATTGAAGGAAGCGGGTGGCAGATGCATGCGTGCCGCTCGCAGGGAAGATGGGAGAGAGGGATCTTTTTCAGATAAAAAAAACTCTCGGGTATAAAACGCACCCCCCACTTCACATAAGGTGAAGAGGGGTAAAATTGTGTGTATTATACCAGAGAATTTATGGTAGTCAGACACCTTCTCCTGAGACACCCGATCCTTCCTACCTGACCTCACTAAGCCTGAGACTTAGAGTGACAGATACTAGGCAGACATTCATAATACATCATGTGTTCAAGGCAATACAAATAGGAAAGAACAAGTTGATATACTGTGTTACTTACACACACTCACTCTACATCTACACGACCAAGAAGGACATTAATATACTAAGTTGTGCTCTTTATTCTTTATTACAAGCTACTGATTCTGAAGCTAACTCTGGTAACAAGTATATCATGTACTGCACTCAAGAAATATCCATTCAAGTGTTTAGGAGAGAGAGAGAGAAAAAGCTGCTGAAATTTTGACACTAGCTACTAGTGTAGAGGCACACTGGCAAAGAGAGGGACCTGGAATAATTTTCTATTGTTTTTTTTTTTTTTCTTCAAAGCACAAGCCCAGAAAAAAATAAATAAAAATGCCCTACTGGCCTACTGCCAGCAGGTCATGCTGGTCAGTGGCCACTAGCCATTGACAAATGTCCGTCTGAGTCCATAATTGCAGAATTTGCCGCTGCTATTCTTGTTGCTGCTGCTGCTGAGTTGTTTAAGCAACAGGATGATTAGGCAGCTGACAGGGAATGGGATCAATAGCAGTAACATGGTTGATTGATGATGAAGGTTCCACTTGCGACTACTATCTCCAGTGATGCATCTGAGGCAGTAGCAGCACAATAAGTAGCCCCAGTCTATGTGGAGTAAAGTAGAAGTTGGCCAATAATTCTTCGCCACCTGCCCCTCCTCCAAAATTATGGGTGTGCTGTTATTAGAATATACATTTTCCCTTGAGAGCAGGAACTGTGGCTCTCATCAGAAACTGCAATGTGCACAGTGTGTGTGGTAAATAACATCTGGGGGCACAACTGTATCCAAACACCATAACACAAGAACCCAAGTACTGCCTCTGTCATTATACCCCTTGTCCAGATCCCGCTAAGGACACATGACAACTTGCTGACAGTTTAATAGCAATGATGAACCCTCCCTACCAGCATACTAGCATATTCTGAGGGATGGAATCTCCTCAGATGCCACTTGATGACCTGGTATCTATTCTCCTCCACACACTGGCATGTGTGGTCAGAGCACCACACAGTGTGCAATGGGTAGAGATGAATTGCTACATCCTAATATCAACATAGTGGCTATCATTTGGTGGTGGAGGTAATGATGAACGAGGTGGACTGGCAGAAGATGTAGTTGTTACCCTAGAGGAAGAAGGTGACGGTGATGGCGAGCTAGTTATTTCACCCGTCATGGAACTTCCAGTCTCTTTCTGGGTTTCCCTATTCTTCCTCCTCTTTGATCTCTGCCTCGTCTCGTGTTGCCTTTCTGGAGAGTCAGGTGGTACAGTAACAGTGGTGCATGATTTCTGTGATGGGTGTTTGGCTTTAACATGTTTGGCATACATTTCGTGGGATCTGTGTTTTATGTGTGATATCAAGGCTCTTGTGCTAAGGTGTATTTTCTCCTTTCCCCATCTCACTGACTTGTCACAAATTGTGCTCAGTGCCATTGGTGATGACTGCACTGTGCCTACACCAAGAGAAAAATAGTCCCACACCCATGACTTCAGGGGGGAGAGAACAGGAGGAGTAGAAATGCCTCTTTCTTCTTGTCCTCCACATTCCTGTTCACTGTCTGTGCTGGCAGTGGATGATGTTGCTGCTGTTGCTGCTACTGCCTCAAAATCAGCACTGCAGCTAGGACCAGGAGTATTCCCGGTGCTGGCAAGTGAAACCTGTCGTAGTCCCGCATCACTTGTTGACCCTATTCCCACTGAGTCTACTCTGGTCTGTGGCACACTGGCCTGCTCCTCAACATCCTGCTGCCCTTGCATCTCAGCAGCTACAGGAATTAGAGCAGTTGCAAATTCCGCAAATTCCAAAAGCTCATTGCTAGTGGTGGTGGTGGTGGTGGTGGTGGTGGTGATGCCCATCCTCATCCCTGTCTCCCATTCATTCTCAGAAACTGATAAAAAGGCCATCAATGTCTCTTCCACCCCAGCTTCTCTACCATCATCATCACTACCACTAGTCCCTCTCCCTACATGCTGCTGCTGCTCTATTACAGAAATCTCACTGCTGCTTGGGGGAGGTGAATAGCAATGTGACAGAGGGTCCCCTAATTTCACACTTGGCATTTCTTTTTCACGTGAAGAAGGCAGATTGGCAGCAATAGCAGCAGCCACAGGCATATCATCTGTGCTCCTGCTGGTGGTGGTGGTATTAATTCTAAGCCTACTCTCCCCCAACATCAGTTTTGGTCTCTTCAGAGTCATGTTCCACTTTGACACTGTAGTGAAGGGAAGGGGAGGAGGACTCCCAGAGACAGAGGAATGGTGTGGGCTCCCTTGACCACTAGTCTGGACACTCTCAAATGCTTCCCCTACCACTCTCCTAACACTTGTTCCACCAGCTGCTTAACCATTACTGTTACTACTAACACCACGCACATCAAGCTCAGCCCCAGAGTCTTCATCCTCCCAGTCACTAGTAATATGAGGATATTGATTACCCCCATCTTCACTGCTAACACTAACAAGCTGCTGGACCTTCTTAGTAATAGTAGTACTAGCACTGGCGGGACTGCTTGGGGATGGTATGTGTGACTTACGATCCCCTGCTGTCACACTTGGCATCATCTTCTCCTTCCCCCCTCCTGAGCATTTCAAGACATACTAGCAGCTTCAGCACTGGTGGCAGCAGCTTCAACACTGGCAGCAGACACAGCACTGGTGGAAGCAGGTTTAGCACTGGCAGCAGGCATAGCGCTGCTTTCAACGGGGGCAGCATATCTGACAGAAGACACAGCACTAGTGACAACAGGGGCAGTAATGGTGACAGCAGAGGCAGCACGTCTAGCAGCAGGCTCAGGCAGCTGACCTGTCCTTCTCTCACTTGTACTACCCTTTTCTCCTTCTGTTCCCATTCCCTTTTCTCCCTCCCTTCCCATTAAATTCCCCAAGATCCCTTGGGGTGATTTAGGGGTACTGGACAGCATTGGTTCAGTAGTTCTCACTTTCTCCTCCTCCTCATACTCAGTGGACACATAAGAGTTCTTCCAGCTCCTCCATTTATTATTTTTAAACCTGCTCATAGTGATAGCAGTCACTATGAGCCTCTACTGCCTCAGTTTTGCTTCAGGATCACAGTAGAATAGCACAGCACGTCCACCTCAGTCTGTAGCTTCATAAATTAATGGGCAGAAACTTTCTAGCCATTGAAAAATTGTGAAACATTTTGGCCAATGGGCAAACAATGCAAACATTTTAATCGCTAGTTTTAAAGCGGATTTTCCCACCAAAAAGCGGACAATAACAAGTTTTTCACAGAATTTCTCATGGGAACATGGTGAGATATTTCACCCACCCCTGCATATCAGCCTGATAATTTTTCAAGGCTTATGATGCTGTAGGACTCAGCCTTCTAACAATGCATTCAGAGGTCTAACTAGAACTACTGGTCCCTAGGGCAGAATCTGACACATGGCCTCCTACACACTTTGTCTCAAGCAAATTTGAATAATGCTTGCTGACATCTACCTCACGTAACCCCTAAGGAAAATGTTCTCACAAATGTCCCAGAGTAAGTTTGAATCAAGATTTTCAAGGTATTGACTGAACTCTGGAGTTCAAAGGGTTAGTGAAGAAAAGGGAAGGAACTCACAAATGTTATTATTTTCTTACTGGCTGGTAGTGACCATGAGAAGTTATGTTTGGGATTGCCAGCCAAGATAGAAAACTGGTCTGATTGTAAAGGGATGCTGGATAGTGAAGATCACATGAGCCCCTTTGGATGTGCCCTGTCACCACTGCACCCCATATAGTTTCACACCTGAATGCATTATATTTGTTGGAAGACCATGCCCACCTTCCCCATTACCAGCTAAAAATGGAGGTGCTTATCAGCCTGCTAACAATTTTGTTAAGCCTGCTAACAATGTATTACATGCCTTGCAAGAGTGTAACCACCTGCCCTGTCACCAGATTATAATGGAGAATTCTACCAGTCTGCTAACAATGTATTCAAGGCTAATGCTTGCTGAGAAACTTAACTTTGTAACATTTTTTTCAAGGCTTAGTTACGTTACCATAGGCCTCAGCATTTTAACATTGTTTTCATGGCTTATGTTGCCATAGGACTCAGCCAGCTAACAACTGTAGATTTTTCCACTTCAGAGCTCAGCAGCAGTAATATTGCAGCAGGAATTCTCACTGCCATAGAAAGCATAGGCAGAAATTGGACAGAGCTTGACAGAGGTCTTGTGTCAATTTCAAATGAGTTAGTGAAGACAAGAAATTTTAATATTTTTTTTGTATGTGGGAATTTTCACAAAAAAGAGAAAAATGTGTTCAATCCTTGGAACTTCCTGCAAAGCATCCCAGTTTAAGGTAACAGATTATTCATTTGACCAGTTTATTTACCAGGGTACACACCCTTCTTTTTGTAAGAAACATTGTTTTCTTGCAATGCAATGGAATGCAATGTTTGGCTGCAGTAACAACAAGAGTCCTCTACTCAGGTCTGGAGGTATGAGAGACTTGGGGGACATAAGCTCATGGACTCATCAGTTCTTAAATATTATTAAGAACAACACCAACACTGGCATAGCTCTAATCCATTAAATAGACCCCATAGGCTATGGGATGGGTCTTGGAGCAAGGTTAACTGAGGAGTGAGGTAGGTCCATGGATGAGATAAATGCGTAAGGGTACATTTTTAAAGGAACCTGCAATAAAAAACTGGTTCTTTCATTGGGTCTTCTACTGACACAGGTTTCATGCAGGGAAAATATATTTAGTTATTATTCTCTCACAGAACCTGGCTTCCTCATTAATTATTTTTTTAATGCACAGATCAAGGTATAGTAATTATCATTAAAATTTTAGTAAAGAAAAAGTTTCTATGCTGCTACATAGTCATCTCTGCAACCAAAAACATTTAAAGGAACCCTGTCATCTAATAACAACTCAGTTTGTTTTGAATTAGCCATTTCTTTATAACGTTGACTTATTTAGATGTATACATTATGATCATTACAAACATACCATGCAGACACTTCCTGTGTTAGCCCTACATTGCCTAATCCACGCATTGACATTGCTCATGAATTCTCTGTCCATCTTCCCTAGCTCCAGAATCCTTCCAATGCTAGGGGATATGGGCATATGAAATACTCAGTGTTAGTGAATTGAGGACTGGGGTGGGGGGGTAATGTAGGGCTAAGTCATTAAGCGTCTACATGGCATGTCAGTAATTTCCATAATATATCTAAATAACTAAAAAACTAATTTAGGTGATTTTGAAAAGCTCTTTTAAAATCCAACCCAAAACTATCTGTCTATCTATCTATCTATCTATCTATCTATCTATCTATCTATCTATCTATCTATATCTGTATTTCTGTCTATCTATTAAAAAGAAAGGAACAGATGCTGCAGACCCAGTGAATGGTCTGAGGGTTTGGTGTGCCATTAAAAAACTGCGTGCACTAAAATTGCATATATAAAAGTCAGTGACTAAGACCAAGTGTAATAAAAAGCTTTATCTCCAGTATAATGCCAGAGTATTTCACAGCCAAAAGACATGGAATGTTTGCTGAGTAAAGAATTCATTAAGAATCACATGCTTTATGAGTTAACCTAATCATTTAAAAAAATCAATAGGCATGATAAATCAATAGCTACTTTTTTTTATCTGGAGAACTGTGAAATTGAGTTTCAGAATAACTCTCCAGCAGATTGTAATAGCAGGAACATTGGCAAAGGGTTTACTTTTTTTTTTCAATTCTGCCTCCGACGCTAACATAATTGTAAGTATTTGTTTAAAGCATTTCATCTTTACAAATGGATAGATTTACATTTGAAAAGCGTGTATTTGTTAGAAATTGAAAGACAGACCTAATAGAGCATCTGTTTTGCATTCATTATAACTGTAATAATTTGTCTTCATAAATAAAATTATGGATAATATCCAGATAAAGATGACCCATGCCTAATTTGGCCACCTTTGATTTATTCCCTAAGTGGGATGTTTTGCAGCAAATAAACATCACAATAATTAGATGATTGAAGATCTGCACACTCTTGTCTTTAAAAAATTAGAAGGGAAATGTTAATTGGCAAAGTAAGCAAACCCACATCAAAAGGCCTTTTGATTGCCAGAAGGATGCCCAACACTTTGCCAGGCAAAAATGTCAAATGTCAAAATGATAACCATAATTCCCACTGCAGTGATTAATGAACATACCTTAGAGGAGCAGTGTTGTGCAGCGCTGAAAGTCCCCTGAGCTGGGTGGATGCCTTTATAACTAGGGATGGATGGAATTTTTCCCCTCAAGAGTATGGATAGTATAAAAGGGGATATCAGTTTCCTGCACCATGTTGCCATGTTAGGGTAAGCAAATAAAGTAAAGATGGAGTGTAGTTTATAGAGTCTGGTAGTCAGGAAATTTGTTGTCTGTGTTTGGGGAGTCTGGCTGCACTCTGGACGGGCATTGTGACTGGAGAAAAGAGGTTTACCCAAAATCATGGTTGACAGAGATTGGCAGCTGTGATCAATGTTCCTTCTTGATTTGGTTGTTATATCTGTTAGGGAGGTCTGGAGGTGTGTGGAGGGAGCAAAGGAGATTTACCCAAAATACCCGCAAATCTTAAGTGATTGAGAAGAGACAGGGAGTTATGATCCAAGTTACTTTCTGATGGCTGTTCTCGAGGAGTCTGGGGTTGTGAGCAGCGAGCAAAGAAGATTTACCACAAGTACCCAAAAATCTTGTGTGACTGAGAAGAGACAGGCAGCTGTGATTCAAGTACCTTTCTTCTGGATTTTCTCTGTATTATAAGAGTTTGGGTATGGGTGAAGGGAGCAAAAAAGATTAACCCCAAAAACTCCCAAATTGTGTGTTACTGAGACGACATAGGGAGCTATGATCCAAGTTCCTTCCAGCTGGCTGTTCTTTGTGGTAGGGGAGTCTGGGGTGCGTGAAGGGAGCAAAAGAGAATTACCAAAAATACTACAAAATGATGAGTGACTGAGGAGACTCAGTCAGCTGTGATGTCAGTTGCTGTCTGCTGGTTGCTCTTTGTGTTAGGAGAATCTTGGAGAAGATGCAGTTGCATGGTGAGTGTTTTTTTTCTGTGCTGATAGGAACAGTTAATAGAACAAATAAATAAATACAAATTTGTTTGACTAATTGATAATAGAGGCAGGGACACTGACACAAGCTGTGAGGCAGAAAAATACTAGAAGAGAGACAATATTTTTGTAAAAGGCAAGACATCACACACAATCAGTTCGTTGTGTAGTTCACTGTTTAATAATGTATAACAAACGTACTAAGGGCAGTAGTAGAGTGAAAGGAGTAGACACAGTGCAGGGATGTGGCACTAAACAAAAATAAATTGTTTGACACTTCAGAATGCCTAGAGGAATATAAAAGTAGTGGGGAAGAAGTGGCAGGGGATTCTGGGGATGATATAATTACTGATGATGATGTTGATCTAGAATATATTCCTTCAGCATTCTCCCCTTCTTCAGATACAGATGACACTATGATGAAACTGAAGAAAATTATCTTAAAGACAGAAGCTCAATGTTCTACCACTGAAAAGGAGCACTGTGCCTGTTTATAATCTGTTTGAGAAATCAAATGCAAAGTCTGACTCTGTATAAGTAAAAATGCACAATCATCCTGTCAGTCATCATCAGCATTGTCACCACTTGTAAGCCCAACTGCCAACAGCCACGCACACACACACTAGTACCACCAGCATGATGAGTGCTTTTGCTTCTGTTGGAAGTGCAGCATAACTGATACCTACTGTTAGTACAATTTTAGCAACATCTAGCCCCACTAGTAGTAGTAGCCCCCAGGAACCCCTCAGTCTATGAAGTCTACAGTATGGAGATACTTCAGTCACAATCTAAAATCTAAACATGTTGCTATCTGTTGTCTGCATAAGAAGCATGTGAGCAGGGGGAAAGCAGAATTACAACTAGACAGTGCACATCCTCACTGAGATCCCACCTGAAGCACAATCACAGTTCTGACAGGGGGATACCATCAACATGTCAGAGATATCACAATTAACAGCAGCAGAAGCACTTCTAACACTTCCAGGAGCTCTTGGGCACAGAATAGATATTATGTTGATGTGACAGACAGTATGTCAAGGTTTCCTTCCTTTGAAATAACACATATGGCTCCTACTGTGGAGGAGTATTACTCTGAGTTTGTTGAAGAACATAAGTTATAGACTGCCCGCATTGCCACTGCCACCCCCTCCACCTCCTCAAATCATGTTATAAAAACAATTAAGTTACACGGTTCTTCTGCCATGTGTACTACTAACCCACACTTCTTGAGTTCTTGGAAAGAAGTCAAAAACTTCAAAAAATAATCCCAAAATATTCCTGTGTAATGGCAAAGTTGTCAGCATGTTGTCAGTTAACAAGCTACAATATTCTTTTGTAGAAAACAGATGTTGTAAAGAACTGATGTCATGTGCTGCACCCTGCTTGCATATCCCATGTCACAGTTATTTTTCAAAGACATATGTGCCAGAATTGTACAAGCAAGTAGATAGTGTGGTGGGGAAAGGGTAAGGAATCCCTTATGGAAAGAAAATGTACCTGACAAAGTATGTAGACAAGTGGGCAGAAGACAGACTATATGACTGTCACTGCTTACTAGATTACTCTCCACCAGAGAGCAACAGAAGCATGCAGTATCAGGCCACAGGCACAGCCAATAGTCTTGCATCTGATACTGACAGTATTATTAAAGAACAGCAGCAGGTAGCCCATACCATCGGCATGCCACTTTGTGCATGCAGAGTTTTGAGAAACAAGCCCACAAAGCCAAAGATGTATTAAATAAACTAGAGTATTTGACAGAGGAATGACCTGTACTTGTACCCCGCTCCTTAAAAACTGATTTTGTGTCTGCTGATAATGGCAGCAACATAATAGCTTCCTTAAGAATAGGTGATATGGTGCATATATCCTGCTTTGCTAATGTCCTAAATTTAGTTGTGAGTAAATTCCCCTCAGAATCCAAAATGCTCAGTGAGATACTTAATATCTCCCTTAAAATTGGTGCCCATTTTAGCTGCTCCTACAGTGCTTGCAATACATTATATTCTGTACAGAGCACAACATCCTTTTCCATCAACAGCTGAAAATGGAGGTCCCTACAAGTAGGAATTCCACACTGTACTTGCTAGAGTGTTTGTAATAGCAAAATTAGGCCATGATTGAGTATACAATGCAAACCTGGAAGGCTATGGAGAGAGCATCTTTATCACAATGATAATGTCAACTAATCAGTGACCTATGTGAGCTGCAAAAAACGTTTGAAGAGGCACCTTGCTGGTTAGACAAGTAGGGGCAGGAATAAATGAGATTCTTCCACTGATATATTTACTGCAGAAAAAAACAGAGGATCATGGCTGATGAACTTACAATAATGACAACACAGACATCTACCAGCTAGTGAAAAGCATGCTAGCATGCTTTGAGCAGGGTCTTCACATAGTATCCATTAAAAGCATTTTTGCTACTTTGCTGAACATAACATTTCTGAATTCCTACCAAACTGTGATCAATTTGTACCAATTTGTGATTATTAGGGATGGTAGAAAAGTTACATTT
Organism: Rhinophrynus dorsalis; assembly: GCA_037306005.1. Lineage (NCBI taxonomy): Eukaryota > Metazoa > Chordata > Amphibia > Anura > Rhinophrynidae > Rhinophrynus > Rhinophrynus dorsalis. Next base: position 299,619,252 of record CM074719.1, on the reverse strand, counting down.
TGATCACAAGGGAATTTTCATGAATTTTATCCATAGATTTTGCGTCATTTTGCTAACACCACAGAATTTCCCACAAGAACGGATCTATTTTCAACTTATATTTTTCAGAGACAGCAAAATTTCCCACCTCCATACTTTAGAAACCCAGAATTTCCCACCATGCAGCCAGGTGTAGTTTAGGATACATAGAGAGTGGAAGCAAGTAGAAAGAGGGAGAAAGAAAAAATCGTAAAAGGTAAAAAGTGCTGGCTAGCACTATGACCAACAGGAGAAGTTGGAAGGGCCCTCATGCTGCTGATACAAAGGTGGAGGAGGAAATCAGCAGCACCAGCAATACAGGGAGCCTACATACCCCTGACCCAATGATTGCCATTCCCCTGACATTGTCCCTCTGGGGAAATATTTTGAAGAAGGCATAACTGGCTAGAAGTATAATCAGCACAGGTCAGCTGCCTGTACCTTCTGCTCCTGCTGCTGCTAGTGTGCCTTCTTCTTAGGAGACAGCAAGTGTGACAGCAGGGTATTCATGTCAGCTCCAATCAGTCTCAAAGAGCAGCAAGTGACTGGTGGTGATGGTGGTGTTGATGAGAGTGAGAGTAATGGGAGAGCATCTGGAGGAGAGTATACGAGCATTTGGGGGGGATTGATAGGGAATTGGAATGGCAGAAAGAGATGCAAATCAAGATGGGCATCACTGCCACCACCATCAGTGGCCACTATGGGACTGGGCTCTTCAAGTAGTGATATGGGATTAGGGCAGGCTCCACTTGCCACAGATACTTCTTGTCCTAGCTCTAGTGCTAATGCCGAGGCATCGGCAGCATCACTTGCCCCAGCCAGTGAAGGTGATTATGGAGAAGAAGAATAAATCATGAGTATAGTAATATTTTCCATTGGTGCAGGCACAAATTAGACTTTTCTCCCATCCCTATTTATAACATTTAGGAGAAAGGATTTGTTTAGGTAAGTGAAGAATGGGCCTGTCTGAGGTAAAGAGCTGGTGGAATGGGATTGAAAAGTTGTAGTGGCCACATCACTCTCTCTATTCCAGAGAATGTATTAGTTTAATAACTTCTAGAATCTCTGGGAAAGATTCCGGACTTCCCAGGTGTGGACATCAGCAAACCTGAAGGGCTTTGAAATTCTATGATTTAGCAGTATGCATGAGCACAGGCACATCAATCAAAAATGTTCCACTAGCAACTGTGGTTAGTTGTTATTACCAACTCTTCATATTCCCTCCACTTTCTGCTTGGTGTGCCTGATCAAATAATTTTGTCTGAGTATTGCTTAATTCTTGTGTTTAGCTTGTTTACACCCAAATTAAACATAAGTCAACTTTTGTGGGATAGATATAATTCACAAGCTCTTCTCACCACCCCAGATCCCTTTTGTTCTTACCAGTGGTATCTAAAGTAATTTCGGAAGTTCAAGGAAAGATGTATTTGAGTTTTTACTCACTTGAAGTAACAATCAGGTTCATAGAAACATACACTTTGACTCACAAGTCTGTTGCTCAAAACATCACAGAACAATAACATTATAGGCCATATGTAAGAAGACAAGGTGGAACAATTTTGGGGCAAACCAAATGCATCATAAAGTAAAAGTAAAAAGTCCCAAGACCCATGGTAAGGTGGCTCTTGGCCACAACTGTGTTATAAACAATCACAAAAATAGAGTCCCACCAGTGCTCTGGGTCAAAATGAATCAAAGCAAAAAGTATCTTGTCATTCATGTCTTCACAACTATTCAATGCATAATTCCATCAGCATAACGTGTTAAAGTGCAGTCAGATGACAAATGTAGACCAAGTATCCTTTCATCTCGTAGTAGCAAATATGAATAATATAACATACATAAAATACCAAGGTGTTCTACAGGATCAGCTCTCAGTATACAAAACAAAAGCTGCTTCATGATCACATGCTTTTTCTAGAATGTCCCTGTATAGTACCACATATTTTATACATCTTATGCATATGTTACATTATGTATATGTGCTGTTATGATGTGAGTTGATGTGGTACTTTATTCACTTCAAATGTTACATTATTCATATTTGTCACCTTCATAGTAAGATAGTTGAAGCGGCTGAAAAAATGATGTGTCAATAAAGTTCACTGTTGTTGATCCACAGCAGGGCAAGAACCCTATTGAAGCTACTTTCAGTTAAGCTCAAAGTGGGTATAAAACCTTCCCGATGCCAAAAGGCAGTTGATATTTCCATGGATCAACATCATATCTGCTTTAAAACCAACTGTAATAATTCTCAAAATTGTTCTGTGTTTGAAAGGTGTCCATGCTTATTTTAAATTATCTACAGTATCTGCAACACAGCTTCTTGAGGCGAAAAAACTCTAAAATCTTCTTCTTATTAAAAATCCTGCATTTAAGTTCAAAGCACCTTTCCTATATATACAGAAAAACAAAACTGCGCTCCTCTATATAAAAATTAAATACGTACCCTGCAATGTGCATATATAACATTTCTTAGTAAATAAGTGAGATTTTAGTTTTCACAAACTGCCCAAGTCGTGGGTAAGCTTGCCACCGTGCCAAAGTATCTTGCTTGAGGCAAGTCCTACTCAAATGCATCTAAAAAACCCTATCTAAATTTAAAATTCCCTGTTGAGATGTTATAGGAAATGCATTGGAGGGGGACCCTTTAAATACAATCTATGCAATGCTTGTGGGTCCCAGTGTGGTGCAATTGAAAACAGAAGACATACAATAAAAAACATGTAGATGGAGACTTACCTGATGAAAAAACCCCAGTGGGTCTGCATAGTGAGAGTATGAGAGGGCTGTGGATCCATCAGTCCTCTCCAGAAATGAACCTTTTTATCAACTCCCTCGCCACATATTTATTTCTGGAGAGGACTGATGGATCCACAGCCCTCTCTCACTATGTAGACCCACTGGGGTTTTTGCATCAGGTAAGTTCTCCATCTGCATGTTTTTTTTATATTGTATGTCTTCTGTTTTCAGTTGCACCACGATGGGACCCACAAGCATTGCATAGATTGTATTTAAAGGGTCCACCTCCAATGCATTTCCTATAACATCTCATCAGGGAATTTTACATTTAGAAAGGGTTTTTTAGATGTATTATATGTATTACAGTAGGACTTGCCTCAAGCGAGATACTGTCACGGTTTGTTTAGACTCTCAGACACAGAATTAAGATAAAATCACAACTTTATTGAAAAGTTAATAAGAACCCTCACGGGTCCTGAACATACATATATGAAACATACACACGATAGGTACAAAATAGTAACTCATACAATGATACAGTATAGTAGGCTCTACCGGCCTTGCCAAATACCGGGTAAGGCAGCCTGGAGACTGGCACAACGAGAAGACGTAGGCTCTACTGGCCTTACCAATATACCAGGCAAGGCAGTCTGGAACTGGCAACACAGGATAAAAGGAGGCTCTACCGGCCTTGCCAATATACCGGGCAAGGCAGCCTGAGACTGGTACAACAATATGAATGAGGCTCTACCGACCTTGCCAATATACCGGGCAAGGCAGCCTGGAGAATGGCACGACTATGAAGGAGGCTCTACCGGCCTTGCCAATATACCGGGCAAGGCAGCCTAACAAAATGACTGAGTAAACAGCCCCACAAGTGCTGTAACGTAGGTAGCATCAGCAATAGATGGTAATGTGGAGCAAACCGGTATCACATACTGGACAACCAGGAAGGCCCTACCGGTGCTGTAAAGTTGGTAATGTAAGCAACCGGTGTAAATGGAGTAAACCAGTAATGCATACTGGACAACACTGAAGCCCTACTGGTGCTGTAATGGAGGCAGCTAGCAACCTGTGATATGGAGTAAACCAGTACCGCGTACTGGACAACACGGAGGCCCTACTGGTGCTGTAATGGAGGCACCTAGCAACCGGTGCTATGGAGTAAACCAGTACCGCGTACTGGACAACACGGAGGCCCTACCGGTGCTGTAATGGAAGCAGCTAGCAACCGGTGTGTCATGGAGCAAGCCAGTACCGTGTACTGGACAGCACTGAAGTCCTACCAGTGCTGTAATGGAGGCAGCTTGCAACTGGTGATATGGAGTAAACCAGTACTGCGTACTGAACAACACGGAGGCCCTACCAGTGCTGTAATGAAAGCAGCTAGCAACCGGTGTGTTATGGAGCAAACCAGTACCGCGTACTGGACAACACTGAAGCCCTACAGGTGCTGTAATCAGTCCGGGTCCAGGAGCAGGAACGACAGTCAGGCCAGAACAGGATACTGGAACAGTAACGACAGCCAAACCGGGTCAGGAACGGAAGCAGGAACGTCAGCCAAACCGGATCAGGAACGGAAGCAGGAACGGCAGCCAAACCAGATCAGGAACGGAAACAGGGACGGCAGTCAAACCGGATCAGGAACAGAAACAGGTACCACTCAGGAGTGACTCTAGATGTCTGGGCAAGGACACTGACACTGGGCAATAGGGAGCTCAAGTGGCCCAGTAGACACAGGACCCATAGGCACGTGACCACTGACATAGAGACACCACAAAAAGGCAACCAAAGGGTGCATGAGCCCAGTCTATATAGGCAATACTGGGCGGACTAATGACAGGCAGCCAATGGAGAGCTCTTACAACTGACTGACAGCAAAAGCCAGCAATCACGGCACCGCGATAAATACCTTGGCACGGTGACAAGCTTACGCACAACTTGGCCAGTTTGTGAAAACTAAAATGTCACTTATTTACTAAGAAATGTTATATATGCACATTACAGGGCACACATTTAATATTTATATAGAGGAGCGCAGGTCTGTTCTTCTGTCTGTCTGTTTGGACTTTGGGTTTAGTCCTGATGTTTGTGGGGCTGGAGAACCCTCTCATTACTTGCTGCTGTCTATATACTTAATCTTACATCCACATTAAAATTGTATTTATTATATGCAGGGCTGGTGCAAGGATTTTTGCCACCCTAGGCAAAACCTCATTTTGCCACCACCTTGGCTCCACCCCTAGGAGGATGCTTTCCACCCTGGGAACTTACATTCATTGGGGGAGACAGGAGGAGGCTTTCTTTGCGCTTTATCTTTTCAGAGTGGCACCCCTCTCTCTCACTCCTCAGTTGCTTCACACAGTAGCCTCTGAGGTACATGCAGCTTTGCTAGAGCTGGATTAAGACTCCATAGGGCCCTAGGCAGGATCCCAAATTTGGTTTTCCCATTGTTCTTGTCAGTAGAGGTAAAAGTAACATCTGAACAAAAGATAAAATAAATGTGTTAATACTCTGCATGATAGAGAAGTCACCAAAGCAATGCATTGGGCACTCCCCTGGTATCCAAGCTGTTAAATATATTGAAAATGTACAGCAGAGCTTATAATTGAAATGGTGCTACACTAGAGAAACAACAGAGCTTATAACTGAAATTGTGCCACACTAGTGATACCACACAGCTCATAATTGAAATGGCAGTACACTATTGATACCACAGAGCTTTACAATGAAATGGAGCAACACAAGTGATACCACAGACCTTACAATTTAAATTTAGGTGCCCTAGTGTTAGCACAGAGCTTACAATTAAAATGGGACATTCAACAACACACACCACTACAAAAGCTAAGCAAAGGTAATACATTTCTACTTCAATTCCCTCACCTGAAAATTGCAGTTAACACTCTGAGTGCCTCTGGGCTGTGCAGTGTGTTGCAAACCCTTATAGCACTCAGATGGTTAGGAACTACATTTTAACAACAATGGCATTTAATAGCTCTCTACTGCTCCCACACTCACTATTCTCTATAACCGAATAGATCCATCACCCCCTTTCATCCACACACACACACACACACACACACACAATCCTTCCCTATCCCCCTTTCCTCTACTCAGGTTCCCACTGACCTGAGATTGAGCAGAAGCATGGTGGAAAATTTGAAACTGAAGGAATCAACACAGCCACTGGAAGGGTGCTGCAGGTACACCTGAGGTTCCTCAAATTCAAATCATATAAGCTCAAGTGCAAGAAGAGCAAAAGCTATAAAATGCACTAAGGAGATGGAAGACGTGCGGGTGCCATCACATAGACAAGTGCTCACGATGTGTGCTTTGCTCTGTCTATACTCCTATGGCTTATTCTACTTGATCAGATGGGATCAGTCATTAGTAAAGACAGAGCAGATAACAGCACTTTGTGAACAATTGTTTTGTTAAGAGTTGCCTGGGTCGCTGAGTGCGACATATATATGTTAGGAGGCTGCAAACTAGGGAGCTGAGTGGGTATGGAATGCACACCACCATAAATTCAGGAAGCGCTACGCTCGGACTCTCAGTTACATTAATCCATAAGTAACCAGGGGGTTGCACTGCATTTTTTCACAATGCTTTGCACAACCCTCTGATCCTCATGGAGTTAAAAAATAAACTAATCATATATCATGTCACTTTCTGTTCAGTAGAGTTGCTGATCCCTTTTGGCTGCCAGTTGTATCTTTCCTACTGCTTTCTCATCCGAGGGAGAAAGTCAAAAACTTCTAATAAAGCCCATCCCCTCATGTAAAACAGCATCTAAGCACTGCGCTGGGCCAACATAGGAGTAATATCTCATTGTTGTGTACTCACGATGCACACATCCAGGATGCCCTGAATACTTGCCCATGATCTGGCTCTGTTCTCTGCGTTGCGCCCCCAGTAGATGTGCACCCTAGGCCGGCACCTAACTCGCCTATAGGTGGCTCTGGCCCTGATTATATGGATATGTTATGGTGAGTTGGCGCTGTGAGCTTTCTGTCTTGATGTATATATATATATATACTAGTTGAACAGCCCGTTACACGGGCCACAGTGCCTCTCGCAGCCGGTCGCGGGGCAGTCACGCGCAGTAGAGACTACCCGCGCCCCGGCTGATACAGAGCTGAACGCTCCTTCGGAGCGCCCACCTCTGTATCAGCCGCGGCGCGGGCAGTCTCTACTGCGCATGACTGCCGCACTCGCAGCAGTGTCTGCTGCGCATGTCAGGCGTTACACACAACTTAGCGAATTATTATATAGGAGATATATATATATATATATATATATATATATATATATATATATATATACACAAATATGATCTCTTGTTTTTTTCCTCAGCTTGTTGAGTAAATAGTTAACAAGAGTTATTTGTATTGGTTTTGAATATATTTGTAAATGGCAATCATATAATCCATTAGTCATTTCTTCTTTAATGTAAACAAACCCAGTTTGCCTAGGCTCTCTTTATAATTGAACTCTTCCATTCTCTTTATAAGTTTTGTTGCATGTCTCTATGCTTATTCCTGTTCAATAATATCTTTTTCAAGAAGAACTGGTACCCAAAACTGTCCTCCATATTCTAGATAAGGCCTTGCCCTGGATTTATATAGAGGTAGATTTATATTCCTGTCCTGTGCATCTACAACCCTTTTTATACATGATAGTACCCAGCTGGCTCTTGCAGTGGCTGAGTGACATTTCACACAGTTTGAAGTCTATTGTCTATCGATATGCCTAAATGTTCATTAACAAGTAATTTCACATTCATTCACATATGTAGAATTCTTGTTTCTGCAATCCAAATGTATAACCATACATTAATCTACACTAAAACTCATCTGCTACTTTTCTACCCATTCACTCAGCTTTTCAAAATCTTTCTATACAGAAAGAAACATCTGTTTGTATGCATTTCTTTACACAGTTTAGTGTATTCAGAAAAGATTAGATACTACGTTTAATACCCACTTCAAGATCATTAATACATAGTAACATAGTAACATAGTTGATGAGGCTGAAAAAAAGACATTCGTTCATCAACTTCAACCTGTTGATCCTGAAGAAGGCAAAAAAAATGCCATTGAAGCCATTTCCAATTAAGCCCCAAGTGGGTATAAAAAATCCTTCCTGAAATGGTAGTTGTATATTTCCCTGGCTCAGCATCCTATGTGCTTTAAAGGGATAGTAATTTTTCAAAATAAAAGCAGCTCCAATTAATCGTCATAGTATTTGGGCCATGGAGAGTGTTATTTCAATACTGACATAATTGTAATTCAAGAGTAATTGAATGATAAAGTATCCCCCTATCGCCCCTTTTACTGATGTTACACTGCTCACCTCAGAACAAAAAGGTGGCGTCCAGATGGCTTGCAAAGAGGGACAATCTTCAATTAGCATAAGGGAAAACCTGTAAACGGGGCAGGGTTTTCATTGTTCTCAAAGTAAGAAGATTGTCCCTTGCTATAAGCTGTCTCGTGTTCAGTCGGGATGGGCAAAAATTTTTACCTCAAACTGAAATCGGCGAATAACGACACTTTCCGCTTGACAAATAATTTCCAGCAAAAAGTGCAGTTTTTCTGCTTTTTCCCGCCTTTTCCTCCCATTGAAATCAATGAAAAGAAACATATTTCTCCACCACACGAAAGTTTCCTACAGCCATATAAAAGGCTCTCAGGCTCTCACAACAGCCATTCTGTGTTTGTGAGAGAGGAAAGAGCAGCATGTTTTTGAGCTAGATGAGATAGGCAAATAAAGGGGAATTGAAGCTAAGTTTAGAGAGTCATTTAGGTACAACATTTGTTCTCTGTATTAGGGGAGTCTGGGGGCACTCTAGGTGATAAAAAGGGAGGAAGGTTGACCCTCAAATACTCCAAAATTCCATGTGACTGACTGACAAGACACAGGCAGCTAGGGACCTACTTGCATGCTAATCTTGCTGTTATTATCTCTGTGCTGTGTGGGGAAGTCTGGGGAAAGACGTTGCTGATTTTGTTTTTCAGTTCTAGTTTTTTTTTTGGACAGACTGTGATAAGACAACAGGGTGGACAACTTAAAAAAATAAAAAATAAATAAAAAAGACTAAAAAACTAAATATCTTAGGTGACAGTGACAGACAGCTGACTGGGCTTAGGCAAGGCATCATACAGCTTCATCAGTTGTGTTGTGTACTGTACAGTAAAAAAACACAGTGTAGTTGCGTAATGTCCAGCAAATGCACAAGGGGAAGGGGGAGGGGTGGAGCAGTGCAGGGATGTGAGAGTAAAGTAGTATTTCAAAAACTGACTGCAGCAATAGTTGCTGCAGCGTGTGCAATGAATGATGATGATCCCTCTACTCCAAGGGAGGATGCAGTTTGTCAAGATCCCAGCAAAACTAGTTCCAGCACCACCAGTGCCAGTAGAAATAAAGAACCATATAAGAAGAACACTGAAGATGACAACAAGTTGCATTCAAGTGTTGATGATGCTGGCAATAGCATAATAGAGGAAGGTGTAGCAGCTGAACCTCCTGCTGCATCAGATAGTGAGACAAACAAGCACCATAACACCCATATTAGGGAACTTTGTTACAGTAAAAGTAAATAGAAATTGTTTGAGACCTCCAAAAGCTTAGAGGAATATAAGGGTAGTGGGCAAGAATTGTCAGGTGATGCTGATGCTGCTGAGGGTGATCTAATGATGACTGATGAGGATGCAGATATAGAATATATCCCTCAAGCATCCTTCTCTTGTTCAGATACAGATGAAGTTGAGAGTGAGGATGATGACAGGGCTATAAGGTTAGCAGAAAGTCAAAGGCTGTATCTTCTGCCACTTTTAAGAATCACTGTGCCTGTCTATAAACTGTTTGAGAAAGCCATTGGAAAGTCTGACCCTGGACAAGTACAGATGTCAAAAAGCACACAGTCACCCTTTTAGTCATCCTCAGCATAATTCAAAGTCCAAGTCCCACTCAGCCACACACACCTGTTTTGAGTACCAAGCAACAGCAACACAGGTTAACATCCACAGTGTTAGATATGAAGAGTACCTCTGGTGCTACTGCTGTAAGTGCTGCACCTTTGACACCTAGTAGTAGTGGCAGTAGAATTACATCAACATCTAGCTCCAGTAGTAGCAGTAGCAGAAACCACACATGACAGACAAAGCCAGGACAAATATATTAACAGCAGCACAGATGAGGAGGTGGAGGACAGATGGGACCACTACTATGACTGATAAGTAATGTGTGCCAATAATCTGAGAAGGAGGATAGAATATGACAATGGTAAAAATACATACAGAAATCAAACCATGCCAGTCTCCCCCCACCACCACCACTACAATACATATCTGCCACACTGTAGGTTGTACTTTATTTTTTATTACTTGATATCATCATGAATATGTGCCAGTGTCACTTAAGCAAGAAAGTGCTGTGGGCAAAGGACAAATGCATTCTTCATGCTAACACATTGTTCAAGCCATATTTTGCTGTAAGACTCACAATTTGACTTTCAGCCTCTTATTTCTAAACTTCAGCCATCAGAAGAAGAAATATTAGTGGGAAATGTAGTACCTACAAGAAATATAGGCGAAAAATGTGTTAACATAGGCAGAAAATTTGTTAAAATAGGCGAAAAGGAGGACATTTTTGCATAGGCGGAAAGTCGAAATTTTTACTGGGAAAATTGAAAAAATCAGCACATTTTCACAAAAAGTAATGAAGGAAATTTTTCACAATTTTTGCCCACCCCTAGTCTTAAGACCAGATTCCACATCTGAGGGGAGGTGGCTTACACTAGGTAAAAGGGGCGTAGGGGGATAATTTATCATTCAATTACTCTTGAACAACAACTCTGACAGATTTGAAATAACACTCTCCATAACCCAAATACTATGAAGATTAATTGGAGATGCTTTTATTTTGAAACATTACTATCCCTTTAAATACAACTGTCATAATTCTCAATATTGTTCTGTGTTAGATTGGTATGCATTATTTTTTGAAAGCAGTTACAGTATCTGCAAATAATTCCATACCTTTGTTGCCCTTACTGTTAAAAAAAAAAAGCTCCTTTCCTCTAGTCTTAATGAATGACCTCTTGGTCTTTGCTTAGTTGTTACCTGAGTTCTTTGGTGAGTTCTTTGTATTGACCTGGAATATATTTGTAAATGGTAATCATATCACCTGTCTGTGCTAATGTACACAAACCCAGTTTGGCTTGTCTCTCTTTATAACTCAGCACATCCAATCCCCTTATCAGTTTTGTTGCATGTCTCTCTGTACTTTTTCCAATTCAATAACGTATTTTTAAGAACTGGTGCCCAAAATTGTATTCTATTTTGTAGATGAGGCCTTACCAAGGATTTATATTGAGGTAGAATTATATTTGCATCCCTTACATCTATACCTCCTTTTATGTGGGATAGTACCCTATTTGCTCTTGCAACAGTAAAGTGACATTTCACACTGCTATGTAGTCTATTATCTATCAGTACTTCTAAATCTTTCTCTAATGAGCATTCTACAAGTAGTTTCCCATTTAGTGTATATGTAGCATGTTTGTGTCTACAGATAAACTGCATAACCTTACATTTATCTTCATTAAATTTCATCTGCCACTTTTCCACTCATTCACTCAGTTTAGCTAAATATTTCTGCACATCTTAGTGTCATCAGCAAAGATTGAGACATTACTTTCAATACCCATTCTAGATCATTAATAAACAAGTTAAAAATAATTTGGCCCAGGACTGAATCCTGTGGCACCCCACTTACAATTTTAGACCAACTTGATAAAGTTCAGTTTAAAATAACTTTCTGCCATCTATCATGTGACCAGTTCTCTATCCTTGAGCAGACATCACCTCCCAAACAATAACCTTTTCATTTATGCAATACAATTAAATTATGCAATACAATTAAAAATCACAGGTCCCAGTCTAAATCGTAAGGCACTCCTCTTATAACTTTAGACCAATTTTAAAATGTTTTGAAGAACTGATACCATTTGATTTAGCCGCTGTCTGTGCCAGATTTGCACAAGTAGGTAGTTAATGTCATGGGCAAAGGGACTCAGCCTTCCAATGATTTTTCCAGACTTATGTTGCTTAGCCTGCTAAACATCTTTTCTCCACTTCGGCATTCAGAATCATTAGTATTGCAGCAGGAATTCTTACAAGAAATTCATTGGTAGCAAAAAGGCAGATATAATGCATGGGGATTTCTGCAGAGAAAGCAACAAACTGTGGTTTTTCTGTGGAAAAAAATTACTTTTGACTGTATTTCAGAGTAGTTAAAATCTCTCATTATGATTACATTTCCTAAGCAAGAAACATATTCCATTTAAGTAGCAGTTGGGCTTTTTGAAACCCCGCAATATTAGCTGGCTTGCAGAAAATGCCCATCAGCATCTACTTTTGGTGCATTTCCCCAGGGTCTCTACAGTCTGACTGGACCTTTCATCCATATCTTCCCTTTCACAAGGTTTTAAGGCTTGCTTTATATACATCCATACCACTGCACCTCTTTTCTGAACCATAACTACAGGGGGGTGCAGAGGGTGCAGTTGTGATGGGGCTTAGCATCCAAAGGTGCTCATTTGTCCCAAGGTGAATAGGTTTAGTTACTCCCCTGGAAGAATAGTTCTATGTTAGGGAGTCCTAAATAATTTGACTAATTATGCCACTGACACTTTTATTTACCCTATCCCTTATCCAGGCAGGTTTCTCGTACTACTTGTTTCTTTCAATCAGTTTTAAGTTTTCCTGTATTTAGGGATGGTTGAAAAGACCCGTGAGACAAAGCTGCAGGATCAGTATGTGTAGTTCTTTGTTTTGCAGTGCAGTAGGACAGGCCTTAGGGGTCAGCATGTGTGGTTATATGGCTACCAACATATGAGGTACAAGCCTTAGGGTCAACATATGTGATTCTCTGGCAACCAGTGGGAAAAGTCTGTGGGATCAGTATGTATGGTTCGATTGCTACCATTACAATGGGGCAAGACTGTGGGGCCCAAATGAGCAGGTCTATGGCTACCAGTGGGACAAGGCTGGGTCAGTATGTGTGGTTCTATAGCTACCAGTGCAATGGGACAAGGCTGTGCGGTGGGGTGTCAATATGTGTGGTTCTATGGCTACCAGTTCAGTGGAACAAATGGAGTCAATATGTGTGGTTCCATGGCTATCAGTAGGACAAGGCTGGAGGGGGCAGCGTGTGTAGTTCCATGGCTACCAGCTGGACATGGCTGGGTTCCTGGTGTTCAGCAGCTTTCTCTCTCTGCTCCAGCACAGACTGACAATGCAGCAAACTGGCATTCTCTTTTTATACTGTATTAGCATGACCAAGATGAAAAGTGCGTTTTTTTTTCCATGTTTCACTTTTATGAAAATTTTCAACCATCCCTACTCATCTTACTACACAGACTATGAGCAATTGCAAGCATACATTCTTCGAAATATGACTTGCTTTTTGTCACCACTCCCATAGGATGCAATAACATAACTGTCTGAGCACCAGGGGAACTGTAGGTGAAGTGAACTATATGTACAGAAGATGGTAAAATTAAAAACAACAATAATGAGTTTGGAACAAAGCATATTACAGTTAGTACTCTTGTTTTATTCAGTAATAAAATCCCTATACATATATTTTTTATACACCATCAAGGAGATATTTCCATTTACTGGACAAGTGTTCAAGACAGCAACCCACCCGTAATACACTAAAATGACAGTAACGTAGAAACAAGGGTAGAAACAAGGGAACCAGATTAGAAATAAAGAAACACCACAAGGGAAGGTGGCCAAATGAGCGGCAGCAATATGTTGTGACAAGAGGCAATTGACAGGGTTCACTGAAGACCAGCAGGACACATATGAAATGACCTTTTACTCCTTCTGTCCCATTCTGGTACTTAACACAAGCCGTACATGGTATATAATGGGCACATGAAAACATCAGTAAGAATAGTTCTGGAATATTTGATTTCCTTTTTTTAATTATATGTTGTATACTATTTTATTCACATTGTTATATACACATCACTGGTGAGTACATGGAGAGTATTTGGGGCCTTAGGTTCAGGTGTTCTGGTGAATTATATATAGAGAGGGAGGCTGATGCACTGATAAGAAGATCTGGAAAATTCAGGAGCAAACCAACTGCACCATAGGGCATAAATACAAATCCTGGTTGATTTACATTGGGATTTTAACTCTTTCAATGCTAGCTAGGTCTCCAACTCATGGTCAAAAAATGTGTTGGTGACCTATCCAGGGGTTAAAAGTTCCATTTAAATCGGTGGGAACATGGTGTTTTCCAGAATTGGTCAAGCTCTTTCTAGTACACCAGTCTCGGTGTGCTTTTTTGTCAAAGACATTCTTTCAGATGTAAGTGAAAAGTGAGTGACTACAGTAGGTTACTACCAGTCCCACCACTCAGACTGCACCTCACCTTCCACAGAAAATGAGTGTAAAGCCATAAACCAAATTAGCCACGCATTCCTAAACACACACACACACACATATAAATAAATAAATATATATATTTATGCAAAATGCTTGGTGTGAAAAAATGCTGTAAAGAATGCTTTCAAAAATAGCCATGTAAATGGTTTATTTTTATCAATTAACAAAATGCATAGTGAGTGAAAAGAGGAAAATCTAAATCAAATCAGTACTTGTGTGACCACCCTTTGCCTTCAAAACAGTATCAATTAATCTAGGTACTCTTGTACAAAGTCAGTTTATGATTAAACAATTATACCAAACAGGTGCTGATGATCATCAATTTAATATATAGGTTGAAACACAGTCATTAACAGAAACAGCTGTGTAGGAAGAATAAAACTGAGTGAGGAACAGCCAAAGTAAGCTAAAGAGGTGAGGTTGCTGAAAAGAGGTTGCTGAAAAGTCATACACCATGGCAAGACTGAGCACAGCAACAAGAAACAAGGTAGTTATACTGCATCAACAAGGTCTCTCCCAGGCAGAAATCTCAAGGCAGACAGGGGTTTCCAGATGTGCTGTCCATGCTCTTTTGAAGAAGCACAAAGAAACAGACAATGCTGAGGACCGTAGATGCAGTGGTTGGCCAAGGAAACTTAGTGCAGCAGATGAAAGACACATCATGCTTACTTCCCTTCACAATCTGAAGATGTCCAATAGTGCTATCAGCTCAGAATGGGCAGTAAAAAGTGGAACCCTCTTAAACCCATCTACTGTCTGGAGAAGTCTTGTTAGAAGTGGTCTTCATAGAAGACTTGCGGCCAAAAAAGCCATACCTTCGATGTGGAAACAAGGCCAAGTGAGTCAGCTATACATGAAAAACAGAAACTGGAGTGCAGAAAATTGACAGCAGGTGCTCTGAACTGATGAGTCAAAATTTGAAATATTTGGCTGTTGCAGAAGGCAGTTTGACTGCCGTAAGGCTGGAGAGAGGATCAAGAATGAGTGTCTGCAGGCAACAGTGAAGCATGGTGGAGGTTCCTTGCAAGTTTGGGGCTGCATTTCTACAAATGGAGTTGGGAATTTGGTCAGAATTAAAGGTATCCTCAGTGCTGAGACGTAAAGGCAGATACTTATCCATCATGCAGTAGCTTCAGGGAGGCATCTGATAGCCCACAAATGTATTCTGCAGCATGACCCCAGACATACAGCCAAACTCATTAAGAACTATCTTCAGCGTAAAGAAGAACAAGGAGTCTTGGAAATTATGGTATGGCCCTCACAGACCCTGATCTCAACATCATTGAGTCTGTTGGGGATTACATGAAGAGAGAGAGAAGCAATTGAGGCTGCCTAAATCGACAGAAGAACTGTGGTTAGTTCTCCAAGATGTTTGGAACAACCTACCTGCAGAGTTCCTTAAAAAGCTGTGTGCAAGTGTACCTAGAAGAATTGATGCTGTTTTGAAGGCAAAGGGTGGTCACTCCAAATATTGATTTGATTTAGATTTTTTTCCTGTTCACTCACTATAATTGCTAAAAATAATCTATTAACGTCTATTTTTGAAAGCATTCTTACTTTACAGCATTTTTTCCCACACCTGCCTAAAACCTTGCCCATTCCTGTCATAACCATAAAGTCAAAACTCAAATTAGTGGTTCCATGGGGATGCAACATGGGCCTATATTTATAAAAGCAAGCCTGGAATTATTCTGGAGTAAACCAACTACACTATAGGGGACAAATAAAAATTCCTAAATTCCCATTCACTTCAATATAGTCTTTTAACCCTTTGAGTGCCAGTGGGGTACACAACACATTGTTTTGCAAAGTGCCACATACCCCTCTGGTACTCAAAGGAATGCTAGAGAGGTCTCTAATGCATTGTTTCACAGTGCAATGGACAAGGGGTTAAATCCCAATTTACTGTAAGAGGAATTTTTATGCGTCCCTTCAGTGCAGCTGGTGTTGTCTATACCCACTTTACTTTTATACATATGGACCATGGTGTCTTCAACTTAGTCCTGAAAGAGAAAGATAAGTGAGCCATAGAAAAACATTATATATATATATATATATATATAATTCTATCTATCTATCTATCTATCTATCTATCTATCTATCTATCTATCTGTCTGTCTGTCTGTCTGTCTGTCTATCTATCTATCTATGCACCTGTGCTGCACCTGAGCTGTGGAATTCCCTCCCCCGCCCTATCAGACTCTCCCCCAGCCTTCAAATCTTTAGACGCTCCCTGAAGACTCACCTCTTCAGGGAAGCCTATCAACTGCCTCCATAAACATCATCACCAAGATTCACCCCTTGCACGGACTACTGCACTCAACAGCACTTCTCACTCCCACCCACTGACTGGCAGTTCATGTGGCAGGAGGCACTTACATCCAATAGCACTTACACCTTCTGTGTCCTACCCACCTTCCTCTAAACTGTAAGCTCTCACGAGCAGGGTCCTCTGATCCTCCTGTTCTCCACATCTGAATCTACTATTTAATACCTCTGTATGTCTATTCCCAATTGTACAGCGCTGCTGAATTAGTTGACGCTATATAAATAAAGAATAATAATAAATAATAATAATCTATCTATCTATCTATCTATCTATCTATCTATCTATCTATCTATCTATCTATCTATTTATCTATCTATCTGTCTCTTCCTGTCTGTCCATCTATTCCCTTACAGAATCACAAACATTCTGGGACACACATTTTTGTGTTCTAATTGTGTATAGCTTCTTTTATAATTGTAAATACTGTACAGTTTTATTCTTTGAAATCTCAAAATTACATATTTTCTTGTATGATTAGAAAATGAAATAAGCCATCGTTTTGATATTAAAACTTAGAGAGCCATTAAAACAGTAGAAAAGATTACAATCTGGTGAGTTTTTTGACATTGCGCAGTAACTTTTCTTAAGTGCTGTTTACATTTATATTACAGAAAACCTCTCAATGCAATTAAACATAAGAATCATATTCTGTGTGCTTGGTATTAGCACTGAGTGTTCGGGAAGGATCTATAATGACTGTGTATAGGAAGTGTGTGTTTAATTATTTACAACCTCTGTATTGTTCCTCTCAATTCCGTCTTTATTTCTTGGGAAACACAGAATTATATTTGATGAGATGAATTTTAAAAGGGAGTTTTTCTCTGTTGTCTGGTGCCTTCCAGCAGTCTCTTTCTGTATAGATTTTATTTAATGCAATTGTACAGTAAAAAGACAGCCCTGTTTAATACCCAAACTGAATATATCATTTAAAATACATAAAACCTTGTGGTTTAAAGGCTTTCACATTCTTGTCACCTTACCACTTTGCTGTTCTGGTACTCTCCTGAAGTGAGCTACAACAAAAGTCATACACTCTTATTTACCCTCTGGGGAAAACCAACTGCACCATAGGGGATAACTGAAATCTCTACAAATTTCCATTGTTTTAGATTGTGCATTTTAACCCCTTTAATGTTTAAAGCTCAATTTAAATAATGGATATTTGTATTATCCTGATTATTGTGCCGTTGATTTGGTCCAGAATTGCACCTCTATGGCTTAAAGGGGATGTATCACCTATATATAACTAAATAGCGAGGCTATATAGCGAATCCAGCTTCATCCAATGACAGAGGCTTTCTGTCGGTAAGATGGAGCAATATCATTGGCTAGATATCGATCTCTGCCAATGAGTCCACTCTAGCTTACAGACAAAAGCCTTTGTCATCAGAGAAGGCAGAATAGAAGGAGGGGAGCAGAGGTAGAGTGACGAACTGCGGTTACAGAGCATGTAACTGCAGACTATGTGGAAGCTGCTGCAGGGAAGACTTTATAACTTCAATTTAGACAAAATAAAGCTTAAAAAATAAAAAAATTAACACACTTTCAGTCTGATTCGCTATATAACCTATTTATCTAAGTTATATAGAGGTGATACATCCCCTTTAATGGACAAGGCCCACATGCTCATAGTTATAAAAACAAAATGGAGCTATGTCACACGTCCCAAGTGTTCCTCTTTAGGGGTGACAGTCCCTCTATGATAGGCTGACCAGACCTCACCTTTAACCGGGGACACACATGAAAAATGCATACTGCAGGGCTGCTTTGATTTCAGAGCAGTCCTGGAATATGCCTATTTCCTATGTGTCCCCGGTTAAAGGTGAGGTCTGGTCAGCCTACTCTATGAGACCCATAAATGGGGGTTTACCCATACCTTGGCACTTTGTTAAAAGTTGCTCCCAGAGTAGCATGTAGGGCTGGAGGTGGGAGGAGTGTTCAAATGGCGTACTTCATTGCAGAGTGTGGGTGGAGCTTAGAATGGGCAGTATTAAGAAGAGGGAAGGCACGTTTTAACCTTAAAATGGGTGTGAGAAACAAGCAGTAAAGTAATTGGGGTTACCACTGTCCTCAATAACCTTGAGAATCAGGCTCTGTCTCTGGAGAACCGGCAATTAAGTCTAAAAAGGGGGCCAGATCTGGATTGTTCCAAGGTATGGTTTTAACCCCCTTGAATGATAGAGATGTAATGCCCTGGAGACCTCCATAGCATTCAGGGGGTTAAAAGACCCATTTAAAGGGATAATAATGCTTAATATATAAACCAATATTTTCATCCCCTGAGTAAGATAAGGGTACTCCCACTGCAGAAAGGCATTTTATTCAAAGTTTATCATGGCTCATCCTATGGATATTTATGATGAACTGACCAGAGCTGCCATAGGGTGGTGTTGCAACAGCGCCACTGTACAATTTCAGGCCATTGTAAAACCCTGCAATATATAAGTTTACATACTGAGTATTACTATCCCTTTAAACAAATGGGCATTTTGGAAATGTAATTTATTCTCTATATTGAAGTTGGTTTGCTCCACAATTGGTGCATTTTGTCTTTATGCATAAGTTCCATAGAGTCATTTGCACAACATAAAAACTGGAGCAATTCTTGGGCAAAATAACTGCACCCAATATTTCCAGAATTCTCATTTATTTAAATGAAGGTTTTAATCCACACTCCTATCAATAAGGACATATATTCCCTGTGGTGCAGCTGGTTACCCCAGAATTGTTCCAGTTTTGACTGCAAATAACCTTTAACCCTTTTGAGTGCCAGAGGGGTACACAACATATTGCGGAGCAATGCATTGCTCACGCCTCTGACACTCAACGGGTTAACAAACTATTCACATCATGTTTGAACCTATGTAAAATCTATTTGTGCTACATATTTACATGATTGTGATAATTTGACTGATACAATAAAAACAGTATGTTTGGGCCAAAGCAACAGCAAGTTTTCTGCAAAATTGTAGGTCTTCTGCTTTTTTCCCTTAGTTTGTTTCATTGAATTCAGTGGGATGAATTTCTCCCCGCCATGTGACAAGTTTCCCTTATTTTCTTACTGTCATAGTATAAAAGGGGTGTCATGCTCCCACAGTATGCCATTTTGTGTTTCTGAGAGGAAGAGAAAGCAGAAAAGTTTTGAACTAGAGAAGATCCTATATAATAATTCGCTATGGATGTTTGTCAGAAGCCGTCATGAGCAGTAGAGATGGCTGCATGCACTGCAGTCATGCGCAGTAGAGATTGCCCGTGCCACAGCTGATGTGGAGCGGGGCGCTACGATTCAGACTCGCGTCCTCTCTGCGCACCTTCCTGGGACCGCTTGCATGACTGCGCATGACTGCAGCACGCACAGTCATCTCTACTGCGCAAAAGAGATGGGAGCAAACGAGATTGATCCCAAATACCCCAAAATATTGTGTGACTCATTGGAAAGACACAAGCTGTGATCCAAGTTCCTTCCTGAACTGGCTGTTATCTCTGTCCTAGTGCAGTCTGGGTGAATGAGATGGGAGCAAAAGAGATTGATCCCAAATACCCCAACATTTTGTGTGACTCATTGGAAAGACACAAGCTGTGATCCAAGTTACTTCCTGATCTGATTGTTATTATTATTATCTCTGTGCTGGAGGAGTCTGGGGGAAAGTAGTAGCTGAACAGGGTTATTTTTTATTATTTATTTATTTTTTAACGGTGACGAATAGGTGGGCAAACCGTTAAAAAAATTAACAAAGAGGAAAAATAGCTCACAGCACTAACAATAATATTTACATATAATTAATAAAGTTAGAAAAGGGTTAAGTGACTAAATTATAGATAGTAGCAAGGAATGAGATGGTTCTCTAGACCCCCAAATATTAGGCTGAATCCTAAAGTGCAAACACAAGACAAAAAACAGACCTGCACTTCTCCATACAAGTAGTGAAAATGTGTGCCCTGTATTGAGCATATAGTATACCACTGTGTTAATAAGTATGGGGATTTTGTTCCATAATTTGGCCAAAATATGTTAAAGTTTACCAACCTCGTCATGGTACCCTAATATCTGGCAAGTCCTAATCGAATGCACCTGTAAAGCCCTATCTAAATTAAAAACATTCCCTGATGAGTTGCTGTAAATGAACGAGTTGAGTGGACCTTGTAATGTGGTATTGATAGTGCTTAAGGGGCCCATTGTCTGCAGTAAAAACAAGTAACATACAGCTGTTTAAAAAGGTGTAAAGAAGGACTGACCTGATATAAAACTTTGTAGGCCTGCAGTGAGTGGATACTGGCCCAAGCGGATTGTGGATCCTCTCACTGCAGTCTTACAAAGTGATAGTGATAGTAATGTTTCACATCAAAAGCAGATCCAATTAATCTTCATAGTATTTTGGCTGTGGATAGTGTTATTTCAATACTGTCAGAGCTGTAGTTCAAGAATAATTGAATGATAAAGTATCCCCTCCTGCCCCTTTTACCTAGTGTAAGCTACACCCCCTCAGATGTGGAATCTGGTCCCTGTACCAGAAAGATCTCAGCAAGGGACAATCATCTTACTGTGAGCATAAGGAAACCCTGCCCCCCTTGACAATTTTTTTCAGGTTTTTCCTTATGCTCACTGAAGATTGTCTCTCTCTGAGATCCATCCAGGCAGTCTTGCTGCTCTGAGGTGAGTAGTGTTACATCAGTAAAAGGGGCGGGAGGGGGATTCTTTATCATTCAATTACTCTTGAACTACAACTCTGACAATATTTAAATAGCACTTTCCATGGCCCAAATACTATGAAGATTAATTGGAGCTGCCTTTATTGCAAAACATTATTATCACTTTAAAGGGATAGTAATGGATTGTTTAAAGTATATTTATTATTGTAGATAGTAAAAAAATAAAGTAATTGAGGCCTGTCCGATTTTTCAAACATTTATAGTTTGAGAGATAAACAATTACAAAGTTCCCCCCTCCCTCCCCTTTCACTGACGTCAGGCTTTACCTTACAGCAGGAGATTCTGGTCCCGGGACTGTCCTGCGGTTCTTCAGCAGAGCCGAAATAGCATGATATAGAAATAAATACTTCATTTGAACAGTATACAAAGTGTGCCTGGTTTGCAAGCATAAACCATAAAGGTTTGAGAGATCGGACTGGCCTCAATTACTTTATTTTTTTACTATCTACAATATTAAATATACATTAAGCAATCCATTACTATCCCTTTAAGTGACTTTGAAAGAACTTTAAAATTAGCGATATTTATGTTCGCCATATTTCATTTAAACCAGCAGTTTATGAGATATCCAACTTTATGTACATGCCAAGTTTATACATATTAGCCAGTAATGCCTGGTAGGGTGACCACATTTCCCTTCTGCCATTCCGGGACATGCTGTCACCTTAGTCCCGCGGCTGACCATCTTTCTGAGGCTGACACAGAGTAAGATTTCCCAGTGGGAACTCTTACTCTGTGTCAGCCTCAGAAAGATGGTCTGCGTCGGCGGGAGCCTCAGCCGCAGGTCTCACTTGCAGCACCAGCATACCTGCTCCATCCCAGCTGTCTCACGTGCACCAGTCCAGCCAGCCAGCCAATGAAATGTATTTGCTATATGGTCTTCATTGGCTGGCTCAGCCAGCCAATGAGGACAATATAGCAAATACATTTCATTGGCTGGCTGGACTTGTGCGTGTTGCTCCATTCCGGGACTCTGTGTTGTCCTGGTGGGGGGTGACCCGGGACGCGGGACATAGACCCCCAATAAGGGACAGTCCCAGGCATTCCAGGATGTGTGGTCACCCTAACATTGCCTGGCATACCAATTAGATACAAATATTTCACACTGGTCTCCGCCAACCCTGCGTTGTTCAGTTTCTGATCTTACCACCTCTTTCCATCTAAAGAGCTGTGGACATATCTAATAAGATAAAGAGGGGAACTTGATCAGCAAACCAGTGGGGAAAAACATTCCCACAATTCCCATTGATTTAAATGCGACTTTAAATTCTTGAATGCTAGAGAGGTCTTTAATGCATTTGGAGCCATGCTTCGGAGACCTTACTATAATTCAAGACGTTAAAAGCCACATTTAGTTAAAGGAGAATTTTCATATCTCCTCTGTGGTGCAGCTGTTTTGGTCTAGAATTGTAGCACCTTAGCTCAGGAATGGGACACCTGAGGCGTTCCAGCTGTGGAGGACTAAAATTCCCATTATCCCCAACCAACCAAAGGGTGACTGGGGATGATGGGAGCTGTAGGCCTGCTGTAGCTTAATGAAAATGGCTCTTGGTATCCAGCAATCTATGCAGGTTACCAGTGGAGTGTAGGGTGACCACATGTCCCGGATTGCCAGGGACAGTCCCGGAATTTATATGTGTGTCCCATGTCCCGGATAGCCCCCATCAGGGACAATACAAAGTCCCTGAATGAAGATTCTAAACACTAAAAAAAGAACTGCCCATTGCCTACAAGAAAATGGCTTCCAGACAGAGCTCTAAGAAGTAGAGAGAGAACTGAGCCTTGATCCTGACATCACACAGGAACGGCAGTGCAATTCATTTGTAGTGTAATACTAGTCTGAGGCTTTGTGTGTGATGTACATTATCTTGTAGCCCACCACAGACATCACTTTCTGTCACAGCAGTCACTGGACCGTTCTCACTCTAGTGTTTAGAACTCTGCGATGCACCAGATGAAGAGCAATTTGGGCTCTGATGTCCAGTGATGTATACTGACCCATCCCGCATAGCTGAAGAGAAGTACTTTAGTCACCACACTGTCCCTGAATGACAGAATGGAAATGTGGTCACCCTAGTGGAGTGACATCACTTCCTGTTGCTCATAGTAATACATATGTATTTTAATCCTTTTTGCTAAGTTTATATCTTCTGTTTACTTACAATCATTAACAGGTCAGCCGACTGGAAGACAGCAAAAGAAGAAATCATGTGCATGGTTGAAAATGAGTACAAGAACCTCGTCATTGAGTATTTCTGCAAATTAGAACTTAATGAGGTGCCAATCAGCCTTCTCAAAGAGACAAGCACCCTGTGCAGGCTCATGAAATATATCAGTGATATAACATACACTTGTCTTGCAGCAGGTGAAAAGCCTGAAAGACAACCTGCTGATCATAAAAAAGAAAAGTTAGAATTTGCTAAATCTAGTTGTGAAAGTGACATGGCTCCCATCATAACCAGGTACCTGATTGATTTGTGTGAGTTTACTATTATGCTGCACACTGTTAACCCTTTGAGTGCCGGAGGGGTACGGAACGCATTGCTTTGCAATGTGTTCCTTACCCCTCTGGCACTCAAAGGGTTAAAGATAATACAAAAAGCTTAGGACCTCATTAATCAAGGTAAATCTCATAAACCTAATCTAAATATTAGCCTTGTGACTCTGACTAACAATAGTATGCTCCTGTAGCTCTGTAGTTAATACCTTTGCAGTTTCATGGCCGATCCCAAGATGTCAAACGAGGAGCAGGGAGAAGCAGGCTTATTGGTAACTGCCTCTATAGAGCTGAGACTGACATGTCAACCCCATAGAACCAGTGCTCTTCTGTGCAAGCACAATTATTCTATGGGGGGTCTGAGACATATGAGCTCTCAGTTGCCAATCAGCACTGGAAGTGGAGTTTGCTTCTCTCTTCCCTTTCTTTGACATCACAGATCAGCTATTTTACAGATTAATTGTCAAACCCCAAGATATGGAAGCATGCTATTGGTAGTCAGGTAAACATGACCAATCTTCTAATTAGGCTAGGTGTCTGGGGTTTACTGTTCCTTTCAGTTCATACTTAGTTGCCATGCATTCATTAAACGCATGGCGACTAGCTTGGAAATAGATGTCTTACCTTTAAAAAATAGCCCAGTGTAAAGGAATCCTTCCCATTTGGAGACTGGAACCCAGGCTACAGCAAAGAGCTTGTCTGCGTGCCTGCACTGTCATTCCTGGTCTCCATTGAGTAGCACTGCAGTGCACCATATGGTTACCGGAAGGGACTGACGGAACAGGTGCAAGGACCGCACTAACCTACCCGTCAGTCCCCAAACGAGAACGATTCCTTTACACCGGGCTATTTTTTCAAGGTATAACATCTATTTCAAAGCTAGTCGCCATGCATTTAATGAATGCATGGTGACTAAGTATGAACTGAGAGTTCCTTTTTAAGACATACAGTTGTGGAACACAGCAACAGCACCATACAGCTGAACTGAGAACTCTGCAAATCCCCATTGATTTAAATGGATCTTTTAATTTCTTGAATGCTAAAGAGCTCTTTAATGCATTGCAAAGTAATACACTGAACACTGCTCTAGTATTCAAGGGGCATACTGAGTGATCATTCAGTCATGGACCGAGAGTCTGCCACTGGGGGGAGCGGTCATGCCCAGGGACATTGTGGACAAGTTTGTAACTATGAGTTGTAGAGAGTGCAGCTGGTATGGGCCCAGTAATCCAGGGGGCTTGCACTGCCTCTGCACCTCTGCATGATCCCTACATTTAATATTTTAAATATATTTCTGGCCTAGCTAGCCAGTCATCTGGATGTATTGAGGAGGGGTGGGCGGGCATGTAACCTCCCTGCAAATACTGAACTCATATCTTCTCAGGGGGTTAACATGCACAAATGAAGGGTGCAGGAAGAGTCCCGATCTTCCTCTCACGCTCATCCCCTTCCAGCCTGGGCTTTGTCTCCCATGAGCCCCCCCCCCTTCCCTGGTACAGTTCTCCTTGTGTCTTCTCCCCTCACTCTTCAGGGACCCCAGGCACTGGATAGCAGGGAAACTGAGGTAGCAGCTGGATGTGCAGGGCCAGCCTGGGGATGTCGCCCTCTCCATTCCAGTAACTCCGGGATCCGGGACCATGGACCAAGTATTGTGCTGGGCTTTTGTGTCCTGCACCCTCCTAATCCTAGGGATTAGGCTGCAGCTCAGCCTCCTAGCAGTAGACAGATGCAAGGAGAAAAAAGGGAGAAGCATCGCTTGCTTGTGAGATATTTTCCAGTAATTCACCGTACCACCACCAGTGAAATAATACTCAAAAGTGTATAGGATGGACAGACACTTATGTGTAGATCAGCAGAGTTCAGGAATTTTTACAGCTGTCCCTCAAACAGCTATCTCTAGACTTCTTAAAGGGAAATGTCTGCTTTCCCAAATACCTCCACTATTGAAGGACTATAAAATAAAATCGATAAAATACACAAAGTAAAATGATGTATAGTACTACAATTCAACACGGTTGGCAAATTTTTGGAGCGGTTTCTTTCTTCCTTCTCCAAATTGTCAAGCATTTACATGTTTTATACCAAGCAGGGATGGTAATTGTAATTCCTTGAAAGTAGTTTTGAAAGTCCCTCCCCTTTTACCTATGTCATGCTGCTTCTCTCAGCCGGCTGGATGGAGCACAGCAAGGGACAATCTTCAGTATGCATAAAGAAAATCTTGACCTTCTTCATCCAGGGGGGCAGGATTTTCCTTATACTAAGTGTCTGAAGATTGTCCCTTGCTGCATGTTGTCCGGTTCCAGGACCAGATTCCACATCTGAGAAGAAGATAAATACACTAGGTAAAAGGGGCGGGAGGTGGATCCTTTAGCACTGAATTACTGTTGAACTACAAATTGGAAATTATTGAAATACAGCACATTTCATGTCCCACGTTATAGGAGGATCAATCGGAGCTGCATTTTTTTCAGGTATTACTATCCCTTTAAGTGATATCACAGAGCCTAAAGTTGAAATGGAGCTACATTGGAATTGTAACTTCTTTTGAATTGTAAGCTCTTTTGTGTCATTCGTGCAGCACCAATTCAATTGTAACTTCTGTGGTGTCACTAGTGTAGTTACATTTCAATTATAAGCTTTGCAGTATTACTTCATAACATTAATGTCAATTACGAAATTAGCAAAGGAGGTGGGTTGGGACAATGAGCTGGATCTATAGATCAGGTGTGGGACGCAAATGTGGTTGGGGCATAACTGGGGGCAGGGAATGGGGGCCATGACCTCCATATCACCAGGGTTGCTGGGTGCCGTCAGTCTGCCCCTGGAGGTTACAAAACCCTACTGAAATAACTAGCATTTAAACCCCTTCCCCTATGATGTAGTTGTTTTTATTAGCTTGATGAATAAAGAGAAATTGGGAGAATGTATAAAAAAACATTCTTTCAAATATGTTTAAGAACTGTCGCTGAAATTAGCACAAAGGGTTGTATTGATAAAGAAGTAAAATCAGGTTTATAAATAACGGAGAAAGTTTGCTAATGAGAATTTTATTTTTCACATATATAATTTATACATTCCATTACTTAATGCAGTGCTATTGATATACCTGGATGTGCCCAGCATAGCCTGGAAGTCTCAGGGTCTGGAAATGAAAAAAAACCTTTTAGCACTTTTTTCAAGCCACTGCAAACCAGTTGGCAAAATTCTCTGCTACACTAACAGCAAGAGATTTTGAATTGCAGACTGTGTGAGAGAAGCTCAGACTACCCTGACTATGAAGTATTCAGGCAAACCATGCTTAGAGATTCTTAAAGGGATAGTAATACTTTGTTTTATCTTTATTTTATTTTGTAGGCATTAAAAAAAACATGAAGAACGATATAAGTCTTATCTCTCAAACCTTTATGGTTTGAGAGATATTCACAAACAAAGTACCCCCCCCTGCCCCTTTTACCTAGTGTAAGTCATCTCTTCTCAGATGTGGAATCCAGTCCATAGACCAGACAGATAACAGCAGGGGACAATCTTCTTCCTATGAAAACAATGAAAACCCTGCCCCCCTTGACAAGTTTTTCAGGTTTTTCCCTTATCTTAATTGAAGATTGTCCCTCTCTGCAATCTACCTGGACACCTCCCTTCTGATCTGGCTGAACAGTGTGACATCAGTAAAAGGGTCAGGAGGGGGATACTTTGTCATTGAATTACTCTTGAACTACAACTCTGACAGAAATGAAATAACACTCTCCAAGGTCCAAATACTATGATGATTAATTAGAGCTGCTTTTATTATGAAACATTACTATCCCTTTAAAGGCAGATATGTGCAACAAGACCTAGTTTCTGAAAGGTGAGACAACTCATGTTATTTCAAGGTATTGTGTATTGTGTATCACATCCACTGTTACCTATCCTTAGACATTGTGTTGAGTGCAGGAATCCTGCTGTGTCCATGGCCAGAGTTTTAGACTGCCACTTGGTTAATCCTCTGTGCAGGAGGAAGTAGCTGTTTTAGCTTATTTTCAGTGGCGTAACTATAGGGGTTGCATCTGCGACCATGCCCGTGCAATCCAGGGTCCCGTCCTCCCCCTGCGACCCCTCCGCCTGGCGCACGCAATCTCCCGCCGGCGCTCTAGTAATGCAGAGCACTGGGAGATGACATCATCTCCTAGTGCTTTGCATTACTAAGAGGACCGCGCGGGAGCTCCAGGTAGGAGATGGGGGCATTGTGGAGGGGGTCAATGTGGTTGAGGGGGGCCAATGTGGTGGGAGGGGGGCCCGTGGCACTTCTTGTTCCAGGGCCTGGAGGCTTCTAGTTACGCCTCTGCTTATTTTCTATAACATTTGAATTCATTTTGGAAAGACATTATGTTCAGGATATATGGCAGGAGACAAGAAATGTGTGCATGCATTCAAAGGCATTTTTCTTGCACAGATAGATATTTCGCATGTTCTAATCCAGGAAGCTGTATATCGAACGATTATTGAATTGACATAAAAAATAAGCTTTTATGACAACACTAAACAGATGTAGAAAATAGTTTGCAATCGGACTTCATGCTTTAGGTTCATTCGCTATTCCACTCAGACAAATTTGTTAATCCTGACCACTCCCACAAAAAAATATGTGCAGCTGTTCGCTAATCTTGATTTTTCATGAGCAATTCAACAAAATCAGGCCAAACCTGTTCACTAGGGGTTTTCACAATGGAAATAGCGATTGCACATGCTTCCTGCATCCCGCCAATATTTTTACATATTGGATTGCCTGTTAGGAACTGGGTAATTGATGGGGCACTGGAACAAGATAAAGTGGATTATGTGACGAGTTCATTTTATAATTATTGTTCAGGGTCTTTGCAACAAAATTACACAGATCTCAATGGAGAATAATAGATTTTGGGACATTGCCCCCAGTTGCCAAAATGTAGTTGCATGTTCCTTCTACCAATTTTGATCAACTGTTGCTGTGTGGCGTCATACTGCATGCACTTTCTTTGCCAGTGACAGAGCCCTGCAACTTCTTGCAACAAGGCCAGAACACACCATACTGTGGACTCAAAATGTTATCAAGTGAATTGCATGCGTCAGAGCTAATATCAGTGAACATAAAGCACTGCCAACAAGTGTTCAAATCAATTACCTTATGCAGTGATTCCCAGCTCCACCTCTTGGGACACTCCATGTCAGGTTTTAAGGATACCCCTAATTAAGTATTTCATTCAAAATGACTGAGTAACCTCCTTTATTTTTGTAGAAATTATCAAATTTATGCATAAATAGTACAAAAATCTTATTTGGCCCAAACTCATTTTAATACACTGTTCAAGTCAACCAATTGGCTTTAATACTTAGAGAAAATGTTGCTTAAAGTGATAGTAATGTTTCACAAAAAAAAGCAGCTCCGATTAATCTCCGTAGTATTTGGACCATGGAGAATGTTATTTCAATACTGTTAGAGTTGTAGTTCAAGGGTAATTGAATAATAAGGTATTCCTCCTCTCGCCCCTTTTACCTATTGTAAGCCTCCTCACCTCAGATGTGGAATATGGACTCTTGACAGATCTCAGCAAGGGACAATCTTCTTACTGGGAGCATAAGGAAAACCCTGCCCCCCTTGACAGTTTTTTCAGGTTTTTCCTTATGCTCACTGAAGATTTTCCCTCTCTGCGATCCATCCAGACAGTCTTGCTGCTCTGAGGTGAGCAGTTGTTACATCAGTAAAAGGGGCAGGAGGGGGATACTTTATCATTCAATTTCTTTTGAACTACAACTCAGACAGTATTGAAATAACACTCTCCATGGCCCAAATACTGTGAAGATTAATTGGAGCTACTTTTTTTTGTGAAACATTATTATCCCTTTTATGTTTATTATATGTATCCTTATTTTGCTTTGTGACCAGGTTACTGACATTTTATTTGTTATGACATTTTTATACATTCCTCCCCCAATAGGCTTAAAGCGGAACTACCACCAAAAACTGATTATGTCTGTACTGATATATATTCCCCTGTTTAGAAGCCCTGTGTAAATCTTTTTTTTAAAAAACCTCGTTGAAAAAGAATAAAGAATAAACTAAATTTGTACCTGATAGTGCCTCTCCCAGTGGAAGGCTTTGTGCGCATGTCCGTTACAGAGACGATCGGCTCTTTGATTCCTCCCACTGTCTGAGCGATCAGTCCTGCGTCATACAGGAGTGCACCTCGTGACACGCTAGCGTGCACGAGTAAGAAAAAAAAACAGGCTGTGGGCAGGCGCTTAGAGGTTGATGGACAGGGCAAGATACAAGTCACTCATGCGCAATGGAATGAAATCGGCAAGATGGCTGCGGTGTACGCACTCTGGGTTCCTGGAAAACGGGTCAGATTACAATTTAAACAGACACTTCTGGGAAGTTTAATACATACTTTCAAGAATACTAGGGCTATCTTTAGCAGCACAGATAAAGTTAGTCAGACATGGTAGTTCCGCTTTAATGCATTCAAGAAAAGGGTCTAAATGGGGCTTTTGTCTATTTAAATGCTAGAGAGGTCTTCACAATTTGTTGGAGACCTCTCTAGCATTCAAGAGGTTAAGGCCTCTATTTAAATCAGTGGGAATTTGGGTAATGTTTAGTTCTTTTCGATGGTGTGGATAATTTCCTCCAAGATTGTTCCAGTTTCTTTTCTACATATGGTCCTATGGGAGAGATGTAAAATATGATCTAAGGCAAAAGCAGTATTGGTTTCAGTGTACTTTTAAAGCCTATCAAACGGAGGCACAGGCAAGTGTATGCACAATAACAATTGGTGGTCCACCAACAAAGTGGTGGACACTAGCTCAAGGAAACATGGACAAAGGCAGAAAGCAGTGACAGCTGCATTAACAAGAAAAAAAGAAGTATCCCAGCAGGTTCCTGAAGAAGGGATGAAGGATGGTAGCTAAAGAGGATAATTCCAACACTGATGCAGTATTAGAGTAACATGGCTAGAATCCAGGAAGATAACCAGCTGAGCCTATATTTCAAAGAGCAAACACTGAGGTGAAACGTACAAGCCTGGAAGGGCAGAAAAAACTGGGTATGGCAGTGGTGGGAGGTTCTTTCATACACTTTTTGTTTTTTCTTTTCCTACCTGTGAAGGTAGAACCTTTATCTGGTGTGTGCTACCAACAAGACCCGGAAAGAACTATAATTCCTCAAATTCCCTTTGATTTAAATAAGATTTTTAACCCCTTGAATGCCAGAGAGAAACCTTTTCAAGCCGATCCAGCAATGTAAGTGGAGTTCCTCTGGGTTCAGTCCTGGGCCCAATGCATTTTAATTTGCTTATCAAAACGGAACTACCACCCGACAAAATCTTTAGCTTCACTAAGTCCCCATCTGGCGGCTAGCTGCTTAGTAGTGCTAGTCGACAGAATAATTACCTTATTTAATAGATTTCTGCTCTCTTCTATGGCTGACAGTAGCACAGAGAGTGGACATCTTGCCATAATGACGTCCGGTCAGTCCCAGCTGGAGCCAAATGGCTCCTAGCAACGCCTCCTACACCCGGCTGGGACTGACAGCGCAGGTGCGCGGACGTCATTATGGCAAGATATCTACGCTCCGTGCTACTGTCAGCCATAGAAGAGAGAGAAATCTTTTAAATAAGGTAATTATTCTGGTGACTAGCGCTACTAAGCAGCTAGCCGCCAGATGGGGACTTAGTTAAGCTAAAGATTTTGTCGGGTGGTAGTTCCGCTTTAAAAATATTGCACAGGGTATTGATCGTAGTGTCTCAATATTTGCTGATGACACTAAAATATATAAGGGTATAAACTGGGCATACATTGTTAGCTATTGGTGTAAAACTGCAAAAATACTTGTTATATATTAAAGTACTAGTTATATATTTTGTATTTTTTTTCTGCTGAAAAAACAAGACTACTCTCATTGCTGACAGTTTAGTTATTCAAACCTTATTAACAACTCAAGATAACACCTCTATATTTTAGTGTTCTGAGAGCTTTCTGTAATTGTGTAATGACTTGATGGAGGCATGCATTGCTCTGCTGGTAAAAATAAAAAACTTGGCCATCAACCTGGCATGAACTGGCTGATAAACAACTCTGAAAATATACACAAAAAAGGCTGTTTTCTCTCTACCTAATGTTTTGGATAAACTGAGTACAGATAGGGAATAACCATCACAACAGTGTGCAGTGTCACTCATCTGCTGCAAGAGTCAATAGGGTACTAATATATATATATATCTATATATATATAGATATATAGATATAGGAACACATTCAGGAAAAGGAATATAATGCTAACTCTTTACAAATCTTTGGTAAGACCTCATCTAGAATACAGAGTAACATTCTAAACACCATTTTTTTAGACATATCTTTGAATAGGAACAAGTACATATATGTGCCATGAAAACTGATAGAGTTTGGAGGATTTTAGAGAGACTAGCAAACCTGCATTAGATTACAATAGAGAAGAAATGTCTACTGGGGGATACAATTGCAGTTTACAAATATATTCAAGGCCAATTCTAACAACTTTCCAGGGAACTATTTACTCAAAGACTGAGCAAAAATCAAGTGGCATTCATTCAAAACTAGAGGTAAGGTGCTTTTGACTACAACAAAGGTAGGGATATTTTACAATGAGGGCAATAAAGATGTAGAATTCTCTGAATAGGAATTAATCATTGGCAGATACTGATACTTTTAAACCATTTAAATATCTTTTCTTGCCAAGAACAATAAAGATAATTATAAACTTGGATTCTTCTCGGGTATAACATTGATCCAGGGAGAAATTTGATTGCCTTTTGGAGTTAGGAAGGAATTATTTTTTATCCATTTAAGACATAGTTGCACATTCTGAGTGTTTTTGCCTTCCTCTGGCTCATGTCTTTTTTCAACCTCATTAATTATGTTTCTATGTTAAAGACTAATTTAAACCAACTACACCGCAGGGGACAAATTAAAATTCCCCAAATGACCATTGATTTGACTTGGTCTTTCAACCCTTTGGATGTTAAAGAAGTCTATAATGAATTGCAATGCAGAACTTTGGAGATGTCTCAGTATTCAGGGGGTTTATTACACCTTTTAAATCAATGGGAAGTTTGGGAAATTGTATTTGTACCCTATGGTGCAGCTGGTTTGATCCAGAATTATTCCAATTCTTCTTAGCACAATAGAGTTATTGTTATCAAAGGCTATAATATTTCCAGATAAGTGATTTTCATGTATATTTCCCTTTAATCATATTTACCTGCTAAAGCTGATGATCAACCAATCATGTTTATTATTATTATTTTATTTTTTAGGAAACGTATCATCAAAGACAGAAGTGTCCAAAGAAACATCAGGTTCCTCTGTGGAAAACTGCGAAAACATCATATTTCCATGTCCAGAGACTGGATAGATTGACAATCTGGCAAATAAGTCTCCATTAAAAAGTCCCAAAGTGAAAAAATGTAAAGACTGATGTTCATCAAAAGACACAAATAGTATTTAAGATGTTTAATCCATTGCTGATTACTTTGGTATTATTAAAGTAATAGTTATGTTCTTAATGGAAAATATATTTTGTAGTTTTTTTTACTGCTGAAAAAAACAAGACTACTACCATTGCTGATGGTTTATTTATTCAAAACTTCATAACAACGAAAGATAACACATTTATATTTTGAGAGAAATTCTGCTTAGGGATTATGAAGCAGCGCCACCTAGATGTGTTTTTTTTATAGCACTGGGGGTAGGATAAATGGAATCATACAATTTGGGGACTGCAACTTGAAACAACAGAAGTTAATGGATGTAGGCATATGGACATATAGGGAGTGGTTATATGAAAAGTGTTTAAATGGAATAGTAGGAGTAGTTATACTGAAGGGTTACATGGGGCAGAAGTAAGGGGAGTTAAAGATAGTAATAGCTGGAGTTATAGGGAACAGTTAGAGATGGACTAACATAAATGCTTTTTGTATAGGATAAATATACACAGGATACAATGTTCAGAGTGGTTATATGTAACAACAGCAAGATTTATAATAAGGAAGACATATATAGAACTATATGTTTAACCGAGGGGTTATACTGAACAATGATAAGATTTCATATAAAGATGGGTTAATGAAGAAATTCGGGGAGCTAAAGAAGCAAGGGGTGGGGGAGATGCATTAAAGATTGATGCTGTGGCAATATGATTTTGTCGATGTGTTCAAAAATTTAGGAATGCAAGTGGATGGGTAGGAGAAGGTCCCCATTAACATACAAGGTTGTCAAACTGCTGTCGATGTGGAAGGGATGTCCTCCCTCACACATCACCAGCAGTACGACACTCCTGAAGTCTGAGAGCATTCTTTCTGCTGCCCTACTTGGTCAGAAGGGGGGTGGAGAGGATCCTTTCGGCACCACAAACAGCACCACTGCCTTTTACACTTTGAATGTCATAGGGTTGTGCCTTTCAAACTCCAACATGCTGCCATCCCCCTATTAACTCCAACATGATGCCCCTCCAATAAAATCCAACATATGGTGAACCCACACAGTTAACCCTTTGATTGCCAGGGAGTACAGAATGCATTGCTTTGTAATGTGTTGTGTACCACTCTGGCACACAAAGGGTTAATACCC
Source organism: Rhinophrynus dorsalis (assembly GCA_037306005.1). Taxonomy (NCBI): domain Eukaryota; kingdom Metazoa; phylum Chordata; class Amphibia; order Anura; family Rhinophrynidae; genus Rhinophrynus; species Rhinophrynus dorsalis. The sequence continues at coordinate 299,584,868 of CM074719.1, read as the reverse complement.
AATATATGGTGCTCCATAATGCTTATATGTTGTTCATAAAATACATAGTATAGGTCTTTTTATTTAAATAAAATCAGACCTTGCGGGTGGCATCAGGACCCATCCTGATGTATCCCTGGCATTGATCACCTATCCATTAGAATGCAGCATATCAGAGTTTACTGTGGGGGTCATCATCTCAGAATTTATAGGGAGAAGACATGTCAGAGTTTACTATGAGGGGCATGATATCGGAGTTTATAGGGGGAGGGCAGCAATTTTTACATTGTGGGGCAGAATGTTGGATTTCTATATCGCCTGGCGAACCCCATCATTGTGTGTTATCCCCAGATACACTGCCTGACCCTCCATCCAGCCTTGTTCACTTGCCCAGGCAGTGCCCATAGGGATTTTTGGCTACCAGTAGGTAAGGGAACAAGGCCAAGGGGGTCTGACAGTGTGCATGGAGTTCTGTAGCTAGCAAGGAAAGAAGACTACAGGGCAGCTGGTAGCCATAAATCCCTATGGATGCTGCCTGACCCACAGCTTTGTTCCCTTGGGAGTACACAACATGTCTAAAATATGATACAGAACTGAGGGGATGATTATGCACTGTTTGGGGTACTTTTTTTTAGCTCTTTGAGTCTCAATCCTAACAAAAAATGAAAACATATAGACCCGGAGCACAGAACGAGTCAAATCACTTAAAGCGGCGTCTTATTCCTAGAATTTAATAAGGCCGCCGTGCACCCTGGTCTATAATAATACGCAAATATACAAAGAAAAAAAGGGGAATCTATATAGACCTTCTAGGTGTCTGACACCTATCCCTCGATGTCACACTTTGAGGGAGATAAACAGTATATAATTATCCAGTATTAAATCACCTATAAAGTGATCCATATATTGTACTGGTATTTCTCATATCCTAAAGACACATGTTGAATTTGCTGATAGCGATGACTTATCAACAACCTCTATCCAGAGGAATATGATAATACAAAAAACCCCTCCTTATTACAGCTGGCGACTCTCCTAAGCTCAAAACCAGCACTAATTACTGGAATAAATGCTAGACTATCTTAGTCCCTCAATTGTCGCCACTGTAATGGAGTTGAGTGTACTGTTGGGATAATAACATACCCTAAAGTACATTCAGCCACATGTCTTTACTGTGTAATTGTAGCACCTAGAAGTCATCCCAGGAAATGCTTATGAAATTAAAATCATTTGCATTTCCAATAACCAAACATCAGTGTTTGTCTGGTTATTATCGTAGGTCACTTCCCACGGACCAACGACAATAGCAACAACAACTCCTACTTACAATGGCAACTCTCCTGCACTATAACTCAGCACTAGTTGCTTGAGTAAATAATTTCTATCTAGGCCCTCAATTGTTGCCACTGTAATAGGGTTCTGTGCAAAGATGACAAATATGAGATCCCAAATATACAATGTTACCAAGGATAATCTAAAACATCAAATGTAATAAAACGCAGACGCGCGTTTCACCGTGAGGCTTTTTCAAGGCTGAAAATACCAGGATTTCCACTGGTTTAAATACTGAAATGTTCCAATCAAGATCCTCCAATTAAATTCAAATTCACCAATCAAATTGCGCGAAAATCGGAAACTATCAAATCTAGCGAAAACAACTTATCCATTCACTCCATCCTATCAATAACTAGAATGCTCCCTATCAAAACATAGCGAACACTTCCAATATATCACGTATAGTATGTCTGGAGGCAAGAGGCTTGTTTATCGCTGTCTTTAAAGTGGCTGAGAATCAAGGTGTCTCTCTAACAACATTCGCATCCGAGTTAATAAACAAAAAAGGAAAAATATGTGCATTATACCAAAAATGATTGTACTTAAATTGTGAATAAAAAGACAATGAATCTTAAAGTGACCATTACAAAAATATTGATAAATAAATGTGTGTATCTATCAGTAACATATCATCAGTGAATTATAGCGTGACCTGCATATTATTCACATATGGTGACATCTAATAAAAGTGTGTATTGAAAATAAAATAATTTGAATTCTTCATCTTAATGAAATATAAAGTACCTCATGTATGAGTGATATCTCACATGAAATAAAAAACTGTGAGTGAAATGTAAAAGTGAATAACCATCCCCCACATACTAATTGCAAAAAAAAAAAAAAACTGTGTAAGAAATTATAATAGTAAATTATTACAGAAAGACTCCCAAATTATTATATTCATTTAGTCCCCATGGATCCACACTATTCAATAGGTAGATCCACCTGGATTCACATTGCAGCAACTTTAATTCCACATTGCCTCTCCTTATGTCCTGTTTAACTACCTGTAACCCCCAGCATTTCAAATCTTTGGGATTAGATTTGTGATACTTTAAAAAATGCTTAGATACTGTAGTCAACATCCGATTTTGATTATTCATGTAATTAGATGCATTTTTTATACTACTAATATGTTCTCCCAAACATATACACAATTTACGTGAGGTTTTTCCCACATATCTCAAATTACAAGTACATTGTAGGCAATATATCACTCCAGATGTCTGACGTGATAAAATCTACACATCTGTGGATATGTCCAAATCTATCCACTGTCTCATTATTCCTACTCATATATTTACAATTCCTACAGTGTCCACAAGCGAAAGAACCCTGAGGTAATGATCTCCTTGTACGTATAGTCTCTCCCATAAAGTGACTATGGGTCAAAAGATCTCCCAAATTCTTATTTCTCCTAAAACAGAACGATGGTCTCTCCCCCAACATTTCTTGCAAACTTTTATCTGACATTAAGATATTCCAATTTTTTTAAACAAGATACTTGATATAATTAGTATCAGATCCATAAGTTGTTACATATCTGATGTTACTCTTTGAAATGTCACATCTTGCTTTAGGTATCAATAAGGTATTCCTATCTGTTCTTAAAGCCCTATTATAGGCTTTCCTTATTGAGGTATTTGAATATCCTCTCTGTCTTAGACGATCCCTAAGTTCATTTGCACAAGATTTTAGCGAAACGTACATTAGGGAAAGTTATGTAGATATCCTGAGCCTTTACGATGGCTCTTGCTTGAGTTAGCGGTAGTACGGATAATAGGGACATAGATGTTAGGGATTAATGTGTGCCTGTATATCATCTCAAGGATTGTAGTGTATCGTTATTGCAGGACATCTTGCAGTAACGTGAGGGAGATATGTGAGGGACTAGGGGAATTATAAACATCTCCCCCCTTTTTCCCTATGACTATATAGGTATACTCCATTTCGCTGTGGACTATTACTTTTTATAGAACGGCTGTGACTCACTGTTTTACTCTCGAGTGGGATAGCTCTTTAATTGCCTATAAATTTGGGTAGCTTTGTCTTGAGTGTTTGGGACGGAGGGGCTATCAGAACGCTCTATACGTACTTGTTTATTTGTATTGAGTTGTTTCAAGCAATTGAGTTAAGAACTGTGAAACCGCCCAGTTCCTTTCCATACAAACGACGGAGTTCACTTTTTTATTTAGCACGCTTGGTCCTAGGGTGTTGGATCAAAAGACAGGTCAATTGGTGATGTTAAACCTATATTACTCTTGCAACTACAATAGAAAAAATGTTTTCTCTGCAAATTACTTTGTATATATATATAACGGATGTTTAGTGACTCCAATTTAAGTAACGTCAGCCGTTTTCTATAATAGGCTGGATAGGTCATCACAGAGTTAATTTGTGTCACAGCAAAGCACATATACTTGCTACCGTGTACATCGTTTATACATTTCTTTATCGTTATAATGATAACTATGGCCAGGAATTATATTATTTATTTTAATTCGCTGCTTTTTAGAACTGTCTAATAAAGGTTAAGTTTTAATTATTTTCCCTTCCCTCCATTCAATTTGTGTGACCTAGGTGTGGGGGTGGGTTTGGTGCTGTATTGTTGTTCTTTTTTTCTCTTTTTGTATTTTGTGTGATATTACTAGCACATTCCCTATTACTTAGAGGTGGTGCACTATATATTATTTTTCGAAGTGCCACATTAACCCTTTGAGTGCCAGAGGGGTAAGCAATGCATTGCTCTGGCACTCAAAGGGTTAACATATAAACACTCCCCCTTCTATACCATAATGGCTCATTATCTTGCATTTACATATGGAAATTAGTCATTATGTTTCATTTCCATATGGAAATAGGCCATTGTTGAAAATTCGCAAACCTGGTGAAGGCATGTCAGATGGATGTCAATGTGGGCATATTGTTTCAGACTGATGGGAAATGTGATGTTGAAGACACATTAGTGCATACTGTCGATGTGCCTTTGACAATGCTCTGACAGGACACTGACATTCTGAGCCTTGTTTGACCTTTAGTGAATCTCCTCTAAGTTATGTAAAGCAAAGTTTTCTACTACATGTTCATTTTTACCCCAAAATAAAAGGGGTATGTTTAAGAGTTATAGCCCCAGAACATTTATAAAGCAAGGGTTTTGACTAGTTGTGGCAGTACCTATGTGGCCTATTTGATTAAATGTGCATGTGGCATGCAGTATGTGAGATGCACATAAAGGAAATTGAAGATAAGATTTAGTGAGCACTAGGGGTGGATGAAAGGTACCGTTGTGTTCTGCGAAAATATCAGTGAAAACCACATGGTTGTCTGCTTTTTCATGGTAAAATCTGCCTTAAACAAAGTCCTTAACATTTTCGCCATTTTTGCCTACTGGCAAAAAGTTTTCTCTATTTTTTTCAAGTTATACAAACTTGCCACCCCTTTACTTACATGTACTTTTCCAGGAAGTGAAACACAAAACCAAGCAGCTACAGAGATAGAGAGCATGCCAGGCTGATTTTCTGCTTCATTCGCCTAGCTCATTACATTAAAATCAATGGGAACTTTGAATTTACACACAATACATAGCAAATGTTATTTTATTTCACAAAGACATAGTATAAAAGGGGCAGTGCCTGTGTTGGTAGAGTGTGGGGAAATTATCAGTTGAACAGGCAATGTTTTTTAGGGGGGTTTTTACTGGGATTGGAGAGACAGTTAATAAAAGTAGCAACTGGATCAGTCTGATACTTGATGGGATTTTGTAGAGGATGATTTGTAGGACTTAGACTTGTTTGAGGCAAAAGTCTCAAAGAAACATTGATTTATAGGACTTGTACTTATCAGAGGCACAAGCCTTGAGGAAACATTGATTTATAGGACTTAGACTTAATTGAGGCACACGCCTTGAGGAAACATTGATTAGTTGTAGGAAATTAGACTTGTGTTAGGCCTAAGTCATGAGGAAACATTGATTTGTAGGGCTTAAGCTTGTCTGGCACAAGCCCTAAGGGAACATTTATTTGCAGGACTTAGGCTTGTTAGAAACAAGCCCCCAAAAAGTGTTTATGTTTTTGTAGGCCTCTGTTTTGTTTTTTGTTTTTTTTTAAAGAAGAAGCCCTGACAAAAAAATGCCCTTTTGGCCTACTGCCAGAAGGTCATGTTGTGTTGGCCAGTGGCCACTGGCCATTGTCAAATGCCCTGGTGTAATTGCAGAATTTACGACTGCTGCTCTTGCTGCTGCTGAGTTTTTTAAACAGCAAGATGAATAGACAGCTCAATGGGAGTGGGATCAACAACAGCAATAACATGTGTGATGCATGAGTAATGTTCCACTTGCCATGACTAGCTCCAGTCATGCAACTGAGGCAGTAGCAGCACCATAACTAACACTCACAACATCAAGCATATGTGGAAAAAAGAAGTTGGCCAATAATGCTTCTCCACCTGCTCCTCCTCCAAAATCATGGCTGTGTTGTTACTAGACTAGACATTTTTCCCTTGAGAGCAGGAATAAGGGAAGGACTAGGAACAATGAGCACATCCGCACTCACATCAAACACCTGGCACAACTCTATTCAAATACCATGATACTTATGGTCCCCAATGTGAAATTCCCCCACCAGAAACCAAGTACTGTTGCTGTCACTATATCCCTGTCCAATCTAAGCTAAGGGCACATGACAGCTTGCAGACAGTTTAATAATAATGATGAACCCTCCCTGCAACCAGCTTAGCATATTCTACGAGATGGAATCTCTTCAGATGCCGATTCATGCCCTGTTTGCAATTATCCTCCACCACACTGCCATATGTGGTCAGTGCACTACAGAGTGCGCAATGGGTGGACACAAACTACTATATCCTGACACCTACTGAATGGCTATCAGCTGGTGGGAGAGGTAAAGATGAATGAGGTGGATCGCCAGAAGATGTAATTCCCTTGACTGCTAGTCTGGCCACTCTCCATTTCTTCCCCTACCACTCCCCCTAACGATAGTCCCACCAGCAGCTTCACCATCGCTGTCACTACTACTAACACAAAACACATCAATTTCAGTCCCTGAGTCTTCCTCCTCAAAAGAGTCTTCCTCCTCAAAAGTAATATGATCACCTCCTCCTTCACCCCTAACACTGTACATGCTGTTGGACCTTCTTAGTAGTAGTACTAATGGCAGAAATGCTTGGTGATGGCAAGTTTGACTTAGGGTCCCCTGCTGTCACTCTTGGCATCATCCTCTCCTCTCCCCTTGCATTGGCAGCAGGCACAGGTAGCTGTACTGTCCTGCTCACTCTACTACCCTCTTCTTCCTCTGCCCTTGAGAAAAATGTCCCCAAGATCCCTAGGAGTGATGTAGGGGGACTGGCCATCATTGGGTCTGGGAAACCTGGCATTCAGACCCTTTCATATTGGTGGTAGTGGTCACTTCCTCCTCATCAGACTCACTGGACACATAACGGTCCTTCCAGGTCCTCCTTTTATTGTTGTTAAACTTGCTCATAGTGATAGCAGTCACTATGAGCCTCTCCTACCTCATTTTTGCAAACCAACTCACAGCACAACAGCCTAGCACCTCTTTCGCTCTGTAGCTGCTTGTATTGTGCTTTACTTCCTGGAAAACTACACATTTTTATAAAAAAAGGCAAAAAACAGGTGATTAAAGGGGAGAAAACTTTCTAGCCATTGAAAAAATTGCGAAAAATTTTGTCCTTTTGGAGAAAACGGCAAAGATGTTAATTGCTTTATTTAAAGTGGACAACCACGTGTTTTTTGCAGTTTTTTTCATGGGATCACGACGGGACCTTTCACTCACCCCTACTGATAACGCATATGAAATACAGACACCATGATATTTATTTGAAGCATGTCAGAATGTGGTAGTTCGTCTCCACCCATTGCACACTGTGTGGTGCACTGACCACACATGTCAGTGTGGTTGAGGATAATCGTAACCAGGGCATCAATCAGCATCTGAGGAGATTCTGTCTCACAGAATATGCTAAGCTGGTGGCAGGGAGATTTTACCATTATTAGTAAGTCTGATAATTGTGAAGGGGCATAAGATAACAGAACCTGGTTTCTGGGGGGATGATTTGACATTGTGGGCCTAAGCACCATGATGTTTGCTTACAGTTGTTTGATGTGAGTTCAGATATTCCCATACTTCATACATGAAGTGGCTGGGGCTAGGTCTGGTTCTGCTACTGCCTCAGGTGCATTACTGGAGCTAATGGCAAGTACATTCATGATCATCATCACCCATATCACTGCTGTTGTTGATCCCATTCCTTATAATAATAATAATCCTTTATTTATATAGCGCACACAGATTCCACAGCGCTTTACACTCATATCAGTTCCTGTCCCCATTGGGGCTCACAATCTAAATTCACCTATCAGTATGTTTTTGGAGTGTGGGATGAAACCGGAGTACCCGGAGGAAACCCACGCAAACACAGTGAGAACATACAAACTCATTGCAGATGTTGTCCTTGGTGGGATTTGAACCCAGGACCCCAGCGCTGCAAGGCAACAGTGCTAACCACTGAGCCACTGTGCTGCCCTTGGAGCTTCCGAATCATCCTGTTACTTAAACAGCTCAGCAGTAGCAGGAAGAATAGAAGTCACAAATGCCGAAAGGATACCGTGGCATTTGCCAATGGCCAGTGGCCACCATAACCTTACCTGCTGGCACTAGGCCAGTAGGGAATGCTTTTTTCAGGGCATGCTCTTTAAATATACCAAAGAGGTCTACAAAAAACAATTTTGGGGGCATCTTTCTAACAAGCCTAAGTCCTGTAAATCACTGTTTCCTCAGAGCTTGTGACCCTAACAATCCCAAGAACAAAAAAATCTTCAATGATTCCTCAGGGCTTATGACCCTTACAAAAATTAATCACTGGTTCCCTAGAGCTTGTAACTCTAACAAGCCTGAGTGCAAAAAATCATCACTGATTCTTCAGGGCTTGTGATTCTAACAAGCACAAGTCCAAAACAAATCATCACTGATTCCTCAGGGCTTGTATCAAACAAGTGAAAGTCCTGTAAATCAATGTTTCCTCAGGGGTTGTGCCAAACAAGTGTAAGTTCTACAAATCAATATTTCCTCAGAGCTTGGGCCTATCACCAGGGGCGGGTGACATGTCCTCTCATGTTCTCATAAAAAATCTGTCAAAACCACATGGTTGTCTGCTTTAAATAAAGTGATTAAAATCTATGCAGTTTTCGTCAATTGGCAAAACATTTTCTCTATTTTATCAATGGCTAGAAATTTTTTGCCCCTTTAATCATGTTTCTGCCTTTTCTCTATAAAAACATGCAATTTTTCAGGAAGTAAAACACATTATAAGCAGCTACAGAGCGAGAGAGAGATGCTAGGCTGTTGTGCTGTGAGTTGGTTTGCAAAATTAAGGCAGGAGAGGCTCAAAGTGACTGCTATCACTATGAGCAATTTTAATAACAGTAAGGAAGACCTGGAAGTAAGGATGGGTGAAAATCTTTGCGTCAAACCAAAATCGGTGAATAATTACACTTCTTGATTAGAGAATCATTTCCCGTGAATAGTGCTGTTTTTTCTTCTTTTTTGCTTATCTCATTCCATTGATATCAATGGGAACATTGAATTTACACACAACACATAGCAAATGTCATTTTATTTCCCAAAGGCATAGTATAAAATGGGAATGAGGGTGCCTGTGTTGGTGGAGTTTGGGGAAAGAATCAGTTCAACAGGGACTGTTTTTTGGGAGGAAGGAGTTGTTTACTGGGATTGTTGGGACAGTTACAAAAAAAATTAAAAATAAAATTAAAAAGAGTAAGACATGGTAGAAATGAGGTCAGGATCCAAGGGTGGTAGTCAGACGGGGCGGATCATACACAAGCAGGAACACAGGAGAATAGTCAGGACAAGCCGAGTCGGTACACAGGAATCCGGAACACAGGAACACAGCAACAGTATAACTGGCACAGAAACACCACGAAAGGGCAACTGACAGATGTGCTAGCCAAGTATAAAAAGGTCACCAGGGGGCGGGCCAAACCAACACAGCAAATCAGTGTCTGCCACAGATAAGACTGACAGGAATCACAGGCACTGTGATAGTACCCCCCTCTCAAAGACCCCCTCTCCCCGCTCGAGGTCTGGGTTTAGAAGGGTATTTGGAGTGAAAGCTGCGTAGTAATCTAGGTGCATGGAGGTCCCCGTGATCAACCCAAGAACGTTCCTCAGGACCATAGCCCTTCCAATGAACCAAATATTGCAGCTTTCCTCTAAATCTCCTAGAATCAATAATGCTCTGAACCTCATACTCTTCTTGGCCCTGGACGTCCACCGGCCCAGGAATCACTGGCGTAGTAGTATAGCGATTACACACCGAAGGTTTCAGGAGCGACACATGGAACACATTGTGAATGTGCATTGAGGGTGGAAGTTCCAAAGCATAAGAAACCGGATTAATCTTGCGGATAATCTTAAATGGACCGATAAACCGAGGAGCCAGTTTGTTGGAAGGCACTTGTAAATTAAGGTTTCTGGATGACAGCCATACCCTGTCCCCAACTTGAAAGGAGACCGCTGGAAGACGTCTGCATTAGCGTGCCGTTGCTGACGCCTAAAAGACTGACTGAGGGACCTCTGAACCTGTGACCAAGTGGAACGAAGCTGTGCCAAATGCTCGTCCAGAGCAGGAATCTGCTGCGCCTGAAAGGAGTCCGGGAGCAGACAAGGCTGGAACCCATAATTAACGAGAAACGGAGAGCTCCCGGACGATGAATTAACCGCACAGTTTCTGGCAAACTCAGCCCATGGCAACAGGTCAGCCCAATTGTCATGATGATCAGTGACAAAGCAATGCAGGAACTGCTCCAGTCCCTGATTGGTACGTTCAGCGGCCCCATTCGTTTGGGGATGGTAGGCGGAGGAAAATGACAATTGGATGCCCATCTGGCCACAAAATGCCCTCCAAAACCTTGAAACGAACTGGCTCCCTCGGTCGGATACAATCACTCTGGGTACTCCGTGCAGGCGGAATACCTCCCTAGAAAAGACTACAGCCTATTCCTGGGCCGATGGAAGGCCAGTCAGAGGCACAAAATGTGCCATCTTAGAGAATCTATCGACCACCATCAGAATGAACGTAAATCCCCTAGAAGCTGGTAATTCTCCCAAAAAGTCGATAGAAATATGAGACCAAGGACGGTCTCCGTTGGGCACCGGTTGCAGTAAGCCCACAGGGAGATGCCTAGGGGTCTTGGCACGGGCACAGGTGGTACAGGCTGCAGTAAAAGCGGCGCAATCGGCTCTCAAGGTAGGCCACCAAAATAATTGCGAAAGAGACCAGACTAGTTGGTCCCTACCAATATGCCCAGCCGCGGACACGGAATGGCACATCAACAAAACACTTCCCCACAGGGGTCTCAGGGGGTGCCCTAGATTGTGATGCCAATATCTCCTCCCCCAGAGGAGAGGTAATGGTGGTACGGATAGTGGCCAGAATGCGATCTGGCTGAATGATAGGAACAGGTTCCTCCTCCCTCTCAGTGTCAGAAGCGAACTGATGAGACAACGCATCGGCTTTAATATTTTTTGAGCCAGGAAGATAAGACACTAGGAAATTAAATCGTGATAAAAAAAGTGCCCACCTAGCTTGTCGAGAAGACAGTCTTTTGGCTTCGGAGAGATAAGTTAAATTCTTATGATCAGTAAGAATTAGTACTGGATTCTGAGTGCCCTCCAGAAGGTGACGCCACTCCTTCAGAGCTAGGATAATGGCCAACAGTTCCCTGTCCCCAATCTCATAATGGCTCTGCGCACTGGACAATTTCTTAGCGAAAAAACCGCAAGGCCTCAAGACGCCACCTCCCACAGGACGTTGGGAGAGTACTGCTCCAACCCCAACCTCAGAAGCGTCAACCTCCAACGTGAATGGCAGGGAAGGATTAGGGTGGGACAGCACAGGAGCAGATGCAAAGGCAGATTTCAGGGTAACAAATGCGGTCTCCGCTGCCTCGGACCACTGAGAGGGAGAAGCGCCCTTATGAGTCAAATCTGACAATGGTTTAACAATCGTGGAAAAGTTCTGGATGAACTTTCTATAATAGTTCGCAAAACCTAAGAATCTTTGGATGGCCTTTAACCCTTTAGGACGAGGCCATTGCAGGACTGCTGCCAACTTCTCCTGGTCCATGGCAATGCCATTATTAGAGATAACGAAACCCAGGAATGGTACTTGAGATGTATGGAATTCGCACTTCTCTATCTTACAGAATAGCTTGTGCTTGCGAAGTCGGAGCAGGACTTCTGAAACATCTTTGATATGTTGGGAGAGGTTAGCAGAGTGAATTAATATATCATCTAGATATACGACCACACAAGACTAGAGCAGATCTCGTAAAATATCATTAATAAATTCCTGAAATACTGCAGGCGCATTGCATAAGCCAAATGGCATCACCAGATATTCGTAATGCCCTGTTCTGGTATTAAATGCCGTTTTCCACTCGTCACCTTCTTTACTTCTGACCAGATTATAGGCGGCTCGCAAGTCAAGTTTAGTAGAGATCGACGAGCCCTTCAATCTGTCAAACAATTTGGTAATAAGTGGAATCGGATAGGCATTCTTAGGCATAAGCTTGTTCAGCCCACGATAGTCAATGCATGGCCTGAGTTCACCACTTTTCTTTTTCACAAAGAAAAATCCGGCACCTGCCGGAGATGTAGATTTCCGAATGATACCCCTCTCAAGGGCATCAGCAATATAGTCCTCCATAACTTTATTCTCTTCACAGGACAGTGGGTTAGTGCGCCCCCTGGGAGGCACTGCACCAGGAGGCAAATCAATGGCGCAATCATATGGCCTATGCTCAGGCAATGCGCTGGCCTCTCATTTACTAAACACGTCACTGAATTGTTCGTATTCAGCTGGCACAGCCGGAGAGGTACACATAATCTTGACAGGTAAGGAGAGACAGTTCTTATTACAGTATTCTGACCAGGAGTTAACCTCACATCTCTGCCAATCAAATTGGGGATTATGTACCTGTAGCCATGGGAACCCCAAAATAACTGAATGGTGCGGGGAACGAATAATTTGAAATCGTATCTGCTCTTTGTGACAAGCCCCCACAGTCATTGTCACTGGAATAGTTTCAAGCGTAATAAATGCAGGCTCCAGGGGTCTGCCATCAATGGCCTCAATTGCAACCGGAGAGTCCTTTTTACATAAAGGAATGCCTTGCAGGTTGGCAAATGACTGGTCCATGAAATAGCCTGCTGCCCCGGAGTCCACCAATGCTAGGACCTCGATTACCTTGTCCGCCCAAGCGAAGACCACCTGAATGGTGGGTTTAGTGGTGCTAGAATCTAGGGACTGTTCTACACCACCTAGGGCCTGTCCCCCAAGGTACCCTAGGTGCGTTCGTTTCCCGGTCTAACTGGACAATTGCGCAAAAGATGCTCTGCTTTGCCACAATAAAGGCATAGACCTTGCCTCCTACGATATAATCTCTCCTCCTTAGAGAGCCTAGTGAACCCCAATTGCATAGGTTCAGAATTATCGATTGGTCGCTCAGGAAGAACGGGTGGTGTGGGTGGGTTAAGGAAGCTGGTCTGGCCATAGTTTTTTGCTTTAGCCCTTCTAGCCAACCGTCTCTCTCGGATGCGAGAGTCTATTAATAAGACATAATCGATGTATTCATCCAGATCACTGGGTACATCACGAGCGGCTATCTCATCCTTAATTTGTTCGGAGAGACCCTGAGTAAAGGCAGCCAGTAAGGCCTCCTCGTTCCAGCCCACCTCTGCTGCCAAGGTCCTGAATTCAATAGCATAATCGCCCAGTGTGCGTTCGCCCTGCTGAATTTCCATCAGCCTTTTGGCAGCAGAGGCAGCCCTGCCAGGAACCTCAAACACTCGTCTGAACTTTCTTACGAATTCTCTAAAGTTCAGAGTGCAGGGTCTGGCATTCTCCCACAACGGATTCGCCCATGCCAATGCCTTGCCCGTCAACAGAGATATCATAAGATCGACCTTACTACGGTCGTTAGGAAATGCCTGGGGTGCCAACTCCAAAAATATCTCTAGTTGATTAATGAATCCCCTGCAAAGGGAAGGTTCGCCATCATATCTTAACGGTAGCGGTGCAGCTGCCGTTAGCCCTTTTGAATTAGCTGATGGGACTATGGGCTGATTATCCGGTGTCAGGACTGGGGTGACCACCGGATTAGGACTAGGCTTGTCCAAATGTACTGTACGTTCGAGTAACATCTGTAGAGCCAGTGCCAATTGGTCCATGCGCTGCTCATGGACATCCATTCTCCAATGGATGTTCTGTGTGTTACTTTCACCCTTACCGTCTGAGGTCATGTCCCTTTCGTACTGTAACGGTTTTTTTAAGACTCTCAGACCAGTGTGTGAAAAAGAACCCGATTTTATTAAAATAAATAAAGGCAGTAATACACCCTCTAGTGGCGGTAGATATAGACCAGTGGTGAATACTGTAGATACAATTGTAAATGCACAGAAGAATTATAAGTACAATTACACAGCAGTAGTATAGCAATACCCCCAAAGGGTTAAGTCCTTGATATCAGTCAGTCTCAGATGTGGATGTTTGGAACGCCCAGGGTGTTATTAGGCTGTGCTGGAGACCAAGGCTATCACCGGCTGGATACAGGACTGCCTCGCCACGGTGTTCAGTAAGAAGAAGCACAGGAGTCCACGTAGCCCCCTCGGGCGTACCTACTGGAACTGCTTCAACTAGTGCAAGTGCAAGTGGCCCCCACGGGCGTGATTGGAACTGGCCTGCAATGCGAGAGCTGCCAAGCCTCCTCAGACTTAACCGGACACCGGGATTGAACACGCTAGAGCCAACAGCCCCCACGGGTGTAATTACCGGAATTGCAATGCTGATGCCTGTACCTGCTACCACTCGGAATAGCGAAATCGCCCAGTAAACAAGAGAGAGTCTTAGGCGCCCAACCGGCCAAACGGATGTGAATACTCTGCAAGGATGTATGGAGCTGCCGACGGAGAGTGGCCAACTCAGCAGTAGTATCACCGAGAACGAGACTCTTACGGGAGTAGCGAGAGAGTGGAACCCAGGCGGCACTGCTAGGGTTAAATAGCACTTTTACTTGAGGCTTTTCAGCGGTATAGCAAGGCTCTGCAGTGGGAAGGAGGCGTACATACGCACAACTCTGCATAGGTAAATACACTGCACTGATCGGGGTACACCAGGCAAGGCAGTCACACCAAAAGCTGGAACAGCAGGTAGAAATGTCGCGGCGGCGACAACTGAAACGCAGGTCACTGTAGAAAGCAGGAGTCGGTCTTCGGAGCGGGAAGTCAGCCAGGCTGGGTCGGAGCACGCAGGAGGCAGTCATACAAGCCGGGTCGTACACAAGCAGGAACGTCAGCCAAACCGGGTCAGGATCCAAGGGTGGTAGTCAGACGGGCCGGATCATACACAAGCAGGAACACAGGAGAATAGTCAGGACAAGCTGAGTCGGTACACAGGAATCCGGAACACAGGAACACAGCAACAGTATAACTGGCACAGAAACACCACGAAAGGGCAACTGACAGATGTGCTAGCCAAGTATAAAAAGGTCACCAGGGGGCGGGCCAAACCAACACAGCAAATCAGTGTCTGCCACAGATGAGACTGACAGTAATCACAGGCACTGTGATAACTTGCCACTACTAGCTCTAGTGATGTGCCTGAGGCAGTAGCAGCATCATAACTAGTACCCACCACTTCAGGTATATGTGGAGAAAAGAAGAAGTTGGCCAGTAATGCTTCTCCACCTGCCCCTCCTCCAAAATCATGGGTGTGTTGATACTAGAATACAATTTTTTCCCTTGAGAGCAGGAACTGTTTCTCTGATCAGCAACTGCAATGTGCACAGTGTGTGTGGTAAATAAGCGAAGGACTGGGAACAATGGGTACATCTGCACTCACATCAAACACCTGGCACAATGCTAGACAAACACCATGACACTTATGGTCCCCAATGTGAAATCCCCCCACCAGAAACCAAGCACTGCTGCTGACACTATGCCCCTTGTCCACTACCCGCTAAGGACACATGACAGCTTGCAGACAGTTTAATAGTAATGATGACCCCCCCCCCCCGTCACCAGCTTAGCACATTCAGTGCAATGGAATCTCCTCAAATGCCGCTTTGTGCCCTTTACAGGGGTACTAGTAGAGAGTAACAGTGGTGGTGGAGACACTAGCAGCTACTACCTGCCTGGGAGACCCAATTGGAACTGGAGAGTCAGGTGGTGCGTTTTCAATTGAAGACACAATTGTAGCAAGAAGCAGGAGGAGTATTATGGGCAGCAGGGGAAAAAATCAAGCTTGGGAGGCATTGGTCCCTCATATTCTTCTTCCACCTCTTGTAGGTTTGGACAGGAAGAAAAATCAGCAGTAGCACACTTGCTGAATTCCCTCTTCTGCCTGGTGACTACCGGGAAATGGTAAACTATCTCCCTCATTAACCTTTTTTGGAGAAGATACTCTCTCAATGGCAGTAACAGTAGTGGCAGGAGAAATTTTCTCCAAATACTTCAATTATTCCCATTTGGGCCGCTTACACGGATACTGCCCGCAGTTTCCGACCTGTAGTGTTAAACATGCTGGTTTAGTTTTCTAGGCTGTAGCAGAGGTGGTGACAAAACTGGCAGTGGCACTAGTCATTGTGCAGGTGGTTCTGGGGGAATCATCGTGAAACAGCAAATGAAAAACAGATTCCGGCTGATTCTTGGTCTCAGAGGAGGACCTGGACCTCTCTACCCCGCTAATAGAGGTAGAACAATCTACAGTTTCTGTCTTATTTCTATTTTTTGGTTTGGAGTGCTTCTGCTGAGTCTGACTAAGACATTGACTTCTAGTACTAGTACTACTGAAAATCCTCTTATTTAGCCTCCTGCTGCTGCTAGCTCTGCTTGAAAGCACGGGACTGTGGTGGTGTTGCTGATTGCTGGGTCACTGAAGCTGGTACCAGGACGAGGAACATCAGGTTGTTCACTAGGACTCAAATCCATTACAGATATGTAGGAAGTGTACTATAATTTATTTATTTATTTAGAAAATGTTTTACCAGGAAGAATACATTGAGATTTCTCTCGTTTTCAAGTATGTCCTGGACAGTTTTCAATAGAGGGTTGCAAATTTACACAAATTGAGAAACATTATATATTACATGTTATTAAATATACATACGAATATACATACATATGGAAATTTTAAAATTATAAACAGTTACACTCTGTTTTTAGATATAGAGAAGCATTTAAACAGTTACACTCTGTTTTTAGATATAGAGAAGCATTTACTTTTAAGGATTTTATACTGGGAGCATATTTGATTATTTCAGGCAGATTGTTCCAGGCCTTTGGCGCTCTGAAGGAGAAGGCAGATCTTCCTGCTTCTTTCTTGTATTGTGGTATACATAGCGAGTTGTTTGCGGTGGAGCGGAGGTTATAGTTAGTACGGAGAGCAGGAGTGAGCAAACTGCTCAGGTAGTCTGGTAGTTTTCCAGAGAAGTGGTTGTGTGCTAAGCAAGAAAGGTGAAGGGCATGTCTAGATTTGAGTGTTAACCAATTTAGTTCTTTTAACATATCACAACGATGAGTAGTGAAATTACATTGGAGACTAAAGAGGCATATTGAATTATACAGGGTGTCAAATTTACTAAGATGGATTTCTGGTGCTGGAGCATAAACTACGTCACCATAGTCTATGACAGGCAGCAACATCTGTTGCACAATACGTTTTCTAACCAGAGGACTTAAACATGATTTGTGTCTAAAAAGAGTACTGATTTTGGGAAGTGTACTATAATAATTTTAAAATTTTAAAACCTGGCCTGATGACAACTTTCAGACTGGCTGTGTCACTCTGAAAATTATTATTAAAACAAATGTACACAGGATTGTTACAGCCGCACACTCTGTAGTTATACAGTCAGTCCTCGCAGTCTTTCACCGGGTGCTCTTTACTCAAAGAAAGAGGAAAGGCACTCACCAATGGCAGAAAATATCTTTACTTTATTCAAAATTGCATACAGAGTATTTTTCAGGCAGAAATGCTCTCAGGCCATGGGACATTTTGGGGGAATCTCCGTTCTTCAGCTTGGCCACTATACATAAACTCCTGGAAAACCAGCAAAATATGGAGGAACTACTAAAGAGTACGCCAAAGGAATGTACTTCTTTTCTGCAACAGAATGAAGATAAAACATATTTACAACGGCTGGAGAATATCTCTAAGAAGGTCACTAACTATTGCTTACATAGAACAACTCTTTTGGAATACATTAGAGTTCGCCGCATCCCTCAAGGCTTAAAGGAGCAGTAAACTTTTTTTGTGAAAAAATATATATTGTAGGGATTTTTCTATTGAGTAAGATAAGGGTACTCCCACTGCTGAGAGATTTATATTTCCAGAGTTATTACAGTTTAAACCCATGTTTGTTTTTACATTTGCAGTGCCCTCTAGTGGTCAAATCCTAATTAGATTTCCTGTTAGATTCTAATGCAAAGGAAAGTCAGAAAAGTCAGAGACATACAGTTCTCCATATAATGTGATAGAAACTGCCTGTCACTTTATGTCAGTTAGAACTGTCAGGAAGTAAACACAGTAAATTCACTTCCTGATTATTTAAACTGCTATAATTTTTGAATAAAACATCTGACAGTGATGGGAGTGACCTTGTTTTATTCAGCAGGAAATGTTCTGTAAAATATGTGTTGTCATAAAAAAAGTTTACTGTTCCTTTAAGAGTGACTCTACAACCTACACTGTGTAAAGCTGATAAAGAGTAGTGTTGAGCGAGCATGCTCGGCCGATGCTCGGATCGGCTCGAGCATCGCTCTGCTCGGCACATGGCGGTACTCGTACGAGTACCGCATGTGCTCGCCCGCCATGTTCGGGTCTCCTCCCCGCACGTTTTGCGGCTGCTGCGCAGCCAATAAACGTGCAGGGAGGCTCTGACATCGGTGTAATGCCAGCAGCCATGTTGGCTGCTGGCATTACACTGATTGGCTGGCCAGAACCCGTGGTCGGGTGCTGTATAGCACCTGACCATCGAGTTCGGCTCAGTCTGAGCCAGGGAGAGCTGAGGATAGGAAGGGAAAGGCAGTGTAGGGAGGAAAAAAAAAATTGTGAAAAAAAAGAACCAAAAGTCCTTTTTAGGACTACTGTGTGTGGGGGCAGCAGGTTATTTTGTGTGGGGGGAAAAAAACAAAAAAAAAAAAAAAAAAAATATTCTGTTTAGTGTGAAAAGTTGCAGATTAGAGCACATTCTGTTTAGTGTGCACAGTTGCAGATTAGAGCACATTCTGTTTAGTGTGCAAAGTTGCAGATTAGAGCACATTCTGTTTAGTGTGCAAAGTTGCAGATTAGAGCACATTCTGTTTAGTGTGCAAAGTTGCAGATTAGAGCACATTCTGTTAAGTCTTCAAACTAAAATATCAAAGTCACATATTCCATTCAGTGTGCGTCGCCGCAGTTTAGCAGCACATTCTGTGTACTGTGCAGAGTTGCAGAATAGGAAGAAATACTGTTAAGTCTTCAAACTAAAATATCAAAGTCACATATTCCATTCAGTGTGCTTCGCCGCAGTTTAGCAGCCTATTCTGTGTACTCTGCACAGTTGCAGAATAGGAAGAAATACTGTTAAGTCTTCAAACTAAAATATCAAAGTCACATATTCCATTCAGTGTGCTTCGCCGCAGTTTAGCAGCCTATTCTGTGTACTGTGCAGAGTTGCAGAATAGGAAGAAATACTGTTAAGTCTTCAAACTAAAATATCAAAGTCACATATTCCATTCAGTGTGTTTCACCGCCGTTTAGCAGCCTATTCTGTGTACTCTGTACAGTTGCAGAATAATAAGAAATACTGTTAAGTTTTCAAACTCAAATATTAAAGTCACATATTCCATTCAGTGTGTATCACCGCCGTTTAGCAGCCTATTCTGTGTACTCTGTACAGTTGCAGAATAATAAGAAATACTGTTAAGTTTTCAAACTCAAATATTAAAGTCACATATTCCATTCAGTGTGTTTCACCGCCGTTTAGCAGCCTATTCTGTGTACTCTGTACAGTTGCAGAATAATAAGAAATACTGTTAAGTTTTCAAACTCAAATATTAAAGTCACATATTCCATTCAGTGTGTTTCACCGCCGTTTAGCAGCCTATTCTGTGTACTCTGCAGAGTTGCAGAATAGTAAGAAATACTGTTAAGTTTTCAAACTCAAATATCAAAGTCACATATTCCATTCAGTGTGTTTCACCGCCGTTTAGCAGCCTATTCTGTGTACTCTGTACAGTTGCAGAATAATAAGAAATACTGTTAAGTTTTCAAACTCAAATATTAAAGTCACATATTCCATTCAGTGTGTTTCACCGCCGTTTAGCAGCCTATTCTGTGTACTCTGTACAGTTGCAGAATAATAAGAAATACTGTTAAGTTTTCAAACTCAAATATCAAAGTCACATATTCCATTCAGTGTGTTTCACCGCCGTTTAGCAGCCTATTCTGTGTACTCTGTACAGTTGCAGAATAATAAGAAATACTGTTAAGTTTTCAAACTCAAATATTAAAGTCACATATTCCATTCAGTGTGTATCACCGCCGTTTAGCAGCCTATTCTGTGTACTCTGTACAGTTGCAGAATAATAAGAAATACTGTTAAGTTTTCAAACTCAAATATTAAAGTCACATATTCCATTCAGTGTGTTTCACCGCCGTTTAGCAGCCTATTCTGTGTACTCTGTACAGTTGCAGAATAATAAGAAATACTGTTAAGTTTTCAAACTCAAATATTAAAGTCACATATTCCATTCAGTGTGTTTCACCGCCGTTTAGCAGCCTATTCTGTGTACTCTGCAGAGTTGCAGAATAGTAAGAAATACTGTTAAGTTTTCAAACTCAAATATCAAAGTCACATATTCCATTCAGTGTGTTTCACCGCCGTTTAGCAGCCTATTCTGTGTACTCTGTACAGTTGCAGAATAATAAGAAATACTGTTAAGTTTTCAAACTCAAATATTAAAGTCACATATTCCATTCAGTGTGTATCACCGCCGTTTAGCAGCCTATTCTGTGTACTCTGTACAGTTGCAGAATAATAAGAAATACTGTTAAGTTTTCAAACTCAAATATTAAAGTCACATATTCCATTCAGTGTGTTTCACCGCCGTTTAGCAGCCTATTCTGTGTACTCTGTACAGTTGCAGAATAATAAGAAATACTGTTAAGTTTTCAAACTCAAATATTAAAGTCACATATTCCATTCAGTGTGTTTCACCGCCGTTTAGCAGCCTATTCTGTGTACTCTGCAGAGTTGCAGAATAGTAAGAAATACTGTTAAGTTTTCAAACTCAAATATCAAAGTCACATATTCCATTCAGTGTGTTTCACCGCCGTTTAGCAGCCTATTCTGTGTACTCTGTACAGTTGCAGAATAATAAGAAATACTGTTAAGTTTTCAAACTCAAATATTAAAGTCACATATTCCATTCAGTGTGTTTCACCGCCGTTTAGCAGCCTATTCTGTGTACTCTGTACAGTTGCAGAATAATAAGAAATACTGTTAAGTTTTCAAACTCAAATATTAAAGTCACATATTCCATTCAGTGTGTTTCACCGCCGTTTAGCAGCCTATTCTGTGTACTCTGTACAGTTGCAGAATAATAAGAAATACTGTTAAGTTTTCAAACTCAAATATTAAAGTCACATATTCCATTCAGTGTGTTTCACCGCCGTTTAGCAGCCTATTCTGTGTACTCTGCAGAGTTGCAGAATAGTAAGAAATACTGTTAAGTTTTCAAACTCAAATATCAAAGTCACATATTCCATTCAGTGTGTTTCACCGCCGTTTAGCAGCCTATTCTGTGTACTCTGTACAGTTGCAGAATAATAAGAAATACTGTTAAGTTTTCAAACTCAAATATTAAAGTCACATATTCCATTCAGTGTGTTTCACCGCCGTTTAGCAGCCTATTCTGTGTACTCTGTACAGTTGCAGAATAATAAGAAATACTGTTAAGTTTTCAAACTCAAATATTAAAGTCACATATTCCATTCAGTGTGTTTCACCGCCGTTTAGCAGCCTATTCTGTGTACTCTGTACAGTTGCAGAATAATAAGAAATACTGTTAAGTTTTCAAACTCAAATATTAAAGTCACATATTCCATTCAGTGTGTATCACCGCCGTTTAGCAGCCTATTCTGTGTACTCTGCAGAGTTGCAGAATAGTAAGAAATACTGTTAAGTTTTCAAACTCAAATATTAAAGTCACATATTCCATTCAGTGTGTATCACCGCCGTTTAGCAGCCTATTCTGTGTACTCTGCAGAGTTGCAGAATAGTAAGAAATACTGTTAAGTTTTCAAACTCAAATATCAAAGTCACATATTCCATTCAGTGTGTTTCACCGCCGTTTAGCAGCCTATTCTGTGTACTCTGTACAGTTGCAGAATAATAAGAAATACTGTTAAGTTTTCAAACTCAAATATTAAAGTCACATATTCTGTGTAAGATGAAGAAGGCGGGTAAAAAGGGACGGGGAAGTGGACGTGATCCTGAAAGTTCAGGGCGCGGGTCAGGACGCGGAGAAACTGTGCCTGGTGCCAGAGCACAAGAAAGAAAGACATCCACCATACCTAGCTTCATGTCTAATTTTACAGGGCGTCGCAGGACATCACTCTCGAGGTCCGACCACTGCGAACAGGTGGTCGGTTGGATGACAGCTGATACTGCTTCCAGTCGGTTAAGCACCACCCTGTCTTCCACCAAGTCCACTCTCAGTAGCCAAGAGTCTGGTCAACATAATCCTCACTCTGATCATCCTTCCTCCCACCATACACGGTCTGGTCAAAGAAGTGATCCCACACTGGGATATAGTGAGGAGCTCGTCTCATCACCAATCCTTCATTTGACCCTCTCTCCAAGCACGCTTGCAGAGGAACATGACATCTTGTGCCCTGATTCACAACCTCTAGAGGCTACCCAATCACAAGAAGATGACAGATGTGAACGGCATTTAAGGTCAAAGGAAGTAGTGGATGATGATGATGATGATGAGACACAGTTGCCATTAAATCAACCACTATTTCCGTCTCAAGACCTTGTTGAGGAGAATGTTATACAGTTGTCAATGACTGAGTATGTGGTGGGATCAAGACTTGAGGAGGATGATCAGAGTGAGGAAGTGGAGGAGGACTTGGTGGACGATGAGGTGACTGACCCCACCTGGGAAGGTGTAGAGCCGAGCGATGACAGCAGTCCTGAGGGTGAGCCATCTGCAGCACCGCAACAGGCTGGAAGAGGCAGTGGTGTGGCTACAGAAAGAAGGCGGACCGCACCAAACCGGCCCGCAAATGTTCCACGGAGCACCCCCTTGCGTAAATCTACCTTGCCAAGGGGTAGGTGTTCCGCGGTATGGCGTTTTTTTAAGGAAAGTGCGGACGACAAAAGAATTGTAGTTTGCAACCTGTGCCACACCAGAATGAGCCGAGGCATGAACACTAGAAACCTCACCACCACCAGCATGATCCGACACATGGCATCCAAGCACCGTAGTAAGTGGGAGGAACGCCTGGATCGCCCATCTGTGTCTGCAGGCCACACCACTGCCTCCTCTTCCCCTGTTTTCGGTGCCGGCCAATCGCCTGTCGAAGGCGCAGGCCCGCATACCTCCCGCCCTGCACCTGTAGCATCTGAAGCACCATCAGCGACCACATCCACTTCCCTGTCCCAGCACAGCGTCCAAATGTCGTTACCCCAGGCATTTGAGCGCAAGAGAAAGTACCCAGCCACCCACCCACAGGCCATAGCACTAACCTCACACCTTTCAAAATTACTGGCCATCGAAATGCTGCCATTTAGGCTTGTGGACACTGAGTCCTTCCGCAGCCTGATGGCAGCAGCTGTCCCTCGGTACGCGGTCCCCAGCCGCCACTACTTTTCCCGGTGTGCCATCCCCGCATTACACCACCATGTGTCCCGTAACATCACCCGTGCCCTGACCAACGCAGTTACTGGGAAGGTCCACTTAACGACTGACACATGGACAAGTGCTTGTGGCCAGGGACGCTACATTTCCCTGACGGCACACTGGGTGAATGTCGTGGAGGCTGGGAGCGACTCGGACCCTGGGATGGCACGGGTGCTACCCACGCCGAGGATTGCGGGCCCTACCTCCATCAGGGTTTCCACCAGCACCTACGTTATTGGCTCCTCCTCCTCCGTTTCCACCTCCGAATTCTCTACACACAGCGCCACTCCCCCATCAGCCAGTAGCTGGAAGCAGTGTAGCACTGCAGTGGGGAAGCGTCAACAGGCCGTGCTGAAGCTGATCTGCCTTGGGGACAAACAGCACACGGCCTCAGAGCTGTTGCAGGGGATTAGTCACCAGACCGAGCAGTGGCTCTCGCCACTCAACCTGCAACCAGGCATGGTTGTGTGTGATAATGGGCGTAACTTGGTGGCGGCTTTGGAGCTCGGCAAGCTCACACACGTACCATGCCTAGCGCATGTATTTAATTTAGTGGTGCAGCGATTTCTAAAAACCTACCCCAATGTGCATGATCTCTTGACCAAGATGCGCCGCGTGTGTGCACATTTCCGTAAGTCATCAACAGCTTCAGCCGGCCTGTTGAAGCTGCAGCAGCGCTTACAATTGCCAGCTCACCGGCTGCTGTGTGACGTGAGCATGCGCTGGAACTCCACCTTCCACATGTTGGCCCGGCTTTGTGAGCAGCAGAGGGCAGTAGTGGAGTACCAGCTGTTACACGGTCGTCGCCTCTCCGTTCAACTTCCTGTAATCAGAAGTGAGGAGTGGGAATGGATGTCAGACCTCTGCGAGGTTTTACGCAATTTTGAGGAATCGACACAGATGGTGAGCGGCGATAACGCTATTATCAGTGTAACCATCCCACTTCTGTGTCTACTGAAACGCTCGCTGCTCACAATTAAAACCGACGCTTTGCATGTGGAAGAGGTGGAAATGGGGGAGGAAGAGCTTACACAAGGTGATAGCCAGAGCACCCTCACTTCGTCTTCTCAGCGACAATTGGAGGAGGCGGAGGAGGAGGAGGAGGAGGAAGACACGGTTGCCTCCGCTACAGGGGGTAGCCATGGAACTTTAGTTCCATCTCTTCAGCGTGGGTGGGCAGAAGAGGAGGAAGAGGATGAGGATATTGAGAGTCATCCTCCTGGTGAGGACAGCGAAATCTTGACTGTTGGTACTCTGGCACACATGGCTGACTTTATGTTAGGCTGCCTTTCCCGTGACCCACGCGTTGTACGCATTTTAGACAACACGGATTACTGGGTGTTCACCCTTCTGGACCCCCGCTACAAAGAGAATTTCTCATCTCTCATTCCTCCGGTGGAGAGGACAAGCAAAATGTTGCAATACCAGAAGGTTCTTGTCGAAAAATTGCTCCAAAATTTTCCATCTGACAACGCTGGCGGCAGAGTACGTGCTACCTTGGCCAACCGAGAAGGGGAGAAAAGGGGAGCACACAGCAGTTCCGAGAAAGGCAGGGCAACACTCTCCAAGGCGTGGGACACCTTCATGACACCCCGCCAGCACCCTCACCCTGATGCGCAGCCTAGTGTCACAAGGAGGGAAAAGTTTTGGAAGATGGTGAAGGAGTACGTAGCAGACCGTGTCAGCGTCCTCAATGATCCCTCTGTGCCTTACAACTACTGGGTGTCCAAGCTGGACACGTGGTATGAACTGGCACTCTACGCCTTGGAGGTGCTGGCCTGCCCTGCCGCCAGCGTTCTGTCTGAGCGGGTATTTAGTGCTGCTGGTGGCATCATAACAGATAAGCGTATCCGCCTTTCCACCGACAATGCTGATAGGTTGACACTTATAAAAATGAACAAGGCCTGGATTTCCCCTGACTTCTCCACTCCACTGGAGGAAAGCCCCGGGGGAACATAAACTCACTTTATATATGTTATTTACAATGATGTGAATACTCTGTATTCCCATTCACCCCTTCCACCCAAAAAACGGGTATATGGTTGACTCTTAATCTTCTCATCCTCCTCCTCCTCTTCCATATGCCCTGTGCTATAATTTTTATATAGGGCCAGCTCACCAGCGGGCGCTGTGATATAATTTTTATATAGGGCCAGCTCACCAGCGGGCCCTGTTTGACAATTTTTATATAGGTCAGCTCACCAGCGGGCCTTCTCATATAATGTTTTATTGGGTCAGCTCTCTAGCGGGCCCTCTCATATAATGTTTTATAGCGTCAGCTCACTAGCGGGCCTTCGCATATAATGTTTAGGATGGTCAGCTCTGCAGCAGACCCTCACCCATAATGTTTTAGATGGTCAGCTCAGCGCACGTTTCCCTCTTAATCATGGCCTCAGTTCTGAAAATCAAGGAAATTTTTGGGAGAATTTGCCTCTGCGCACGTTTCCCTCTTAATCATGGCCTCAGTTCTGAAAATCAAGGAAATTTTTGGGAGAATTTGCCTCTGCGCACGTTTCCCTCTTAATCATGGCCTCAGTTCTGAAAATCAAGGAAATTTTTGGGAGAATTTGCCTCTGCGCACGTTTCCCTCTTAATCATGGCCTCAGTTCAATAAAATCAAGGAAATTTTTGGGAGAATTTGCCTCTGTGCACGTTTCCCTCTTAATCATGGCCTCAGTTCTGAAAATCAAGGACATTTTTGGGAGAATTTGCCTCTGCGCACGTTTCCCTCTTAATCATGGCCTCACTTCCGAAAATCAAGGAAATTTTTGGGATAATTTGCAGATGATATACAAGTAAATATACAGCAAATATTGTTTGGTAACAATTTTTCGCCTAAAGTCGTTTTTATTTTCCTTTTTGTGTGTTTTATGGTCAGTCTGTAAAAATGGCGTACTACGGGCGAAAGATCGTTCCCAGCAGCGATGTTGGAGGCCAAAGATGCATCCAGACATCCTCCCTATGCTGTCCCTGAACCATTTCTGTAGTGTTTCCATCTTTTTCTGCCCTTTTCCTATGGACCAGGCACCCTCCCCTCATCAGAGCAGGGGGTGCCTGGTGTAATGCTCGAGTCCTCCCATTGACTTCAATGGGGCTCGGGTGCTCGGCCGAGCACTCGAGCCTCAGGGGGTGCTCGGTCAGAGCACCCGAACACCCGAGCATTGGGGTGCTCGCTCATCACTAATAAAGAGCACACTACCAAATGGTATCAGATATTGAATAAGTGCTCAATAGACTTAATGATTTAGACTGTGGAAAGTTTAAGCAAGGAGATTACCATGTTAAAGGAATCTGTGATTACCATTAAGCACAGCGTAAGTACACAGCTAAATGAAGAACAAAATAAGAAAGCCTTGGTGAAATTGAATGTTCTTATTGAAAAATATAAAACAGAGTTGGAGACCTTCAAACTAAAAAAATGTAAAAGGGACACCTTGGATTACCAGTACGAAAGTGTGTACACATGGAAGAATACAAGGAGGGAACGGCATTAATCGTAAACCGATTTAAGTATTGGAGCCAGTATCTGGAACTGACCTTGTCTCCACAAGTTCATCTGACTCAGAATCTAGAGCACAGAGAGTTGAGACCCCTTTTTTAGGAAGACTGAAAGCACCCAAAGGAGGAAAACCAGGAGAAGTATATCACGGTGCCCGTGATTGCTGACTTCTGCTTTCAGTCAGCTGTATGTACTCTCCATTGGCCGCCTGTCTTTTACCCGCCCACTATTTCCTATATAGACTGGGCTGAGGCACCCTTTGGTTGCCCTTTCGTAGTGTCTCTATGTCAGCAGTCACCTGCCTGTTCCAGTACCTATTCCTTGGGCCTGTTCCCTTTGTTACCAGTGTCAGCGGTCTCCAGTCAGTGCCTCTCCTGCATGGTTCCTGCCTTTGTCCAGATCTGGTTGGCCTGCCGTTCCTGCTTCCGTTCCTGACCCTGTGTTGCCGTTGTTCCTGCTCCGTTCCTGACCTGGCTGGCAGTCCTGTCGTTTCTGTGGGCGTCCTGGCTTGTCTGCTGCTCCTGCGCTGTATCCTGACTTCATCCACTGACTATTGGGTCGCCTGGCAACACTCTGATCACTGGTTTACTCCACTATTACTGGTTGCTGATTCGCTGTATAGAACCGGTCTGACGCTATTGTAGTCCATTGCACCATGCTGGTTTACTCCACACTACCAGTTGCTGATTCCGTTGTATAGAACTAGTTGGGCTTCGCTGTCTCCCAGTACGCGGTACTGGTTTACTCCACTCTTCACCGGTTTCTGATTCGCTGTATAGAACCAGTTAGACGCTATTGTTGCCCATTACACCATACTGGTTTACTCCACACTACCAGTTGCTGATTCGCTGTATAGAACCGGTTAGACGCTATTGTTGCCCATTACACCATACTGGTTTACTCCATATTACTGGTTGCTGACTTTGCTTTTAGAACTGGTTGGGTGTTCCTGTCTTCCAGTACGTGGTACTGGTTTACTCCACTATTACCAGTTGCTGATTCGCTCTATAGAACCGGTCAGACGCTATTGTTGTCCATTACACCATACTGGTTTACTCCACATTACCGGTTGCTGATTCGCTGTATAGAACCGGTCAGACATTATTGTTGTCCATTACACCATACTGGTTTACTCCACATTACCGGTTGCTGATTCGCTGTATAGAACCGGCCAGACGCTATTGTTGTCCATTACACCATACTGGTTTACTCCATATTACCGGTTGCTGATTCCGTTGTATAGAACTTGTTGGGCTTCGCTGTCTCCCAGTACGCGGTACTGGTTTACTCCACTCTTCACCGGTTTCTGATTCGCTGTATAGAACCAGTTAGAAGCTATTGTTGCCCATTACACCATACTGGTTTACTCCACACTACCGGTTGCTGATTCGCTGTATAGAACCGGTTAGACGCTATTGTTGCCCATTACACCATACTGGTTTACTCCATATTACTGGTTGCTGACTTTGCTTTTAGAACTGGTTGGGTGTTCCTGTCTTCCAGTACGTGGTACTGGTTTACTCCACTATTACCGGTTGCTGATTCGCTGTATAGAACCAGCCAGACGCTATTGTTGTCCATTACACCATACTGGTTTACTCCATATTACCGGTTGCTGACTTCGCTTTTAGAACCGGTTGGGCGTTCCTGTCTTCCAGTACGTGGTACTGGTTTACTCCACTATTACTGGTTGCTGATTCGCTGTATAGAACCGGTTTGACGCTATTGTAGTCCATTGTACCATGCTGGTTTACTCCACACTACCGGTTGCTGATTCCGTTGTATAGAACTGGTTGGGCTTAAAAACAGTAATTTGAGTAGGAAGGAGGCAGATGCCTTAAAGGAATTGGAAGACAATAAGAGTATTGTTATTAAGCCGCGGACAAAACGGGATCCATAGTGGATGAGCATAACTATCACACTGAGGTGTTACGACAGCTAAGCAATAGGGACCACTATAGGGTCCTCCCTTGTGATCCGGTCTTTAATATCAATAAGATAATACATACTGTTCTTGTTAGGGCAGTAGACAAAAACATAATTGATAAGAAACTAAATGATTATTTATATAATAAGAATCCTGTGACACCAGTGTTCTATATACTGCCCAAAGTCCACAAAAGTTTGATAGACCCCCCAGGTAGACCCATAGTGGTAAGGACAGACTGCATCTTTCAGCCCTTAGTGATGTTTGTTGACAGGTTACTACAGCCACATGTGATATCCACACCAGCTTATTATCACGGTGCCCGTGATTCGTGCTGCTCTGTGCCTGTCACTTGCTGAGTATTCGTGATTGGCTGTCTGTCATTAGCCCTCCTCACACAGCCTTTTTAAACCCAGGTTGAGCACTTCCAGGCTGCCCTTATGTGTATGCAATAGCGAGGAGAACAATGTCGCCAGAGCGGCAGCTGGAGCGCGAGACTCAGGAACTCGTACAGGTTAACCCACACGGTGCTGGAGCACAGGAACCCCGGAATACAGGCACACAGGAACGCTGGAACACTGGAACACCGAAACGTTAGCATACAGGAACGCTGGAGCACCGGAACATTAACGTACAGGAACACTGGAACACTGGAACACCGGAACGTTAAAGTACAGGAACACTGGAACACCGGAACGTAGCATAAAGGAACACTGGAAACAGGCCCAGAGATCTTAGTTTCAGCATCATCTACAGGCGCGAGCACTGTCACGGTTTTTGAAGACTCTCAGACTTAAGGTTTGGTAAAATAACTTAACTTTATTAAAAGTTAAAGGCAGTCCCCGTAGGGTAAACATACATAACTATACAACAGTAATAGAACATACAATAGGTTCTACCGACCTTGCCTAAATACCGGGCAAGGCAACCCAAGTGACAGTTTAAATGACAGGCTCTACCGGCCTTGCCTATACCGGGTAAGGCAACTGTGAGATGACGTATACCGGTTCTACCGGTCTTACCAATACCGGGCAAGGCAGCCCAATGGAATGCTGAATGTAGGCTCTACCGGCCCTGCCAATACCGGGTAAGGCAACCTTAAAGATGGTGAATTACAAGGTTCTACCAGCCTTACCAATACCGGGCAGGGCAGCCCGAAGGAGTACTGTAGTAGGCTCTACCGGCCCTGCCAATACCGGGTGAGGCAACCTACAGGATGGTATCGTCAAGGTTCTACCGGCCTCACCAATACCGGGCAGGGCAGCCTGAGCAAGTAGACCAGCAGTTTAGCTACGTTTTCAGTAAGGGAGAGGCTGGCGCCCTACCTCAGCACAGACCATTCGATTGTCGCATAGAACTGAGTCCTGGAGCAGTACCACCGAGGGGACGCACGTATACATTGTCTTGTGAGGAGAACCAAGCTATGGAGGAATACATAGCAGATGCCCTCAGTAGAGGGATCATAAGGAAATCTACTTCTCCGGCTGGTGCCGGGTTCTTTTTTGTTAAGAAAAAAAGTGGCGAACTGCGACCTTCAGGGGGAGCCCAAAATCACGGCATGGTGAGGAGAATTAATCAATTGGAACTGCTGCTCTTCCTTGTGAAGAGCCCCAATAGTCATGGACAAGGGCATCGTTTCAAAAGTAACTTGGGCGGGTTCCAAAGGTCTGCCATCAATTGCTTCAATAGCAAGAGGGGTTTCTCTCTGAATCCGTGGTACCCCATGCAATTTAGCAAAGGTATTGTCCATAAAATACCCAGCAGCACCAGAATCAACCAAGGCCAAAACCTCAACCGAGCGTTGTGCCCATGACAATACCACCTGTATGGTGGGTTTAAGTGTGCCCAACAATGGGGACGATTGGACACCACCTAGGGCCTGTCCCCCAAGGTACCCTAGGTGTGTTCGTTTACCGGACGTACCGGACAAGATCTTAACAGGTGACCATTTTTACCGCAATACAGACATAAACCTTGTGTCCTGCGATACCTTCTCTCCTCCTTAGTTAACCTAGTGAAACCCACCTGCACAGGTTCACTTGGTTCCAGAATAGGTTCACTAGGTTTGGATGCCAAGGGAGGGTTGGGTGGGCAAAATATGCTACTGGACCCATTATTTTTTAACCATACTCGTCGCTCTCTGGCGGTTAATCTTTCACGTATTCTGGAGTCAATTAGAATCACGTATTCGATATAATCATCTAGGTCAGTAGGTAAATCTTTTGCTGCGACCTCATCTTTAATCTGGTCACTCAATCCTTGAGCAAAGGCTGCCAACAGGGCCTCGTTATTCCATCCTACCTCTGCTGCCAAGGTGCGGAATTCATAATGTATTCCATGTGTCTCTCCTTAAACCTCTGGTCTGTAACCGTTATACTACCACACCTGTGATTCCAGGTCCTGTTGAAGTCAAGGGGCAGGAGGAGTATGAAGTACAAAACATTATTGATTCCCGCAGACGTAGAGGAGGGGTACAGTATCTGGTGCATTGAAAAGGTTATGGTCCTGAGGATCGTTCCTGGGTAGACAGTATGAAAGGGCCATGACCTCAGACACTAAGAGTGACGGTAACGCACAAAATATTCATTGGAGGATGGATACGCTCGAGCAACGTTTGGATCAGCTAGCGGTGGCTATCCAAACTATTCTTGAACGCACGGTGCTTGCAGATAAGTCCGGTGCTAACCCGGTGGTCTCGCCAATTATGACACCGGAGAATGAGTCTAGGTCCTCAGGGGCCGCAGTCAAAGGGTTAACGGCTTCTGCACCCTTGCCGCTGAGATATGACGGCGACCCTCAACTATGCAGAGGGTTTATCAATCAACTTGAGATATTTATGGAATTGACGGCACACGCATTTCCTAGTGATCGCAGCAAGGTTGGGTTCATGATATTCTTGCTAACTGGCAGAGCGTTGGCTTGGGCCAACCCACTTTGGGAAAACGCTAAACCTTGCACAAAGAATTTCTGTGACTTTGTGCAATCCTTTCGGAGAGTATTTGAGCCTCCTGGTAGAACTACCTCTGCTGCTAAACGTCTCATGGAGATACAACAGGGCAGGCGCACGGTTGGCAATTATGCCATTGAATTAGAGATCTGACAAGCAGGTCAGACAGAGGTTTCACAATAGAAGAGAAGTTTTTAGTAAACTTCCTATAATAATTGGCGAAGCCCAGAAATCGTTGGATGGCTTTGAGGCTCTTGGGTTTAGGCCAATGTAAGACTGCCGTCAATTTCTCTTTATCCATGGCAATGCCGTCTTTGCCAATTATAAACCCCAGAAACGGTACGCTGGTTTTGTGGAACTCACATTTCTCCAGTTTACAGAATAATTTATTTTTTCGTAAGCGCAGCAAGACTTCAGACACATCCTTGATGTGTTGTGACAGGTCATTGGAGTGGATAAGTATGTCGTCAAGATACACTACAACACAAGATTGTAACATATCTCTAAGGATGTCATTGATCAGTTCTTGAAGTACTGCAGGAGCATTACATAGACCAAATGGCATGACTAGGTATTCATAATGCCCAGATCTCGTATTGAAGGCAGTTTTCCACTCATCACCGGCTCTGATACGTATCAAATTGTAGGCTGCCCTTAGGTCCAATTTGGACCAAACAGCTCGGTGATGAGTGGGATTGGGTAGGCATTTTTTGCCATCGGCTTATTCAGCCCACGATAGTCTGGAAGTGCTCAACCTGGGTTTGAAAAGGCTGCGTGATGAGGGCTAATGACAGACAGCCAATCACGAATACTCAGCAAGTGACAGGCACAGAGCAGCACGAATCACGGGCACCTGATACTTATCTAGCGTATACCACTGATTTCTTGAACAAACTCAACACACTGGCCGTACCGGATGGGGATACATTGCTGTGCACTTTGGATGTACAATCCTTGTACACAGCCATTCCTCATGAGAAGGGTATCAGGAGTGTGAGGCAAGTTCTGGAATCCTGCCGGATGGTATGGTTACCTTCTGTTTGACAATACTAAGAATTAAACTGACTAAGAATTACTTTAGGTATAAATTTGTGTTTTATGAACAAAAAAAGGTAGTGCCATGGGAGTGAACATGGCACCAGCCTATGCCAACCTTTTCATGTTAGGATTTGAACACCAGAATGTGTTCAATAATAATCCTTTTTCACAATATATCTCCACTTGGTGGAGATATATTGATGATTGTTTCATGATATGGAAGAGGGGCAGGTACTCCTTAATTCATGTCATGAAAATATCAGATTTACCTATACAGTGGATGATATGGCAATAGATTTCATTGATGTGTAGGTGGAGAAGGGTGAGGAAGGCTACAACACTGTGCTGTATAGTAAGCCAATGAACAGGAATATACTATTGCATGCATGCAGTTTCCATCCCAGACATATGAAGATGGGTCTAGCTTATAGCCAGATGATAAGGGTTAAAAGAATAACTAGCTGCACAGATAGAGTTGAAGCTGCCATTGATAGTGTTTCTGAAAAATTCAGAGTAAGGGGCTACAATGAATCTAAAAAGGAAATGGAAGATTTTGCAGAGTGACCCTACAGTTGGTCATCTCTTTAAGGATAAACCCTGCATACTTATAAGAGACCTAGGAACATCATGGACAGATTAGTGCATGCAGTTAGAGTGATTGAGAAAAAGCAGACTTTTCTATCTACTAAAGTACATGGTACCTACCCCTGTCATGCATGTCTACATTGTAATGGGGTTATTAAAGGGGATGAAATTAGGCATCCATATACGGATAAAGTGTTTAAGACTAGGGGCTTCTTTACATGCCTCAGCTCATTTGTGGTGTATCTTATTAAGTGATCATGTGGGTTGGGGTATGTGGGGAAGACCACTAAATTTCTTTATGACCGCACCAAAAGAACACACAACTCAGAGGGTTAATTGAAATCAACAAATTGTACCTTTATTTTCTTGTAAAATCACGATGAAGTAAGTGAAGGGCTGTATGGCCGAGCAATACACTGGTGTATACTTCAAAGAGGTGCCCCTACGTTCCGATCAACGCGTTTTGCGTGTCAAATGCTTAATCTTGATCTTGGAGCGTTTTCTACACGGTCATATAGAAATTCAGATGTCTTTGTTAGGGCAGAGAGCCCTAGACCGGCACATTGTGGTTACACTCTCATGGTTATAATGATGCAATGTTGCAGTTAACCACTTGGATACATTGTTGTGCATTGAAGGTCCACTGATACATTGGATCTGCTTACCCCATACAATATGGGAAGACCACTAAGACATTGAAAGAGAGGATAGGACAACATAAATCAGACATCAAGACGCATAAGGATACATCAGTGGCAAGGCACTTCAATCAAATGTGTCATAATGTATCTCAGATGAGGTATCAGGTTTTGGAGCAAGTAATGCCCCTGAAGGGGGGGGCAGAGATATGGAGCTACTTCAAATGGAGGCCAGATGGACCTATAGATTAGACATGGTGGCTCCTCATGGTCTTAATGAACTTATAGAATATAGATGGTTCTAGTAATGATTAAGTGTCCACACTGTCAAAATGATTGAAATTACCTGATCCAATAGAGCCGTGTTTGTATATATTCAAAATATATTTTTGTGTTGTGGATATACTGAGAGATATAAATAGTTTTTAATGCTTGTGTATTTGATTTTTCTCTTTTTAGATTGATGATCATGGGGCTTTGCTTCTCAGTCGTTGGAACTCAAAAGTAAGTTTCTTAGTAGGGGTTATCCCCAAACATTGGTAGAGAATTCATATCAACAGATCATGTCTAAGAATAGAACAAATATGATCAGTCCTATCAATAAAGAAAAACAGGTGAACAATAATTCTCATAACACAGTTACATTTGTTACCACCTATAACAATGCTCACAAAAATATAGAATCTATTATCAATAAACATTTGCATGTACTTCTCACTGACCCACTACTTAAGCCACATCTATTGGTGAAACCCAAAATAATATATACCAAAAATAAAAATCTTAAAAATATGTTCTCAAAGAAAAAAGTAAAACAAAGCCAAATAAAAGAGGTGAGACATTTTTTTGCCCAGGATGGGTCTTTTCGCTGTGGTGCAGCGAGATGTATTATGTACCATTTTATTGTACATAACAATAGATCATTTATGGACACACAGGGATGTGTACAGTTGGCTGTGGGTTTTATCAACTGTAACACCACCTATGTGGTTTATGTGATCAGATGTCCGTGCAATAAATTATATATAGCCGTACTAAGAGGAAAGTTAGGGATAGGTTTTTGGAACACAGGAGGGCTATCATAAATCTTGATTCCAAATATCCTTTGGCTATACATTATTCCACAAACCACAATATATCATTAGAAGGTACCACACTTGTCCCCTTTACAGCACATTAAGGGTAGACGGGGGAAGGTGAGAAGTTTAGGAAACTTTGTCAAAGGAAGACATACTGGATGTATCATTGTCGCACACTGTTTCCTGGTGGCCACAATGATAGACTAGATGTCTCTACCTTTGTTTAATTTATACCTTTTTATTATTTTCAGTTTTTGTTTATGTTTTCACTATATACATATATATTCACATTATTGTATATTTTTATATACATTTCCACATATATATATATTGCATTTCATTAGTTTTATGCACTACCATTAATCTTTTTTTTCGTATATAACCTTTACCTTGTCATTCATAATCAGTTGGTCCCTCTACACACATAATGGGTACATTTCTACATTCTCACATAGTGAACCTGGGGGTTAACTATGTTACCCATTGAATCCTGAAACAGGCTTTCTTTATTCTCTTGATTATTTAGATCATGTGACCTAGATTGTATAGTATAAATATAGATATCTCTGATATAGCAGCTTATCCAATATCCCTGATGAAGTACCCTACCGGTATGAAACGTGTAGGAGAATTTTAAGTTACCCCTCGGTGTCTGAGATGCAGAACTTGTTTTATATCATTCCTAATCATTTTGCTAACTGAACGTAAGGTGTACTATTGACGTCATCAGCGTGCAAGACTCTTGCTGTTGCCATTTTGCGATTGTGCTACAAGGTGAGCCAAAAGACAGGAGGGTGGACTACATTGGCACCACAGAACTGTGAGTTGTATATTACCCTGCCCACTATAGTGATGCATAGGTGTTGGTGGTCATTGATACAACAGCCGACCATATATATAAAGGTGGAATTTGTGATAAAAGGAAATCCTCACATGCTGATTTCTGCCCGCTTTAAGAATCGGTGGACACACAATTATATCAACATATTAAAGACGGGAGAGACACTCAAGAATCTATCTATTTGCAACAGATATGAGCTTTTGAAATACAGCACAGCTCTATTACATTGTTACATATAGAATCAGCATGCATCTTTCCTCACTATTGTTACATCCAGTTGAATATATATCATCTATTGTGACTGAAAGGACTGTTACTATATCTAGGAATGGGAATATATGTCCAGATACATTCCTGATATCAGAATTATTTTATCAGACAGTGGGAACTCAAATTATTTTTTTTTTTATTGTGTTCTATCAATAAATTGTGTATTTTATATTATAGAGATACTTGCGCTTACCTTTCTAGTTTTAGGTTAATTCTACAAGTACGTAAATAACAAAATGATTAAGGTTGATATTATTCATCTTAAGGCTGAGACAGATGAGTTGATTAGTAAGCATAAGGCTATGGCTGACACCTTAAACAAATTATTTTCTTCTGTATATAAAAGGAAGCAGCAATGGCAAGCTATGTGCAAACAGACAAAGTCACAGAATTTCTTCCATCATGTACATAGCTTAATGAGGACAAAGTGCAGAAGAGACTGGAAAAGGTTTTGGTAAATAAAGCACCTTAACCTGATGGTAAACACCCAAGGGTACTTAACAAGTAATAGCAAGTAATACCAAGACCATTATATTTATATTAACTTTCATCAAGCATAGTGCCTTGTGATTGGAGGAAAGCTTATGCAGTACCACTGTTCAAAAAGGGGGCAAAATGCAAACCAGGAAATTATAGAGCTGTGAGCCTGACTTCCATAGTGTGTAAGATATTAGAAGGGTTACTAACTGACACTACTTAGATCTACGTAAAGACCAACAACATTATTACTTGGAGCCAGCATGGTTTTATGAAGATTAGATCATGTCAGACTACTAATGTACTTTTATTTTACAAAAGGGTAAGTAGTATTATGGATAAGGGAATTGCTGTTCATGTAGTATACTTGGATTTTGCAATAGCCTTTCATACAGTGTTGTACAACTGGTTTTGGTTTGGGAGGTGATATATAGATAGAGAACTGGTAAAATGATAAATGGCAGAGAGTTATTGTAAATGAAACCTTCTCAAGTTGGTCTAAAGTTGTAAATGAGGTGCCACAGGGTTCATTCCGGGGTCCAATGCTTTTTAATTTGTTTATAAATGATCTAGAAGTGGGAATTGAAAGTAATGTCTCAATCTTTGCTAATGACACTAAGCAGTGTAAGGAAATACATACAGGGCTGGATGTTTTTTTTTCTCTGCAGATGGATTTAGATATGGGGAGAAAAGTGGCAGATGACCTTTAATGTAGATAAATGTAAGTTTATGCAGTTTAGCTGGAGAGACAAACATGCTACATATACATTAAATAGGAAACTACTTGGGGAATCCTCAATAGAGAAAGATTTAGGAGTAGATAATAGACTTCACAGCAGTGTGCAGTTTCTCAGTTGCTGCAAGAGCAAATAGGCTACTATTCTGCATATAAAGGGGTATAGAATCAGGTGATGCAAATGTAATTCTAACTCTATATAAATACTTGGCAAGGCCTCATCAACAGTTTTAAGCACCAGTTCTTAAAAAAATATATTATTGAACTGGAAAAAGTGCAAAGACGTGCAACAAAACTGATAGATTGGAGGATATGAGTAAAAAGAGAGACTAGCCAAACTGGAAGAGAAGAGAAGTCTTAGGGGGGCATATGATTGCCATTTACAAACATGTTCGAGGTTAATATTAAGAACTTTCCAATTAAATATTTACTCATAAAGCTGAGCTTAGAACAAGAGGTCATCTATAAAGACTAGAGGAAAGGTGCTTTTGACTGAAACAAAAGTGGTTTTTTTTACAGTAAGGGCAGAAAAGTTATAGAATAATTTTACCTCGAGAAGCTGTGCTTGTTGATACTGTAACTGCTTTCAAAAAAGTAATGGCTACCTATCAAGCACAGAACAATATTGAGAATTATGACAGATGGCTTTAAAGCAGATAGGATGTTGATCCAGGGAAATATCTGACTGCCATTTGGAGTCAGGAAGGAACTTTTACCCACTTGGTGCTCAATTGAAAATAGCTTAAATGGATTTTTTTCCCTTCCTCTTGATCAACAGTGGTGATTTGGCATGGGATGGACACATGTCTGTATTAAACCTCATCAACTGTTACAATGTTAACTCACTGAAGGGAAGCTCCAAACCCTGGCTCTGTATGTCACCTGTTCCTGTCACTGCCTGACACCCGTAGACACATGACACTAATGCACCATCCACATGTCACCCTCATACTTCACGGAAAAGTCAAGGCAATGGAACACATCAAGCACAAATCAAATGAATAAATATTATATAGACTATTATGGTGCATGTCCCCTAAGAATGAATATACCAATGTACTCAGCCTGGGGACTCCCCTGGTTTGTCGAGTGAGACAGCACACATCTGGATAGGTATTCAACGATTTATTCCATCATTATCATGAAAACCAAACATTTTCGGTCCTCTCATGGACCTTCATCAGGGCAAATAAACGAGGGACAAAAAACAAACATACAGGCTATTTAAACACTAAAAATAGCGGTACTCACCTATCACCACGCCGTGCGAAGCGAGCCGCAAAAAATTTGGTGTTCCCGGCTGCACAACGGGATTCAGTGACGTCATCCGCTGTATGAGGTAACATTGCTATGCAATGGGTACCTCTTAACTGACACATCAATCTCTGTCGGCTGTAGACAGAGTCTGAACGACATTAAAGCGCATACAATTACTACATTTACCATTTGTAATAGGTGGCCACAGAACCCAGGTATATATGGCTGGAACAGAAATGGGCCTTTAACTTGATGGAGTAATACCTCACTTGTGAACTTAACCAGTGGATTTATAATATCACCTGTCTTTTAACTAAGTTCAGTAAACCCGAACAGTATATACACATAATAAATAAGCTGGTCAGCTATCAAATATGGGAAAAGTTACTGAAAAATGAACTTAATAATAATGTGATATTCACACAGGTTTAACGACTCTAAGCAAGAACCCGTTGGTAATAGTACCTCAGGTGTTGCCACTGGACTTACCCTCATTCAGGCAAAATGGACAGAAATATATACAACAATTCTTTAATTTAGTTATTTAAGCTCTGTGATTTATTATTAACTTGTTGATTACAATAGCTAAATAGGGATTAACCATATCCCTGCTATTGATATTGAGTTTGATAGTCCACCCGCAATGTCCGTTTACGCAGTGTGATGTTCATATGTTGAAAAACCTAAACCAATTAATCTGACTGTTCCAGCCAAATATATATCTGGGTTCTGTGGCCACCTATTACAAATGGTAAACATAGTAATTTTATGCGCTTTAATATCTACAGCCGGCAGAGTCTGATGTGTCAGTTAAGAGGTACCCATTGCGTAGCAACGATACCTCGTACAGCGGATGACGTCAATGAATCTTGTTGTGCGGCCGGGAACTCCGAATTTCTGTGGCCCACCACGCACAGCATGGTGATAGGTGAGTATCACTATTTTTAGTGTTTATATAGCCTGTATGTTTGTTTTTTTTGTCCCTTGTTTATTTGCCCTGATGAAGGTCCATGAGAGGACTGAAAATGTTTGGTTTTCATGATGATGATGGAATAAATCATTGAATACCTATCCAGATGTGTGCTGTCTCACTTGACAAACCAGGGGAGTACATTGGTATATATATATATATATATATATATATATATATATATATATATATATAATATATATATAAACAAAAAGACAAACCTGCACTCGTCTATGTAAAATAAAATGTATGCCCTGTGATGTGCATATATAATGTTTCTTAGTAAATAATGTGCAAATATTAATATTTTTGAGAAAAATGAGTGAGAATTTGGTATTCATGTATTGGCCAAGTCGTGGGTAAGCTTTCCACAACATCACAGTATCTCACTTTCGGCAAGTCCTACTCTAATACAACTTAAAAAAACCCTATCTAAATTTAAAATCCCTGAGGAGATGTTATAGGAAATGCGTTGGAGGGGGACCCTTTAAATACTTTCTTTACAATGCTTGTGGGTCCCAGTGTGGTGCAATTGAAAACAGAAGACATACAATATAAAAAACATAGAAAATGGACTTACCTGGTACAAAAACCTCAGTAGGTATGCAAAGTGAGTGTGAATCCAACAGTACTTTCCTTAAAGATACCTTTTTATATCAACCCCCCCACAGGTCATGTGAGGGGTGAATGATTACAGACAGACAGTACATGCAAGCCAGGACAGGCCTGTAGGCCCAGACCTTAAAGGGCCAGAGTGAAAAGAAAAATAGGTATAGTGCAATAATATTAATGATATAAATGACTGGGTGGGATAAGTGAACAGGCAGCTAGAATGAGTGAAGGAGAAGAGAAGACAAGAAGCAAGAAAGAAAACTCACAGTGCCAACTCACCATAACATATCCATGTAAATATATAATTTTAATGTCAATAGTAGGAATAGATACAAAGACAGCAGCAGAGAATGAGAGGGTTATTCAGTCTCCCAAACCTCAGGTACAGACCCAAAGTGAAAACAGACAAACAAAAAGGCAAACCTGCTCTCGTCTATGTAAAATAAAATATATATATAGATCAAATGAAATAATCCATGTACACTCCTTGTCCAATATGTAGCAATGGCTTGGGTGTCAACTCCCATAGGGTATACATACAGTTTGTAGTTCAAGAACCCCACTCACAGGACTTCCAAGTGAGTAAATGTGCAATTTATTGTATCAACATTTCGGCCCCACTTTGGGCCTTTGGTAACTATCTTGACAAAGGCCAAAACTGGGGCCAAAACGTTGAAACTAGGCTTGTGCTATTCGGTTCGGCTAATTTTGGAATTCGGATGAATAATGAGTATTCAGCATCATTCGGACCTTCCGAAAGCCAAGGTCCGCCCACAAAAAAAAAAAATCAGAATCTGAAACAGACCTAGTTTGAAATTTCGGTGTAAATTTCTGAAATTCGGACGGCGCTTTCCTACCTGAAACTATTACAATGTTGCTACATGCTGCTAAAAATAGATCTGGTAAAATAGGTGCTTTACAGTTTATGCAAAGTGCAGATATTAACCACATAAGGACACAAGCAATTTTGGCATTTTTGCTATGTGTGTGTGTGTGTGTTCAACCATAATTCCTATCTTTCTCATTTATTGCACAAACACATATTACATACCATTTTTTAAAGGGCAGTAAGGGCTTTAATTTGATGTGACATACATATATAAGTGTGTAGGGTGTATAAAATGCCCTTTCCTGTCTCATTAGAGATTTAATATTATTATTAACCCCTTAGCGACCGGCGGTCCTGGGACGTTTCTGTCCCATAAGGGCCGCGTTGATGCACGCCGACGCGCCGGTACACGTGACCTGTTGCGTGTATCGGCACGTCACTTTTGAGCCTGATAGAGATCACTCCGATCTTGGAGCGGTCAATTTCAGGCCATAGTTTTACTTACAGCGCTCCCGGTAGAGCGCTGTATGTTAAAAGTACGTGACGTACTATGACCGTCATCGGTCCTTAAGTATTTCAAGGACCGTGATGGTCATAGTACATCACATGTCGTTAAGGGGTTAATTTAGTTTAATGTATTTTTTATTTTTATTTGTTTAATATTAATTTTTTATTGAATATTTAAATTTTTTTTAAAAAATTTCGGCTGAATAATTCTATTGCCCAATTTTGTCTGAGTCAAACAGGCCCGGTCCGAAATTTGTATCTTCCGAATGGGAAAAAAAAAATCTGAAATCGAAGTTTTCTGAAATTTTTGCCATGCACAAGTCTAGTTGTCTACTTGATACAATAAATTGCACATATACTCATCACTTGGAAGTCCTGAGAGTGTGGTTCTTAAAATACAAACTATATATATATATATATATATATATATATATATATATATATATATATATAATATATAATATATATATACATATATATATATATATATATATATATATATATATACACATAATGAAGATCAGCACTCTCAGGACTGCTCTTTTGAAAAACAAAAAACAGCTTTATTAGATCAACGTTTCGATCCTATACCAGGATCTTTATCAAGATCTTGATAAAGATCCTGGTATAGGATCGAAACATTGATCTAATAAAGCTGTTTTTTGTTTTCAAAAGAGCAGTCCTGAGAGTGCTGATCTTCATCATTTCTGTTGGATTATTTATTGGCACCCAGGCATTTACATTGGTTTTTGAGAGTGCTTCCGTTACCAGTTGTTTATATATATATATATATATATATATATATATATATATATATATACAACATATATGTATATAAATATATGTATACTTTTTCAGAATTCTGTTTACTACTGTGTTAGGAAGAAGCAGTGTAACATTGTCATATGGAGAAGTGATATGCGGCAATAGGAAAATGGTTAATATTCTCTCTTATATCACTAATTTATTAATAAAGGGAAAATGGCAAGGTGTTTGCAGAGAATCTAATGTTAGTCTTTTATATACAAACTATTATTTGAGTCATGCGTAAATATTATTCTATTATTATAGCTTAACCCCTTAACGATCGGCGGTCACGGGGTGAGTGGTCCTTTAAGGACCAGATAGAGAGTTTTGGCGTGCCGCCCCACGTGACTGATCACGTGGGGCGGCACGCCGAACTGAGGGACTGAAAGAGATCGCTCCGGTCTTGCAGGAGCGCGGTGAGTAATAGTACGTGACGTACCAGGACCGTCACTGGT
Organism: Rhinophrynus dorsalis; assembly: GCA_037306005.1. Classification (NCBI taxonomy): domain Eukaryota; kingdom Metazoa; phylum Chordata; class Amphibia; order Anura; family Rhinophrynidae; genus Rhinophrynus; species Rhinophrynus dorsalis. The sequence continues at coordinate 299,542,073 of CM074719.1, read as the reverse complement.
CCTTAAGTGCCGGACCAGCTTGACGGTCCGGGTACATCACCGGACTCTAAGGGGTTAAATGCTGCAAATCCTATCAAATGCTAAAGCTGAAATGCCATACACACATTTAGAATAAAATACAAATTCAGATTCCTTCTTTTTTATTTAACCCTTTGAGTACCAGAGGGCCATGCAATGAATTGAAAAACAATGTGTTTTGTACCCCCTGGCACTCAAAGGGTTAACATTATGCAGCAAGGATTAGAATAGCTTATCTTGCACTCAAATTAACTAATCCTTCTGCGTTCTTGGCCCTGGTCACCCTCCCTAGCCTTGTTACTGGAAAGGGTGGGGATTTTGTCCGAGACCGTGATCTTCTGCCCAAGACCCGTTTTCAGCTTGATGTCCCTGCACTTTCCCGGAAAAGCTTCTCGAATCTCTTGGGGTCCCCCTCTCCACTTAACCTGATGTTTGGTAACCCTTACTTTCCTCCCGGGATTCCCCCAGGGGCCTTTCCCTTGTGGAGGAGTGCGGGTCTCTTCTGGGTCCGTGATGTTCTGATTGGTGGTCGGCTCATCAATTTGCAGGCCCTCTGTGACAAATATCCTGGCTTGTCCTTCAATAACATTTGGTATTTTCAGATTAAACACTTCCTTCAGTCTCTATGCCCCACTTCTGTTTTCCCTTGTCTGACAGCCTTTGACTGTCTATGCCTTCATTCTCCATTGTCAAGGGGCTCCATCTCCAGATTATACATACTTCTTGGTCAGGATTCGCCTCAGGAACACAAATATTCAGTGCAATGGGAAACTGACCTAGGACGAGAATTGCCTGATGAAACCTGGACTACTATCTGGGAATCGGCCTCCCCAACCTCCATATGTGCTACGATTAAAGAGAATATCTATAAAATCCTACTCTGGTGGTTTTACATCCCTGTATGACTTCATTCCTACAATCCTGCTCTCCCGTCCACTTGCCAGAGAGGTTGTGGGGGCTTAGGATCTCGCTTTCATATTTGGTAGATGTGTCTGGTTATCCAGGCCATTTGGAACTGGGTCCGTATACTGATACGCCAACTCACCACAATCTCTCTTCCCCAGGATCCAGTGATTCTAGTACTGGGTGCTCCCCACCCTGGTACTCCTGTCCATTACAGACTCTGATTAGATACATACTTATGGCGATCCGCTGTTTGGTGGCACAGTTGTGGAGGTCCCCGGTGGTTCCATCTCTTTCCCAGATCTTGTCTAGGATAACGCAGATTGAGATGAAGGAATGACTTACCTCAATTCTTTCTGGGTCTCTCCCTTGTCATTCTGAACTATGGAGCATGTGGACAATTAATAGGGAGTCAGTAGAGGTTGAGGGAATGTAATGCTACCTCCCTCTGTTCCTGTGCTTATTCTTGTGCTTACCCTGAATAGCTGCTGGCACTGGTCCTCCCTGTAGATCTCTTTTCAGACTGGATCCCGTCTCTTCGAGCCATATGTCTATCTCTGCCTCATACTTTCTTATTCGTTCTTGACTGTGTTCTATTTCTCTCTTACTTCTCCTTACCGTGTCTAGCAGACGCTCTTATCCTTCTACCCCCCTTTCCCCCCATCCTTCCCCTCTTCCCAACCCTTGAATTCCAATTCCTTTTGTGTTCATGCCCGTTCATTGACGGGATTGTTCCCCATAAACGCAAACTGCTGGTCTCGCTGATGACTTCCGCACCTTACATCTACTGCAGGCGGCACTGTACAGTTATTGCTATGTTATGCTTCTGTTTTACCTTCTTTTGTACCAACAGTTTCTAAGAAAATGTCTTTCAATAAATACAAAAATAATAATAAAAAAAATTAACTATTCCTACATTGTACACCTGGCCACAGACTAGAGCTATTCTCTGGTCCACACACACACACACACACACACACACAGAAATAGTGATACTGACATGGACCTATTCGCAGTTACATCAGGGGTATGTAAACTAGACGAGCACGGCAAAAATTTTCGGTAAAATTCGATTTTGGACAATTTTTTTTTTTAATTCAGTGGATCCGAATTTCGGACCGGACCTGTTCGACAAAATTCAGCAACATTCCAAATTATTTGGCCAAATTTAACATATTTTAAAAAGTGACTCTCCTTTGCAGTGGCAATAGGTATAGGACTGCCAAAATAAATGTGAGACTGGCTGTGTCACTCTACTATTCAAACAAATTCCTTATATTTTGCCCAGGAACAAAGATGACTCTCCCTTGCAGTGGCAATAGGACTGCCAAAATAAATGTGAGAATGGCTGTGTCACTCTGAAAACTATTCAAATTGCTTATATTTTGTAACAAAGATGACTCTCCCTTGCAGTGGCAATAATGCTGGTTACCTGCCTAGTGCCTATGCTACCTGCCTGCCTTCACAACAAATGGCAACAATCTCCCTCTTCTCTGAGCTCCAACAATGGACTAACAGGAAATGCAGGCTGTCTGGGTGTCTGACGTGTCAATAGTCCAACCCCCATCATGAAACTAAGAAGCTCATTGGACTAGAGAGGGAGGGAAAGAGGGGCACGAGCATGGAGAACGTCATCCGAATGTCCGCATTTTTTACAAATTTCTGACCCAGTACCGTTTGGATTCGGGGAAAAAAAACGAATGCACCTTGCCTTTCAGCAGTCCCGAATGACGACCGAATGGCCCGAATTCGGACGAATTCCGAATTTGGATGAACCGAATCCCACAAGTCTAATGTAAACCTGTTTTTTTATATTTTTATCTGTCATCTGAGAAGAACATCAAATAGAATGTGTTTCAAGTCTTGTGAAACAATTTCAAATGAATTCTGAATTTACAGAATACATACTAACCTATGACTATATAAGGACTTTACTTTACTTGAACACAGGTGACTTAATCAAAGGGAGACGAATAGAGGCATGATAAGAGCATTATCAAGAATGAACAATTCCTTTTTTCTATTCCATGATAACCACTCAAAAGCTGCACAATATTTTTTATTCTATCTGTTTTTGATTGTTTGAACCACTAGCATCATTTTAGTCTGATCCTGTCCATACAGACAATCCAGCCCCAACAAAAGCCAATCAAATATCCTCTGCACAAGTGTTATTCTGAGGGTAAGCTATTTTGATAAATTCATATGTGCTAATGCAGGGAAATCCTTATGTTCTAGCAAGGGATATGTGAGAGATTGAGTTTCCTCCTTGAGGGGATTTCCATGGAAAATGGTTTAGATTTTTCCTTTCCACTGAAACTTCAGCAGAGAGGAAATGGAGACAAAAATTAACTCCTGAAGATAGAAAACCTGCCCTGAAGAATTATTGCACTGAGTTCATCATTCCCGCTCTGAGATTCAAAGTTCCTGTGCCACGGTTCCATTGTTTCTGTGATGACATCACTATGCACACACAACACACACATCATCATGAGTACATAAGCGTGTACACTCACACCATACCACCACACCAACATGACTGGAGGAAAGATGCTTAGAAACAGAAATTCCTGCAGGAGATGGAAAGCTCTTGTTTCCACCAGTTTCTTCCAGCTGTGGAATATTCCACAAATCCCTAGACCTGTCCTTCTACTGGCCCATGAACAATGATATCAAAGCTGGAGCATTTCTGGAGCCAAATAAATGTTGATCACCGTATGGGTGTTCACTAATGAGACATAGCAAAAAACGAGATGAAACTAAAGCCCATACTTTTTGTCAAGTGGGAGTATTCCTATGTGGAGCAAACCAGAAGTACCATAGTAAGCAAATAAAAATGTCCCCAAATTCCTATTTGTTTAAAGTGATCATATCACTTTAAAGACAAGTCTGACTAATTTTATTTATTTTACTAATATTTCTTTGTAATTTAAATAATGTTTAAGAAACCACAAGAGTCATTTTAGTCTAGTCCTATCCATACAAACAATCCAATGCCAAAAAAGCCAGGCAGATATCCTCTGTAGAAGGGGTAGTCTGAGGGTAAGCTGTTTTGATACACTAATTTGTGCTAATGCAGGGAAATCCCTAGGTTCAGGCAAGGGATATGTGAGAGATTGAGTCTCCTCCTCAAGGTAATTTCCATGGAAAAGGGTCTATATTTTTCCTTTCCACTGAAATTTTAGCAGAGAGGAGAATTCCTCAGGCAGGTTTTGTATCTTCAGGAGTTAATTTTAGTCTATATTTCCTCTCTGCTGAAATTTCAGTGGAAAAGAAAACTATAGACCCTTTTCCATGGAAATCCCCTTGACAGAACATAAGGATTTCCTTGCATTAGCACATCTGAATGTATCAAAATAGCTTACCCTTAGACTAACACTTGTGCATAGGGTATTTGCCAGGCTTTTTTGGGGCTGCATTCTCTGTATGGATAGGACCAGACTAAAATGACTCTAGTGGTTAAAAATATAGAATAAACAATATTGTACAGCTTCTGAGTGTTTATTGTGGCATAGAAAAAGCAAGTATTCATTCTCAATAAGCTCTTATCATGCCTCTATTTTGTCTCCCTCTGTCACCTGCGTTCAAGTAAAGTCCTTATATACTGACTAGTTGAAGAGCCCGTTACACGGGCCACAGTGCCACTGCCAGCTGGTCGTGGGGCAGCCATGCGCAGTAGAGACTGCCAGTGCCGCGGCTGATACAGAGCTGGACGCTCGGCATGGACAGTCTCTACTGCGCATGACTGCAACACGGGCAGCAGTCTCTACTGTGCATGACTGCTTCGTTACACACTTTTAGCGAATTGTTCTATAGGAGGATAGGATAGTATGTATTCTGTAAATTCAGAATTCATTTGAAATAGTTTCATAAGACTTGAAACACATTCTGTTTGATTATCTTCTCAGAAGACATGAACAATATAAAAAAACAGGTTTACATACCCCTGATGTCATTGTCCATGTTAGTGTCAATACATCTTTTTTCTTGATAGCACAGTGTGGGAAATGCATACGTCCTCCCTCTTTAGGAGGGACAGTCCCTCTTTTAGACCCGAATCCCACTGTCCCTCTTTCCCACCCTGATGTCCCTCTTTTTAGGAGATCAGATTGTGTGTTGTGATATGTGTATCACATTGCTCTGCAGCAATAAAACTCACATTATTGTTTCTTGAAACATCAGTATGTGTTTATAAATTAGTCTGTTTAAATAAAATACTTTTGTCTTGTTATAAATCATTTATTAGGAAACACAACAAGGTGTCAATAGGTCATGAAATAGCCTAAAAATTCTCATTAGTGCCCTGGCCACCAGCCACACCCCCAGCCACACTCCCTAAAACACAATTGTTCCTCTATGGCAATTCGAAATGTTGGGAGGTATGGAAATGTATGCTTTTTGGTTCTTTGCTGGGCCATAATTACCACACACTGTGATATAAAACCTAGACAGAGTCCACATACTGGGGCATTTCTAAAAGCACAGGAAAATATATGCTTGCATCCTATAGAACTGCCCACAGGCCACTGTGCAGATTAACATGCTGAAGACTGTATGTGCTCAGTGCATGAGCACATTTAAGTTGTAGCATGCAATGTTTTGCAAGGTGAAACTGAACCATGTGAGCATGGGACAGGCTGTTTCAAAAGAGTTAATAAAGCTGAGCTAAATGTTCCCACTGGAACAATTCCATTCTTACAGCACACAAGGAACAATTGTGACTAGCTAAAACTAGTAATGAAGCAGTAAAAGCAGAGTCAAACAGCAGAGGACTGGAACAGGTCTAGTGCAGAAGCCTCAGGCAATACTGCAAAAGCACAATGTGGCAGTGAAAACAGCAACAGGACTGGTTCAGTAACTGCAAATCAGAGCAGCCTAATCATATAAAGGTAGCACACCCAAAAACAGGGCCTGTTTAGCAACAGCAGATGAATATAAGCAGCAACTAATAGGGCGGTCAGTAAAATGGTTCAGATCAGTATAGGAAAAGGCAAAATCATGGTCAATAACAGGCTGGGTCAACAACAAAACAGGACTGGTTCAGCAAAAGTGAATTAACACAACAACAAGCAGCAAATAAAAGAGACAGCAGGAAGAGATCAGGTCAACTGGAGAGCAGGAGCAAATAGCATACAATGGACAAGGAAGGTTTGAGCAAGCACCAATGCAAGGACAATGCAGCTCTAGAATGGAGTTGAACCATAACAATTGAGGTCATAGGTAAGACAACGGGTAAACTCATGACCAGACTATGACATTGATACCTGCAACCATCAGCTACAACATAGTATGAGCAATGTATTTCCAGTGGTATGAGGATCGCCAAATGTCTCCTAGACATTTTCCAGGAGGGTTTTTAGAAAGGGTTTAGACTTTGTTCCATCCTGTAGATCCACTCAATATCACTTCTCCTTATTCCAGAACGCTTAGTACATCCTGGTCATGTATAAATGAGGTATCAGAAGGGCAGTTGTGCAAAATGGCTACATGAATGTCTCTCCACACTTTTTCAAAACATTATAAGGTTGATGCGGTTGTGTAACGGTTTGTTTGACTCACAGACATAGAGTTAAGATAAAAATACAGTTTTATTAAATACAATAACACATAAAGAACCCTCACAGGTCCTGTAATATAAATCTTATAGTACAAACACACGACAGGTTAATTATGCCCACACGGGTCCAGCATATGTACAGGAGACAAACAGTTTATGCTGACATGGGTCAGGCGAATAATAAGGTTTCCAGGTTACAGCAATGCAGGAGTTAACGTTCATCAAGAAAGGAAAACAGTCCCATGTATTCTGGCAACCAGCTGCTTCTAGAAGACACCACAGATATAGTCCATAGTATACTAGTCCACTGAAGTGATCAGGAGTGCTACCGGTGCTGACACAGAGGCAACAATAGCAACAGGTTCTGACAGAATGGAGCGTAACCAATGGCAATGTACCGGAGCTATAACGGAGGCAACACTTGCAACCAGTTTTGAGAGATGGAGCGTAACCAATGACAACAGTACCGGTGCTATAACGGAGGCAACACTTGCAACCGATTTTGACAGAGTGGAGTGAACCAGTGCAGTATACCGGTGCAATCACGGAGGCAACACTTGCAACCGGGTCAGACAGAGCATAGCCAATGGCAAAGTACCGGTGCTATAACGGAGGCAACACTTGCAACCGGTTTTGACAGAGTGGAGCAAACCAATGGCAGAATACCGGTGCAATCACGGAGGCAACACTAGCAACCGGTTATGACAGAGTGGAGCAAACCAATGGTAGTATACCGGTGCAATTATGGAGGCAACACTTGCAACCGGTTATGGTGGAGTGCAGCAAACCAATGGCAGTATACCAGTGCAATTACGGAGGCAACACTTGCAACCGGTTTTGACAGAGTGGAGCAACCAATGGTAGTATACCGGTGCAATCACGGAGGCAACACTGGCAACCGGTTATGGAAAGGAAGACTAGGCCAGAGGCGCTCTGAGCAAACTGGAAGACAGGCAAGCCTGCGGGGCAGAGGTGCCAAACCCAGTAAGGCACCGGAAGTCAGAATGTCACCGAGGCGACTAGGACTACAATGGGAGACTGCCGAGTCGGAATCCAGGAGCAGGAACGTCAGCCAGGCCGGGTCAGGATACAGGAGCAGGAACGTCAGCCAATCCGGTTCGGTACACGGGAGCAGGAACGTCAGCCAGGCCGGGTCGGTACACAGGAACAATCACTAAAGAGTAGTCAGGCAGTCCGGGTCGGTACACAGGCGCAGGAACAGGAGAGTAGTCAGGCAAGCAAAGTCGGTACACTGGAAACCTCAATACAAAAGTAGAACTGGCACAGGAACACCACGAAAGGGCAGTGAGAAGGTGCAGGAGCCCAGTATATAAAGGCAATACTGGGTGGGCTAAACACAGGGCAACCAATGAGGACCTCACATAGGATAACTGACAGAAAAATGAAAACAAGGAATCACGGGCACCGTGATAGATTGCTTCTGCTGAGGCAAATTCTGGGAGAAAAGGACTTCAGTCAGTAGTGGCAGAGTAAGGAGGTATAATGGTATGGTTAGTACAATAAGTTTGGCTTGTGTGATGGTTTGAGCTTAACAATTTTCTCTTCCTCTCTCATCAGTAATTTGGCACAGTGTTGGAATGTCCCCCATAGGTTGATATAGAAAAGAGAATTTTTGTGTTACTTGCTGATAATTTATTTCTTCTTAGTCCATGAGGGACTCAGGGCATTCTTCCTGGAGAAATTTTAGTCCTCGATTTCCCTGGCAGGGGTTCCCTGCATTTAAGAATACAGTGGACTGCTGACCTTTCTTTCCTGGCTACTTTAATTGATTACTCTGATTTTCTGGGAGTTGTTAAATGAAAACTAAAGGGATGGAATTGTCAACTTATATGAAGCTGTGACAATTGCTTTCTCCCTAGAGTGTTTTCTTTCTATCACAATGGTTGTAGCTGGAGTCCCAATGCCCACAATGAACTGGGAAGCTACCAACTTACCTGATGTTTGGCGAAAATTCAAACAGCATGCTGATCTCATGTTTGGAGGACCTCTGAAGAATAAGAGTGAGGATAAAAAATGCAATTATCTCCTGTTATGGGTTGGTGAACAAGGCAGAGACATTTTTAATACATGGGCCTTACCTGCAGTTGAAGCTGTGTTGCTGAAATCTTATTATGACCGCTTTGCTGCATATGTTCAGCCCAAAACTTACATTATCTTTGCACGTTACAAGTTTCACGAGAAAGCACAACAGGATCATGAATCCCTGGAGCAGTTTGTTACAGATTTATGTCTCCTTGACCGAGACTGCAATTGCGCCCAGAGCAACGAAATGATCCGGAATCTCATTGTCTTTGGAATGCTCTCTTCTAAAATAAAGGAAAAACTCCTTAGCATAGGGTCTGAATTAACGCTAGAGAAAGCAATTGATATTGCCTGCTTACATGAGCTAGCCCTGGCCCAACTACGGTCCATTTCTAAATGCCAAGACACCCCGTGAGGTGATGTCATCCATGTGATTTCACGCCACGCAACTAATGGCTCCAGATGGAGGCAAAATAACACCTGTCACCTGCATCCACAAGAAGAGGCATTTCAGTCTCAAAGCCCTGATCCAAAGCACCTCACTAAATGTGGATACTGTGGCAATGAACCACATAGCAACTACTTTCATTATTCTGCAAGGGGGAAGAGGTGTACATCCTGCAGGAAACTACATCACTTTGCTAGAGCAAGCTGCTCCAGGCGCAGGATAAGCATCCATGCTGTGAGCAAAGATGGTGCTGACCTAGAATAGTGCGAACAACTGTACATAACCTCAATAACTGAGCAAAATCCAGACACGGAGCAGGCATTTGCCACTATTCAAGTTGGTCCAAAATGAATTGCAGTACAATTCCAGATAGACATGGGAGCCTCAGCCAATATTATTCCACTATACATATACAAATGGCTTAAATCCCAGTGCACCCTACGACTGGCATCTCACCCTTTATATGGCTATGGAGGCAAGTGACTGGCAGTAAAAGGGAAATGTGACTTGGAATGTCAGCACAAGAACATTAAAACAATTATGTAATTTTATATCGTTGACACAAAAGCACCTCCAATTGTAGGCCTAAAAGGCAGCATAGATTTTGTGTCACGGCTTACCTTGGTTCCAACACTGCCACTTCAGGTGACGGTCAAAATGACACCTTCGGCGTCAGCGGCCATCCATGCCGCACTGATGGTCGCAGGTATATGGCAAGTGTCTGGACACATCAGAGCAGATGCGTCATCTGCAGGTCTGAGGCTTCAGTATGTATCAGGCCTCTGTTTTCTGTGTTGCTTCATGTAGTCTCCTCCTACCTACTTCCTCCCTCTGAACTGCTCCTCCTTCCTAAGGAGGGGTTTAAAGGGTAGACTGAGTCCTGACTCAGTTGTCCTTGCATTGTTGTACAATACAGTTCTATTTCCTTGGGCCCCATGTATGACCTGGCTTGTCTGACCATCCAATCTGGTGCTGACCTGTGGCTCTGTCTGACTATTCTCCTGCCTTATCCTTAGATAGTGGACACGCAATCTGGTGGCGACCTGTGGCTCTGGCTGACTACCTGAACTGTGTATGACCTGACTTGTCTGACTACCCTCTCTGGTGCTGACCTGTGGCTCTGTCTGTCTATTCTCTTGTTTGTCCCCTGTACCTATCAGACACCCAATCTGGTGTGGACCTGGGGCTGTGGTAGACTAGCTTATACTGACTGCAGGCATGAGTCAGATATCCGTTTCCTATAACGGACTGCAAGTGTGAGTCAGATATCCGCTTCCTATTACTGACTGCAGGCATGAGTCAGGTCTCCTTCCCGTGGTTCTGTACCTAGACATAGTGTTCCTGCTCCTGTTCCATTCCAGATCCTGTTCCTGGTTCCTGCTGAGACTACCAGTGGCTTCGGCTTAGTCTCTAGCAGTGTGGTCAATCTGGGCAACTTACTATGTCTGATAGTAGCGCTTGCTGGCTTGTGACCCTCTGCTTATTCCTGCTACATTACTACTGTTTGCTACTTTGTTGTTATTCAATAAATTGCATTTTACTATACCGTACTGACCCTTGAATATTTCTGGGGAACCGTGACATTTGGCCTCATCAAGCTTGTACTGTCCATTACAGGCATTCCAGATAAAATACCAGTTATGGAGGAATATGCAATATAACAGTAAGTGGAAACAAAAAAAAGAGAGGAAAAATAACCCAAAGAAAATCCCTCCCCAACTGTAACCACTAGAAGCAGCTCCTTTAGAGAGACACTCAAAAGGAAGTAACAATTGTAATAAAGCAAAATATGTTTATTGAAATACAAAATACAAATCACATTTAAAAACAATTAAAAGAAGCTCGGCCAAAGCTCTCAAGACTAAAAAGTCCCAAGAGCAGGTAGTTTATAATTACTCATTTAATAATAATTCAATGATATGCTGGCAGTCCTGACAGACTAAACAATATAAAAATGTGTTAGAGAAAAGACTCTCTCAGTATACCATACAGGTGCTAACAACACTATCCTAAAATGTATCAATATAATACACACGTGTACAAGTGCTGAACACACCAAGTAATAAAAAGAAAAGTGAAAAGTATATATGAAAAAAACAAAAGATACTTATCATCCAAAAGTATATGGAATTAGCCTTGACAGAACATCTAGATGGGACTGCAGACGCCGGAAGCCCTAGCCGAAGTAACCATCCATCCCAACGCGTATCGATCTACAGGATTTGTCAGGGGATAACAGTCCGTTACACTAGACCAAATATTTGAATATTCTGGGTGCCAATTAAATCGTGGCAAGGCTTCACATGCCTAGCTCACCTAACCCGCGTCACGCGAGATGCAAGATGTAAACAGACCGCAATAGTATGATCAAGTGACTCCCCACGTTACTGCATACAGAATGTTTACCTCAGATCACATGAAAAGAATTGGCAGGTGCGCAATATTTTAGTGTCCTAGATGCCAGACCAGGATATTGAGCCATAAAACTTACTGAAGAGTCATCCAAACTGACCACTTTTAATACTGTTTTCAGGCGTTACAAATTTAACCGCCTTCCTTTCAGATTAATCTCTGCCCAAGATGAGTTCCAGCGCAAGATTGACAAAACCTATGAAGGGTTACACGGTGTAACTGCAATAGTTGATGATATTTTCTGCAAAATGAAAGCAGAGCATGACAAAAAATCTGAAGGCCATGCTGCAAAGTTCCAGGGAAAGAGGTGTCAGACTTAATCCTGAAAAAAAGCATCATCTGCTCCACTCAAGTAAGCTACTTTGGACACATACTCTTGGTCGATGGAATTAAGCTAGACCCTGTAAAAATTGCTGCAATAAATGATATGAAACCATCCACAGACAAAGATGAATTAGGAACTCTACTAGGCATGATCAACTATTTGTCAAAGTTTGCACCTAATTTATCTGACATCACTGCTCAAATGCGACAGCTTTTAAAAGAAACTACTGAGTTCATATGGGACACTCAGCAAGATGAGGCATTCACTAAAGTGAACAATGTATTCACATGCGAGCCGGGACCGGTACTCACATATTTTGACCCCTACAAGGACCTAAAGTTGCAGTTGTCAGTTAGAGCTGTTAGAGCAGTACTGTTATTTTATGAACATGTTATATTGTTATATATTGCATCTCGGCTCATAAAAATAAACCAACACCTGTTAATAATAATGATCAGCATTGTACATGTATTGGATACCAATAGTAAGCAGTAACAAATATTACAGTCCTTATGTCCTCATGGACTCAGAGAAAATAATTGATTGGTAACTAATATCAAAAATGTAATTGAGACTTCTCTAACATTCGCAGGGTGAAAACAATATAAATCAATGACAGTTTGAGGAATTGAGTGCATATTGTGAAGTTAGTTTTCAACAGAAATATTTTACTTCTTTGTTCTTATAAACATATTCTCTATTACTAAATATAAGGATTTTGGACCAGAACGTTTGGAGACTGACACAATTTTCATAATTATGGCTCTGTGCGCCATCACAATGGATTTTAAACGAAACAACCGAGATGCAATTGAAGTGCAGACTTTCATATTTCAAGGAGTTGAACAAAAATATTGAATAAAACGGTTTGGAATTGCAACCATTTTCATACACAGTCCCTTTATTTCAAGGTCTCAAATGTAATTGGACAAATTAGCACACTCATAAATAAAATGTTCATTTTTAATACTTTGTCAAGAATTCTTTGCAGGCAATGACTGTTTGAAGTCTGGAATGCATGGATATCACCAAGTGCTTGGTTTCCTCCTTTGTGATGTTTTGCCAGGCCTATACTGCAGCTGTCTTCAGTTGTTGTTTGTTCCTGGGTCTTTCTGCCGTAAGTTTTGTCTTCAGCAAGTGAAATGAATGCTCAGTTGGGTTGAGATAAGGTGATTGACTCGGCCATTGCAGAATATTCCACTTCTTAGCCTTAAAAAACTCCTGGGTTGCTTTCGCAGTATGTTTTGGGTCAATGTCCATCTGTAAAGTGAAGAGCCATCCAATCAACTTTTCTGAATTTGGCTAAATCTGAGCAGACAATATATCCATAGACACTTCAGAATTCATCCCGGCTGCTTCTGTCAAATCTCCTTGTGTATAGTAGACACCCAAACTGGTGCAGACCTGTGGTTCTGGTTGACTACCCCGATTTGTGTATTACCTGGCTTGTCTGACTATCCGATCTGGTGCTGACCTGTGGCTCTGTCTCACTATTCTCCTGCTTGCTCCCATTGTGTAGTAGACAACCAGTCTGGTGTAGACCTACGGCTCTGGTTAAGACCTTACTTCCTGACTACAGGCGTGAGTCAGGATTGCTCTGGTGCCTCTGAGAAAGGAGATGGCCATCTCCTTACTGACTGCAGGCTTCAGTCAGTAATTCTCCCTTACTGTATCATCTTTTGGGAGAACCCTAGATCTACCTGCTGACTGCATGAGTCAGTTAGTCTCTTACTGGGATTCCTGCAGGGCCTTCGTTATATAGAGTCTCCAGAGGCTTCTGCCGGTCTCTTTAAGAGTTTTCCAACTTTTGACAAACTCCTATTTCTGATAGAGTCGTTGGCCATTATACCGTACTGACTCCTGGTTTGTTCCTGGCAAACCGTGACACTGTGCTGGAAGTGGATGATGTTGCTGCTGTTGCTGCTACTGCCTCAAAATCAGCACTGCAACTAGGACCAGGAGTATTGCTGGCACTTTCAATAGAAACCTGTCCTAGTCCCGCATCACATGTTGACCCCATTCCCACCATTTCCACGGTGGTCTGTGGCACACTAGCCTGCTTCTCAGCATCTTGCTGCCCTTGCATCTCAGCAGCAGCAGGAATTAAAGCAGTTGCAAATTCCACAAATTCCAAAAGCTCAATGCTAGTAGTGTGTCACGATTTGTTTTGACTCTCAGACACGGAGTAAGATAAAAATCAAACTTTATTGAAAAGTTTAATGGGAACCCTCACGGGTCCTGAACATACACATATAGCACATGTACATAATAGGTTCAAACAGTAGTTTTTGCAAGATACAGCATGGTAGGCTCTACCGGCCTTGCCAATATACTGGGCAAGGCAGCCTGGAGGGTAACATGACAATCTGAATGTGGCTCTACCAGCCTTGCCAATATACCGGGCAAGGCAGCCTGAAAGATGACACTATGGAATGGAAACAGGCTCTACTGGCCTTGCCAATATACCGGGCAAGGCGGCCTGGAGGGTACACGACAATCTGAATGTGGCTCTACCGGCCTTGCCAATATACTGGATAAGGCAGCCTGGCGGACAGAAGGACAGGTTCTAATGCTGAATAGATGGAGCAGCAGCATAAGATGGAACAGTGGAGCAAACCAGAATCACAACCAGGGAGACCAAACCGGTGCAATGATGGAGGCAGCAGCAACCAGTGAATGAAGGGTTAACCAGTACCGTGCACTGGACAACAGTATAGCAAACCGGTTCTATAATAGATGGATCAGCAACCGGTAATGTGGAGTAAACCAGTATTGTGTACTGAACAACAGGAATGCCCAACAGGTTCTATAATGGAGGAATCAGCAACCGGTGAAAGTGAAGCAAACCAGCACCATGTACTGGACAACAGAAATGCCCAACCGGTTCTGTAATGGAGGAATCAACAACCGGTGAATGTAGAGTAACCCAGTATCATGTACTGGACAACAGAAACGTCCAACCAGTTATATACTAGTGGGATCAGCAACCAGAACCGCGTACTGGACAACCACATCGCCCAACCGGTTCTGTGATGGCTGGATCAGCAACCGGTGAAAGTGAAGCAAACCAGCACCATGTACTGGACAACAGAAATGGCCAACCGGTTCTGTAATGGAGGAATCAACAACCGGTGAATGTAGAGTAACCCAGTACCACGTACTGGACAACAGAAACGCCCAACCGGTTCTATACTAGTGGGATCAGCAACCGGTGAATGTGGAGTAAACCAGTACCGCGTACTGGACAACAGTAACGCCCAACCGGTTCTATAATAGCGGGATCAGCAACCGGTGAATGTGGAGTAAACCAGTACCGTGTACTGGACAACAATAGCGCCCAACCGCTTCTATACTAGCCGAATCAGCAACCGGTGAATGTGGAGTAAACCAGTACCGCGTACTGGACAATCGTATAGCCCAACCGGTTCTATACTAGCGGGATCAGCAACTGGTGCATGTGGAGTAAACCAGTACCGCGTACTGGACAACAATAGCGCCCAACTGGTTCTATACTAGCGAAATCAGCAACCGGTGAATGTGGAGTAAACCAGTACCGCTTACTGGACATTCGTATCGCCCTACCGGTTCTGTACTAGCGGGATCAGCAACCGGTGAATGTGGAGTAAACCAGTGATCACAATGTCACCCAGGCGACCCAGCAGCCAGACGGATGACAACCAGGATTCAGCAGCAGGAACAGCAGACAAGCCAGGACAACCACTGGAACGACAGGACTGCCAACCAGGTCAGGAACGGTGCAGGAACAACAGCAGCACAGGATCAGGAACAGAAGCAGGAACGACAGCCCAACCGGATCTGGAATGGAGGCAGGAACCACGCACGAGAGGCACTGACTACTGGAGAAATGCTGACACTGGTAGCAGATTGAAACAGGCCCAAGGATACAGGTACAAGGCAGGTGACTGCTAACATAGAGACACGACGAAAGGGCAACCAAAGGGTGCCTCAGCCCAGTCTATATAGGCAAGACTGGGCTGGCAAAAGACAGGCGGCCAATGGAGAGTACACACACCTGACTGGCAGCAGAAGTCAGCAATCACGGGCACCGTGATATAGTGGTGGTGGTGATGATGCCCATCCTCATCCCTGTCTCCCTTTTCTTCTCAGTTTCTGATAAAAAGGCCATCAATGTCTCTTCCATCCCAGCTTCTCTACCATCATCATCATTACCACCACTAGTCCCGCTCCCTACGTGCTTCTGCTGCTCTATTACAGCATCTTACTGCTGCTTGGAGGAGGGGACGAGCAATGTGACAGAAGGTCCCCTAATGTCACACTTGGCATTTCCTTTTGACCTGAAGAAGAAGGCAGACTAACAGCAGTAGCAGCAGGCACAGGCAGTTGATCTGTGCTTCTGTTGGTGGTGGTGTTATTAATTCTGGGCCTGCTCTCCCCCCAAACCTAGTTCTGGCCCCTTCAGGATCATGTTCCATTTGGACACTGTACTGAAGGGAAGAGGATGAGGACTCCCAGAGCCAGAGGAATGGCGTGGGCTCCCTTGACCGCTAGTCTGGCCACTCTCAAATGCTTCCCCTACCAGTCCCCTAACATTAGTCTCACCAGCTACTTCACCATTACTGTAACTACTACTAATACAAACCACAACAAGTTCAGCCCCAGAATCTTTCTCCTCACAGTAACTAGTAATATATTGATTACCCCCTCCTTCACTCTTAACACTAACAAGCTGCTGGACCTTCTTAGTACTAGCACTGGTGGGACTGCTTGGAGATGGCAAGTGTGACTTAGGGTCACCTGCTGTCGCACTTAGCATCATCTCCTCCTTCCCCTCCTCCTGAGTATTACAACACACACAAACAGCTTCAGCACTGGTGGCAGCAGCTTCAACACTGGCAGCAGGCACAGCACTGGTGGCACTGGCAACAGGGGCAGCACGTCTGACAGCAGACACAGTTTTGGTGGTAGCAGGTTCAGCACTGGCAGCAGGCATAGCGCTGGTTTCAACAGGGGCAGCACATCTGACAGCAAGCACAGCACTAGTGGCAGCAGAGGCAGCACATATATCAGCAGCTGACCGTTCCTGCTCTCACTAGTACCATTAAATTCTCCAAGGTCCCTTGGGATGATTTAGTGGACTGGAAAGCATTGGTTCAGTAGTGCTCACTTCCTCCTCCTCCTCAGACTCAGTGGACACATAAGGGTCCTTCCAGTTCCTCCTTTTATTATTTTTAAACCTGCTCATAGTAATAGCAGTTACTATGAGCCTCTCCTGCCTCAATATTTCCAAAAGATCACAGCAGAATAGTAGAGCTTTGTAGCTGCTTCTGTTGTGTTTGATTTCAGCAAATACATCACGTTTTTATAGCGAAAAGGTGAAAACAGCGTGAATCAATGGGTGGAAACTTTCAAGCCGTTGAAAAAATGACAAAAATTTTTGGCCAATGGGAGAAAAATTGTAATTCGCTAGTTTTAAAGTGGATTTTCCCACTAAAAAGCGTACAACGCGGTTTTCACGGAATTTCTTGTGGGAATACGGCGAGAGATTTTGCCCACCCCTAGATCTTACAATCATCCACCACTGTTGTCCTCCATGGACGTCCAGACCTTTTTGTGTTGCAGAGCTCACCAGTGCGTTCTTTTTTTTATCCGAATGTACCAAACTGTTGCTTTGGCCACTCCTAATGTTCCTGCTATCTCTCTGATGGTTTTTTTTTTTTGCAGCCTAAGGATGGCCTGTTTCACTTGTATTGAGAGCTCCTTTATCAGCATGTTGTGTGAATCCACACCTGGAATCGACTCCAGACCCTTTACCTGGTTAATTGTTGAAAAAAAAGGAATAGCCCACACCTGTCCATGAAACAGTTTTTGAGTCAATTGTCCAATTACTTTTGATCTCTTGAAAAAGAGGGGGCTACATATTAAAGAGCTGTATTTTCTAAGCACTTCTACCAATTTGGATGTTAATACCGTCAAATTAAAGCTGAGAGACTGCATATTTATTATGTAACTGTAACTTGAATTTATTTGGTATACAGTCGAAATAAAACTTGTGTCAGTGTCCAAATATTTCCGGACCTAACTGTATGTATCTATATGAATATGTGAGACAGCACACCTCTAGGTAAGCAGTCATGCATTATAAGTTTATTTCATCATTAGAAACCAAACGTTTTTGGTCCTCTCGTTGACAGACATCAGGGCAAATGGGATAAAAACAGAACAAAAAAATATTTGAACACTAAAGGGATGCAGGACTCACCAATCACACTTGGAACCTCAGTGGAAAGCACAGCTCAGCTTTACTGGGCACCTGGCAGGCCAGAGACGTCATCCGCTACATGAGGCCATTGATTATCCAGATGTGTGCTGTCTCAGTGCTGCAACCAGGGATTTCCCAGGCTGAGTTCTCTTATATACATATTCGTATGGGACATGCACCAACCTTTTGCTATATACTTTTGATTATTGTTAGTAGTATTAGTGTGTGCCATTGCCTTAGTTTGTAGATATATATGTCCTATATAATAATTCGCTAAAACGTTTGTAACACCGCAGTCATGCGCAATAGAAACTCTGAAGGAACGTCCAGCTCTGTATCTGCCGCGGCGCGGGCAGTCTCTACTGCGCATGATAGCCCCGCGACCGGCTGGTAGTGGCACTGTGGCCTGTATAACGGGCCCTTCAACTAATATATATATATATATATATATATGGAATATCTACAATAGTAAAGAAAGCGCCAATAATGGATGTGCAGTTAGATAATATATACTTTTATTACAACAAATATATACTGAATAAGAAGAACAATTATGGATATCCACAATACATAATAACATAATAAATGCTTATATTAAGCTGTCTATAACAATGTAAAATATTATGAGCTATTCAATAGATAAATGTGACTCATCAAATATATAGTTGTTTCTGTTAATAAAGATCTATTCTTGCCAGCAGAAACCTTGTGTCTTCTTATTTTTGTCAATGATTGGTGCAGATTTTTAAAGGGCTAAAGTTTAGACCCTCGATGGAAAGTTTTTATATTTTTATATTTTACCTCTCTCGTCCTTCTGGACACACAGCGGGCAGTTCCTTTGCTTTTTCTCCTGGCTTTATATAATTGTGTCCTCTTTCTTTGAAGGCAGAGGTACGGGTCTTTTACATGTATACTTGATTTAAAGGGATAGTAATGTTTCATAATAAAAGCAGCTCTAATTAATCATCATAGTATTTGGACTTTGGAGAGTGTTATTTCAATTCTATCAGAGTTATAGTTCCAGAGTAATTCAATGACAAAATATCCCCCTCCCGCCCCTTTTACTGATGTCACACTGTTCAGCTAGAGCAGAAGGGAGGTGCCCAGGTAGACTGCAGAGAGGGACAATCTTCAGTTAAGATAAGGGAAAAAGATGAAAAACTTGTCAAAGGGGGAAGGGCTTTCATTCTTTTCATACAAAGAAGATTGTACCCTGCTGTTATCTGTCTGGTCTTACAACCAGATTCACATCTGAGAAGAGATGGCTTACACTAGGAAAAAGGGGCAGGAGGGGGAAACTTTGCTTGTGAATATCTCATAAACCATAAAGGTTTGAGACATAAGACTTATATCGTTCTTCATGTTTTTTTAATGCCTACAAAATGAAATAAAGTTAAAACAAAGTATTACTATCCCTTTAAAGTTCCTCTATTTTCCTACCGTCCGTAGTGGCAACGATACTGGCTCTGGTACTCTTTGATTTGCTTGTATTGGTCACCTCAAAAGTCTATTCTTTGGCAAGGTAACCTTAGGTAACATTAGGGACAAATATGTAAGATGTGGATTCACTCTCTGCACAGCCAATCTCCAACGCGTTTTGTGCTGTTTAACAACACTTCCTCAGGTAATGAATATTGATATTTGCTCTCAGTTCTGGGCTTTCTTTATGTGTTCCCAGCATCTGTTTGACACACCTTATCCTTGGTGACAAAGCAACATCCTGAATTTTTCCACCAGGTGTATCAAGATGAGGTGAATAATAAAAGACAAGAGAGTCTCGAGTTTCTGCAGCCATTCAATATAAAGCCGAACTTGTGCTACAAATTTATCATTAAGTATAATTTTAATACAAATAAAATCAAACAATATTAGATCAGATAGAAATAAAATTAAACAATACTAAAATAAAATAAAGCTAAATGGTATAAAATACCATTTGCATATCTTAATATACATACCAAAAACAATGAATATATTTATTATCACTCCTATATTATACCACAAGTTATATTGTTTGTATAGATCAATCATACCTGGCCAACAACTGTAGATGTTTCAATACCTTTCCTATATTGCGATTACTTGTATTTAACCCTTCCCTTACTAATGAAAATCTGTGTGTGTGAATATACTAAATAAAAGTACTAACATCTAACTTTTTATTGTGTCCCCCCAGTGTTAGTGTCCTTCACATATGATTTTAATTGAACTACATATCTTTGTAGTATATAGTCTAAATACTTTGATAAATTTGTATAACTATTTATACCTGCAATGATTGGTCTTCCTAGTGGTGTTTTTAAATTCTTTGGGGTTCCCCCACCTCTAAAAACAATCTCTCCTCCAGTGTAATAATTCCTTCTTGCCTTGCCTTATCCAGGATCTCCAATAACTCATATCTATACATGTCAGTAGGATCAACTTCCGATTTAATGTAAGTATTAACTTCATTTAGAATTCTTTTAGCCTCTGTTAAATAATCAGATCTGTTCAGAATCACAACACCCCCACCCCTTTATCAGCCTCCATAACATGAATTCCCTTATCATTTTTCAAATCTCAAGGGCTTTTTTCTCCTAGTATGCCTAGAAGAGGCATATGGAGAGCAGGGACAGTAGGACAAGGGGGTACCTGTCAGAGAGCACCCTACACAGTCAAGGGCAGCACAGGCAGGACATTTTGGCCACAGCTCTGACACCTCGCAGGCCGGAGCTGAGGAGGAGAGGCTCAGGGATCCTCGGTACTCTATCAAGGAGACCAGGTCCTTTGTGGAGGCTATCTTGGAGAGGGAAAGCATCCTCTTTCCAAGGGAGAGGGTCCCTGGCCTGGCTGCTAGAGGAAGGCCGTCTGGAGGCATGTCTGCAGCAGGGTTAATGCGTTGGCCACCTGCAGACGGAACATGGACTCCGTAAAGAAAAGTTGGGGTGACTAGAAGAGAGTAGTCAAGAAAAAGATGGAGGAGGTTGCCATGTATGCCCAATTCACCGGAGGTGGTCCCCCTGCCCACATCACCTTTAGCAGCTGTGAGGAGATGCTGCGGCAGAACCTGTCAGCCATGGCTGTTGAGGTGGGTCACTGGAGGATCGCACACTGAGGAAGAAAGGAGCCTCCACACTACCGGTAAGTGCATCATCACATAACCACATCAACCGACACAACCATCACACACAAACAAAAGTCACACCTCAACACATGGCCATCATTGATCCATACAACTGCACCAACACAGCACCCTGAGGGTTCAAACCAGGGCACTATACAAGCCAAATGGGAAGGTTCGACCAGGTCCAAACCTGTCCAAGTTCCAGTTCAACCCTCTTGTTGCTGTGCTGATTAGACACAATCCACACAAACCATGCTTCACAAAATGTGTCTGTTAAAGATCATTAATATTCCTACAAGTCACTCATGTACCCACAGGGAAATCAGCACATAACCCAGTGAGTGCTAGAGGGATCATCAACGCATTGCTCAACAATGCATTGGCAACCAATCCGGCACTCAAAGGATTAACCAACAACAAAGACAAGTCGACTGGGTTACGATTAAATGCTCCACAGGGGACATTCACTAAGAGGTGAAAATGAGATGATGTAGTGAATTTAACCCTTCCATACCATCACTTCACCAGTTCCAATGTTAGTCAGAGACAATTCAATAACATGTTTCAAGTTTTTGAGATCTCAACAAATAGACGCCATAGAAAAACAATGGAAATGGAGAAATCATCATCTCCACTTAACATCCACTTCATCAAGTCTTCATCACCGTTCACTGAATCTCAATAAACATGGATCAAGTCACATATCACAGTGCCACTAAGACTAACAGGGTTTATGTGCAACACACAGGCCTCAAAATAACCAACACTGTTGAATTAAAAGAGAACCAAGTAGGCCTGTGTGTTGTGTATATCGTGGCCCCTCAGCTCCTTAATACCTATTACGAAGCCTTTGATAAGGCAATTCTTCCCACTTCTTAAAGTGTTAGTAATGTCCAACAAAAATTTTTTTGCATATAGAAGAGCTTAAAAAGCTGAGCTATATGCAAAAAACTTATCTCTCAAACCGCTATGGTTTAAGAGATACAGGCATTTAAAGTTCGTTGTCTCCTACTGACAGCTGTAAAGCTGTCAGCAGGAGATTTGTGTCGGTTGACACAGAGGCCGCGATCACGTTACTTACAAGGAATCCCTTCATTGGAATGGTCTAAAACGTGTTCCTGGTTTTCAGGCACACGTTTTAGACCATTCCAATGAAGGTATTCCTTGTAAGTAATGAGATTGCGGCACGTCTCAAGCGCCTCCGTGTCGACAGACACGAATCTCCTGCTGACAGCTTTACAGCTGTCAGTAGGAGACAGCGAACTTTAAACGCCTGTATCTGTTAAACCATAGTGATTTGAGAGGTACGTTTTTTTGCATATAGCTCAGCTTTTTAAGCTCTTCTTTATGCAAAAAACTTTTTGTTGGACATTACTAACATTTTAAATGATGCTTTGATAGTTGTCATCCCCAAGCCCGGCAAGGTCCCTACGAGGTGCGATTTGTACCTCATAATTTCCCTTTTGACAGTAGATGCCAACATTTTTGCTAAATACTGGTGAATAGACTTCGCCAGGTTATTTCTACCCTCGTACATCAGGATCAGGTGGTATGTATGCAGAGAAAGAAAACGTTTCATAACCTGAGGCACCTTTTTCATCATCTTTAGACTTTTCATGATAACATGGGCGCTCGGGTGGTGGTCTCACTGGATGTGGCCAAAGCTTTTGACTCAGTTGAATGGAAATATTTGTGGGGTGTCCTCAGACGATTTGGGTTTGGCGATACATATATTCGTTGGATCCAACACCTGTACTCTGCTCCTAAAGCAAGAATATTTATTGTCAGGTATCTATCTGACTTGCTATGGAACTATCGGCTGCTAAAATGAGAAAGGATGTTAATGTTAGGGGCTTCAGTCTTGGACATAGGGAAGAGAAACTAGCTTTATATGCTGACGATGTACTCTTCTTTCTGGGCGACACTAATGACTCTCTGATAGTTATGCTAAAGGGTGTCCAGTTATTCGGGTAATATTCTGGACTCAAAATAAACTGGGACAAGTCCTCTATATTATTGGTAGACACTTTACTGCAGGAGCGGAGCTTAGTGGCCACACCGATGCAATACATGGAAACAATTAAATACTTAGGTCTTAGATTCGGGACAGATCCAATCCGATACCTTGCCGACAGTTTAGAACACCTCTTGACCTCCTTGTGGGACAAGCTTGCAGTCTGGTGGGGATTGCCTATCAACCTGCTGGGTAGAGCCAAGCTAATAAAAATGTTTTTTCCCCCGAAATTCCTCTGTGTTTTTCAAGGTGCTCTGCTCCCTATTTCTAAGACATACTTTCAAAGGATTGATAGTATTCCATCTTCTTTCCTGTGGTTGGGAGGTAGAGCCAGAATCAAGCTGTCCACCCTTAAGAGGCCGCGAGAGGAGGGAGGGATCTCCATTCCTGACTTTTAGAACTATTATGTTGCAACTCCAGCTCAGTTTGCGATCCCTTACATTAATGCTGAAACTACACATACATTCCAATTTATTGACGAATCTTATTAAGGCTGTACTGTGTTTTTAAAGGGAACACAACACTGTAAGTGTTCCTTTATTCAAGTGTGAATGTTTGTGGTGTATTTTAAACTGTACTAATAAAAGGAAGAATTTTATGTGTATATAAGTCTCCCATATGAATACCGAACTGGTCTCTTAGGATATAAATGGTGTGCTCTTCCATGGCCGGACGGGTCAATTTGCTATCTGGCAGAGTATGATTGATTATTTTTTCAGCACACACATATGTTTTCCATTTTGTTTTGCTTTGAGTTTGTATATATATATATATATATGACTTGCGGTATATAATACGTAATCATTTCACTGATACCCCTAGACCAAGTGTTCTAATGGTGACAGAGAGCCTCACACCACAAGGGTAGAACAGGCAATGATGAGATCCCTAGAATGCTAGGGTATACCCAATGGCTCTAACCGGCAATAGGTAGAACAAGAATGCCAGAGGTCTGACAGTAACTGAGCACCAGTTGAACCGAAGGAAACAACAGAGCATGGTAAGCGCAAACAGAGACAGTAGGCCAAGGGTAGGAAACAATTGGATAGTCAACCGGAGCCGGGGTCAGCACGGAGCGGTTAGTGAGCCAAAGTCAGGAATCATACCTTAGCAGGTAGTCAACCAAAGCCAGGAGTCAGACCGTATCGGGTAGTCAGACAAAGCCAAGAGTGAAACCAGATCGGAAGGCAACTTAGTCAGGGATCAAACGTAGCCGGAGTCAAACATAGCCAGGAGTCATACACAGAATCAGAGCATAGGAATAACACAAGAGCTTAGCGCACAGGTACACCACGAAAGGGCAAAGGTAGGTACTGGCAGGCTGAGGCCTATATGGCCTAACATATAGGCAGAGACTCATTCTGGCAATTACCATCAGCCTGTAAGAATAGCTAATGCGCCTAAGCACGACAAGGAGGAAGTAATGGCAATGTCGCACAGCGCTCACGGAGGGCAATCACGGGCACCGTGATAATATGGTGCTCTCTGGGTGTAAATTGTTTGACACATTTGTTCGCTGATGGAGTATTCAAAACTTTTTAGCAACTACAGGAAGAATTTGGTATCCCTTATATTCTATTCTGATTTCCAACTAAGACTTGCACTTGCTATGGGGCTGAGGGCAATAACAGACTTTTGGACCAAAATAATAGGAGTGATATAACAAGTTCTCCTATGACCTATTCCTCTCACCTCAAAAATCTGCATTCTATCTATACTTCCTGAAGACCTGCACTGCGGTCCGTCTGGTAGGCTACTCAGAGAACTGTTGATTATGGCGAGGAAGGTGGTGGCTATAGCCTGGCTATCTACAGAGCCCCTATCGTTTCGTAGTTGGACAGCTCTGTTTCCTAAAAATCTTTTGCATTATAAACTCCTCTATGTACATATCCCCGATGATCCCCGAAGGAATTCTATGATATCTGAGAACTATGGCTTGTGGCTGATCCTGGAGTGTTGATGTCTACTTAAATCCTGATCTGGCCATCTGGGGGTGACCTCTGGTGCTGCTAACTATGTGTCAGATACACTTGAGGGCTCTTCTGAGTGGAGGGCCTCACACATTTGATGTATATTGGACTTGCTTCTGAGGGGTGGGGGGAGCTCAGGGGATCCTCTTTCCTTTTTTTTTCAGGGGAAGTTGGTTTTCATCGTTAAGACTTAAAATAAATTTGAAAAATAATTTGAGGATGCAGAGGGGCAGCTGGACATTCTGTTGTAACGATTATTTTGTGCTGCATATTTGAGATTGTCTTAGTTTGATCCTTACTGGCTATGTGAACTATTAATTAACTTTGTAATTATTGCATGTATCATTGACCCTTCTGTGTCCTCAATAAAAACTTTAACATAAAAAGAAAACACGGCTGGGTCTCTCAGAAAAATGGAGCGACTGATCAGTACAACAATAGGCTTTAATCAGATAATTGGTGGACTTGAAGACTGACCTTGGATAGACCTCATGTACAGGATCCTGTCAAGTTCTTCAATCTGTGATTGCCAGGGTGGTATCCCATGCATCATAATGCAATGCATAGGATACCATCATGACACTTAGAGATTCATATGTCAGTTACATCATCTTGCATTCATTCTGTCATTGCTTACATTACTAATCACACCATGTCATTTCCCCACACAGCATACAGGCCTGCAGAACAGCAGGAGGCCATGGAGGAGGAGGCAGACTCATCACCCAGTGAGGAGTTTCCACTTGGGGAGCAAGAGAAAGGGACCAGCAGGTGGTCGCCATACCCACCATCTCCACTGTCCCCAACATCTCCACCAGCTGCACCTGCTCCACCTGCTTCACCAGCTCTACCAGCTGCACCAGCTGCACCAGCTCCACCAGTTGCACTAGCTCCACTGGAATGCAGACCCACCCCCCATAGTGACTGGATGCAACATGAGAGGTGGATGCAGCCATCCACTTCTGGGTGGTATAACACTACACCACCACCACTACCACCAGGAAGGCACTGGATGCTGGAAACTGTGCCAGCACCAGAATATGAGACATATGGACATTTAGCAACATGGAAACTGTTGACATAAGATCACTGGGGAAGTAGTGCCCCCTGTATCACCTCCTATTCACTCACAACACACATTAGTGCATCACTTCCATCATCTCTTGAATGAAGTCCACTCATGGTCAAATAACTAGTGGACTCCGGTGATGTAGGTCATGCCTTCCTAGGTATGAGGGATACTCTAGCCATGAGTATGGTTCCACATTGAGATAAGTTGAATCCAAAATTTAATTTAACAGACACATATTGAATAGTGATGGTTCTCCTTTAATGTGTATCACACTACATTAAAACATACATGTGTTTGTATATTACCTCTATGCATTGAACACTTGTATGAGCACCCAAAGGGTAAATATAAACTATGAAAAGGCTGCTGTAGACACACAACTGAACTGCTTATGTGTTGTCCACAAGGTATTGTAACTCTAAGGATGAACATTCTTACTGTACAAGTTTGATATCCGGATGTTAGAAAACACATATATTTTGGTCTTCTGTGGATATGTGAATGTTCCAGTACAGGTTGCTGTGAACATAAGGTTAAACATTGCATCACCAACACAAGCACTTGAAAGCATCAATGGGTAAGCTTCATGGAAATGTTGTCAAGGCTTCAGTAGAGTCAGATGGAAAATCCTCTGTACCAGGATGGGTCATGTTATGGATACATGACATGATTTATAACAGCACCCTCAAACTGATTGTCATGCAACAACTGCAACATCATTATCCCACTAATATTTGCTTTTACAGGACAGTACACAAACCATTGCTTTGTAATGTGTTGTCTACTCATCTGTAACCCATAAATCAACACATCACCAAGTATGTCATTAGAGTTCCATGAAACAAATAATTTTGGACTGACAATGTCAGAGTGCTACACACACACCCTATACACACACAGGTCAGCATGGTGTCCCTTGAGATCTGATACACATTTCATGACCTCTAGGCTCTGTAACACACTACCACTGTAGATTCATCCTTCTACTGCTCTTTGCAGCTCCCATGTTCGCTCCAATGGCCCTTTAACCCCAGATGTGACAGAGTATTATCTGATTCATTGCATTGGATAACACTCTTTCGCTACAAGAATACCATGGTTGCTATAGCTATGATCATGGCAAATCACGTTTGTTGTTGTCAGTCAAGCCCTGGTATATGCTGAACATGGGTAATGTGTTGTACCTTGGTTCGCATGGGGGTATGCATGATTTCCTTGAGGTAGCAATGTCAACATGGACAAAAGAATGGAAGATGGTATTGGAATCCCCAGCCACAATATGACACGTCCATGGAATGGATGATGTTTGGGGTCCATATTGCTGCCAGTGTCAGAGCCGTGAGTGTCACTGATCTTGTGGAGTGAAACAGAACATCATGTGTGGTGTAGTTAGTGTGTTTGCATAAATTCACAGGAGTGGTCATGGACATGCATGGGTTGTGTGAATGCCTGTGTTGTACTCACAGCTGAAGTGGTCCCTGATCAGCCTGTCTTGTATCTGTGCCCCTCTTAGGGTCTCCTCATCCTGGACAATGTCCACAGGCACATCAAGTATGCGCAGGGGCTAGATATCATCTAATAGCCTGGTGTGCAGTGCACAGTCTTCGCATCAATGGGTATGCAAACATACTTATTGTTTTTTACTCCCTCTCTTAAGGTGACGATTAAGGGATTTTCCATCTAAAGTATGATATTAACTCTTCATATCCCATATCATCTGCCTCTCTGCACCCCTGCAAACATCTCAACTCCTGTTTACTGGGTATGATATTAATTCTTCACATCCCATATCATCTGTCTCTCTGCACCCCTGCAAACATCTCAACTCCTGTTTACTGGGTATGATATTAACTCTTCACATCCCATATCATCTGTCTCTCTGCACCCCTGCTAACATCTCAACTCCTGTTTACTGGGTATGATATTAACTCTTCACATCCCACATCTGTTTGTCTGCAACTATTGTTATTGATTTAATTTCCATTTGATCACCCCCTTCATCCTGTGCTCTTACTGAAGTCTGATTTGGTCCCTCTTTTCACATGGGTGTGAATTAACTTGCTTATCAGCTCTGATCAGACATTTGGTCAGCCTTTGATTGTTAATTAAGCTGAATAAGCCTCATGTGTATAAGACTGCTATATAATACTTGAATTCTAGGGTGACAGCCCTACAGGGTGACACTCTAAGGGGGTTCCCCATCCCAACTGAGCCATCTTAAGTGAATTGAGACTTGAGCAGGAGACAGAACAGATTCCACTGGAGAAAGAACACCCCCCCAAAGCAAGGCTACAAAGGACCTGAAGCAAACACCTAAACGGAAGCTCTGCAATTCTCCTAAACTTCAAGATTCTTCAACACCAGCTTGTGGACTCTGTTTACAAATTCTTCCATCATGAGAAGGTGCTCTTGGCCCATTCGAACTGTTGTTTCAACATCATGCCCTCTGCAAACAGTACCTAAATACCCACTATTCCTTCTGTCTATGACTGCAGTTCTCGGTAAAATATCTCGTTCCTTCTGCCCTCCACCATCTCCTTCACCCCATGTTTATATCTCTCCTTCCCTTCTATCATCCGCACTCACCTCTACACACCAACTCCTCACTCTTCTCCGCTCCGGCACTCCCCCACCCCACAGAAACCAAAAAAACAAATACACACTCCTTAGGAATCCGTAACACAGCACTGGACTGGCTCTCCTCTTATCTATCTAACAGATCCTTCATTGTGTCCTCTGCTGCTTCTTCACCCTCTCCTGTCCAACTCTCTGTTGGGGATCCTCGAGGTTCTGTTCTCGGACCGCTTCTGTTTTCTCTTTACACAATAACACTTGGTGATCTTATTAACTCGTTTGGTCTCAAATATCACCTCTATGCAGTTGACACCCAGATTTAATTACCTGCACCTCGACTGACTTCTGATATCCTGGCTAAAGTCACAGATTGCCTCTCAGCTATATCAGACTGGATGGCTCATAGCCACCTCAAACTCAATATGTCTAAAACTGAGCTACTCCTCATCCCACTTAGTCCTGGCCCTGTAGCTCCCTTCCAGGTGACTGTAAATGGCACTGTCATAAATACAGTATTAGAAGTGCTGTGTCTAGGGCTGATAATTGACAAGTCTCTCTCATTCTCCCCTCAAATTAATGAGATTGCTAAATCCTGTCACTCTGTATGAGTAACATTGCTAAAATCCGTTCCTTCCTCTGCTCCTCCACAGCTAAAATTCTTATACACGCAATCATCCTCTCCTGCATGGACTATTGCAACATTCTTCTGTCTGGCATTCCTGCTTCCCATTCCATCCACTTCAGTCTATACAGAATGCTGCAGCACAAATTACTCTTCTGTCACCTAGGTTTGTCCCTGCCCCACTCCTCCTCAAAACTCTCCATTGGCTGCCTATCAAACTCCGGATATCTTACAAAATCTTACTTATCTCTTTCAAGACACTTCTTTCCTCTACTCCTTCTTACATTTCCACTCCACTCCCTCTATAGCCTATCCCTCCACTTACTTTCAGCCAATGACTGTCTTCTCTCTGCTACTTTTGTGTCTACAGCCCTGTCATGTATCAAACCTTTTTCTCTCATTGCTCTGTATCTATGGAATGCTCTACCATCCAACCTGTGCCACTGTACCTCTCTGATAACCTTCAAATCTCACTTAAAAACGCACCTCATGGATAAAATCTTAACATACTAGAAGGCACTGATCTTGTAAATTATTTACTTTACTGATGTCCTCTATTATCATCAGAACTAGCACTGTATTCAGCACTTGACCCTTATGTACTCTGTATGTCTCCCATTACCACTTTAGATTGTAAGATTTCAGGGAGGGACCTCCCACCCAATGTTTCACTCTATAAAGCACCTGTAACCATGTATTGTTTAAACCCTTAAATTGTAAAGCACTGTGTACACTTGTGGTGCTATATAAATAAACATATTCATTCATTTGTTCTATCTCGCTCTGTCTATATCTACCTCGCTCTGTCTCTCTCTCTCTCTCTCCCCTAGAGTCTTAAACACACCACATGTGAGTATGGTGAGCTGTCCCTTTAAGTGTTGGGGCATTGTCCAGGTGCAGTTGTGAGGTGAGTGATGACCAATGGGAAGGTGTTTGCTGTCCAGGTAAGTGTTTATAGGTGTGTTTGTGTTTTAAAATCTGCTGTATTCTGATTGCTGTGTCGCTGGTGTGAATCTGGTGTGAATCTCAGACCCTTACTAATTATAGAGGTTTCCTGTTTGGTTAGATTATAACTGGACAGATTATAAATCCCTCTCTCTTTTAAATTAGTAGAAGCCGTGTACTGATGTACCCGTTTATCTGTTCTATTTCCTCTAGTCTTTTCTTTACATTTCTTTCTAGTTTTTTGGGGATTGGCTTCTTCCTCTCTTGTTTGGATATATGGGCTAATTTACATTCAAATCCAAAAAATATTGAGAATTAATTTCCCCATTCCCTGCTGTAATTTGAGCATATGTGGGACCTGGGATCTCTTCAGATTCTGAAATGATGTCAATCAGCTCAGTAGAAACATCTGAATATGTGGTTTTGGAGTTTTGGGTGGCGTATGAGTGTCTGCTAAACTGTAAACCTATTGCTTAGTGCTGTAGGTGATGTATTTACTGGTGTGAATTGAGGTACCTTGTTAAATTGTTTGCTTCCTCTCCTTCTGTTAGGTGCTTGTGTGCTATTATTGCTCCCTATATTCACTACATGTGGATCCTCTCTGTATTTCTTTTGAGGATTATGCGATGAATGTCTATTAATTTTATCTAAATACTGTATTGGTGTGTTAGATCTTCTCTGACTATTATTAAAATTATGTTTGTATATATATATATATATATATATATATCTTATGTACATTTATCCTGTTGTTGGCATAGTCTGATTGAGCTCTCCTGAATTTCTTTTGCTTTCTGTCAAAAACTTGTTGTTCATATAATACAACTCTTTTATTGTTATTTTCATACAATGCATTAAATTCAACAGTACCCATAAATGTCTGCAGAAATGCTCTACTTTTCTCTATCTATTCCGATAATGCTCTTAATTTTTCCTCCCTATATTTAAAGGGATAGTAATGTTTTATAATAAAAGCAGCTCTAATTAATCATCATAGTATTTGGACTTTGGAGAGTGTTATTTCAGTTCTGTCAGAGTTGTAGTTCAAGAGTAATTCAATGACAAAGTATCCCCCTCCCGCCCCTTTTACTGATGTAACACTGCTCAGCCAGAGCAGAAGGGAGGTGCCTATGTAGATTGCAGAGAGGGACAATCTTCAATTAAGATAAGGGAAAAACCTGAAAAACTTGTCAAGGGGGGCAGGGCTTTCATTGTTCTCATAGGAAGAAGATTGTCCCCTTCTGTTATCTGTCTGGTCTATGGACTGCATTCCACATCTGAGAAGAGATGGCTTACACTAGGTAAAAGGGGCGGGAGGGGAAACTTTGCTTGTGAATATCTCTCAAACCATAAAGGTTTGAGAGATGAGACTTATATCGTTCTTCGTGTTTTTTTAATGCCTACAAAATAAAATAAAGATAAAACGAAGTATTACTAACCCTTTCATAATTTTAATCATCAAGGAAATGGAACATTGGTTTAAGGTCTCCTGCTGGGCTTTTTTAAAGACTATCCCTCAAAACTACAAGATTTGTTTATTCTCAAACCACTTGGTACTATTTTATGATTTATATATTTTTGCAGGAGTATAGTATCCAACCCATGGTTCATTTCTTCTTTTCTATAGTTTCTCTAGATCAAAGAAGATGATCTTTACATTACATTGTTGTGTACTAATTCCCATTTGTTCCTTAAATGTATTCCTCCTGCTTATTCTATCTGAAACAGTTTTAAAAACTATACATTCATTAGATGTTACAATGTATAATGGGATCGGCTGCGAGAAAACAACATGAGAATTTTGGATAAGTGGTTCTATAGTTCGAAGATTTTGAGTGAATTAGAACTATGATTTGTAGGTACTAGGTAAGGGTTAAATACCCAAGAGCAAGTGTAATTCAAAAGTTTTTACCATTGCCTAAACAAAAAATCCACAGGGAATTCAAATAAATGCTGGGAACACATAAAGAAAGCCCAGAACTGAGAGAAAATATTAATATTAATTTCCTGAGGAAGTGCTGTTAAACAGCACAAAGCGCGTTGGAGATTGGCTGTGTAGAGAACGAATCCATATCTTACGTATTTGTCCCTAACGATACCTTGCCAAAGAAGAGACCTATGAGGTGACCGTCGCCGATACAAGCAAAGCAAAGAATACCTAAGACAGTATACCTGCCCGCTATAGATGGGAGGAAGATATAGGAACTTTAAATCCATTCTACAGGTAAAAGACCCGTACCCCTGCCCGCAAAGAAAGAGGACACAACTATATAGAGCCAGAAGGAAAAGCAAAAGAACTGCCCACTGTGTGTCCAGGACAGGAGAGGTAAAAATATAAAAAATATAAAAAGTTTCACTCAAGTGTCAAAACTTGAGCGCTTTAAAAATCGGCACCAATCACTGGCAAAATAAGATATAAAAAGACACAAGGTTTCTGCTAATTTTGGAACCTTTTAAAAATACAGATAAGCAAGAATGGATCTTTATTAACAGAAACAACTATATATTTCATTACAGAGGAATTCAGCCATGCATGATTCACATTTCTCTATTAAATAGCTCATAATATTTTAATAGAAGTTTGTACATTGTTATATACAGCTTAATATTAGCATGTATTAAGTATTGTGAATATGCATAATTGTTCTTATCGTTCAGTATATATTTGTTGTAATAAAAGTATATACTATCTAACTGCACATCCATTATTTGCGTTCTCTATACTTGTATATAGTAGCTTTTTAGTTTTTCAATGTGTGTTGTGATTAGTCGCTATATGTGTGTGGGGGAGTCGCCATAATAGAAACGGTGAGTGTTTACACCGATCTGGATTGATATCCCCACACTGTCGTTTTTTTTTTTATTCTATTTTTATTTTACAGTATTAGTTATTTTATATAAATTATATATATATATATATATATATATATATATATATATATATATATATATATATATATATACTAGCAGATGTGTATACAAATGTTTCAGCCTTATTTCTTTATTTTCTTTGTACTATATTTTATTTGACACAGCCCTTTTACAATGGGCACCTATGCTGTGGTCATCTTTGATTGCAACGTATAGGAAATATTTACAGGGTATTACAGTTCCCCTAAGGAGGCCATTTTGGGTTAAGATTGATTTTAACTTCTTCTATCCTTTCTTCTATTCAAGCGGGTCCTTCATTCCTTGTGTCCCATACCCCCTGTCAGGCACATTGATCCTGTTTTTAGGGGTCATTTTCAGTTGGCTGGGAGGATATAGATTCCTCATTTAGGGATGCCTATTAAAAAGATCTTTGCACTGAGCTGAGAGACTTATCAAAGCAGTATTAGAGACTCTTCAAGTTACTGAGGCTTCTGATTCAGGCTCATCTTCACTGGAGCAAAAAGGAGATACCCATTTTTCTTCCCTATCACTCCTTGCACCAGGTTCACCTGAAAGAGAGGAAGACGCCTGACAGGAGACTTCCTTTACAAGTGTATATCCAACCTCTACCCTTTTTCTGCTGAGGCCTTGTTGGAGTGGACCTCTCCACCTGTGGTTGATCCCCCAATATCATACCTTGCCAAACCACTGAATCTGGCAGGTGCTCCATCTCTTAATGATTATGATAAGATAAGGATAAGAGTTAGAATACTTATTGAAGTTGAACATTGTGGCCACTGGGGCTGCTCTGTGGCCCACTTTTGCTAATGCTTGAGTCACTAAAGCTAGGGATGGGCGAAAATGTCCTCCTCAAACTGAAATCGGCGAAAAATGGCACTTTCTGCTTGGTGAAAAATTTCCGGTGAAAAGTGAAGATTTTCTGCTTTTTTCGCCTCACTAATTCCATCGAAATCAATGGGAACATAAAAGTTACACACAACACATAGCAAATATTATTTTATTTCCCAAAGGCATAGTATAAAAGGGGCATGAGGGTGCCTGTGTTGGTGGGGTGTGGGGAAAGAATCAGTTGAACAGGGCATGATTTTTTGGGGGGCTTGTTTATCGGGATTGGGGGTCAGTTAATAAAAAAATAAATCCTAAATAAAATATATAAAAATAGAAACCATAAGACAAGGTATAAAGGGGCCTGAGGAGGGTGCCTTTGTTGGTGAATGAATGAACCATTTGAACAGGGAATTTGTTTTGGGGGGGTTTCTTGACTGCTATTGGGGGGACAGTTAATAAAAAAATAAATCAATAAAATAAAATAAGACATTTGTACGTAAAGTGATAGAGACAGGAACCCCCTGACATAAGCTGCCACTGGGGTGGACTGATACTTGATAGAGTATTTTGTAGAGGATGATTTGTTTGATTTGTTGTTAGAGGCCTTTGTACAGACCAAAGCCCTGATGAAACATTGATTTGTAGGACTTAAGCTTGTTTGGCATAAGCCCTAATGAAACATTGATTTGTAGGCTTGTTAGAAACAAACTGCCCAAAAATTGTTTATTTTTTTGTAGGACTAGTTTTTTTTTTTTTTTAATTATTTATTTATTTTTTCAAAACAAAAGCCCTGGGAAAAAATAAAAATGTCCTACTGGCCTAATACCAGCAGGTCATGTTGGCCAGTGGCCACTGTCAGATGAGTTGCAACTCTGTTCATACTGCTGCTGCTGAGTTGATTAGTTGATGATTAGGCAGCTGAAAGGGAATGGAATCAACAATAGCAGTAACATGGAAGATGGATGATGAAGGTTCAACTTGCCACGACTGGCTCCAGTGATGTGCCTGTGGTAGTAGCAGCAGAATAAGTAGCCCCCAGTATATGTGGAGGAAAGAACAAGTTGGCCATTAAATCTTCTCCACCTGCCCTTCCTCCAAAATCATCATGGGCGTGTTGTTATTAGAACATATTTTTTACCTTCAGAGCAGGAACAGCTGGTCTCATCAGCAACTGCAATGCGCACAGTGTGTGTGTGTGTGGTAAATAAGATCTGGGGGCACAACTGTATCCAAACACCATGACACCCGAAACCAAGTACTGCCACTCTCACTGTACCCCTTTTCCACACCCGCTAAGGACACACGACAACTTGCTGACAGTTTAATAGTAATGATGAACCCTCCCTGCCACCATCTTAGCATATTCTGCAGGATGGAATCTCCTCAGATGCCGCTTCTTGCACTGATTGCGATTCTCCTCCACCACACTGGCATGTTTGGTCAGTGCACCACACAGTGTGCAATGGGTAGAGATGAACTGCCACATCCCAACATCAACAGAGTGTCTATCATTTGGCAGGGGAGGTAATGAACAAGGTGGATTGGCAGAAGATGTAGTTACCCTAGAAGGTGATGGCGAACTAGTTGTTTTACTCGTCATGGAACTTCCAGTCTCTGCCTGGGTTGTTCTATTCCTCTTCCTCTTTGATCTCCATCTTGCCTCTTCTTGCCTTTCTGGAGAGTCAGGAACAGCAAAAGCAGTGCTTGATTTCTGTGGTGGGTGTTTGTCTTTAACATGTTCAACGTAAATATCATGTTGTCTGTGTTTCATGTGTGATATCAGGGAGATTGTGCTAAGGTGTGTTCCCCCCTTTCCTCTTTTCACTGACTCGTCATAAATTGTGCACAGTGCCGTGCTGATAACTGCACTGTGCCTGCCCCAACAGAAAAATAGTTCCACATCCATGATGACTTCAGGGGGAAGGGAACAGATGGAGAAGAATGTCCGCTTTCTTCTTATCCTCCACATTCCCCTTCATTGTCTGTGGCAGCAGATAATGTTGCTGCTGTTGCTGCTACTGCCTCAGATTCAGCACTGCAACTAGGATTAGGAGTATTGCTACTGCTGGCAAGTGGAACCTGTCCTAGTCCCGCATCACTTGTTGACCCCATTCCCACTGTGTCCACGGTGGTCTGTGGCACACTAGCCTGCTCCTCAGCATCCTGCTGCCCTTGCATCTCAGCATCAGAAGGAATTAGAGCAGTTGCAAATTCCTCTAATTCCAAAATGCCATTGCTAGTGGTGGTGGTGGTGATGCCCATCCTCATCCCTGTCTCCCATTCCTTCTCAGTTTCTGCTAAAAAGGCCATCAATGTCTCTTCCACTCCAGCTTCTCCAGCATCATCATCTTTACCACCACTAGTCCCTACATGCTGTTGTTGCTGCTGCTGCTGCTCTATTCCAGACATCTCACTGCTGGTTGGAGGAGGTGACCAGCAGTGTGACAGAGGGTCCCCTAATGTCACACTTAACATTTCCTTTTAACCTGAAAAAGGCAGACTAGCACTAGCAACAGTAGCAGCAGGCACAGGCAGCTGATCTATGCCCCTGCTGGTGGTAATGGTATGAATTGTGAGCCTGCTCTTCCCCAACACCAGTTCTGGCCTCTTAAGGATCATGTTCAACTTGGACACTGTAGTGAAGAGAAGGGGACTCCCAGAGCCAGAGGAATGGTGTGGGCTCCCTTGACCATTAGTCTGGATGCTCTCAAATGTTTTCCCCTACCACTCCGGCTTTTTCACCATTACTGCTACTACTACTAACACCAACCACATCAAGTCCAGCCGCAGAGTCTTCCTCCTCAGTCTCACAGTCACTATTAATATGAAGATATTGTTGATTACCCCCCACTCTAACAAGCTGCTGGACCTTAGTAGCAGTAGTACTAGCACTGGCAGGACTGCTTGGGAATGGCAAGTGTGATTTAGGGTCCCTTGCTGGCACACTGGGCATCATTTTCTCCTTCTCCCCTGAGAAACACTAGCAGCAGGCAAATTATTGGTGTCAGCACTCGCAGCAGGTTCAGCACTTGCAGCAGGTTCAGCATGGCAGGAGGTACAACACTAGTGGCTGCAGGTACAGGAATGGTGGCACTGGCAGCAGGGGCAGCAAGTCTGGCATAGGTATAACACTAGTGGCTTCAGGTACAGAAATGGTGGCACTGCCAGCAGGGGCAGCACATCTGGCAGCAGGTACAACACTAGTGGCTGCAAGAGGAACAGCAATGGTGGCAATGGCAGCAGGGGCAGCACATCTTGCAGCAGGCACAGGCAGCTGACCAGTCCTGCTCTCACTAGTACTACCCTTTTCTCCCTCCCTTTCCATTCCCTTTTCTCCCTTCCTTCCCATTCTCTTTTCTCCCTCCCTTCTCATTAAATTCTCCAAGATCCTTTGTGGTGATTTAGGGGGACCGGACAGCATTGGTTCAGTACTGCTAGTTACTTCCTCCTCCTCCTCAGACTCAGTGGACACATAATAAGGGTCCTTCCAGTTCCTCTTTTTGCTGCTCATAGTGATAGGAGTCACTATGAGCCTCTCCTGCCTCAAGTTTTGCAAAATATCACAGAAGAACTGCACCGCACATCTATCTCACTCTGTAGCTGCTTCTATTGTGCCTGCCTTCAGCGAAAATGTACATTTTTATAGTGGAAGTGCAAAAACAATGTAAATTAATGGGCGAAAATTTTATAGCCATTGAAAAAATGGCGAAAGAATTTGGCCAATGGGCAAAAGATGTGAAAATTTTAACCTCTAGTTTTAAAGCGTATTTTCCCGCAAACAAGTGGATAACAACGTGGTTTTCGCAAAATTTTTCACGGGTACACGGCAACAACTTTCGCCCATCTTTAACTAAAGCCAAGGCTATCTGTGGTGAACATCTCTCAGATACCATCCACAGGGATGTTCCCAAAGAGGAAATATTGGTTATGCTTTTTCAAGACATGTGGAGACTTTCTATGACTGACCAGTGGGTTTTACAGATAATTTCAGATGGATACTGCAGAGATCTCAGGTCCCTTTCACCTTATTATTTGTTTTACTCCAGAGCCCTAGATGCGGTATCCTCCTTGCTGAATCAGGTGTTGGGTATCATTCCAGACCAGAAAAACTTCACTGGATTTTATTCCAATCTTTTTTGCTGTCCCCAAGAAGGACAGCTGTTGCCACCCTATTCTGGACTTCATGTGTCTGAATCATTACATGCTAGCTCCATGCTTCAAAATGGAGTCTTCGCTAACTGTCATTGCAGTCATGTGCCTGGGAGAATTTCTTGCCTCCAGGCCACCAGATGTCTCCTTTTGAATCTCTGTCAGGTGCTTCTTTAACCCTTTGAGTGCTTTCCAATGCATTCTGTACCACTCTGGCACTAGGGTTAAACAAAAGAAAAAACACTCGAGTACTTGTTGAAACTACACCAAATCCTCACAATCAGCCTTAACAGAGGACAACAGGCACAGACATATATTTAAAACATCTTTTAATATCCATCACAATGTACAAAAAATATTTGATGTTAAATACCTAGATCTTAAGATAAGTAATCCACCTATATGTAAATCATCACACAATCATAAAATATAAAATTTAAAACAATTCAAACTCTTTACTACAAAAAGGATAGCACCATTGGTGTCTATCACCACCTAAAAATGCTGGGATATAACCCTAGTGCACCACAGTCACAAATAAGACTGGAATGCCACAAAAGTTTCCCTATATATATAATCTTAACAATATAACCAGTGAATAAAACTACTTTATCCCTTGGCAACAAAGTATATACATCTTCAATATCATATACTGATACAAAAAGTATATATTGCAATACCAAAAAAAAGATCTCATTCTACACTAAGTATCTCCCAATAAAATCTATATGCTATCCCTACCTATATACCGGTATACAAAAAATAGAAAAATAAAAATTGACAAAAAATGGCACGGAGTGATATGTCTCTTGGTAGTTAAATGGACTCACATAGAAGCGTCCAGACAATAGCTGTTTCAAATCTTAAATGCAATGTTCCAAAAATCTCTATAATGGGGATTCCTTGTTCACTCCAACCAGATATAATGGTGTTTTGCAAACTTCATATATCCACTACCAAACAAAGATGGTCATCCAACATTTCATTGTGGTCTTATGAAACAAATACATAGAATAATACTTCTTAAAGGCACGCTAGCACAAATATCCTCAAGCACCTTATCTCCTCAGGGTTTATCTTATTGTGTATATTAATATGTCGGCACCACTTTGTGTTGGAATACAATAAAACAAGTTAGAGATAATGTACCTCTATTCCTTATGCATGAATCCATCAGAGTTGTGCCTGTGGTTGCTCACAGCATTCTCATCATCATATATCTGCCTCCATGCCTCATGAATTTGAAGCCTCTGTACTTCTCCACTTCCTAGTATGCTGGGACAGAGGATTTTTTATTTTCTAGATGTGCGGAAGAGACCTTGCAGCTTTCTCCTCTATCCCTACAGTTGTATCCTTCCTCTTCTTCTCTGCTCCCTCCACCCCTGGTTGACCCCCCATCCCTGAATTAGAGGGTGTACCTAAGTCTTGGGCCACCTGATGCTCCTACCGACCTTGCTATGCTCCCTGGTGCTGCTACCCTCACTCTACCGCTCCCTATTGCTGCTTGCCTAATGACCTCACTATCCTTTCAGCAAACTTGCCTCTCATCTCCCACCCAGAATCATGCATATGTATAATAGGGCCATAGGCATATAAAAAGGTGTCCTGTTATGGAAATATTGCATACTACTTAATCTTCCATGGTTACCGAGTACCAGGTTCTCTCTCATTTGGTTGATTTGATGAACTAAATCTACCTCATAAACATTATTGGTGAACCTTTGATGGATGGATGAGTGGAACAGGAGTTGAGTTGGCGTGTGTGTGTAAAGATAGATAGATAGATAGAAAATGTAATGTTTTTCCATTTTACCTTTCTTTCTACTTGTTACATGCACTGTGGCAAGTTTCCAAAGCTTACTCATGCTAATGCCTGCAACTGTGTTTCTACTGCTGTAAGAGCAAGTGAGTTTGTAAGGGTGACTTATCAGATGTACTCTCACACAGTGGGCACATGGATCAGAAAGCTGCCTGTCAAGAATTAGTGTCAATGCAGCTCCCTGCTGTCTCTATTGGTTCCATATTAGAAGTGAGTCACTCCCTGGTAGTAATGCTAACACCTTTCTTCTATTGCTAAATCCATACAATTGACAACTGTTTTGCAATAGGTTAGATTTGGTTGATACCCCAAAGTCTCCTCACTTTTGAAAGACCTATATAAATGGTCTGGGTTAAATGTTTTGTACTAGAAAAGACAAGAAGGAAGGGATATACAAGGAGACAGGGGGATGTGAACTTGTGCAGTCTGTGGTTTTTTCCTACAGACGATGAAGCTCAGAGCAGACTCCCAACACAGCACACTGAGATTGATTTTACTGCCTTAATTGCCAGTGGATGAATGTTTGCAATTTAACTGCTCTACTCTCTGTCTGCAAAATAGTGTGTGTTTAATAATAACTGTCCTTTACTTTGCACCTCAATACTTTTAGCAAACCATTCTGACTTAACTTCTTCATGACTAAAGCACACCGCTTTTATAGTACAACCCATGTGCATCATGCAATATACATACTTAGTTTTATAATGCAGAGCATGGGAAGATATCTAGGCAAGGTACCAAGGAAGCCCCTAGCACCACCAATGCCCCCTTCACCTTACCTGGACCTATCTCTAGGGCCATCATCTACTACCTAGCACTGAAAATAATTTAGCCCCTTAAATTTTAGAGAGGTCTTAATGTCTAAGCATTGTAATGTAATGCAATGCTTAGAGGTATTCTTCACAACATATATGACTTAGGAGGTTTCCTGTCTAATGGTAAATACAGCCGTAACTGAGCAAAATCCTTCACTGCAGATGTGAAATGACTGAAATAGAATGTACACTCTGTTTTCTTAAGCCACTGGATGCCAGAGACATTCTCAACACATAGTGAAGCAATGCATCCAAGGGGGTTAAACGAGTTAACAACTAAACTGCATGTTTTTTTTTTTTGCTCCAAAATATTTATTAAACATTGGAAAGGAAAACTTGAGTAAATACAGTGTTTTTAAAAAGGCAATAATAAAAAACATCACTTCATGATATTTTCTTTGTGATAAAATTGTCAGAAATATTGTTTGCTTGGCTGCACCTATCTACTTCTACCTGTCACTTTTGATATGCATCATCAGTCCCTGTATCAGAACTGATTGCAGGTATAACAAGTTATCCATATCACAAAGACTGCCTTCTAATTATCTTAAAATCACCGCCTGTGCACACACTACATAAGCAGGCCTAGTTATCACACAGAATGCTAAATTCCTCTCATGCTAATTAATAACATTTCCAATGACAGTCCCATTACACTTCTAAAAGTACTACTTTTCCCTATCTGACTCATTGATGATTGTTTGCAGTAGTGACTCATATAGTACCTCCAGGTGACCTTAACAAGATCACCAACTAGGCCAAAGTCATGACAATATAAGAATGTACAAACAAAAAGCATGCACATTTGTGTTTCTATTGCTATCTCAGGTAATTTGCAACTGTTTATTTTTTTATTGAAATACATTGTTTTAATTAAAAAATAACCAAAATGGGGGGCGTTGTTTGGCCGCTGCAGAAGATGACTGCCTGATCCCTGAGCTCTGCTCCTGACTGCCCCGTTATAGCTGATTTTTTCACTTACCATTGCATACTGCGCTTAACCTACATCGGGATACTATCTCTAAACCTTCAAGGACCATGATGAGGAAAGGATCTCGGAATAAAAAACAAAGATTTGCAAGAGTATCACACTCCCTGAAATGTAATGGAGACTGAGATGCCTTTATAAAAGCACTGTGGCCTCAGCTACCTGAGAATTCCTCTGTATCTTCCTATCTTGAACCTCCCTTCATCTGGCCAGATGGATTATGGCAAGTAGAAAACGCAAGTCTTCTGCCGCTCGTTCGGACGAGAAGCTGGCTCTTCTGGCCTACCCTGCCAGAGATGGATGACTTTCTATGACACACCTTGGCCTTACTGTGCTTTTTCAAGTTTCCAGACCTAATCTCCTCTTCTCTCCTACCTGACCCCGGAGAGACACCGCGAGGACGCTATATGGCCCACAGGTTCTTGTAGACAGTATTATGTATGTTTTGTGCACTGTGCCATATATGTTTCTTTATTACGCTTGCCATAGCACAAACTTGTGAGTGTTGTTTTATCCTGATTTTCAAACATCGAGATAATATTCACACCTGTCTTCCCATACCAACCACTCCCTTTAACACCACCAGACTGGCTCCTGTTCATCCCAGACTGCAATTTGGCATATGACTTTTTGCCCTGCTATTTCCATATTTTACTGTACTGTCTATGACCTTTCCCTCAGGCACCTTTGCCGCAACTTCATTTCCCCTCTAAACCCATGCTTTTTCCTCCAGTACTCGGGGAAACGCTAACGCCTTCACCCGACAATTTTCTTTTGTTTATTCCCTACTGATCCTTCACTGACAATTCTGACATCCAGGTTTCTAATCAAGTTCTGCTGCCATTATGTTAGCGCTACTATTTTCACTACTGTCCACCTCGATAGGTTTATAACTCTGCATCGTTCACTATCCCTTAGCTTCACAGCTGGAGTTGCCCTGTTGATGGGAGGCCGGAGGAGGGTAGATGGATGTGGCTCTTCCTTCTTCTCTTCCTATCTAATGGGGGATTCCCAGTATGCATTGTTTTATTTTTTTTTTTGTGGGGGGCTATGGGGCAGCTGTCCCTCCACTTCTTGGAGGTTATTAAATTGTTGTAATTTTCTTCTATATTTCACTACTGTGTATTGTCAGCTTATGGCTGAGAATTCACCCCCCCCCATTTCTACCCATTGTAGATATTCACTCAGGGGGGACCTGGTCTGCCCAGTTCCTACCCTTGACTGGAGTACCTTCTTATATCCCTTTGGATGTACTTCTTATCTGTCTTCCTGTCTCTCTCCTGTTCTATCTCTCTTTTCTGTACGACTGTTGGGCTGTAACTGCTATATTTCCTACTTCAGTGATCAGATTATGACTTTCTCTGCTTATACCACCTGCAATGACACCCATGGCGGACCGTGATACTCTCTCTGTCTTATCTCTGAATGTGAAGGGCTTGAACTCCCCGCGAGCGACATTTGGCCCTTACTGATCAGAAGCGCCTGGGAGGAGACATTGCTTTCCTTCAGGAAACACATTTTTCCAGAACAAGAGAGCTGCCTCTCACCAGTAGATTTTTTGATAAGGTTTATCTGAGCTCCTCTCCCACGAAGAAAAATGGAGTAGCCTTCTCATTAGTAAATGTTTGCCTTTTTCTCTTCTTTCTTCTAAAAAGATACGGTAGGGAGGTATGTTTTTGTGAAATGTACAATTGCAGGACATACATATACACTGGCCAACTTTTACCTTCTGAATTCCTTGCAATTGGAGTTTTTAGACCCTGTCTTGGAAAAGCTTGCGGCCTTTAGGAAGGCTTTGCTTATTATTGGAGGTGATTTAAACTTTCCCTTGTCCTCCTCTGTCGATTGCTCTTCTCGTTCATCCTCCATCCCCTGCACTTACGTACAACACTTCAACAAATCTCTCCATGCCCATAAACTCATCGACATCTGGAGGTTGTGTCACCCATCGACTATTTCTTTGTGCCCCATTCTCTGATTTCCTCTATCGTGTCTTCTGACATTGGTCCTATCTCGTGGTCTGACCATGCCCCATTGTTATTCACTCTCCAAATGACTTCCTCACCTCACCCACCTAGACAATGGAGGCTTAATGCACACCTCCTTTCCTCCGACTCAAATGTGGCTAAACTGCGTTCTGTCATTTCTGATTTTATAGAGGAAAATGTCACAGACAGTGTCTCCCCTTTAACTATCTGGGAAGCACATAAGTCGGTCATTGTGTGCGAGCTGATTAAAATGGGTTCATGGGAAAAGAAACGACATAAAGTGACTACTGTCTCCCTTCTATGAGATATCCAGATGCTTGAATCCCAATATGAACTGTCTTTAGCTGCCTCGACTCTCCCTGAATTAAAGCAGGCGTGCTGTAAATTCAAATTCCACCTACAACTGGCCGTTGAGAGGCAATTCCTGTCCTTCCAAAGACGGATGTTTGAATTGGGTAAAAAACCTGGAAAATTGTTGGTCAGACACCTCAAAGGCGCAAATATATCATCCTGTATTCCTTCTATTTGTTTGCACGCAAGTTCTGTAGTTCACTTTCTCTGATAAAGCCTCATGCTTTCGTTCCTACTATGCTAAGTTGTATAATCTTAAAGACTCGCATACTGGTCCTAATGACCGAACCTCTCGGATCCGGTCCTATCTTCAAGAAGCTTGTCTGCCAAGACTAACTAGTTCTGAACATGAATCTCTTGATGTGGATTTCACACAGGAAGAAGTTAACATAG
Source organism: Rhinophrynus dorsalis (assembly GCA_037306005.1). NCBI lineage: Eukaryota > Metazoa > Chordata > Amphibia > Anura > Rhinophrynidae > Rhinophrynus > Rhinophrynus dorsalis. Next base: position 299,497,603 of record CM074719.1, on the reverse strand, counting down.
AAACATAGAATTTGACGGCAGATAAGAACCATTCGGCCCATCTATTCTGCTTATTTTCCTACAGTAAAAACTTCAAACCTTTTTTGGTCCTTATGCCTATCCCATGCATGCTTAAATTCTGTCACTGTATTAACTTCTGCTACTTCTGCTGGAAGGCTATTCCACTTATCTACTACCCTCTCAGTGAAGTAAAACTTTCTTACATTACATCTAAACATGTGTCCCTCTAGACTATGGCCTCTTGTCCTAACATTTTACTCCTTTGAAATGTACTTCCATCCTGCACTTTGTTGAATCCCTTCAAGTATTTTAATGTTTCAACCATATCCCCCCTCTCTCTCGTCTCTCCTCCAAGCTATACATGTTCAGATCCTTTAGTCTATCCTGATATTTATTTTCCTGTAAACCAGTCACCATTTTAGTAGCCCTTCTTTGAATTTTCTCTAGAGTATCTATATCCTTCTGGAGATGGGGTCTCCAGTACTGTACACAATACTCTAGGTGAGGTCTAACTAGACATCTGGAGAGTGGTGTGACCACTTCCCTTTTTCTGCTACTAATGCCCCTAGCTATACAACCCAGTACCCTGCTTGCATTCCCCACTGCTTTATTACATTGCCCGCCTACCTTTTAAGTCATTAGAAATAATTACTCCCAAATCCCTTTCCTCTGTTGTCTCTGACAGCACAGTACCCTTAATAGTATATTTTTCCTTTGGATTTTTATGTCCCAAGTGCATTATTTTACATTTATCAATGTTAAACTGCATCTGCCACACTCATGTCCATTCTTCTAATTTACCTAACCATTTATCATTTGGCTTATTTCCGCTGGAATGTCTACCCTATTGCAGATCTTGTTATTATCTGCAAAAATTCATACATTTCCTTGATGACCTTTTGCAATATCACTAATAAAAATATTAAAAAGAATGAGCTCCAGTACAGATCCCTGAGGTACTCCACTAGTAACACTCCTTTTGTCCAAATATTCTCCATTGACTACCACCCTCTGTCTTCTGTCACTCAGCCATTGTCTTATGCATTTAACATCCAGACCCAAACACTGTAATTTATTAACGAGTCTTCTATGAGGTACAGTATCAAATACTTTACTGAAATCTAGATAAGCTATATCTACTGCTCCCTCTTGGTCTATTATTTCAGTTACCCAGTCAAAAAAATCTGCGAGGTTAGCTTGACAAGATCTCCCTGCTGTAAACCCATGCTTTTTGGTATCTTGCAAGCCATTTAAATTCAGATATTCAACAATTCTTTCCTTTAACATAGTCTCCATTAATTTTCTACTGATGTAAGACTTACTGGTCTGTAGTTACCAGACTCTGTGAAGCGGCACTGCATTTGCTAACTTCCAATCTTCTGGAACTATTCCTGTCGCTAGTGACTGATTGAATAATTCTGTTAAAGGTTTTGCCAAAACACACTTAAGCTCTTTTAATATCCTATCTGGTCCCATTGATTCATCTGTCTTTACCTTAGAAACTTGAAGTAGAACTTCTTCCTCTCTAAACATGCATGTTTCCAATGTCTTGCCATTTCATTTTTCTAACAGAGATCCCTTCCCTTCATCTTCCTCTTTAAAAACTGAACAGAAATATGCATTGTGGCAGTCAGCTAGCCCTTTATTTTCATTTACATAGTTTCTATTTTTTGTTTTCAGTCTAACTATTCCTTGTTTCATTTTCCTCCTTTCACTTATATATCTAAAAAAATGTATCACACTTTTTTATTGACTGGGCAATTTTTCCTCTGGCTGTGCTTTGGCACATCTAATTATGCATTTGGCCTCCTTCAGCCTAGTCTTGTACCGATACCTATCTTCTTCCTTCTGCGTTTGCTTATATTTCTTAAATGCTTCTTTTTTCTCCTTTATTATATTTGCCAATTCCTCTGAGTACCACGGTGGTTTTCTTTTTCTTTTACCCTTGCTGACATGTCTAATTCAATGCTCTGTTGCGTTTAGTAAAACACATTTCAGATAATCCCATTTCTCCTGGACTCCATCTAAAGATCTCCAAGTTGTTAAAGACTGACATAAAAATGTTTCCATTTTAGAAAAATCAGCCTTTCTAAAGTCAGGAACCTTTTTTTGTGTGGTGCAACTCAGCTCTGTCTTTATATTAAACCACACAGATTGATGATCACTGGAGCCCAAACACTTTCCTACAGTTACATCTGATACCAAGTGTCTATTAGTAAATAATAAATCTAGTGTGGCTTCCTTCCTAGTTGGCTCTTCTACTAATTGAGTAAGAGCTAATCCTTGTAAAGAATTTAGGATATCTCTACACCTGGCTGAAACTGCTGCTTTGTTTTTCCAGTCCACATCAGGCAGATTAAAGTCCCCCATAATTATAACCTCACCTTTCACAGTCATCTTAGTTACTTGTTACAGTTGATCGAACTCCTCTGTTTGTCCTGGGGGTCTATAGATCACACCTATACGAGTAACCATATTATTCCCATATTCTAAAGTTATCCAAACAGTCTCTGTGTTCTCCTCCATACCCTGTATAAGATTAACCTTTAAGCTATGTTTTACATAAATGGCAACCTCTCCTCCTTTTCTGCCTTTCCTGTATTTTCTAAATAGAGAGTACCCTGGTATTTCTACATCCCAGTCATTTTTTTCATTGTACCAGGTCTTGGTAATTCCCACTAAGTCCACATCTTCACTAGTTCTTATTGCAATGAGTTCAGGGATCTTATTCCCTAAACTGCGGGCATTTGTACACATGGCTCGAAGTCTACTGGTTTTTGACCTATGTACCACTGACATACATTGATCAAATGAATCTGCGCAATGCTGTGGGGGGCAATTGGTTTTATCCTGTATCATTCCATTGCCCCCCTCTACTAGATTAAATACCTGTTAACAAAACTTCTGAATTGCTTGTTGAGAACCTCTGTTCCCTTTTGAGAAAGATGGGAACCATCCTTTTTGTACAATTCCTTGTTACACCAAATAGGGTTGGTGTGAGAAACAAAGCCAAATCCATGTTTTTGGCCCCACTACCCTAGCCATGAATTGAAATCTCTAATTCACTGCATCCTACCATCATCTTCCTTATACACGGGCAGAACCTCTGAAACAGATACAGTGGAAGCAACTTGCTGCAGATCTTTACATAGATTCTTAACAACATCTTTTACCACACTCACTTCATTACAAGCCAAATCATTGTCCCTAAATGGACTATGACATCCAACTCTCCATTTTGTCTTGCTATCGATATCATGCTTTCCGCCTCCTCGCCGACTACTTTGATTCTTTCCTTTCTTTCTGAATATCAGGCTTTCTCTGCCCTTTTTTATTACAAACTTAATATGGGTAAGTCGAAAGAAATGCCGCTTGGCCTGTCTAGTTCTGAGTTTTGTTTCCTGGAAGCACATTTTCCTTTCAAATGGTCCAAATCTAGGCTCTCCTATCTGGGTATACACCTAACCCCTTGCTTTTCTACTCTTTATCTGGAAAACTTTATTCCACTTCTTACCACCAATAAGTGGAAACACTTATATATCTCTTGGCTTGGTAGGATGCAAGCTATTAAAATGACGGTTTTGCCCAGTGTCCTGTACATGTTCCAAACACTGTTTATTAAATTGCCTTTATTGTTTTTCCGCTCCCTGAACAAACTTTTTACTGACTTTAAATGGAACTCGAAGAAACCCAGACTCACACTCTCAATCTTGACCCGCTCCAGAGGATGTGGTGGCTTTGGCTTCCCACAATTAGTTCACTATCATCAGGCTGCGTTACTCTCCTCTGTACCAGATTGGATACATAATACCTGTCACAAAGCCTGGGTGCCTATAGAACTTCAATGCACAGTAGGCAAAAACCCAATCTCTGACTTCATCCTACCTGCGTCCGAAAGATAGGGTTCTTTTACTTCTCATCCTCTTATCTCTCCTGTCTTATCTCTAAACGGTACTAAGACACATTCCGGTTCTTTGCTTCCCCTGTCCTCACCTATGACACGTATTTTCTATGACCTGTCATCCCACATACGTTAGAAGCCGCACAATTTCCCCTTTGGTCTGCGATTCCCCACGCTAGCCTGATGGATTTCATTTCCGATAGACAGGCTCTACCATCTGACATCTTATCCTCTAGATTCCACCTACCCCAACTGAAACATTTTCTTCAATCCCCAAGATTCGTCACCCCCTCTTCTCGTACGCCTAAAGATTTCAACGTGTTTGAGAAGCTTAATCATAAAGATTGCCCTTGTAAAGAATGATTCCTTGGGAAGATCTACTGTTTCCTTGCAGCTCTAAACCCCGCTATGCCTTCAAATGTGAGCAGGAGCTTAGAATCCCTCTAGATATACAGGACTGGCAGACCATCTGGTCTACTATGAATAAGGCATGTCTCTCCTCCCAGGTGCTTGAGATGAACTATAAAATGTAGTTTCGGTGGCATCTTACTCCTGCCATACTCCATGCCATCTCTTAGTTTAGTGCTATGTGCTGGCATTGTCATTTAGTCAGGGGTACGTGTTTCCATTTATTGTGGGACTGTCCGATTAGTTGACCATATTGGAATTCTTGTATCATTACTATAAGTAATGTTCTGGGGACCACTCTCAGACAGGACCCCCTACAAATCCTTTTTTTAAGGATCTCCCTCACCTGCCCCCACCTACGAAAATCTTGCTCTTTGCTATGCTTAATGCTGCGAAGGCGTTAATACCCCTCCACTGGAAGCAAGACTCTGCCCCTTCACATTCAGAATGGAAAGCTAGAGTATAAGACCAGGTTCTCCTAATGAGGTTGAAGTTATTACAGAAAAATATTGACCTGGAGTCAGTTTGGCCTCTCCTTCAACCATGGTTCTATCCATAACTGCTCCTACCCCTTATTTGGGGTTACTTGTTTGTCGCCCGGCCCTTCCGATCATCCCCCATTCTAGCAGTCGTAAACTATCTTTCTTTCTCTTTGTTTATTTTCTAGTCTTCCTTTGCTTCTCGTCCTCTCTGTCTGTCTTATCCTGTTCTTTCTCTTCCATCCTTCTCCTCTATTCCTCTTACTCTTCCTTTTATTTCTCCCCCTTCTACCCCCTGCCGCCTTCTAATTTAGAGTTACTCTTCTGGCATTCACTCTCTTTCCCTTGGATGAAATTATTTATCTGTGCAACTGATAAGCTGGAATACATTTTCTGATCTATTCATGCTCAATTTTTACAGCTGGGTTTGTTTACCTTTTCCCATGGGCCCCATCTGTGACCCCATCTCCTCCTTAGCTGTGCTATGTATTTCTCTCGCGTTTGTCTTCTAGGTGTATTGGTATTTCGTCCTACGGATGTATTTGCTGATGCCTTGTATTCTTTGTATTTCTTCTATGACTCAATAATGACGTAATTATTCAAAAAGAAAAAAAATAACCAAAATGGTGGCACTATTTAGAGAAAAGCACAGGTCTTATACCACACAATTGCTATCTGGAAAGGGACCTCAGCTACAAATTGTCCCCAAAAGACACAAACAATATATTTCCTATATAATAATTCGCTAAGGATGTTTGTCAGAAGCAGTCATGCGCAGTAAAGATGGTAGCATGCAATGCAGTCAGACAGTAGCGACTGCCTGTGCTGCAACTGATACGGAGTTGGGACTGCGGTGTGGGCAGTCTCTACTGCACATGACTGCAGCGGTGGCACTGTGGTCCGTGTAAATGGGCTTTTCAACTAATGTGCATATATATATATATATATATATATATATATATATATATATATAATATATATATCTGGAGCTACAAAGGGTGATTATAGAAATAACACTGACTGAATATATAGTGGGAAAACAATTGAATCTGCTTGGATAATTATAGAGGGTACAGGATAGATAGGGTAGTTTAGGGGTGACAATGTTGCTCTCTCTTGCTTCAAAGTGTAGATGTTTGATGGAGATGGAGCTAGTGATATCTGTCATTATTTAATTAGTATTTGATAGATAATGTTTCCTTTCCAGCTGTTCTGACCTTTGGGAGGTTGTTGGAACCTTAGAGAGGGTTACTGTTTATTTGATATTTTGTTTGGATGCTGAATATACACATATCACAGCAGTTTACTGTGGATGGTTGTATTCATATTGGGATTATAGATTGGGCACACGTCTGTATCACCAAAAATTATTTTTGGAATAGGTACAACCGTTAAAGTAGGATCCATCATTTTATTCTTCTTTTTGATCTGTAAAGATTTTTTATTGATACATTTTGGATTCCTTGTTCATAGAAGCATGAAAGAAGGCACAAAAAATAAAATTTCTAAGTTTGAGAAACCTATTTTGTCTTATTATGGTTCATCTTGTATATTTGGTTAATTGGTGTTTCACTATAATCACCCTCAGTAGTGCTGGATAGTATATATATTGTTTTAATTATTTCTAAAGTATACACTTTTTTATTGGAGTCAGGAGTGTGTAAACCTGTTCTGGTTTCAACCTGCTTATGTCTGCAATGATTTTTAGACAGCTCTTTGGCATGCACAGTGGTGATGCTTTCAGGGCACAGATGTTTATGGGATGGATCAACTTAATTGAGAAATGTGCTGCAAAATCATTGTTGGAAAATGAATCAAATATTTTTTGCCAACTTCACTCTGGGGTAATGAGATGTAATCACAAGGAGAGTTTTGAAATTAAGGAAAAACATTCAGTGTTTTTCTACAAAATACATTAATAAGACAATCACTGTTTTTAAAGGGAAAGCAATGTTTCACAATAAAAGCAGCTCCAATTAATCTTCATAGTATTTGGGCTATGGAGAGTGTTATTTCAATACTGTCAGAGTTGTAGTTCAAGAGTAATTGAATGATTAAGTATCCCCTTCCTGCCCATTTTACCTAGTGTAAGCTACCCCCACCCCCTCAGATATGCAATATGCCCAATTTTTCGGGTTTTTCCTTATGCTCAATGAAGATTGTCCCTCTCTGTTATCCATTCAGACAGTCTTGCTGCTCTGAGGTGAACAGTGTTACATCGGTAAAAAGGGGAGGAGGGGGATAGTTTATCATTCAATTACTCTTAAACTACAACTCTGACAGTATTGAAATATGAGCTGCTTTTATTGTGAAACATTGCTAACCCTTTAACAGGTTATTAATGGCATATTTAAATAAAAAGTATTATTGTGGATATTGAAAAAGTAAATGCATCGATGCCAGTCCTATCTCTCAAACCTTTATGGTTTGAGAGATATAAGGTGATACATTTCCCCCCTCCCTCCCCTTTCATTGACATCAGCCTCTAGCTGACAGAAGATCCTGGTCCTGGACTGGCAGGTGGCTCTTCAGCAGAGCCGAAATAGCTATATGTAAAAAGAAATACTTCATTGGAACGGTCTACAAAGTGTGCTTGCAAACCAGGCACACTTTGTAGACAGTTCCAATGAAACATTTCTTTTTAGATTGCGACATTTCGGCTCTGCTGAAGAACTGCCTAGAGTTGGCCGACATGAGTCACCTGCTGTCAGCTTTACAGCAGACATCAGTGAGGGGGAATTTTAAAATGTTATATCTCTCAAACCATAGAAAATGTATATATTTTCTTCTTTTTCATCACTTCCAATAAATTTCCCTTGAGAACTTACATTTTTTTCACCTATGTTTTCTGTGCTGCAAGATTTCTGGCTAGGGATGGGCAATAATTCAGAAAAAATGTCCCACAGGAATTTTCACAGGAAAAAAACAATTTTCCACTTTTTTTGTGAAAATCCCAGTCCATAAAAAATTAATAACATTTTCGCCTTTTTGCCATTGCCATTACATTTTCCACAAGTTCTTTGTTGTTTTTTGACTATGTTTTCTATTATTACAAGATTTCCTGCTGCAATACTACTTCTTCTGAGGGCTGAAGTAGAGAAATAAATAGCTGAAAGTAAAGGTTGTGAGTCCTGCAGCAGCATATACCTTGAAAAAATTGTTAGCAGGCTGAGTGCCTTTGTCCTTTCCCCATAATACTAACTTCCTGCTTATTCATTCATAATTTTTGTGCAGATTTGGACTTATTTCTTAATAAGTGTGGGATGGCTGTACATAGTGGAAGAACTATATAACTTTATTGCTTTAACAACATCGTTTGAGGAGGTGGTGGGGCTGGTGGCGATATGTGTTGGTACGCTATGACTCTTGTCATCTCCAGAAGCAAATTCTGAGTCATATCCTCTGCAGCAGGAGCAGAAAATCTTGGCACACTCTCTGACACACCAACCGTCCTTCTATTATGAACCTCAGAGCCCTGGGAAAGTTTTAGGAATATTTCTGCTGCTGCTAGTTGTGATACTTCTGAGCTTTTGATAGTGTGTATCCCAGTCAGACCTGTGGTTGTGTTTCAGGTGGGATCTCATTGATGAGGTACCTATGTGTGAGTTGTGGATGTTGATACATGGGTCTAAATTCACTAACGGTTGATGCTGTGGTGATATGATCTTGTCGATATGTTCAAAATACTTTGAGATTTTGATGTACACACACATCAACATATTCACTAAAGTTGTTGGATGCAAGGGGAGAGGTGGAGAAGGTCTCTATTAGCATACAGGATTGTCAAAGTGCTGTCAATGTGGAAGGGATGTCATCCCTTCACACATCACCATCACTAAGACAATTCTGAAGCTGAACAGCATTCTCTCTGCTTCCCTACTTGGCTAGTAGGGGAGTGGAGAGAACAGTTACAGCACCATGGACAGCATTGAGTGCCACAGGGATGTGCACCCCTGTGGCACTCAAAGGGTTAAAAAAAAGAAAAAATAGTACACCAAGCACTACACAATTATTACCTTAGCTATGTATCATATATTATACATGTTGTGAACTCCCAGGGGAACAGGACTGAGGTCACACTGGGGATTTGTGGATACCACTTGCCCCCCAGCCTTGTTCCCGTGCCCAGTGGTAGCCATATAACCCCATGTACACTGCTTGTCCCCCAGACTTGTTCTCTTGACCACTGCTAACCACAGATCCCCTTCCCCACTGCTAGCCACAAATCGTCATGGGCACTGCCTGTGTAAGGGAAGAAGGCTGGGGGTGACAGGCAGTGTATATGGGGCTAACACACAATGGTGGTGTTTACCATACTGCACAACATGTTAGAAATCCGACACAGAGTGCTCCCATCCGACAAACTAACTTTCTCCTTTGAAATCCGACATATAGTGCCCCTTGTATATGTGTTGAATATTTAACCGTTTGAGTATCAGAGAGGTATGCATTTGCGTACCCCTCTGGTACTCAAAGGCTTAATAGGCAAGGTATTCAGCTGCATACCTTGCCATTATATGTGTAAAATATGTTATATGAGCTTTATTAAAAAAAATATATTTAATATATGGCTTATTTCAAAGTAGAAAGTTAGTATGTCAGATGGGAGCACTCTATGTCAAAGGTGTCTGGAGGTGTGCGTGAAAAGGGAGCAGAGGAGGTTGATCCCAAATACACCAATATTCTATTTGACTCATGTGAAAGACACAGACAGCTGTGGTCCAAGTCCCTTACTGATCTTGATGTTCTCTCTGTGCTGGGGAGTCTGGTGAAAAAATTGTTGAACTTTACTTATTTATTTTTTGACAGTGATAGGATAAGGTGAACAACAGTTTAAAAACAAAAATTAAATAAATAAAAAGGTGAGAGCTGACTGGGACCCTGATGTGAGCTGTGACTGAGGCAGACTTGATTAATAGAAGACGAGATTGAGTATATTGTTGAGGGCCAAAGCAAGACATCACACTCCATCAGTTCTACTGCCACCAGTGTTGTGCCTGCTGTCAGATGTGCTGCCCCTGCTGCCTCCAGTGCTGTGCCTGCTGTCAGATGTGCTCCCCCTGCTGCATCCAGTGCTGTGCCTGCTGTCAGATGTGCTGCCTCTGCTGCCTCCAGTGGTGTGCCTGCTGTCAGATGTGCTCCCCCTGCTGCATCCAGTGCTGTGCCTGCTGTCAGATGTGCTGCCTCTGCTGCCTCCAGTGGTGTGCCTGCTGTCAGATGTGCTGCCTCTGCTGCCTCCAGTGGTGTGCCTGCTGTCAGATGTGCTCCCCCTGCTGCCTGCAGTGCTGTGCCTGCTGTCAGATGTGCTGCCCCTGCTGCCTCCAGTACTGTGCCTGCTGTCAGATGTGCTGCCCCTGCTGCCTCCAGTTCTGTGCTTGCTGCAAGTGCTGCTCCTGCTGCATAGTCCTTAAGGAAAAATTAATTTGTAGGGCTCAGGCTTGTTAGAAACAAGTCCCCTAAAATGGATTAATTTTTTTTTTGTAGGCCTACGTTGTTGTTTTTCATTTGCTATGTGTTGTGTGTAAATTCAGTGTTCCCATTGATTTCAATTAAATGAGCTAGGCGAAAAAAGCTGAAAAACAGAACTTTTTGCAGGAATTTTTCACCAAGAGAGGAGTGCTATTATTTTCCGATTTTGGTTTGAGGCAACATTTTTCACCAATCCCTAGCAGGAACCTTTTATCCTAATGTATACTCACCAGTGTTCCCATTACGATTGTCTATGTAGTTGAGCTTAATCACTGCACTTATTGGACTGCTTTATACTAACTTTAAACTGTAAAGTGCCAAGTACACAGGCTGGCACCACATAAATAAAAATATACATACATACTTACCAATATGTATAATATTAGATCATATAATGTAAAAATGAGGCAAAGAAAGTTTTAATTTTAGATTTTAGTTTTATGCTATTACAAGACCTTAGAGTGCGATTTTTTTCTATGGAGATTTTGGTAGGTTACACAGAATTAAGAGATAAGTGAAAGGGGAGCCAGGGCCAGTTCAAGATATGTTAGTTTAACCCTTTGAGTGCCAGAGTAGTGTCCAGCACATTGCTTTGCAATGAGTTGGATACCACTCTGGAACTCAAAGGGTTAAAGGGATGTACAGAAGGATTTGCTGCCTGAGGAGAGTGGAGAACTGCTTGTCGAAGCAGCAGATATGAAAACTCTAGGTGTCTGTTTGTTGAAGTCTTGGAAGACAGAGGAGATGCTACACTTGATGGATATCGCCAAGCAGGAAGGAGGTCTCGAAAACACTGTGTTGGATACCCCTCTGGCACTCAAAGGGTTAAGCTAATTTAGGGAGGATCCTGCACTGGCCCTGGTTCCCCTGTCACCATGTTGCTGTGCCACTGCTCAATCAAAAGCTGGCATTTGTGGTGTGCATCACAGATATTAAACATTTGAATGTCAGAGGGGTATTGCTTTGCAATGCATTGCACACTCCTCTGGTACTCAAAGGGTTAAAGTGGCCAGTCAACACATTTTACGGCTCCTGGGATCTCTGTGCCTGGGATAGATTTTCTCTGGTGAGAAATTTTACTCCATCAGCAATAAAGATGATGCAGATTATTGAGCCATATGTTTCCTGGGGGGTCCCCAATCTAGAGTCAGTGAGAGATTTGGCCTTGAAACCTGTCCAGTTATTGGTGAAGGGGGGGAGAGCAGCCCTGACAGACAACAACTTCATAATGGAGCAGTTGGACTCGTATGGAATTATTGGTTTGGAGGATTTGATCCCTGAGCTGTATACAGCCGGACAGTATTTTTTGGAGGTGAATAAAGTCCTGTGCCTCTTCCAACTTTCTGTGTCCCGATATGCAAGCATCAATAGGAAGGGATACCTCAATGAGGTTGGAGACCCTGGAGACAGAGGGGCAGGTAATAACCAGCTCATCCACCAGCTTAATTAGAGATGCCCCTTCAGTTGGACAGTCTGGTGACCTGTGCCCCTTTAGTGTCTCTACTTGGTGCCTGGCACACACTGCCCCCATGGGAACCTCCTGGTGGACTCTGTCACTGCCAAAGGTGTTATATCAAATGAACAAACTCCTGGTACACTTTCTGATACATCAACATCATTACTTTTCTTATGTGCCCCAGAGCCCTGGGAACTTTTATGAGTGTTTCTTCTGCTGCTAGTTGTGACACCTCTGACCTATTGATGGTGTGTCTCCCTGTCAAACCTGTGGCTGTGCTTCAGGTGAGATCTCATTGAGGAGGTGCCTAGGTGTGAGACTGCTTTCCTCCTGCTCATGTGCTTTCTAAATGTTTTGGACTTCAGTTAGCCCTATATTTAACAGTTTAAAAAAAAAAAAAAAAGTTTGAGCTGTAACAACTTTTGAATGAAAACTCTCCCAGCGGTGGTGATAGTACATTTGTTTGATACATTTAGAAGAGCTAAAGAATTTCTAGAAAAAAACAACTGCACCATAATGGAGACTAGAAATTCCCCATGACTAAGACTGGGGTTTCAACCTCTTGATTGCTAGATTGGACTGTAATGTATTGCATCGCAATGCATTGGCGACTTCTCTAGCATTCTGGGGGTTAAAAGCTACATTTAAACAAATAGAAATGTAGGGAAATTTGATTTGGTTTGCTACAGAATTGCCACTTGTACGCTGTATATGTTTTGTGGATACCCATCGCCACTGGCTCCTGTTCACTCATTCGCCTGATATTAGTTTAGGATGTATTAGTCCATATGTGCAGTGGCAAATATGGGGCAATTATGTGGCAACTCAAAGGCATCAGAAAGAACAAATGCAAATCCTCTTTGACTGAACGAGGCTTTTTGAGTACGAGAGAGGAAAAGCAATCTGGCACTCAAAGGGTTAACACCTTGAAGGACAGAGCTCCATTGCATTGCAGCATGTATTTCTCTGCTTCCATCCCTATCTCTTTTCTGTCTGTCTTGTAGATATTAGGTAATCCAGTCAGTTACACTGAAGCGAGGACACTGTGGGCCTTATTCTGGAAGCTAAAAAGGTGTGATTATGGAGATAACAACTGTGCCATAGGGGACAAATTAAAATCCCAATTGATTACTATGGGGTTTTCAAACCTTTGCACGTAGCAATGCACAGAGACATCTCTGAAGAATTAAAGTAGGAGAACACACTCACGGAGATGTGCATAAATCAGCTTCAGCTGCTTTTATTAGATGCAAAGAAACATACAACGTTTCAGGGGCAAACATCGCCCTTCATCAGGTATCATTGGCATTTGCCCACTGAAACATTGTATGTTTCTTTTCATCTAATAAAAGCAGGGGAAGCTGATTTATGCACATGTCCATGAATGCGTTCTCCTACTTTACCTCTACATGTATATAGGGCCTGCAGGAGGCGTATTGGAGTTTCGGCACCAGTGCTATATGTTCTATATCCCAGAGTGTGCATCTACCTTTCTTCATCGACCTGGAGACATCTCTAGCATCCAAGGTGTTATAATGCCATCTAACTGAATATTTCAGGGATTTTATTAGTTTAGCGCCATATTTGCTTCAGTTCCTCTTAGTGCCTCACATCTCTGGAGTTTGGTGGATAGAGCTGGTACTTTCATAACCTATCATTCAGAAACTCCATACTAGTAGCTTTTAAAGTGGAACTGCCACTTTGTAACAAACATGTGACTCTGTAATAAACTGACAATGTAAATATGGGGGATTTCAAAAACTGTTTCAAAGTCATATATTTGTTACAAAGTGATATGTCCACTTCAAACCCAATAGTTAGAGCTGTAAATAGTCACAGGCATATCCTGTCAATTCTTCCATTTTGCCATCTCACTAACATCTTTAACCACTTAACCTTAGTATCCTCTATGGCAGGGCTGTCCAAATCATTCCCCAAGGTCCAACAGCAGGCCAGGATTTAGCCCCCTGAGTGCCGGAAAGGTGTCCAATGCATTGCGCTGCAGTGCACTAGATACCTCTCTGGCACTCAAAGGGCTAAGGATTTCCTTGACTAAGCACAGATGAGCCAATCAGAACGAATGAGCCACTGATGAACTCACCTTTGCTTCAACAAGGAAATCGTTACATCCTGGGCCTGTTGGTGGCCCTTGAGGACTGAACTTGGACAGCCCTGCCCTATGGGATAGTTGGTTGTCCCAGAACTGTGCCAGTTCTCCTCTCTGTATTCTGGTGGATAGAAATGTTTCTTTCATGTTTCATAAAGCCATCTTCAAATTTAGACCCCATGTGGTATTGGAAACAAAACAACATTGGAATTGCTTTCATTTATAAACCTTTAAATAAGCCATAGGCAAAAGAAAAAGGTGCAGCTAATCAAAATTTACTGAAAATCTACTTGCATTGATTTTTACATTTATAACACTCATGTTATTCTGCTGGAGTGCCTGTAGTTTTTAATACAAAATCAGTTTGCATGCTTTGATTGGTAGCCTTTGGCCAGTCTATAAGTCAGACTTCACAAGAGTCTGACTTGTACTGAGGAGGGGGGGATTATGACTGGTTGAAATAAAGGTGATTCAACTACCATTACACAGAGGCTATTGTTCTGATGGAAGGGGTGCAATTGTGGAGGAAACCAACTACTCATAGGGAACAAGTAAACATTCCCATTGATTTAAATGGGACTTTTAACATCTTAAAAGCATTCTAGAAGCCCATTTAAACCAATGGGAATTTGGAGGAAATGTATGTGTTTCCTGTTGTGCAGTTAGTTTACCATGGGATTCTCCATGATTTTTAGTACATCAGCCTCACTGACTTCTTTCTAGAGTATGTCACGGTTCCCAGGAATAAACCAGGAGTCAGTATGGTCAAGTAAAACAATCTTTATTCAGAATAATATCAGTGATGTACGTAAACAGATAATACACAGAGGGTGATCAAAGAGGCAAGCACTGTATCAGAAATAGCAGTCCGCCAATAGATCCACCACACTGTCTGAGACTAGGCCTCAGCCCCAGAAAGGATAGTTAGACAAGCTGGGTCATACACGGAGCGGGTAGTCAGCCAGAGCCACAGGTTTGCACCAGATAGGATATCCACTGAAGCATTGATATGCTGGAATCACAGTGGACAGAGCCCCAAGTCAACACCAGAGTGGGTAGTCAGACAAGCAATGTCATACATGGAGCGGGTAGTCAGTCAGAGCCACAGGTTTGCACCAGAAAGGATGTCTGAGCCAAATCGGAATGCACAAGGAGAATGGTCAGACAGAGCCACAGGTCAACACCAGAATGGATGGACAGACAGGCCGGGTCATACACAGTTCAGGTAGTCAGCCAGAGCCACAGGTCCGCACCAGATTGGGTGTCCACTACACAATGGGAGCAGGCAAAAGAGTAGTCAGACAGAGCCACAGGTCAGCACCAGAATTGATAGTCAAACTAGCCAGGTCATACACAGAGCCCAAGGGAAACAGAACAGTATTGTACAACAATGCAAGGGCAACTGAGTCAGGACTCTGTCAGCCCTCTAAACCCCTCCTCAGGAAGTAGGTAGGAGGAACAGCTCAGAGGGAGGAAGTAGGTAGAAGGAGGATACAGGAAGCAAACACATAAAACAGAGGCCTGCTGCATGCTTGAAGCCTTGTGCCTGCAGATGACTCTGAAACCAAAGTAAGCTGTAACAAAGTAGGGATTGTGGCATAGACATGCGCACGGGGTGTGCCGGGTGTGCCTAGGCACACCCTAATCGCAGGGCCGGATCAGGGCTGGCACTAGCATAAGGTGGCTTAGGCAGCCACCTTAGGGCACCGCAGCGGAGGGGCGCCAAAAAGGGGAGAATTATAATTATTCTTTTATCCATTTTTTAATGTTCTCTCCACTGCCCGCAATGATGACAACCGGGACAGCGTCACACTTGGAGATGCCGAATGGAGCATGTTGGTGTTTTCTTCCTCTGTTCTGAGGCCAGTGCAAGTTTAAAACTGGCGCCCAAACTGAGGAAGAAAACCCTAGCATGCACCATGCAGCATCTCTGCCTGTGACGTGGGCCTGGCTGTCATCGGTGCGGGCAGTGTGGAAAAGAAGATAAAGAGGCATAAGGAGGTACTGGAGGTGGGAGAGAAAGAAGTATATAGGGGGAAGAAAGAGAGGTACAAGGGGGGAGAGAGGTACAGAGGAGAGAAAGAGGCACAATGGGGGGGAGAGAAAGAAGTACATGGAGGGAAGAAAGAGAGGTACAAGGAGGGAGAAGAAGTACAGAGGGGGGAAAGAGGCACAAGGTGGGGTGAAAGAAGTAAATGGAGGAGAAAGAGAGGTGCAAGGGGGAGAAGGCACAAGGGGGTGAAAAGTACAAGGGGGGAGAAAGAGGTGCAAGGGGGAGTGATAGAAGATCTTGGTGAGGTGGTAATATACTCTGTAATATTTGTTTAGCTAGTTTTAATGGGGATACAGGTATGTTCAACACCATGTCCACATACCACGTCCAAATTGGAATTGGTGTGATGTCTTATATTCAACATCCATTATTATAAGATACTTCCCTTGTTTATAAATTTGGCTGGCCAATAGGTCGCCAGGTAACTGAACATTATCGGTCTACAGATGTATTTCTACAGACATTCTATCTCACTATACTTAGGTAGTATGTGTACAATCTCTATGGCAGATTAGATTGATATAATTTATGTAAGTGATTTCAGCGATTGTTCCATGATTAGCTTGCTTTATCCTTCTTATGGCGACCAGTTGCGCAGTGATCCTAAATAGTGATTTAAAATTATTGTTTTTCCAATCACATAGTTGACTATGACTTTATTGTCCTATTAATCGGTGTGTTGTTATGTAGCTCACTTAGGTCACTTAATGGATAAACAAGTGCTATGATTCTCATCATATAATATGGTCCTTCAGAATAGTGATAGATATATCGGATCATACACAGGAGAAATGACAGCCTGCTTCGGTGTCATCTCTTTATATAAACAAATTATCTGTCCATCAAAGCCCCTTCAGAAATATTCTAATCAGCATTTAAATAATTTTTGCTTATAGAGATTAGACCGCTTCTTTAGTGATCTTCATTGATCCAGATACTTTGTTTACTTATGATGGCCAATTTTTAGTTGCTGCTTTCTAAGTATCACTGATTGTATTTTCCATCAAAGTTTGTATGTTGCTAATAACATAATTAATTATGTTTATGGGGTTGAGTTTGTTATTTGTCGATATGACCCACGTATTAGATGAATGCCACTATGTTGTTATTTTTATTTTGCACACTTTTGAGCACATTGGCGGCTATTCTATATGTTTTTAACTGTACACCACATGCTTAACATTATTTCTCATCACTCATGGGTTAATTTATTTAATTGCTTTTAATTGGTACACTGATTGTTTGTAGCTCTTTTTCATGTCGGGAGGGGATCTAAGGCTGCGGTGACAGCCGAAACGTCGATTCCAATAAATGTAACTATCTTCTTGCTTTGAAAAGTCATTGTATACTGGTGGTCTTCAGGCTGCTGAATAGCCCTTCCGGTGGTCGGGAGTGAGTAAGCTTGCGGAACTGTAACAGAGGTACTTCAGCTCTCTTCCCCGTTGCTGGGGGGTGAGTGCAGACTGTGTTATTGCTACATTTACTGGCTCTCAACGGTTATTTTGTATCTGGCTGCATCTTGCTACATTAGATACTATTACATACTAGCTATCGCTGTTATAATAGGTCTCTTGATTGGGATATTGATTTTTTCTGTATGCGCATATATCTATTTGATTTTTTGTGGATTTTTTGCTATTTTATATATATATATATTTATTTTATTATATACTGGCTCTTGAGCTCGGATCCAGTATATTGTTTATATATATTGTTTTACATATTGTATGGGGGTCTGGATAGGTGTCTAGCATAATAAACAATATTTTATATTTTGATGTTGTACATTTAGGTGTATTTGATTATTATGGGAGGTATGTTTTAACGCTCTCCTTATTTGGATATTTTTTATAGTATTTGTTTTTGCCCTTAGCACTAGAGGGCTATAGGATTGCAGCGATAAACATACCTTGTACATTATTACTTATCCTTTACGTAGTAGGATCTTAGTGGGCGCCATTTCCCAGTATTGGGACCGATTTATTGGTTGTTTATATATATATATATATATATATATATATATATATATATATATATATATATATATGCTTTTGGGCGCATACCCTAATGCAATTGGCTGCGCACGCCTATGGTTTGTGGAGATGTAGAGACATGGTTTTAGCTTAGAGGACAGAGGAAGAGGGGTATGTGAGACAGTCCAATTAGTGGACCAAGGGCTGGATGTGACCCATGAAGTTCTTTTAGTGCCAATGATCTTCCTAGCCTTCAACATTTAATACAACAATTTAATAGCTCATTTTCCGAATCTTTGGCAGGCCAAATTTTGATCCAGCTTTAATGGAATCCAGCCCATAGAATTAGAATACAACAAAGAGTGTTATAAACTTCAGGATATCCTTAATAACTGTATAGAAATAGGAGACTAGTACCACACCTCTATCCTTTCAGAAAACAGAAGAGGGGTAGGGAGAGACTACGCGCAGGTATTGATCTAAGTTTAGATTTTTATTATATTCATAATTTTAAAAGACATAAATTCACAGTTAGAATTATATAAAATCATATAAAAAAGTAATATTGGAAATAAGCAATATTGTCCAAAGAATAAATAAAATTATAGGATAAAATAAAATAAAATAAATTAAAAACAAGAAATGAATTGGATCGATACCCGTGCGCTGTCTCGCCCTACCCCTCTTCTATCCTTAATAACTGGGATGCAAGTGAGATCTTCAAAAAAATGCACTGGAGACCTCTTTAGGATCCAAAGGGTTAATATGATAAAAATCCAAGGATTTGCAGTTTGAACTAGGGCAGAGTAGAGAAGTCAAGTAGTTAGGCAGCTAAAGAGATGCAATTTACAATGCTAAAAGCAATGTGGAAGGAAATTTAATGGGATGTAATCTTCAAAGATAAAAATGAGGATTAAGAAAGGTCAAATGCATCATTAAAAAAAAAAAAAAAGAATGCAACAGAACCTGCAAACAAGCAATTAAAGTAGCTAAAACTGAAAATGAGAAAAGTATTGCAGAAGAGAAGAAGAAAAATCCTAAACAATTTTATCAGTATATGAATGGCAAAAAAATTAAAGTAGAACTACCACCCGACAAAATCTTTAGCTTAACTAAGTCCCCATCTGACGACTAGCCGCTTAGTAGCGCTAGTCGCCAGAATTATTACCTGATTTAATAGATATATGCTTTATTCCCCAGCTGTCAGTAGCACGGAGAACAGACATCTTGCCAGAATGACGTCCGAGCGCCTGAGCTGACAGCTCAGGCATGCGGATGTCACAATGGCATGATGTCCGCACTCCGTGCTACTGTCAGCCATAGAAGAGAGCAGAAATCTATTAAATAAGGTAATTATTGTGGCGACTAGCACTATTAAGCAGCTAGTCACCAGATGGGGACTTGGTTAAGCTAAAGATTTTGTCGGGTGGTAGTTCCGCTTTAAGTTTAATATAAGCTGCCTTAAAACTGAGAAAGGTGAAATTATTAGTGAGGATGCAGTAATGGCTGACACCATTAATTTATTATTTAATTATGTATATACAAAGGAAGCAACAATGGCAGGAAGCAGGGAGAATCACAAAATTTCCTCCAACCTGTGCATGGTATGGCGTGTCAAAATCCAGAAGACACTGTAAAAAAAAAAGTTATGGTGCATAAAGCCCTTAGATCGGATGGAATACACTTCAGGGAACTCAGTAGCATAGTTCAGTAATACCAAGACCGTTATAATTAATATTTATTGATTAACTATAAGCAGGTATCTTGCCTTGTAATAGGAACAAAGTAAATGTAGCACCGTTGTTTAAAACGGGCAAGATCTAAACCGGGGAATTGCAGAATTTAAAGTTTCACCTCTGTAGTGGGTAAGATATTAGAAGGATTACTAACAGATCATATTCAGGACTATGTGACAGCTAATAATATTATAGGTAGGGGTCAGCATGGTTTTATGAAGGACAGATCCTGTCAAAATAATGCACATGCCTTCTATGAAACTTTAAGTAGTAAACTGGACAAGGGTGTTGCTGTTTATATAGTATATTTGATTTTGCAAAAGACTTTGATACTGTGTTCACAACAGGTTACTACATAAAATAATAGGCTGTGGCTTGGGAAGTGACATCCGTGCATGGACAGAGAACTGGAGAAATGGAGAATGCATAGACTTGTGAATGCCAGCTTTTCACCTTGTAAGTAGAGTGACTTAAAGTTCAGTCCTGGACCCAATTATTTTTTTGTTTGTTTGTTAGTGGTCTTGTAGTGGACATTGAAAGTAATTTCCCAATATTTGCAGATGACACTAAGCTGTGCAAATAAATGAATACATAGCAAGATGTTCTCTTCAGAAAGATTTGGATAATATAAGTGAATGGGTGAAAAATGGAAGCTGAGGTTTGTTATCAATAAATGTAAGGCTGTGCATCTGGGTTGCAGAAACAAACATTACACATATCCATTAGATGAGAAGCTTCTTGGAGAGTCTTTGCTATGGAAAATAGTAGGAGTAATGAAGGCAATTGACTGCAGTGGTATGCAGAGTCACTCAGCTACTGCAAGAGACAATAAGCTTCTGTCTTGCATAAAAAGGGATAGATGTATGGGATGGGAATATAATACTACCTTTATATAAATCCTTGGTAATGCCTTATCTGTAATTTAGAATACAGTCTTGAATACTATTCTTAAATAATACATTACTGAACTGGGAAAAGAGCAAAGATATGCAACAAAATGAAGCAAATGACTGGAGTATCAGAGTTATACAGAGAGACAAGCCAAATTGGGGTTGTATACATTAGGAGACTGGTAGAGTCAAAGTGGCACCTTTATTTGCTAAGTAAGTGGCTGTAGGATGCAAGCTTTTAAGATAGCTTAGTTCTCTTCTTCAGGCATATATTGAATGAAGCTTCATTCTACATTTGTCTGAAGAAGAGACTTAAGCTGTCTTGAAAGCTTGCATCCTAGAACCACTTAGTTAGCCAATAAAAGGATCACTTTTTCTTTACCAGTCTCCTGCTTTTTCTATGGTTAACAGAGTACCAAACTTTACCTGTTTTACATTAGAGTAGAGATGTTTAAGGGTTAATTTGATTACCATATTCAAATATATTCAAGGTCAATGCAAATAACTTTATAAGAAAATATTTACACCTAGAGCTGAGCAAAAAATAAGAAGTCATCCATTAAGATTAGAGGAAATGCACGTTCCACTAAAACAAAGGCAGGGTTTTCTTCCAATAAGGACAGTAAGGTTATGCAATTCTTTGCCTTGAGAAGCTGCATTCACAGATGCAGATCTTTTCAAAAATTTCTGATAATATTATAGCTTAAAACAATATTGAGAATTATTACAATTGGTTTCCATTCAGATAGGATATTGATCTAGGGAGATACAGTATCTGACATCCTTTTGGAAGTCAGGAATCAGGAATTATATTTTTACCAATTTGAAATAGCTTTAATAGCTTGTTATTGGCTTTCTCTGGATCATTAAGTAAAGATCTAGATCAATAAGTAAAGATACAATGTAAAAAAACATAGTAATACAACATAGAAAAGCCTGACTCCAGTATATTAAAAATGGGATAATGTAACATAGTATCACTATACCTCTTTTTTCTGTCACTGACCAGAAAACTCTGAAGAAACAGATATCCAGGGAACAATTTGACTTTACATATAATTGTCAAGTTCAGGGTTTTTCTTTTGCCCTTGCCTTTTCCTGATTTTGCATCTTGCCCTGTACCTTTAAATTCTCCCCATCATGATTGCTTGTTGCATGTTCAGTACCTAGTTCTTCACTGTGTGTTTCCTGTTTACCTTTTGTCAAACTTTTGGGGTTCTTCTAAGTTCTGTTAAGCTTCATGCAATTGTTCCAGTTCATGTCCTTATTCTTGTTCAGGTTTTCTTCTTTCTGAGTCCTTCATTGTTCCAGTTCCTGTTTACAGTCCTGCTCAGCATCTTCAACCTTGCTCTATGGAGTTACTATATTCTTGAGAGTTTTTGTTAAACCAGGCCTGTTCCTGTCAAGTGTTTTATCATTTGTCAGTGGTTCTTTTAATCTCTTAGTTTCTTTGCTTGCTGATTTGCAGAGGTGAGCTTCATATCTGAACATCTCTGCTGTTCAGATCTTGACAATCAGTGTCTGAAGTGGAGTTTTGTTTGCCCTTTACAGTGATCATGTTTCTGGCTTTTCCTGTCTGGTTTTCTTTCAATACCATCTACTACTTACTATTATATTATTTCAAGGAACTCTTCTATCCAGTGTGCCTATTAACACTCTTCAGTCTGATTCCCTGTGCCGTTATTTTGCTAGTCACTTTTTCAGTACAGCCCTAGTGCAATTGCTAGCTGTAGTTTTACTTAGTCCAGTTTTTCTCAACCAGGATGCAGTGGAACTTTGGTGTGCCATGGACATCCACTTAGGGTGCCCCATTTTATCAATAAGGCTTTGACAAAAATGTGAATGTTGACTTACAATTCTATATTTAAAGGGGGTGTCTCACATAGATATAAGTAATGCTCATTAGTTAGAGCATTTAGTGAAAACATTTATAACGTTGTTCATTTTTTTAAAAAAAACCTTTATCTGCACAAAACTTAATGATTAAAAAGTGCCCGGCAGCCTACTTCCGTCTTGCAGTACTGCCTCCGCTCCCGTCCCACTACCCAGCATCCTCCAATGACGGATGCTTTCTTTCTCTAAGCTGGAGCAATCTCATTGGCAGAGATCAATATCTAGCCAATGAGATTGCTCCAGCTTAGAGACAGACATCCTCCGTCATCGGAGGAGGTAGGGGAGGAGAGGCAGTTCGGCAAGCTTTGGCAAGCCGGAAGCAGGCTGCCAGGCACTTTTTAAACATTAATTTTTGTGCAGATAAAGTTTTTTTTTTTTTAAATGAACAACGTTTTAAATGTTTTCCCTAAATGCTCTAACGAGCATTACTTATATCTATGTGAGAGATCCACTTTAAAGATACTATTATGCACAATATGTTCATTTTAGTTGTGAGGTCTAACAATAACTCTATATTTATGTATTTGTAAACTTCATTATACCCTTGACAAATGACATAAAATGATAGGGGTGCCCCGAAAATATCAGATTTCATGTTAGGGGTGCCTTGAGCAAAAAAAGCTTGAGAACCACTGACTTAGTCTGTTTGGATTTATCTCCTTTATGGCACTGCTGCTCAGTGATTTTCTACTACATCACCTCCTCTCATGTCTCTGGTCCAGTCATCCTGATCTCTCACTGCCTCAAATGGTAAGGAGGTATTTGACCTTGCGATCCGCACATTTAGTATGGCTTAGCCTTCAGGAAGACTGAACTTGGTACATCACAGCAGTCTAACAACAAAACCTAGCACCACTTCCCAGCTACTGGAGATGTGATGCTGGATGTGATCATAAGTCTTTCCTCCTTAGCTGTGCTATTCAGGTATCTCTGATACATGAATTATGCACTTGCAGAATATGTAAATTCAAAATAAAAGGTTAATATAACTTAAAAATAGGTGCAAGACATCATGAAAAGTCTCCTATTTTCCGGTGCATGTTATAAGGGAAGTGTTCAGGTCTTGCTTGCATTAGTGTCTTAACAGTAGTGGAGTGTGTCACTTGTGAGCGCCAAAGCAATTGTACATACCCATGGGTATAGACGCATGATTTTCTAGATAATATCTAAACACAGGAGATTGGTTGCTCTGGTAGAGTCATGCATTTCCCCTACTGTCTTGACTGTGGTATTAATAAGTTATGGAGAATTTAACACATTTAACGTGAGTCCTTGTTTGAAGTTAAGGATCCCAATATACAAAAAAGGATGTAATGAAATTGTATGAGAATGCTGTCAAATTTTACATCAGTACACTTTGTTCTATTTTGTTCTTGATATATGTGATGTATTACGGGTTTACTAAACAAATGTGTAAGAAGAATGTGAAGTTAATGTATAATAGCCAGAGTTGAAGTTACATCCCTTGCTCTCCTAGGCAAGACATGCAAGAAAGTCTTAGCCCCTCCCATGGTCACACCCCACTCCTCTCATGACTCTACCACCAGACCCCATCAAAATTTTCCTTAACCCCTTAAGGACCCATGAAGTGCCAGGACCATCATGGGTAAACTTGTCATAAGGACCCATGACGGTCCTGGCACGTGATGGAATTCAGGGTTCCCCATGTGGCTTCACTCCATTCAGGGCGGCATGAATCGGATCCAATAAAAAAAGAAAAAATGGTCTTTAAGAGCCGGCCTCGAGTCCACCCTGCCCTGTCTTAAGGGGTTAGAAAATCTTAGTCTATACAATACAAACATACAAAATACATTAACCCCTTGACTGCTAGAAAGGCTTACAAAGCTTTGTTCTACCATCCTCTAGCATCTCTAGTATCCAGGGATTTAAACAATATCAAGTAAAAGGAAATGTAAGTGGTAAATAAACAGTCCTTCATCAACCAGGAGCTGCTGTCTGGTGCAGCTGCCTAAGCAGCTGCCTACACAGCCTAATGGGAAATCCTGTCCTGAAGAGATGTTATCTGGTCTTGTGATTAGTAAAACTACATGCCCAGGAGACCTCAACCTCTGAAACACAGGTTTAATTATGTAATGCAGGCAAGCATAGGTAAATGTCATCTCATAAGAGTTATGTAGGATTTTTTCTTGATAAACCTATTATTAGAGAAGTCTGAAATCTGTGTAATGATGTTTTTCCAGTCTTCCAATCTAATTCTTGTCTCAAATCGTTTGCACATACCTACTCTGATCATTGAGAGTGAGCTAGTGTCTCACACTAGGGTGCTAAATCAGAAATGCCTGGGCTATAAGGTATACAGGGAGATAAAATGAAGATCGAAAGGAAGTCCCACCTGCAGCTGGCCTAACCATTCAGGAGCTGATAATAAAGGGCATTGCATCTGCATGTGTACTCATAAATGTAACCAAGGACCTACATATCTATCTAAACATAAAGTTAAAGAGGACCTTCCTAAGTCCTTCTCTTAGTGGGGGCCTCCATCTTGAAAGGATTTGCATTATTCTTCCTACTTATCAATGTATCCTTCCCCTTTGGTGGAAGCTGAAAGTTAAAGAGGTGATTTTCTGGATACAATTAATTAGGCATGCTTTATCTGACCAAGTCAGAGTACAATGTTTTGTTGAGATCAGATTTCCCCAAATACTAAATCAAACATTTCAAAAACTAATAAACTGACTAGAAAACAAAAAGCACAAGTCACAGGCAGTTAAATAAACATGAATGTGAAACAGGGCTTTAACCCTCCCCAACCTTGGCCAGTAGATAAAACACCTCAGATATGGTCTTACATCTGACTGGCTCTATTCAGTGTGGGACCACAGGTTTCTCTAACTGAACCATAATATATATATCTAGACTGCAAGACTCTATATTCCTTCTTATTTACCGTCTAATGAACACACATATGCCATATTGACATCATCTGTATTTCATCTAATGATGTGTGCATTTGCAGTAAATCATCCCAGTGAACCTATAGTTTTTTTCCTCCAATATCGATGTGACTTTGAATTTTTGTATCAATGGTTAGTAAATTCTCCTTCTGTCACTATTGAATGGATGTTTTCATGAAAACACTTTAGTTCCATATAAGCTGCTAATCCTATATCTTTCTATGACAAGAACAATTATGTATCCTTTTCTGAGTAGTGAAGCACTGAATGCTAAAGAGTAACACCTTAACACAAGTTTAGTTTATATTACAGAGAAGTAAAATCTGCCTGTATGATGCACTAGAGAAGCATTGAAACTAAGATTCACTAAGAATAAACAAAAACATGGCATTTGTTCTCGTCACTGGTCAGGAATATCACTGTTTAGCTCTCTAGTGCTTTAGAAAAAATAATTACCCGTTTGTATATGGAGCTGACTCCACCCATAAGTGCAACTCAGCCCAAAAATGTAGGGCAATTCTCATCTACACAAGAATACCAGCAAATCCCAGGCAAATGTTTTGACCATCTTAGCCTCATCATTAAAGTATAGCTGGTATAGCAAGGTATCCAAATGTGGTATATCTCTTGTCCAGATTATTTATCCTTTGTAAAGACACTATAGAGTTAAATAGTGATATTCCTGAGTGGTGATTAGCCAAAGAACAAGCAAGTGCTGCCCTTTTATTTGTTTCTCTGTGTCTCCTTTTAAAAACCTATGGAGTCTCCCTTAAGGAAAGATGTATAGCAGATGAAGGTACCTTGCTTTCAGTGCCTAGAAAAACCATTTACACCTCACTGACGAGACCCAGTAAGGCTTAAACTTTAGTCTGGGGTTTGATGGTATTCTCATGCAGAGGGGCAGTGCCATGCATGTTTGGGCTGGGCTACTCAGAGTGAAGGATCTCGGAACTTTGTGCAAGGTGGAACTGATTCACATGGAGTTTAGGCTGGAAACGTGTTACTGAACGGACTTGAAGAGTGACGTCACCGAAGACACTGGACAGAGTGTGCACGTACAGGATGCCAATGACCTGTGTGGAAGAGGATTCCCCCGCAGTGGAAGAGAGATTCTGTGATTATATGGGCTGTTTATTGAAATACTTTTTGTGAGTAGAAACCCTGAAGGGGGGTATTTTGTTTATTGTGTGAAATAAATTGTTTAAATTGATTAGTGCACTTAGATTGGCCCCTTTGTTTTTTCTCTCCTATTCCCTTTTCTGCAGTCATTTGGACTATTAACAAGGAGGCACAACTTGTTTTTGTATGGAGCAACGGGGACTTGATCTAGTTATATAAGATGGACACTGTATGGACTGACTGAATTTAGAGATAATGTAAATGAGCGAATTGGAGCTCTGTATTAGATTTATGAAGGCCAAACTTATAAATTGCTGTGCTATTAGAATTGTCCCCAGTGAATGGGCTCTGCCTAGATTCATTCATAGCACAGTGAATGATCATTTTGGCCCAACACAGAAACTAATTAGCATAAAGAGGCACTCCCTGCTACTAATAAATAAAGGTTAATTTCTCAAAAAATTATTCATTTAACAAACAATCATGTACTGTAGGGGGAAATTAATCAAGATGTGAATGACTAAGAAGATTTCCTTGTGCATTATACTTATCCATTTACGGTTCAGCAATGACTGGATCATATCTGATAATCACTTATTAATCATTGAGATAGATTGGCAAATTGTATCAACCAAAGTCAAGCTGTTGGATCTCATTGTATACAATGTGAGTAAAAGTAGCCATAAAGCAATGCTATATGAATATATTTGTGCTGCAATGGCACAATTTACACCATGTTTTCATCATATTTCCATTCCTTGCATAGGAATAGCTGGGAAATATGGTTGATCCTTGACGAATATCTGATGATAATGGAAAATTGTAGGTGAAGAGCAGCTTATTTAATATTCTGTGTTTTTCCCCACTGGTAGCTTTAATCACCTTTAAAATGAACTAAAACATATTTGAAGGTGAGAAGGCCACTTTAAACGTGTATTCATTTTGTCTGATTTTCCAGCTTAGACCATGTGTGTAAGTAAGTGACACACCAGACTTTCCAAAGGTATTGTCTTAAAAATAAGAAAATACAACTACACCAGCCAATTATTCCCCCTGAATCCTCACTAACTATCACTATGTACCACTGCTAGAGTTTTATTTTAATAAAAGTCAGAGGTATGTTTATCCTTTTTCGTATAAGGTCCCATTAAAAACCCTTATCCAAAAATGAACACAAAAAGGTGAAAGAATAGGGGGATTAAGAAATTACTACTCATTTAGCTAGGCCTTGTAATTTCAAGAATGCTGGAGGAGGCTCCAAAACACATTGTGAAGTAAGCCCCATTTTAATCAGCTGACATTTTGGAAATTTTTATTTCTCCCCTTAGGTCCAATTGTTTTTTCCCAGAATCCCTCAACTTTTCCATGCAACATAAGGTCTATAGGACTTTAGCTTGATGTTATTCTAGAACAAACCAATTGGACTTTAAGGAGGAAATGAAAACTCTTATTGATTTAAACTTATGTTTTAAACCCTTGAATATTAGGAAATCTCCAAGACATTGCAAAACAATACTTTGGAGAACTTTCTAATATTCAAGGGGTTAAAAGCACCATTTAAAGGGATAGTAATACTTAAAATGTAAAAAAAAATATGTTGTAGGGTTTATCCCCCTGAGTAAAACAAGAGTACTCCCACTGCTGAAAGGTGTTTCATTCAAAAGTTATTAATTTTCAAAGTTGAATTTTTTAGATGCAATATCACAGTGGCCTGAAATTGTACAGTGGCGCTGTTGCTACACCATCCTATGGAGATTTATGGTCCCGGGACCAGAGCTGTCCATAGGATCGTGTAGCAACAGTGCCACTGTACAATTTCAGGCCACTGTGATATTGCACCTTAAAAATTCAACTTTGTAAATTAATAACTTTTGAATGAAACACCTTTCAGCAGTGGGAGTACTCTTGTTTTACTCAGGGGGATAAACCCTACAACATATTTTTTTTTTACATTTTAAGTATTACTATCCCTTTAAATGAATTATAGTTTGTGGAATCTTCATTTCAACACTATAGTGCAGCTGATTTGCTCCAGAACTGCATGATAAGGTCCATAATTTCATGGCATCTCTTGACAGCAAGTATCTCCTTTGAATTTCCCATCCTTAGTTACATATACAAAAGTAGTTACATTCTTACAAAGATCTGGAGGATAGGAAGTACATTGCTGAACCAGTGAAATGCCTTCTGCAAAACTGTAAACCTAAGATTGTAGAAGTCATAAATAAAGACAAAGCCAAGATAGTCAAGAAAAGTGGAGGTGGTGGGCAAAGGCTCATCACAAAAAACAAGCATTTTAGTGTTCTCTTTCATTATCCTATAACATACAGTCCTAGAATGCGTCGATTACTGTGTGCATAACCGCACATGCACAGTAGGGACTTGCAGAGTGGGCTGATCCGGAGCGGAGAGCTCCGGAAGGCTGACAGCCTGTCTGTGGTCCCAGCTCCAGGGCAGCAGCGGAGGCGGCTGGTTGACAAACTGTCACCCAGCTCCGCTGCTTCCCCCGGAGCCGGGAGCACAGACAGGCTGTGAGCCATCTGGAGCTCCCCGCTCCGGATCAGCCAGTGTATACGGGCTTTGTAACTAGTTAGACCATAATATATCTGCTGCTGTTCAATTACCACTTGTTATCTAAAAAAAAAATAATCTTGCTTTCTCTTATCATGTTCATGCATGCTCCCTATATTGTTTGTCCAATTAACTCATTCCCTTGTACCCAGAGTGCTTGCATATTCACAATTTCAACGTCTAATTTGTACGCTCTATGTGTTGGTGGATATATATAAAGCCTCACTCTGATGCATGGCTCATTAAGTAGTTAGTGATGCCTTGTGATCTGCCATTCCATTTCCAGCATGACTTGTAGGCTCAGCCTGTTGACCTCTTCCCTGCCAGATGGCCTATTTGTTTTACTAGCCGATATAACTGAGATTGACTCATTAGCTTCCTATTCAGTCTAAGTATTTAATTGTATTTGACAGCTTATTGAAAATTAGCTTAATGACTGACCATTAATGGACTTATTTAATCATCCATTAAATAGTATTGTTTATCTATAGTCCTCTCTTTCCTGGTTATCTAATTACCATATGCATATTATCTATATTTTATTTCCTCTTATTTGTATAATGTGCAAACTTAGACCACATTGCAGTACAAATGTTCAAATATGTATAAGGGGTTGATTCCATTAGTTGCAAGAAAGTAAACTAAATTGAATTTGTCAGCAACCTGCTGTATGCAGTCTTCCCTTCATATCATTGCTAGTAAGTTAGCAAAGTTATGCACAGTTAGGTCAGATGTGACTTATTTTGTGACCTTGCAACAAAATATCTACAGATTGTAAGCCTTTTTCAATGAGGTATACTGTGATTGCTATGTATATGTACCAACCATAGTACATCCCATTCTGTGCTGTGAGGCACACATAATAAAAAGTCCCCTTACCACCTTCCGTAACCTCACATCCTCACAGCATACAGTGGTCTCCATGCTTCTGAGGGGATTCCCTTACTGTCACGGTTTTTTGATGAACACTCAGACCCGACTGGTGAGGTTTAAATAACTTTATTAAGATAAAGTACATACAGTAAGTTAGGCCCACAAGCCCACAATAACAGAACATAAATAGCAATAGCAAGCCAGTCCCTTGGGATATAGGGAGAGATGGAGAAAACAGCTGGCTGGGGAGAGTTCTGATCTTGAACCCAAATGACTGGAGGCTCACGAGACTTTATACAACGAAACCCTAGTGGATTAAGGACTAGCGGAGGCAATGGAGCGGGTTCTCAGCCAGGGACTGTCAGCAACGTAACGGGTTCTTAGCCAGATCAGTCAGTAGCAGAGCAGGTTCTCAGCCAGATCAGTCAGCAATGGAGCGGGTTCTCAGCCAGATCAGTCAGCAAAGGAGCGGGTTCTCAGCTTGATCAGTCAGCAACAGAGAGGGTTCTCAGCCAGATCAGTCAGCAACAGAGTGGGTTCTCAGCAAGATCAGTCAGCAACGGAAACAGCAACACAGGATACGCAGGAACGTCAGGCAGGCCAGGTCATACACGATCAGAGCAAAAACAGGAACTAACATCAGGAACAGGTACACCACTAAAGGGTGCCTCAGTATAGACATGACAGAGTATATAAAGGCTGGCCCTGGGTGGAATCAGACCAATAAGAGAGAGGCAGTGAATCAGGAATAATAATAATGTCGCCGCCTGCGGCCATGAGCAGGGGCACCGTGATACTTACATTCTGAGATACCCCTTACATACTGTCTGAGTTGGTGACATCATGGGGACATTCATTTCAGCATCATAGATCTGTACAATGCAATTCATTAAAATATAAATTCCTTATTTAATTATGGATAGCTCTGCGTAAACCTAATGGTTTAACCTGCAGTATTGCAACTTGCAGGACTTTCTGACTCCACCCCTCGTCCTGTCTAAGCCATTCCTGTGCACTTCTAGTTTACCACACTGTTGAGGTTCACTCAGAGGGCCTAGGTTTCTGTGTCTTTAGTTAGCTTCCTGAATATGGCCCCATATTTTTGCCAACCATCCCCTGTAGTTACTCCCTTAAAGCCACAATAGCTGGGGAAAACCAACTCAACCACAAGAGCAAATACAAAGTAATTGTGCTAGACCTCTCTATCATTCAGGTGCTTAAAATTGCCACATAATTCAATGAGAATTTTCATTCATCTTCAGTGGTGCAGATGATTTGCTGTAGACTTGATCCTCTTTAGCATAATGAATTGTGTGCTTTGCTTCCATTTCACCCTCATGCTTATCTAAAAAGAACTGCTATTTACCACATTTGAACAATACCATGCTGGCTTTGCTTTAAGGGCAGTATGATTGTTAACTTTTCCATCACTATTATGGATTGGGATACTTATAGTAGGGGAACTATGACCCATGAATTATTGAAAGTGCCTTTCATACAGCAGCCAGGTTTGCATATTTATATATTGTTTCAGTACTGTTTCCTGTTGTCAAGATCTTTGTTTTTGTTTTGCCATTGTCCTGGTATGGGTGGGCAAAAGCTCTCTCCATGTTCCCGTGAGAAAACTACATTGTTGTGCGCTTTTTCACATGAAAATCTGCTTTAAAACCAGCAATTAAAATCTTTGCATTTTTCGCCCATTGGCCAAAATTGTTCGCCATTTTGTCAATGGCTAGAAAGTTTCTGCCCATTGATTTACATGTTTTTCACCTTTTCGATATAAAAACATGGCATATTTGTGGAAGTGAAACACAATAGAACCAGCTACAGAGCGAGGTAGACGTGCTGTGCTGTTCTGCTGTGATCTTTTGGAAAAATTGAGGCAGGAGAGGCTCATAGTGACTGCTATCACTATGAGCTGGTTTAAAACTAATAAAAGGAGGAATGAGAAGGACCCTTATGTGTCCACTGACTTTGAGGAGGAGGAGGAGAATGTGAGCACAACTGAACCAATGCTGTCCAGTCCCCCTAAATCACCCCTAGGGATCTTGGGGAATTTAATTGGAAGGGAGGGAGAAAAGGGAATGAGAAGGGAGTGAGAAAAAGGGTAGTACTAGTGAGAGACGGTATCACGGTGCCCGTGATTGCCTCCAGTGAGTAATTGCTGTAACAGTGACATTGTTACTTCCTGGCTGTTGGTCTAAGAGAGTCGCTATTCTTATAGGTCACTGTGCTTGTGATGTCATCTCTCCACCCACCTGTCAGGCCTTTTAAATCTCAGCATATCCTATTACCTTTGCCCTTTCGTGGTGTACCTGAGCCTAGTGCTGTGTTGGTCCATTGCTGTTCCTGTGTATTACTCCTGCTCCGTCTGACTACCCGTTCTGGCTCTGACTCCTGGCTAGGTCTGACTACCCATTCCGGTTCTGACTTCTGGCTACGTCTGACTACCCGATCCGGCTCTAACCACTGGCGACGTCTGACTACCCGATCCGGCTCTGACACCCCTTACATACTGTCTGAGTTGGTGACATCATGGGGACATTCATTTCAGCATCATAGATCTGTACAATGCAATTCATTAAAATATAAATTCCTTATTTAATTATGGATAGCTCTGCGTAAACCTAATGGTTTAACCTGCAGTATTGCAACTTGCAGGACTTTCTGACTCCACCCCTCGTCCTGTCTAAGCCATTCCTGTGCACTTCTAGTTTACCACACTGTTGAGGTTCACTCAGAGGGCCTAGGTTTCTGTGTCTTTAGTTAGCTTCCTGAATATGGCCCCATATTTTTGCCAACCATCCCCTGTAGTTACTCCCTTAAAGCCACAATAGCTGGGGAAAACCAACTCAACCACAAGAGCAAATACAAAGTAATTGTGCTAGACCTCTCTATCATTCAGGTGCTTAAAATTGCCACATAATTCAATGAGAATTTTCATTCATCTTCAGTGGTGCAGATGATTTGCTGTAGACTTGATCCTCTTTAGCATAATGAATTGTGTGCTTTGCTTCCATTTCACCCTCATGCTTATCTAAAAAGAACTGCTATTTACCACATTTGAACAATACCATGCTGGCTTTGCTTTAAGGGCAGTATGATTGTTAACTTTTCCATCACTATTATGGATTGGGATACTTATAGTAGGGGAACTATGACCCATGAATTATTGAAAGTGCCTTTCATACAGCAGCCAGGTTTGCATATTTATATATTGTTTCAGTACTGTTTCCTGTTGTCAAGATCTTTGTTTTTGTTTTGCCATTGTCCTGGTACGGGTGGGCAAAAGCTCTCTTCATGTTCCCGTGAGAAAACTACATTGTTGTGCGCTTTTTCACATGAAAATCTGCTTTAAAACCAGCAATTAAAATCTTTGCATTTTTCGCCCATTGGCCAAAATTGTTCGCCATTTTGTCAATGGCTAGAAAGTTTCTGCCCATTGATTTACATGTTTTTCACCTTTTCGATATAAAAACATGGCATATTTGTGGAAGTGAAACACAATAGAACCAGCTACAGAGCGAGGTAGACGTGCTGTGCTGTTCTGCTGTGATCTTTTGGAAAAATTGAGGCAGGAGAGGCTCATAGTGACTGCTATCACTATGAGCTGGTTTAAAACTAATACAAGGAGGAATGAGAAGGACCCTTATGTGTCCACTGACTTTGAGGAGGAGGAGGAGAATGTGAGCACAACTGAACCAATGCTGTCCAGTCCCCCTAAATCACCCCTAGGGATCTTGGGGAATTTAATTGGAAGGGAGGGAGAAAAGGGAATGGGAAGGGAGTGAGAAAAAGGGTAGTACTAGTGAGAGACGGTATCACGGTGCCCGTGATTGCCTCCAGTGAGTAATTGCTGTAACAGTGACATTGTTACTTCCTGGCTGTTGGTCTACGAGAGTCGCTATTCTTATAGGTCACTGTGCTTGTGATGTCATCTCTCCACCCACCTGTCAGGCCTTTTAAATCTCAGCATATCATATTACCTTTGCCCTTTCGTGGTGTACCTGAGCCTAGTGCTGTGTTGGTCCATTGCTGTTCCTGTGTATTACTCCTGCTCCGTCTGACTACCCGTTCTGGCTCTGACTCCTGGCTAGGTCTGACTACCCGTTCCGGTTCTGACTTCTGGCTACGTCTGACTACCCGATCCGGCTCTAACCACTGGCGACGTCTGACTACCCGATCCGGCTCTGACCTCTGGTTTGGCTGACTACCCTTTCCGGTTCTGATCCCTGGCTGCCTTCGGTTACTCTCCCTCTGTTGCTCTCTGGTTGCGATTACCACCCTTGGCTACCTAGCCTCGGCTTTTGGGATCCTTGCTGCCTGTGCCTACCCATTTCTACGCTTGCTACATCTAGCAGCGTTTGTTGGTCAGTCCACATACTGACCTCCCGTGGTCGTTACGGTTTGTGTGTTGCCTTACCTAGCCCTCAGTGCCATTTACCCTGCCTTCGGTATACCCTAACGTTAGGGTATAGTTGCGCTTCATTTTCCTGCTGACTCAGATTGTGGTAGTGCTATGCACTGTCCTCCCATCTGTCTGTGAAGGTTCCTAGGGCCATTCGGAGATTAGCCACACCTGCCTAGTGAAGGGTTGAGGAAGTCCTCACCTGGCCTCATGGAGGAGGTGGAGTTGGAGTCTCTACTGTGTGCTACAGTGTCTGGAGCTACTCGCTGCCATTGCCTTAGTTACTCTATCGTCTAGGTACAGACGTGGGCCTATCGCACTAGCCTAGTGAAGGGTGAGGAAAGTGAGTTTACTGTTCCTCCCTGGCCTTGTGAAAGTGTGTTACTCATTGCTGCCAACTATTGTGTCACTCATTGCACCACTGTTGTGGTACTCATTGCTGCCAATAATTGTGTCACTCATTGCTGCCACTACTGTGCCATCCTTGCTACCACTATTGTGGTTCTTGTCAGTGTTGTTATTTCTTAGTCACTCCGTGACAGAAGGACAGGTCAGCTGCCTGCGTCTGCTGCTGGACATGCTGCCCCTGCCGCCACCATTGCTGCCCTTGCTGCCACTAGTGCTGTGCCTGCAGTCACACATGTTGCCCCTGTTGCCACCAGTGCTGCACCTGCTGCCAG
The DNA here is from genome assembly GCA_037306005.1 of Rhinophrynus dorsalis. Lineage (NCBI taxonomy): Eukaryota > Metazoa > Chordata > Amphibia > Anura > Rhinophrynidae > Rhinophrynus > Rhinophrynus dorsalis. Next base: position 299,462,672 of record CM074719.1, on the reverse strand, counting down.
TGATGAACCTGCTGCCACCAATACTGTGCCTGCTGTCAGACATGCTGCCCCTGTTTCCACCAGTGCTGTGCCTGCTGCCAGTGCTGAACCTACTGCCACCAATACTGTGCCTGCTGTCAGACATGTTGCCCCTGTTTCAACCAGTGCTGTGCCTGCTGCCAGTGCAGAATTTGCTTCCACCAATACTGTGCCTGCTGTCAGACGTGCTGCCCCTACTGTAACCAGTGCTGTGCCTGCTGCCAGTGCTGAACCTGCTGCCACCAGTGCTGAACCTGCTGCTAGTGTGTCTTGTAATACTCAGGAGGGGGGAAGGAGAAGATAATGCCAAGTGTGACAGCAGGGGAAACTAAGTCACAACTGCCATCCCCAAGCAGTCCCACCAGTGCTAGTACTAAAAAGGTCTAGCAGCTTGTTAATGTTAGGAGTGAAGGAGGGGGTAAACATCATATTACTAGTGACTGTGAGGAGGAAGACTCTGAGACTGAATTTGTTGTGCTTGGTCTTAGTAGTAGTAGTAACAGTGATGGGGAAGCAGCAGGTGGGATTAGTGTTAGGGGAGTGGTAGGGGAAGCAATTGAGAGCATCCAGACTAGCGGTCAAGGGAGCCCACACCATTCCTCTTGCTCTTGGAGTCCTCCTCTTCCCTTCACTACAGTGACCAAGTGGAACATAATCCTGAAGACGCCTGAACTGGTGTTGGGGGAGAGCAGGTGCAGAATTAATATCACCATCATCCTTCAAGAGCACAGATCAGCTGCCTGTGCCTGCTGCTACTGCTGCCAGTCTGCCTTCATCAGGTCAAACAAAATGCCAAGTATGACATTAGGGTACCATCTGTCACATTGCTCGTCACCTCCTCCTAGCAGCAGTGAGATATCTGTAATAGAGCAGCAACAGCAGCACATAGGGACTAGTGGTGGTGGTGATGATGATGGTGGACAAGTTGGGATGGAAGAATAATTGATGACCTTTTTAGCAGAATTTGAGAAGGAATGGTAGACAGGGATAAGGATGGGCATCACACCCACCACTAGCAATGAGCTTTTGGAATTCGCTGAATTTGCAACTGCTTTAATTCCTTCTTCTACTGAGTTGCAAGGGCAGCAGGATGCTGAGGAGACCACCATGGACACAGTGTGAATGGGGTCAACAAGTGATGCGGGACTAGGACAGGTTCCACTTGCCAGCAGTAGCAATATTCCTGGTCCTAGTTGCAGTGCTGATTTTGAGGCAGTAGCAGCAACATCATCTGCTGCCACAGACAGTGAAGGAGAATGTGGAGGAGAAGAAAGAGGCCATTCTACTGCACTTGTTCCCTATCTCCTGAAGTTATGGGAGTGGAACTATTTTTCTCTTGGGGCAGGCACAGTGCAGTCATCACCAGTGGCACTGTGCACAATTTGTGATAAGTCAGTGAGAAGGGGAAAGGAGGGAACGCGCCTTGGCACAACCGCCCTGATATCATGCATGAAAAACAGACACCGTGACACTTATGTCAAACATGTTAAAGACAAACACCCACCACAGAAATCAAGCACTGCTGTTACTGTACCCCCTGACTCTCCAGAAAGGCAACAAGAGGCAAGGTGGAGATCAAAGAGGAGTAATAATAGAGAAACCCAGGCAGAAACTGGCAGTTCCATGACAAGCAGAACAACTAGCTCGCCATCACCATCACCTTCATCCTCTAGGGTAACTACATCTTCTGCCAATCCACCTTGTTCATCATTGCCTCCCCCGCCAAATGATAGCCACACTGTTGATGTTAAGATGTGGCAGTTCATCTCCACCCATTACACACCGCATGGTGCACTCACCACACATGGCAGTGTGGTGGAGGAGAATCGCAAGCAGGGCATCAAGTGGCATCTGAGGAGATTCCATCCCACAGAATATATGAAGATGCTGGCAGGGAGGGTTCATTATTACAACTAAACTGTCAGCAAGTTGTCATGTGTCCTTAGCGGGTTCTGGATAAGGGGTATAGTAAAAGAGGCAGTACTTGGTTTCTGGTGTCATGGTGTTTGGATACAGTTGTTAACCTAGATGTTATTTACCACACACACTGTGCACATTGCAGTTGCTAATATGAAGCACAGTTCCTGCTCTGAAGGGAAAATTTTCTATTCTAATAACAACACAACCATGATTTTGGAGGAGGGGCAGGTGGAGAAGAATTATTGGCCAACTTCTACTTTTCTCCACATAGACTGGGGGCTACTTATTGTGCTGCTACTGCCTCAGGCTTATCACTGCAGCTAGTCGTGGCAAGTGTAACCTTCATCAGCCATCAACCATGTTACAGCTGTTTATCACATTCTCTTTCAGCTGCCTAATTATCTTGTTGCTTAAATGGCAGGAGCAGCAAGAACAGCATTTGCAAATTCTGAAATTATGGACTCAGGACTTTTGACAATGGCCAGTAGCCACTGGCCAACACAACATGGCCTGCTGGCACTAGGCCAGTAGGGCTTTTTTTTCCTCAGGGCTTGTGCTTTTAAAAAAAAAAAAAAATACAAAAAAATAAACAATTTTGGGGGGTTTGTTCCTAACAAGCCTAAGTCCTACAAATCAGTGTTTCCTTAAGGCTTGTACCAAACAAGCTTAAGTCCTACAAATCAATGCTTTTTCAGGGCTTGATCCTAGTCTAATAACTCTAAGTCCTACAAAGCAATGTTTCCTCAGGGCTTGGGCTTCAACAACAAATCAAAGAGATCATCCTCTACAAAATATTCTATCAACCCACATATCCGTCCACCCCAATGGCAGCTTATGTCAGGGAGTTCCTGTCGCTATCACTTTACATGTCAATTTTATTTTATTTACTTATTTTGTTTATTAACTGTCCCCCCAATGCCATTCAAGAACCCCTCCAAAAAAAACAGATTCCCTATTCAACTGATTCATTCCCCAGATTCCACCCACCAACACAGGCACCCTCCTCAGTCATAAAGGTTTTTCATAAAGGTGGTTAGACTGTTTTGCCAGGCCAGATGTGACATCATCCTATTAGCGTCACAGTGTCACTGATTTCCTTCCCAAAGCCATTATCATTGAAAATTGAAACCAACTGCATTATGGTAGACAAATACAAATTCCCTGAATGTCCAGTGAAATTGGAAATTGGAACCCCTGGATTGCAGACAGGTCTCCAATGCATTATGAAGGAATAAATCTGAGACCTTTCTACCATTCAAGGCATTAAAAGTCCCTTTTAAAGCAGTGGTAGTTTTGTCCCCTTTACTGCAGCTGGTTTTCCTCAGAATTGTTCCATTTCCATATATCAATATCTTCTCAGCAGCAGTAAAACACTTCTTTATAGACTTCCTTTTTTATGAAAACCTATATATTATTGATCTTTTCCTGCTGAGTAATACAAGGATACTCCCACTGCTGTCAGTTGTTTTATTCCAAAGTTATAACACTTCAAATTTCAGGAAGTGAATTACAATGTGATTACTTCCTGAAAATTCATACTGACAGCATGACGTACCAGTTTCTATCACATTCTATGGATAACTGTTTGTCAGTGACTCACATCTCCTAGAGAATGCAACAGAATAACTGATTGATCACTAGATGGCACTGCTAATAAAAAAAGAGATTCAGCTGTAATGACAGTGGGAGTATCATTATTTTACTTAATGAGAAAAGTCTTGCAATCTATCTATCATCCATCTATCTATCATCTATCTATCTATCTATCTATCTATCTATCTATCTATCTATCTATCTATCTATCTATCCACAGTAGTGTGCAAAAGGTTTAGGCAGCTGTAAAGTAAGAATGCTTTAAAAAATAGACATGTTAATAGTTTATTTTTATCAATTAACAAAACCCCTATTGAGTGAACAGAAGAAAAATCTAAATCAAAAAATCAAATCAATATTTGGTGTGACCACCCTTTGCCTTCAAAATAGCATTAATTCTTCTATGAACAAAGTTTTTAAGGAACTCGGCAGGAAGGTTGTTCCAAGCATCTTGGAAAACTAACCACAGTGGATTTAGACAGCCTCAGTTGCTTCTCTCTCTTCATGTAATCCCAGACAGACTTGATGATGTTGACATCAGGGCTCCATGGGGGCCATACCATCACTTCCAGGATTTCTTGTTCTTCTTAACGCTGAAGATAGTTCTTAATGACTTTGGCTATATGTTTGGGGTCATTGTCATGCTGCAGAATAAATTTGGGGACAATCAGATGCCTCCCTGATGGTATTGCATGATGGATAAATATCTGTCTGTACTTCTCTGCATTGAGGAGACCATTAATTCTGACCAAATCCCCAACTCCACTTGCAGAAATGCAGCAACATGCAAGGAACCTCCACCATGCCTACTGACAGTCATTCTTGTACCGCTCTCCAGCCCTTCTGCAAACAATCTGCCTTCTGCTACAACAAAATATTTTAAATTTTGCCTCATCAGTACAGAGTACCTGCTGCCATGTTCTGCACCCCAGTTCCTGCGTTTTTGTGCATAGTTGAGCACTTGGCCTTGTTTCCACGTCCAAAATATGGCTTTTTGACCATGCGTCTTCCATGAAGACCTTTTCTGACAAGACTTCAGAGGACACTAGATGGTTCTCCCAGGGTCCCACTGTTTTCTGCCAATTCTGAGCTGATGGTACTTCTGGACATCTTCCAATTGTAAAGGTAAGTAAGCATGATGTGTCTTTCATCTGCTGCACTAAGTTTCTTTGGCTGACCACTACGTCTATGGTTCTCAACATTGCCTGTTTCTTTATGCTTCTTCAAAAGAGCTTGGACAGCACATCTGGAAACCCCTGTCTATATTGAAATTTCTGCCTGGGAGAGACTTTCCTGATGTGTCTTGTTGCTGTGATCAGTCTTGCTATGGTGTATGACTTTTGACATTAAACTGTCTTCAGCAACTCATCTTGATAGCTGAGTTTGGCTGTTCCTCACACAGTTTTATTCCTCATATACCGCTGTCTCTGTTTCAGTTAATGACATTGTGTACCTAGAAGAATTTATGATGGTTTGAAGGCAAAGGGTGGTCCCGCCAAAAATTGATTTGATTTAAATTTTTTCTCTGTTCAATCACTTTGCATTTTGATGATTGATAAAAATAAACTAACATACCTATTCTTGAAAGTATTCCTACTTTACAGCATTTGCATTTATATATATATATATAGACTTCTAATAGAAAGGGGCAGCACCCGTGGGTCTTCTTCAATGTTAATTAAGTTTATTAATGCACAACAAAATCGTTCGACGATTTTGTTGTGCACTAATAAACTTAATTAACATTGAAGAAGACCCACGGGTGCTGCCCCTTTCTATTAGAAGTCTACATAAAGTATTTGGGAATGTGCACCTGGGCAAGAACTTACATTTAAAGGGAGAGTGCATTCCACTTCTGACTGTATTCTATATATATATATATATATATATATATATATACACACACATAACAAATGTTTACTGCTCCTTTAAACACTGCTTAATCACATGTATGCAGATATTCTCTTTCGGAATATATGCTAATTATCAACTTGCTATCTTAATGGTATTCTTCATTGATAATTCTTCCAGAATGTCGTAAAACTACAGTAGTGCATGATATCTGCAGAATCATGAGTAGTGTGTGTGTGCGTGTATGCGTGTGTTTGTGTGTGTATGCGTACCTCAGTGTATTGTTTTTTCATAGGGAACCCATAACACATGGTCTGGAATGCTCATGCTCAGGGCACCCCTAATATCTCATGATGAAACGCACCATTTTATCAAAGACAATAGTCACAATACATATTCTGACTACTGTTTTTGGCAAATCGATGTGTATTGCAATGAAACGCGTAACAATATGCCCTTGGTTTATTTATTGTATTTCTCCATATGCTGTCAGGCAGTGCTTCAGTCAGAAATAAAAGATAATCTTGTTCTAATAACACTCAATGTCAGCTCTTCTAGTAACAGTTATCATGTGATACGACACACAATATGTTAAAACCTAACCTTTAATATATTGGATCATAAGTGAAAGAGTAACAGATAATACTGCATTGTGGGAGCAACATGAATCCGGCTTGCCAAATACTTATATTAAAAAAGTTTGAAAGAAGGAAAACAATGTCTGACAGAATTTTTGATGCTGACATGTTGATAAGACACTACTGCTCAATGTTCTTACAATGTTATAACTCTTATTCCTTGCAAATGGTCACTACAGACTTATACACATTGTATGATATCTTAGAGAAGGATCATTTACCAAATTTTGTCTATACTAAGGCTAAATAATCACAAGTACATGGAGCAAAAGTATGGCGTCTGCATCAGTCAAACCCTCAGACTAATTTAGCACTGTATATATGCCAAAACTGAGTGTGTGAGAAATGCAACTGTTTCAAAGGCAAATATATTAAATTCTGAATCAGAGCATCTAAACACCTCTAACATGCTTTTTGCTATCACTTCCTGAACTCACTGAACTCTGTCTGAACCACTAGTCATACCTTCAAATTAGAGGAGATGGTTCTTTTCTCTAATAGTGTTAAACTCTCAGCTAAGTCAAAGATCTTAATTGCTGGAGAGGGAACTCACTGCCAGGAAGTCTCAGATAAGTAGAGCCATCAAAACAAACAAAACAATAAATCAAAGCTATTAGGACCATATTATAATTGATGATTACCCTCAAGCATCAAGTTATAAGAGAGCAAAGGCAAAGAGATTGTCTATGACAATAATAATGCAATATAATGACACGCCGAATACAAAGGGAAAGTACTCTCTCTATCTATTAGTCAATGTAGATAATACTAATCTCAGTCCCTCTATCATCAATTATTTAATCAGTCATAGCAATAGAGAAGGAAAGAAAACAGTGATACACTAATGATAACTCTTAATAGAAAAGCTGTTATTGAAAGCTAGTATAACATGGGTAAAGAGTGGCACCGTGTTAGCCATATAAAATACAAGAGACAAGTGGCTTTAGAATGCAAGCTTTCAAGACAACTTGAAGAAGAGACCTAGTTGTCTTGAAAGCTTGCATCCAAAAGCCACTCAGTTAGCTACTGAAATTATCATTTTTACTCTACTAGTCACCTGGTATAACAGGGCTATCTTTTATTTCTAACCTCTCCTGTTTCTATATACATGCAGAACCCCTGCGTTTTTCTCTTTTTTTTCCCAAATAAAATAAATGTAATTAAAATTGTAAACATTATTTTACTACTAAGGCACTATATATGGTACTCAATGGAGGAAGAAGTGGTAGATTGATATTGTGGAAAAAGGGGTTATTTTGCAAGCCGAATGTTCACCTACGATGAGATGTTCAAAAGCCATATAAAGATGAATTGTCTGTAAATGTTTTGAAAATGAGGAAAACAAATACTATTTCAAATTTTAGAAGTATTGCCATCAGTTTGAGGAAGGTTTCCATTGTTTTTGCATAAAACATGGGCATTGTTTATTTTACTATCATAGAAGAAGGTATTTTCAAAACTATCCAAGAAACAAAATACAAAGAGAGGGGTCACTATCATGGTGCTCGTGCTCCTGATTGGATGGCGACATTAATATTCTGCCTCATTTCAATGCCGTCCTCTTATTGTCCTGGTATTCTTGCTCCACCCAGGGCTTCCCTTTATATACCCTGTCATGTCTATACTAGGGCGCCCTTTCGTGGTGTACCTGTTCCTGATGTTTGTTACTGAGTTTTTATGATCGTGTATGACCTGGCCTGCCTGACAACGTTCCTGCGCTTCTTGTGTTGCTGTTCCGTTGCTGATTGCTCTGGCTGAGAACCCGCTCCATTGCTGACTGCTCTGGCTGAGAACCCGCTCCGTTACCAACTGATCTGTCTGAGACCCCGCTCCATTACCGACTGATCTTGCTGAGAACCCACTCTGTTACCGACTGATCTGGCTGAGAACCCGATCCATTGCTGACTGATCTGGCTGAGGACCTGCTCTGTTACCGACTGATCTGGCTGAGAACCTTCTCCATTGCTGACTGTTCTGGCTGTTGAGCCTATTCTGTTGCTACTGATCTGGCTGTGCTCCCGTTACGCTTGTGGCCATCCCTGGTTGAGCACCCGCTCTGTTGCCATCCATGCATGGCTGTACCACTCGGTTGTCCTTGCCTGGCCAGCATTACAAGCAGTGGATTTCCAGTTGCCTTGTCTGTCATGAGTCGCGTGGCGCTATCCTTATCTTGTCGACCGTGGACTTGGCATTCGTGCTGTAGTTGCTTACTTTAACCTCCCCTGGCAGTGTGCACACATGAAGTACCAGTACAGTGCTAAGTAGTGCTGACTGAGTTACTCAGATCTATCTGTGTCCTCCTCTGCACTGTAGATGGGCTCACTCCCTGTGGGAGTTGCAGTATATCTCTGGGTGTTTCCAGTTAACCCATTCAGTGCCTAGACTGTCTAGGCTGGGCATGTGCTCCTTCCCTTGTTGCAGTAGCTTGGACTAAGGGTCAGCAGTTGCGTTACATCCCACTCGTTAGTGTGAGGGGACACTGAGCTCCATTCCTTGTCACAGTAGCCTTTGGGCTAAAGAGACAGTGGTTGCGTTCAGCACACTCGTTAGTGTGAGAGGACACCTGTGGCCTTCCAGTTATCTGCCTCGATCCACCCCTAGCATTCTAGGGTTTACCAACTGTAAGTGGTTGCCTCGGTCTTCCTGGGACCCCTGTACCATGGTCAGTATTGCCTTGTTTCCTACTGGGATCAGTGCCACCCAGGCATCTGGGTTTCATGCCAGTTACCACCTACGGGACTACCTGTCACCTATAGTCCTTCTGTCAGCCCTTGGTCAAGTAGCCTGGTTAACCCTAGTCCACTAGGGTAAGGTTGCCTGGCCTTACGAGCCTCCAGTCCTCCGGGTCCAAGCACAGAACTATTTTAAGCCAGTTGCTGCCTCATCTGCTTGTTATATAGCTCATGTCTGGTTTACTATTGCTATATATTTATTGTTTCGTATTGTGGGCCTGTGGCCTAACTCCTTGTATGCACTTTATCCTAATAAAGTCATTTTAACCTTACCGGTCTGGTCTGAGTGTTCATCAAAAGCCATGACAGGGACCCAATAATTTAAACAGCTAAACAAATGTGAAATATATATAGAAATATAATGCACTCACATGCTCCAGTTGTCAGTCAAGGATAGTGTCCAAAGCTGAGATGAAATGCATATGGGGAAATTGTACCGTCCCCACTTGATGTCTGGATCACAGGATCCTGGTCTGAATGGTGCTGTATAAAATGTGCTGTATGAAGAAAAGGCTGAAGTACTGCAAAGATAAATACTTCATTTATTTGATAATAAAAAAAATATGTATAAAAACATGTATCAAAAAGTGATTTAACAAGACTAACGCGTTTCGCTGCTACTCCTTCTTTTTCAAAGCCAAGAACAGATCTATACAAAAAGCCGTCCGCTTTCAAAGGCTCTATAAAAATCATCTGCTCATTACTCATAGGGTAAAAGCAGAGGCTTGCCTCATTGCATCACCCAGTTTGCTATGTTTCCCAAATCCTATGAGACAATCAATGAACTTTAAAATAAGAAAATAACAGAGGCCGGGTTTTTGTATAGATCTGTTCTTGGCTTTGAAAAAGTGGGAAGTGCCCACTAAAGGAGTTAGCCTTGTTAAATCATTTTTGGATGCATGTTTTTATGCATATTATTTTTTTGTCAAATAAATGAAGTATTGATCATTGAAATACTTCAGCCTTTTCTTCATACAAAAAGAGACAAAAAACAGGAAAGTGCTAGAATGCAGTGTTGGAAACAAGTTGTAACAATGTAAATTAGCAATAGATGTACACACTTATTTCCAGGGGATGAAGACCGGTGATGCCAAATCCTCAACCGGTATTAACGTTTGTTGGGACAGATTGTGCTAGTCCTCCCCACATGGACTTCCCATGTGTATGTGTAAATCAGTGGTAATGGGCAGACCAACATGTTAAAAATTATGAAAAAACAATTTATTTGATAAAAATAGCAAATAATAAAATTGTGTACATATATGTACCACTGTATATTAAAAAGCCATCACCTTAACGCATTTCATGATCCAAACCAACCATTTTATCAGGAGGGTGATGAAGGTCCCAGGAGGGTTACACTGAGAAGAATGAATTGATCTTACCAGCATTAGAACCTGGTACCCTTAGGTTTTAATGGAGTCTACAGCATGTGCATTAACCAACTATGCTATCTAACCAGCAAGGCGGATTTGTGATAAGCTGAACTAACATGAGATACATGGCAAAGGCTTGCTTCTCTTGCAAATTCAAGCAGAATCCTTACCAAGTCTTCTACTACCCCCACATTAACAACATGTAGCTATTTTCCTGTACAGCAACTGCCTGCTCCACCTACAGTTACTTGTTGCCTATCAATTGCTAGCTCCACGTCTGTCTTGTGCTATTGGCTACCTCAGGTTTAAATACCAAATATGTGCTGGATCCATCTTGCCTGATTATAGTTTGAGAATTCTGGTGTTTACTGCTATTGATTCCAGACCTTTTGGGTCATCTTGACTTCTCAGACCTTCACTAGTCCCTGATTTCAGCTTTGTCTTGACCTTACCTTCAGTCTTGTGATTTAGTACCTTTCTTTACTTTTGCTGTTCCCTTTGCAGCCTGCTCTAGCTCTGAGGCATGTGGCACCTTGACTGTCTTCCCAGCTGATCTGCTGTTACAGGTCAAGAGTTCCACACTGCTACTTTATCTGATCAGCAGTACTTGGCCGTGAGGATTCCTGCCCTCTGATTTCATCTGTCTGCAGCAGCAGACCACGAGTTAAGCAGACTCTATTTTATTCTTCCACAAGTTCCACTAGGGTATGAGTTCAGCAGCATCATCCTAAGTCCAGGCTATGAGTATCCTGATCTGTTGTACTTCATCTCATCCCTGGTACCTGGCTGTGAGTTCACTGACCTAAAGTTTTCATTCATCCATAGCTCCAGCATGTGAGTTTATACTTTCAGTTTCATCTGAGCAGCTGCAACAGGACTCAGGTTTTGAACCTATTAACTACTTAGCATCTGATCTGATCCTCTGCATGCTGTGAAGTACATTGTCATTACCTCTACTGATTAAATGGAGAGCTTCCCATTTTTCTTAATGGGACCATGATCATTTTCCAGTTAAAGGGACCATGTCCATATTTCCTCCCAAAGAGTTAATTCATGTCTTTCTCGAACTTCGCATATTTCTTTGCTGCCACCCTGGGGTTTTTCCTGACTAGCTCATGTTCTTCTGTTACAGCCCTTGCTTCCACATCTTCTTGTCATCCTTTGAAATGGCCCTGAGTTTTTCTTTGGTCACTAGGGCTACAGATGAGCTCATCCCAATCAGGCTTTGACTCATCTGGGGTCAGATATCTGACCTCTAGGTACTGGTTTTCCTCTTGGTCTTTCCGTTCAGCTGAACGTGGTAGGCTGTGGAAAAGTGCAGAGAGAGATTCTTAATTGGGAGCAGAAGTATTGCCAGAATAGTGTGATGAATTGTGTCAGAGATTATTGTAGTAGAAGACTATGTAGAAGAAAGATTTATCTCATAAATGGAAGCCAAATCCTTGGATGATAGGCGATGGGGTAATGGAATAAAATGTGTTTGTTTTAAAAAAAAAATAGTCAATCATCACCAGTATCATAGTACCTCCCTTAGATGGAGGAAGACTGCCCACAAAGTTCATGCGATTTGAAGCCATATGCAGGGTGGTATAGGAAAAAGATGTAACAACTTCAGCAGGTATCTGGCAAGATGCCTTCTGCCAAACACAAGTGGAGCTAGCCATACCAAATTTTTCTTGTCTTGTCTGAGGGATGGCCACAAAACTTGTCTTTCAAACAATTCTTGGGATATATATATACCCGGATTACCAGAAATGACTGAATGATGGCCCCAATGAAGAATGTCCAGAAGGAATTGAGGAGGAACAAGCAATGTATTCTTACGTTTGTTACTAGCCGGAGCTTGCAGAGATAAAATGCTGTTACTTTTTCTTAAAGGGGCCACAATCCATTTCCAGGAACCATGTCTGTATTTCCTCTTAAAGGAACCTCGACTATTGCTGATTTGCCTCCTTGGTGTTGTTCCTGAGAAGCTCCTGTTCTTTTGTTTCTGCCTTTGCTTCCACATCTTGCATCCTCTTACATCCTCTAAAGTGGTCTTGAGTTTTCCTCTGCTAGGCATACAGGCAAGCTCATTCCAGTCTGGCTCTGACACAGCTGGGGTCAGCTATCTTACCTTGATATTGACAAGTTTCCACCTGGCTTTGGCTGTAGATGGGTTGACCTGTAGCCAATAGCTTTCCACAGCATTGCACCCAAGGGACCCCAGCAACACATTCCAGCTTCATGCATAGGAACTTAGCCTGTTACCCACACACCCATAGTTCAACCTGCTTATTTGATCCACTGTACATCTATGTTAGGGAACAGTTCTTTGAGGGTAGATGTGCATCTGCTTTTCTGGAGGCATGTCATGTGTTTCACAATGGTAGGATTAAACTGAGAAAGAATGGCTTTTATGTAGCAATAGGGGTGTTTATAGAGGTGGGGTTATATAGAGCATTAAAATAGTTATAAACTACTATAGGAGGAATTACAGTAAGCAGATATTAGTGACTATATGAACATTTATACAGAGAGGTTTTAGTGTGTGGTTATTTTGGGATAAAGGAGTAAGCATATTATGTTGATAATTCCAATTGTCACTTATCTCATTTACACACCCAACTATTTGGTGCATTATAAGCTTGTCACGCAACTGACAAAGAATACACATACTGCTCAGTAAACATCATTACAGCTCCAATAGCTCTGTGTCACAGAGGCATCTTTATTACACTAAGTGCAGCATGCCAAACTGAATTACATTGCAGATTCTAGCATGATAAAACAATGGTACCTGCCATTAATGCTCTTGTCAGGCTAGCAATCACTCACAAATATTGTGAGGTTCACTGCTCTGGAAATGAATCATTTCTAAGCCCAGATATGCAGTGCATCTGTTAAACCGAAGAAATGCATCTTACTATGAACACCAGAGATGTGTTGCTTTCTAGGAACCAGAGCAGAAAGAAATGCAGTCTTGGGATTAGTCTCCAATAGATTATTAAATTCAGATACAGTAAATTAATTCAAATATGCTTAGAGCTGACATTTTTCTTTATGCAAAAAAAGAAAAAAAACAAGCTTGAAAAGGGTATGAGGTCTGAATCAAGGGAGTACTATACAGACCAGGGATAGGCAACCTTTGGTACCCATCCATCTACTGTACCAAAGCTGCCTATTCCTGATATAAGAGGATTTTAGTCGTACCCATTAAATCCTTTTCTATTAGTCCATATGACATACAGGTACCATGGGGAGGGGACAGATCCTCCCTGTAGGCTGGAACAAGTTGTGGGTGGTGCCTCCCCTTCCTCCTTATCAGGCTATCCCACCAGCCCTGCCCCAGATAGACTTGAGACAAGCCTACTAAGTAGGACAGCAAGAGAGAGAAAAAGGAAAACTCCTGTGAGCAGCAGACCCAAGAGGACTCCCACATCCAGGACTTGGAGACCATGTATGGTCCCTTTCACTGGGTGGGAGATCTGGATGTCACATGGACTAAGAGAAAAGGATTTATCAGGTAAGACTAAAATCCTCTTTTCTCTGTCATCCAATATGACATACAGGTACCATGGGGTTACACCAACATTAACCTCCCAGGGTGGGAAGAAAAAGGAAAGGACCAAGAGTTCATCCCCATGATACCTGGGTTCCCACAGAACAGCCCAAAATAAACAAAATTGTCAACAGACACTGAATAACAATATCACAGCACACAAGAACAAAAGCCAACCAGGCTCAAACAGTTAAAGAACCTTAAGGCACAAGAAAGAGAAGGTCCTAAACAGGCAGAACTGCCTCCAGGACCTTCAGCTGAAGCCAAAAAATCAACACAATTGTGCTTGACAAAGGTGTGCACAGAAGACCAAGTGGCTGCCTTGCACAGCTATTCAGCAGAGGTCTGATTCTTGAAGGCCAAGGAGGCCCCAACATAACTGGTGGAGTGTGCCGTAATGCGGAAAGGAACAGGTTTCTTTCTGAGCTTGTAAGCCTTGCAAATGGTAGACTTAATCCAAGATACAACAGCGACCTTGGATGCATCCATAACCGCGCTAGGACCCTCTGGGATGACAAATAAAGCATCAGTCTTACGGAAAGACTCAGTACGGTGCGCATAGAACTTAAGGCAGTGTACCACATCTAAAAAGTGGAGGTCCCTCTCCTTGTCAGACTTGTGGTCAGGACAAAATGAAGGCACACCAATCTCCTGATTGATGTGGAACTCAGAGACCACCTTAGGAAGGAATTCCTGGGAATTATGGAGAACAATCTTATCCTTGTGAAAAAGCAGGAAAATTGGTTTTCAGGACAAGGCCAGTAATTCAGCAACTCTGCAGACAGAGACCACAGCTAGAAGAAAGGCTATCTACCACATCAGAAGGTGCAGAGGAATGGTAGCCAAAGACTCAAAGGGAGGCCGCTGCAAAACTCCCAATACCAGATTAAGGACCTACTGTGGAGTGGGAGCCTTATAGGCAGGGAAGGCATGAGTGACACCTTGAAAGAAGACCTTGATATCAGGCAAGATGGCAATTCATCTCTGGAAAAAGACAGAGAGAGATGAAATCCGAACCATCAAGGAGCTAAGACTGAGCCCTTTGTTCCCACCATCCTGTAAGAAGGACCGGATCACCGGGAGTTCGAACTCTTGTGAGGACAGCTCCCTGTCAACACACCAGGACTGAAAAATAGACCAAACCGGTTTCCTAGCCTGGATCATGGAGGAGACCACCTCAGAGGAAAACCCTTTCCTTCTTAAGATGGAGGCTTCAACAGCCATGCCGTTAAACCCATGAACTCCAAGTCGTCCTTCCATAGCCTTGAAGGAGGAGATCTGGTTTGAGTGGCAGTGGAAATGAATCTCGGATAGAGAGAGCCACAAGTTCTAGGAACCATGGCTTCCTGGGCCAGTAAGGAGCGATCAAATTGACTGCTGGATGTCCATAAAATCTTTCTCAGCACTCTGGGATTAAGAGGAGGGAAGATGTAGACTAGATGAAAATTCCAGGGGATCACTAGGGCATCCATGGTGAAGGCCAGAGGATACCTCCAACGGGATAAAAACAGTTGAACCTTCCTGTTGTTTGTGGTGGCCATCAGGTCCATCTGAGGAAGACCCCACCGGTGCACCAACAGGCCAGAAATGTCCCACTCTCCTGGGTCTACCCTTTGACACTGAGGCGTTGTCCAACTGGATGTGGACTGGACAACCCCTCAGTGGAGAGGACCAGTACACTAGAACATGATGAATCGCCTGGAGCTCCAGGACATTGATTGACTGTAGAGTTTCCTCCACAGTCCATCTGCCCTGGACCCCCATGTGACCCAGAACAGCTCCCCAGCCCCTGAGGCTGGTGTCCATCATCACAAAGGAGCAGATTTTTCCATATTCAAAATCCACCCATGGTGGAGGAGAAACTTAGTGAAGTCCTAGACGGCACCTTCAGCAGAAGGCCGTCCATGTAGGGATTTACCTGAAACCCGAATCCCCCGGGTGTGCAGAAAGGCAATCAATGGCCATAAGACTCTGGCGAACATCTCAGGAGCAGAGATAAGCCCAAAGGGCAGAGCGGTCATCTGGAAGTACCCCAAATCGCAGGCAAACCTGAGGTACTTCTAGCTGTACGGATGAATCAGGACATGCAAGAAAGCATCCTGCAGATCCAGAGAGGCCAAGAACTCTCCAGGAAACATAGCTGGGATGACAGAGCGCAAGGATTCCATCTAGAAGCGCACAATCTCCCCAAAGGAATTGAGGTTTCTGAGGAACAAGAAAGGGCGACTGCCGCCATCCCTCTGGGTCATCACGAATAGGCTTGAATAGAAATCTAACCCTCTCTATTGAGGAGGAACTGTAGTCAGGACTCCCTTGTCCAAGAGAGCCTGAACCACCTCATTGAAAAGATGCAGCTTTTCTTGTCCCAGAGGAGTTCTGGACTGGAAGAATCTGTAGAGAGAAAGAGATTTGAAGGGAATCCTGTACTCTTCAGAAACCACCTGTAAGACCCACTGATCTGCAACAGAGGCTGCCCAGGCGCCTGAAAAATGGCACCCACCCACCGGGTGCTGCTGAAAAGGATTCTGTAAGTCATGTGGAGGCAGACTTGCCAGACTTGGGCTTGGTGGTGGTGTGCTTGGAGTACCACTGCTCTCTGAGCTTGGTGGTCTGGCGTGGAGTGCTGGCATGAGAAATGCTCAGATTTGGCCTTTGCGCTTCGTTTTGGCGGGGACGAAAAAGGAACTTTCCTGGCCAAATTAGGGTGCTTGGAAACTTGAGGCAACAGAGTGCGTTTGCCTCCAGTGGCTTCACTGATAATCTGCTTCAGTTCATGCCCAAAAAGAGATTTTCCATGAAAAGGGAGAGAAATCAGCGACTTCTTAGGTGAAAGGTTCACAAATCAAATCTTGAGCCACAAAGTGCGTCTAGCAGACACAGAGAAGGCAGAAGCCTTAGCTGCAAGTTTGACAGCATCAAAAAGAGTGTCAATGACATATGTCTGAGCCTCAGACATGTTGGCCAAGAGGGCTAAAGGTCCTCCTTAGGGGCACCTTTACTGATAGCTTCAGTAAAGCTTCAGGCAGCACCAATGGTAGCAAAGTTATACTTCAGGATAGCTTCCAGCTTCCTATCAGTTTTATCCTTCATTGCCATGGCATCCACCAAGGGTAGAGTTGTAGACCTAGAAATCCTAGAAATAGGGTGATTAACCTGAGGAGGTATGGCCCACTGAGTCAAAGCTGCCTCAGAGAAGGGATACAGTTTAGAAAATCTCTTGGAAAGAGAAAGACACCTGTCTGGCATTTTCTACTCATCCAGGATAACCTGGTCCAGAGTGGGATTGGGTGAAAACACCTTGAGGGATTTCTTACACATTTGAAAGACGTCAGAAGAAGTTTAGCACTCAGCAGTAGTAGTAACGACCTGCAAGGTCGTTAAAACTGCCTTAATGATACCCTCGCAAAAGGGTGCAGGGTCAGCCTCAAAGGGGTCCCATAAACATATGAAGAAGCCCCTTCCTCACACTCCCCTTCCTCCGTATCATCCTCAAAGGAATCCTCCTCAGAGGTTTCTGTAAGATCAGGAATGCCAGGGGCCTAAGGGGCTACCAACCTGAAAGAAGTGGGGGTTTCCAAGAATGGAGAACCCCCTGGAGGGAAAAAGGAAACTGTGCCATAAAGGACTTTAAGTCCTTAACCCAATGTGGCTCTTGTTCAAGACTAGAGGGTCCAGGTGGTGTTGTAGGGGCCACAGCACAAGAGGGGCATAAGTGTCATGAGTACTCTCTAGGGAGCCCAGTTTGGCATGAAGAACAGTAAGCAAGGGGGGTCAGAGACAACCATGAGTCCTCAGCCTTAGGTCTAGCCCCATGTCCCTTTGTATCCAATTTACTAACAGGAGAAGTGTCTAGACAGAATGAGAAACCCAAATATTATGACCCAGATTACAATATAACCTCAGAAAGCCCAAAAAAGTACTTATCTGGCAGGTGAATAGTTAATCTGAGAAGGAGAGTAAGCAAATAGAGAGAGAAAATGGATAAACTCACAGCCAATCAGAAGAAAGCCTGCAAAACTGGCATTCTGGGACTTGTAGTTTTATCTGTAGTTTTGTCTGTTGTTTGTTGTTACCTAACAATGCTTGAACCCAACCTCGTGGGACCCCAGAGGCCTCCAAGACACTTGAGATGAGAACCAGATCATAGGACAAGAGGAGACAATAAGAATGAGCCCTCTCTCAACTCTGTAAGTCAAAAGGTTGCAGAGATATGTCCCAAAACAGTTTGTCCCACAAAAGTCAATGGAGCAAGTGCTGTTGCGTGGTAAAATGCGCCTTAAAGGAGCAGTAAACTTTTTTTTATGAAAAAATATATATTGTAGGGATTTTCCTATTGAGTAAAATAAGGGTACTCCCACTGCTGAGAGATTTATATTTCCAGAGTTATTACAGTTTAAACCCATGTTTTTTTACATTAGCAGTGCCCTCTAGTGGTCAAATTCTAATTAGATTTCCTGTTAGATTCTAATGGAGAGGAAAGTCAGAAAAGTCAGAGACATACAGTTCTCCATAGAATGTGATAGAAACTGCCTGTCACTTCCTGTCAGTTAGAACTATCAGGAAGTAAACACAGAAAATTCACTTCCTGATTATTTAAACTGCTATCAATTTTGAATAAAATATCTGACAGCAGTGGGAGTAACCTTGTTTTATTCAGCAGGAAATGCTCTATAAAATATGTGTTTTCATAAATAAAAGTTTACTCTTCCTTTAAAGACGTGGAACTCAAAAAACTAAAAATTTTGCAAAAGTGAATAAAAGTACCCAAATACTCAAGGGAATATCAGGAATAAATACAAACATGGACTGCTAGAAGGATACGTCAAAATAAGCCCCATAACCCAGAAAAACCAGGTTAAATACATAGAATGCAGCCATCCAAACTCCAAAAACCCTGGTATTAAACCAATAAGATACCCAACATGAATGCAGGAGTTTAATACTCCCATACCCCTGTATGAAGGGGAACAGAGGGACAAGTGGTCAATTACACTCAAAGGGTTGCTCACCTTTTTACTTGACTTCTTTCTTCAGATTACCATTGAAAGAAAAGCATGATTCTCTCCACAGGGCTGTAAAGGTCCATAACAGCACCAGGTAGCTGGACAATCCTCCAGGAGAAGCCAGGAATGGTAATCCACCTAATGGGGGAATTTTGACACCCCATATCTAATAAGAAAATAATAAAATAATTTAAAACTAAGAAGAAAAGTTCTCAGCCTCTATCCAGGTTACTGGAACAAGTCTATCTGGGGCAGGGGTAGTGGGATAAGGAGGAAGGGGAAGCTCCACCCACAACTTCTTCTAAAATTTTTCCAGCCTACAGGGAGGAGCTGTCACCTCCCCATGGTACCAGTATGTCATATTGGAAAACAGAGAAAGATACTTAAATACTGCTGTCACACACAATCCTCTTGTATAAACTAGTTGGGCAGTGTGGCTTGGGAGCGAAGGTAGTGCTGTATGTACCCTTGCTGTGGCAGAGCCGTAGTTAAAGATACAGACCTCAAAGCCTGATAGCTGGATGGGCACACACAGTCACCAATGGAGGCAAACCACTCAGAGAAAATGGATACTAGTAGGATGTTACGAGTCAAACAGAGAAAGACAATAAGAGGCAAAACCAATGCCGGAACTGGAGGAACTTGGAGATAGTAGTCGTATGAGAAGAGTCGTAGTCGTACACAGGCCGGGGTTGGATGCCGTGACATGGAAGTAGCAGAATAGTCAAAACTTATCTGAGGTCAGATGCTTGAAGTTGAAGAAACAGGCTAGTGGAAACTTAGCTGAGGCTGGTGTGGTAATAATTAAAACAAATGTATCTATATGTAATAAATACACACACAATTCAATGGTTCCTTTTCTTATGGGCAGTATTTTCTATAGAAGTAAAAATACATATAATTACATTCAGAGTGCAATTCCTTTAAACTATGCTGGGCAAACCCCTTCTTTCATCAAGTACCCACAATCAAACCCAATGTTACCTGATATTCCAAACTGTTAATCAAACAGAGGGGATGGGAAGGCAGGAAATGGGGGAGGGGAGAAGACACAGGAGGAGAGACACAGTCTGGAATTCACAGGATCAGAAGAGAACTGCCTTGAGCAGCTGTATGCTCTATCATTTAACAACTTCGTAGCCCTGCCCCTTATTTCCTATTGGCTAAGTGATATGATGTCACAAAACGCACCCCCATCCATTTTCACCATGTGGACAGATCACCACAGCTGGATGCCGTGAAGTCGAAGAAACAGGATTGTAGAAACTTAGCTGAAGTCAGATGTTGTGTAGAATGTAGAGACTAGATGGTCGAGAAGGCTGAGGTCTGGTGCTGGATAGTCGTAGGAACAGAACAACAGGCTATAAAGAAGGTCGAACAAACAACAGGAACAGCAGCAAATCGGAAATAGCTCGAAGAACGTGCACCTACCTGCATGGAGGCCAGGTAGATAAATGCAAATCAGCCAATCAGAAATTTCAGGGGAGGGGACCCAAGGCAAGGAAGTGACACATCACACTTTCAAGTCCATGTCCAACTCTGCCACACACATATTAATAGTGTTGCATAACCAGCACAACACAGGTTATCTGCATTCATAGCCTTAGCTTTGATGAGTGTCTCTGCTGCTCTTGGAAGTGCAGCACCTGTGACACCTAGTGGTACAATTTAAGCAACATCTAGCCCCAGAAGTAGCAGTAGCAGCCTCTCAGGAACCCATAGTCTATTAAGTACACAGTATGGAGATACTTCACTCATGATCCAAAAACTAAACATGTTGCGATCTGTTGTCTGTAAGAAGCATGTGAGCAGGGAGAAAGCAGGCTCATACCTAGGCACCTCCTTAATGAGTTCCTACCTGAAGCACAACCACAAGTCTGACTGGGAGACACACCATCAACAGGTCAAAGATGCCACACCTAGCAACAGCAGATGTATTCCTAAACATTACTGGCGCTCTGTGGTACATAATAGAAGTGCTGTTGATGTGTCAGAGAGTGCACCAAGACTTTTTGCTCCTGCTGTAAAGGAGTATGACTCTAAGTTTGTATTTGGCGATCTCAAGTCATAGAGTGCCTACACATACCACCACCACCACCACATCCACAAGTTATTAAAGCAATAACATTACACAGTTCTTCTACTCCAGCCAAATGCTCTCCCCCCACAGTGTGTCCAGATATATAGGCCTTCCAATGAAGCTTCTCCATTTATAGACCATCTGTCTGTTAGTGGGTGGGTGGAGCACCAAATTCTTTACAATGATTTTATAGTTCTTTCTAGACCAATGAGCAGCAATAAATGTATTTCTGAGGTTCTCATAGATGCCTTTTGATCCTGGTATGACATGCTTCCACACAACTGTATGGTGAAAGCCACTCTCACACAGGTTCTGACTCTTATATTGACTCGTCCCTAGCAGTCTACTTGAACACTTGATTCTAATTATTATCTTTAATTGGGCTGTTGTAACCCAGGGTTCATTTACTTCTGCACATACCCTTACACTGAAGTACTAATTGTTTGCCATTTATCACTTTGTTTCAAAAGGCACAAATTTGGTTAATATCCGTCTTATTTGATATTTAGCAGGGAAAGAGAAAACAGTAAAAAATGCAAATTGTGCCTTTGGTGGGAGTTCCCATATATTGTACAATTTTTAAAAAGTTTTTCCTCCACAATTCCCATTTCACTGGCAGCATAGTACCACATACTGATCCCATTTCTTGTCCCATAGTAAACACAGAACTATGCACTCACCCCCACAGCCTTATATACCATAGTAAACATAGACTCACATACTGTCCCCCCAGCCTTGTCTTATGGTAGCCATACAACCACATGCTGTCCCCACAGCCTTGCCCCATGATAACCATAGGACCATGCATAATGACACCCCCCAGCATTGTTCCATTGTTTCATGATAGCTATAGAACCACACTACCTCTTACCCCCAGCCATGTCTTGCTGCACTCATTGCCATAGTAAAGCACTATTGAGTCTATCCCCTCCCCCAGGGGAAATGGCAAGGTTACTGTGGAAAATGTTATCTGGTTAGAAAACTACCAAAAATGTTAGCCATTATCATGATGCAGGAATTTTCACATGAAAAATGGAAAATGGCCAGTTTGCCACAAAAATCCCTGTGGGGAAATAAAAAAATGTATTTTTCTAATATTTAGAAAAGGACTGGTTTGGTTTCATGAAATCTATTATGGTACAAGTATCAAATTTCTGTTAATTATCATTGTGGCTCACAACCTTTTTATTGTAAGTCACAATTTTGTTATATAAGTAGTGATGATTTTTACTGTAAAGCACATAGCAAAACTGTTAGTGTGCAGAGATGTTGTGTCCATCTGATAATAATGTATTACGCCTGTGTCTCTAGTATCTGTCACTGCCAATTTCAGTCACAGCTCAGGTCATTGATCTCCTGCCTGTCTCAGTCACTTAACAGTCAGGGTTTTTTAAATGGCATTGTCTACAAAAGAAATCACAGCCACATTCACTGCCCCCACAAGAAATTTCAGCTCTCACTCTTTGCCTGTCTGTCTCTATATGCCACTAGTGTCAAGATTTCACCAGTTGCTTTCTCTTTCCTAACTTGAATGCAGTGTTAATTTTTGTAGTATAGCACTGGACGAGGATAGACCTCCTAGCTTTAAAATCAGCAGTTTTGCAATAAAGGATAAAGTATACAACATAGCAGCTGAAACAAGCATGCATCACCATGACCACCACCACACCTCAGAATATGACTGCCTTTGTTATTCTTGCAGATGAAAGTATGTGTATGTTTGAGCACACACAGTATGTCAAGTTGTACCTGTCTATCCTTCTTGAATGTTTGATGTATTTATATCTGTTTGTGAAGTGTCTTTCAATTATTTACCCAGTAAGCTCAAGTTGGAACATGGATCACCTGACTGTCACTATCACGTATTAGTCAAAAACATTTTCATTTACTTATTTAAACTCTGATTTCAACTTTTACACTCCACACACCCAAAAAACAATTGGCTACAATTAATACCCATATCAAGCAACTCTTTCTCCCTCTCTTGGCCTGTCTGCCTACTCTAGTATCAAGTTGCCTTATTCTCTCTTTCAAACACAGACTTCCAACATGAGGTAAACAGGCAACCCCTTTTATAATTTAGCCTTGGGAACTCTCAACATGTGTATGTTGGAGAACACATTGTCATCATTGATTTCAATGCAGTTAAAAAGAGGAAAGACAGTTTTCACAGGAAATCTCATGGAAGGGGGAAGTGCTATTTTTTGCTTTAGTATCGGGGCCTTTTTTTTCCAGTTGTTATTTTTAATGTACTACTATGGGGTGAACATACCCCATTTTTTAACATCATTCGTCAAAGGAGGGAATTAAAGTGCCCTCCATTTAATAAAAAGCCTATATGGGGATCCCAATACCCCCTTTATTTTATTATCTCTCTCCATTTTGATCTCCCAAAAAAATAACAAAAAAAAAACAAAACAAGAAAACAATAATTTATTTATGCCCATTTTGTACTTATCGTCACCGAATGAAGGTTAAAGGGATAGTAATACTTCGTTTTATCTTTATTTTATTTTGTAGGCATTAAAAAAACATGAAGAACGATATAAGTCTTATGTCTCAAACCTTTAAGAGATATTCACAAGCAAAGTATTCCCCCCCACCCAGATCAGAAGGGAGATGCCCAGGTAGACTGCAGAGAGGGACAATCTTCAATTAAGATAAGGGAAAAAGCTGAAAAACTTGTCAAGGGGGGAAGGGCTTTCATTCTTTTCATACAAAGAAGATTGTCCCCTGCTGTTATCTGTCTGGTCTTACAACCAGATTCACATCTGAGAAGAGATGGCTCACACTAGGAAAAAGGGGCGGGAGGGGAACTTTGCTTGTGAATATCTCTTAAACCATAAAGGTTTGAGAGATAAGACTTATATCATTCTTCATGTTTTTTTTAATGCCTACAAAATAAAATAAAGTTAAAACGAAATATTACTATCCCTTTAAATATGTTTAACCATTTGAGTGCCAGAGGAGTACACAACATTTTGCTTTGCAATGCGTTGCGCACTCCATTGCCACTCAAATGGTTAACCATTCCTTTGCCAGGCCAGCTGGAACATATTGATTGCAATTCGTGGGCATGATTAGGCTAGTGGAGTGGGGGCACTGTATGTGTATTTTTGTTCAATTAAACCCACCAATGACAGACAGTTTACAAAACATTGTACGGTAATCTGTTACAAGCCGTCTGGCATAGGGGGGTTTATGTAAATGTAAAGGGGGTGCTTTTGTGATATGGGTACACTGGAGGGCTATGGTGGTTGCAGCCTTTCTGGGCCACATAGGCCATTTTCTACGGCTTTGCAGCCCTGAGCTTCTGAATGTGGGTAGGCCTACCTGGCTGGACAGAGGAGAGTTGCAAATACTATTTTACTATATATGCAATAGAATGGCTATTTGCAATGTTATTCTGTGCCATTTTTATATGCATGCAGAAATGGAAAATTCATTACAGGACAGCATGTGATAGTAGAAGTAGGAAAAAAGCTTAAGAAAAGCATTCTTGCTACAATGTTGTTGGACAATTTTCCATTCTAATGGAATGGATTCCCTCTGTGGGTCTCATTCATTAACTCTTTGAGTGGCAGAGGGGTACTGAACGCATTGCAAAGCAATGTGTTCTGTACCTTTCTGGCACTCAAAGGGTTAAGCTAAAGAAGTGCAATTCTAGAACAAACCAACTGTCCCATGAAAGGAAAGAAAATTCCCAGTTATGTACATGATTATTTTAACCACTTAAATGCTAGAGAGGTCTCCTGTGTTTTGTTTCCCAATGCATTGGGGACCTCCCTAGCATTCAAAGGGCTAATAAAAATAATAGGGATTTGCATCTCCCACTGTGGTGCAGTCAGTTTGCTCTAGAATTGTACCTCTTTAGCTTAAAGGGATAGTGATACTTAAAATGTAAAAAAAATATGTTGTAGGGTTTATCCCCCTGAGTAAAACAAATGTACTCCCACTGCTGAGAGGTGCTTTATTCAAAAGTTATTACAGCTCAAAGTTGAAATTTTAGGTGCAATATCACAGTGGACTGAAATTGTATAGTGGCGCGGTTGCTACATCATCCTATGCACAGCTCTGGTTTTCAGTATTACTTTAATGAATGAGACCATATTTATTTAACTACTGAGTTTCCCAAATGAAATCTTGTATTAAGGTATGATCTAAGGTTCTGACACAAATCCCTTTCTTGCTCAATGGAAAGAGTTGTCTCTCAAAGCATATGTAGACTAATGAAGTGGAGAGTTGTTTCACTCACATAACAAGATGTGACAAGGTCTAACTGTTACTGGAAAAACAAAAACAGGACAGGTATTATATAAATGGTTGTATCCAGGTGGTAGATAATGACAATTGCATGGCACTTGGAGAAGCTCATCAAAATGGACTAATACTGACATTCTTTGCAGCTGCTCCCCTTTGTTTTATTATATGACCATATCTTTGATAAAGTGGTGTTTTGTGCCATGGAATGCCTAAGAGGTATTTTTATTGTTTTATATCCATTAATTTGAAAACATTTCTATTGGATCACTATCTCAAGGTGAGTAGCCGTCCTCCAATATCCACTTGCGAATTTGTTATATTCTCTTCGTAAGTGAGAGCAATACTTACATTGTATACAATTGTTTGGTGATACAACACCATTGGGCACATTCACTCTTCTTTTGTTTTCTGTTATTGCATTTAAATATAAAATGTAATTATGTAGCCCTCCATCAGAAGCAATGTAAATTAGTAGCAAGTGCTTTTCATAAGCATATTGCATTAAAGGCAAGGTTTAGTTCCCTTACTCAGATAGTAAGTTTAAATAATGTCAAATGATACATATCATGGGAAGTAATTATCAGTCATCAGTTGGTAAGATCAATATAAGGTGTGCTGTTTCTCTCATTGAAAAGACTACTACCAGGGAGAACAGACACACTCACTAGAGTCTCACTCTTGGGAGGTCAAATTGATAAGAAGAGTCATTTATTGAAGTATAGTATTAATCACTGGATGGTGTTACTCCTAGTGGCAGACAACTCACTCACTGGAGAGCAGCCCCAATCACTGGATAGCATTCACAAATACTGAAAGGTAGTCGTACTCACTGGAGAGTAGTCTTACTTGCTGGAGAGCAGTCATACTTAATGGAGGGCAGTCTTGCTCACTGGAGGGTAGTCTTGCCCATTATATGACAACTTTGTCGGTTAGGTGGTGGCTCCCAACCCCTTCCTCAAGTCCTAATAACAGTGCAGGTTTTTAGTATATCATCAATTATTTTCACAGGCTAAAAATCCTTTCTAATGAATTAATCATTGATTGGTCCACTTGCGTTCATGTGAGGAGATACTGAAATTCTGCACAATTTTTGGGGTGGGTGGCAGAGTGGTGACTGTCTTCTAGATTCATGATCTTGTTTTTAGTCTGGAATATAACATTTAAGAGAAGGGAGGGAACTTGGTGAATGAAAAGAAAGAATGTCAGCATTCCCCAAAGGGTAGTACCCAAGTAATTATTCTACCATGAAAGTGGACAAGTAGAAAAAACTCAAGGCAAAGACAAAATGCAAAGAAAACTGTTTACTGAACTTAAACCAAAGACAATTTGTGAAGAATAGCATAACCAAAGGCAGAAGATTCCACTAATCAGACATCCAGTCTGTAGTGTCTTATGAAGATTAATAGTGGTGACTGGGTAGATGTCTTGTATATGTCATCCACCGATACCTCCTCTGCTGTCCAGTGTAAGAAAATCAAAATAAACAAACATGACTTTTAACAGAGGTTTAGTCTGTGGGGATATAAAAGTATGTTTATACTATATATATATAGCTGTATATGTATGTGTTTATCTATATATAGATATAAGATAAACAGTCGATATATGGACAGTGGGATTTTGTTTTCTTAATTAAGAATCCAAGGCAGTTTAAAGGGGATCTATCACCCCTACAAAAGTTAGACTTATTATGTAGAGTTAATATAGATAATATTGAAGTAGGAAGTAGGGTGCGAGACACTCTATAAGCTATCATTTTAACCCAAATAGCGTTTTGTTTTGTTTTTTAAATCAATAACGTTTTCAGCATTATCTATATATACTCTACATAATAAGCCTAACGTTTGTAGAGGTGATAGATCCTGTTTAAACTCTCCCAAACTCCAGGGGAACACACAATTACACCAATAAACAAGGCACATCAAAGCATTTGAAAACCCAATGAAAGGTATTTCTTACTTAAAGGGATAGTAATTTAAGAAAATAAACTGTGCTCTTATTCACCAGTATACTTTTTTACCCATGTAGAGCGGTATATCAAAAGTATTGGACTTCTAGTTCAACAGCCATTCAATTATAACTATCCCCCTCCTACCCATTTTACCTCAGGTATGTCGCCTCCCCCCAGATGTGGAATCCGGACCTGGGACCAGACAGCTCGCAGCGAGGGACAATCTTCATCCACTGAGTATAAGGAAAACTCTGCCCCCCCCCCCCCCCCCGATGAAGGAAGGCAGGATTTTCCTTATGCTCACTGAAGTTTGTGCCTCACTGAACTCCATCCGGATCTGCATGAGAGGCAGCATTATGTAAGTAAAAGGGGTGGGAGTGGGATCCTTTATAATTGGATTACTGTTGAACTACAAGTCCAATACCATTCATACACCACGCTACATGACTAAAAAAGTATACTGGTGACTCAGAGCTCCATTTATTTTTTTATATTGCAATCCCTTTAAATATGAAAGGAGTGAGGACTGACAAACAAAGGACAGATGTCCAAACTGATGTTTGTCAACTAAACAAAGAGTCCAGATGTGGAATCACAGGCTTTCTATCTGATAAAGCTCTTCCTTGAGCCTTCCCCCATCACATTACCATCTCCTTGATGCCACCAAGAAATTGCAGGTGGGTGTGGTGAGAAAAGGCCATTTAGGATGCATTCTGTGGTCCTGGATGACCAGTTTTCACCAGACTTGACTTAGAGAAAAAGCAGCATGTGAGCAGTCATGAGACCTAGAGGGAAGACCTGTCCTTGATAGTCCTGATGTGAGCCCAGCAGAGGAGCAGAAGAAACCATTTTAAGACAGTGCTGGACGATGTGAGGAGACTATTATCACCATAATATTTACAGATATCACATAGTATTCCAACATTTTCCATTTCTGTAACACACAACATTGTGTTATTCATTCACCTACCATCTAAATTGTAACAGTATTTTGATTTTGTATATAATATAATCATTTTTATTATTATAACTTGTTTGTGTGTTTTCTTACATCTACCCAAAATAATAATTATACCCTTTTTAAGAGAAACCTGTCTGATCACTCTTTCAGAACCTTATTTTAAACACTTTCTACTTTATCTATACACTCAAAATATCCAAAAGACCTGCTGAAATATCTGGCTCTTTTTAGTGTGTTCCTGATCCAAATGATGCCTTTGACTCTGGTTTTCTTCTTTACGATATCAGCAGATAGATGTGCAAAGAGCATCTCAGCTAAGAGTGGAAGACCTCAAAGGTTGGTTTTTGACATATTGTCCACAGCCCATTACCTCCGCCAATGCACTTTTTTGGCTGAAACTACCAGAGACGTGTCTGGCTTGCAGCCTTTTAATGTTTACTTATGAGTGTATGAGATCCTCAATTACAATTTTAAGCTCTGGCAGGAAATCTATGATATTCAATATTCTTTATCCTTGGACTAAGGATTGTTTAACCTATACCATCCAAGTATTCATGGCCCTGGATATGGATGTAATGGGCACTGCTAGTTTACAGGCAGAACCTATTAATGTAAAAGGTTGTTTAAGGTTTTCCTCAAGTGTCCCATCCAAGGAGACCCTGCATGATCCTGTTTTGCCCAAGGGAATATTTGATCTTCTATATAAATTGACAACTTTTCTGTCTACTTTAGATGCTGTGTCTTTATCTAAAAATGGGTCCATGTGAGAGATCCTTGCGGAAGGCTTCAACTTTCTTTCCAACCTCTTTGATTCCACAATTGAGGAGAGGAAATTGTTCCACTATGATAGCACAAAAGGAGACTAACTGGGTTTTTTAATTGGAAATTATGTCAGCAATTTTCATAAATGAAGAACTTGATATGGGGTGTTTTTTAGACTGTTCTTTCCAGTCTTTTTTCCCTTAATGAACCCACTTTGATCTCACCATGGATGGTACTCCTCTACATGTTTATACAAGTATTTACATTTCTACTACATCCTTTGTTTTATCTCAGTGTGTGTATCCCCTCCCTTTTTGGAAATTGATGGAAATTGAGTGACAAATAAAATTGGGTGGCAAGCTTTCGGAAAATAGTACTGTCTTTAAAGGGATAGTAATACTTCATTTTAACTTTATTTTATTTTGTAGGCATTAAAAAAAACATGAAGAATTATATAAGTCTTATCTCTCAAACCTTTATGGTTTAAGAGATATTCACAAGCAAAGTTTCCCCCTCCCGCCCCTTTTTCCTAGTGTAAGTCATCTCTTCTCAGATGGGGATCTGGTTGTAAGACCAGACAGATAACAGCAGGTGACAATCTTCTTACAATGAAAACAATGAAAGCCCTGCCCCCTTGACAAGTTTTTCAGGTTTTTCCCTTATCTTAATTGAAGATTGTCCCTCTCTGCAATCTACCTGGGCACCTCCCTTCTGCTCTGGCTGAAAAGTGTTACATCAGTAAAAGGGGCGGGAGGGGGACACTTTGTCATTGAATTACTCCTGAACTACAACTCTGACAGAATTGAAATAACACTCTCCAAAGTCCATATACTATGATGATTAATTAGAGCTGCTTTTGTTATGAAACATTACTATCCCTTTAAGAAAAATTTGTCACTCTGTCTCAAGCTGAAGGTTTTTGACCAATATGCCCTCCCAGCCCTTATATATGGCTGTGAAACATGGGCACTGAATGGCAAAGACATATACATGTATTCATCAGCAAACAAAGGTCTATGACATCATTAAAAGAGTAAAACACCTGAAATGGAAATGGGCAGGCCACATATCAAGAAGAACTGATGGTAGATGGGACAAACTAATTTTGGAATGATCCAGCTCACTATTGAATACCCAAAAAGAAGACCAAAGAAAAGATGGCTACATGAAATTAGCAGAAGGCACAGGCAACAAAAGGCACACGTACGAAGTTGTTGGAGGCTTGCTAAAGCGACCTTCATCCTGCAATGGATCGACAATAGCTGAAGATGATGAGGGTTAGATGTTTATTTATATATTCATATAAACATTTTAAGACATTTCTTTATACATACTAGTGTGATTAACTTTAGGGTGTTCTTATAGGTATAATGATAATGTATAGCTTTTGAGATTGGACTACAACAGTGGACAGATGCTAGTACTCACAAGGATGGTCACATTCTAGACCTTGTGTTCACTAGACGCTGTGTACAATTCCTGCTTCCTCTCCTTGCGTCACACGTAATCTCATATCACTTAATCTCACTGTTCTCTAATCCTCCCTGGCTACTGGACTTTCATCTATTCCTATTAATCCTGACACTAACTCAGTCCTGTCCTCCTCTTTGAACCTGCATGCTCCTCTCTCTCTCTTACTCACCTTTAATTCTAATCCATGGCCTTGGCTTAATAAGGACACCAACTTTTTCTGCTCCTGTACCTGTTTAGCAGAACGACTCTGGAGAAAGTCAGGCTCTCTTGCAGACTTTCTCCACTACAGATTTCTGCTTTCTTGCTTTAACTCTGCTCTGTCCTTGACTAAAAAAACATTACTTTTTTGCGACTTATTAGCACTCATAAACCCAACCCCTTTTCTCTACCCATGACTCCCTTCTCTGCCCTCCAGCTGCCTCCCTCTCAAACTGTATACAGCCACAACCCTTTGCCAACTTCTTCAAATCCATGATAAATCCATCCTGGAAAATATCCCACCTTGTATATATCCTCCTGTCCTCCCTCATTCCCCTCCTGACACTCTGGACTCTTTTTCACTAGTCACTGAGGAAGAATTGACTAACCTGCTATCCTCCTCTCCCTCCATACTAATCCCTATCCTATTACAGCTGTTTAACTCTTCCTTTGCCACTGCTACTTTTCCTGATGAATTCAAACATGCCATAGTAACACCCATCCTCAAAAACAATTTCTCTGACAGTACCACACCCACTAGCTATCGGCCAGTTTCTCTCCTGCTTTTTGCCTCTAAACTCTTGGAACACCTAACGTATTCCTTGCTTTACTTCCTTAACACGCACAACCTGCTTAACCCTTTACAATCTGGCTTTTGTACTGATTCCACTGAAACTGTCCTCACAAGAGTGGTCAATAATCTTTACATTTCCAAGTCACAAGGTCACTATTCAATACTTAACCTTCCTGAACTCTCAGCTTCTTTTGACACTGTTGATCATGCACTCCTCCTTCAAATTCTTCACTCCTTAGAATCCATGACTTAGCACTGGATTGGCTATCCTCTTATCTAACTGACCAATCCTTCAGTGTTTCCTCTGCTACCTCTTCATCCTCTTTCCTCCCCCTCTCTGTTGGTGTTCCTCAAGGTTCACTTGGTGTTCATATTCACTCAAATATCTCCTCTATGCAGATGACACCCAGCTTTATTTATCTGTACCTCGACTGACTTCTACTATTCAATCTAAAGTCACAGATTAAATCTTGGCTATTTCCGACTGGATGGCTCATAGGCACTCAAGCTCAATATGCAGAGCTAATACTCATCCCACCTAGATCTAGCCTTTTATTGCCCTTCCAGGTGATTGTATATGGCCCTAAGATAAATCCAGTATCATATGTACAGTGCCTAGATGTGATAATTGACCCTGCTCTCTTATTCTCTCCTCATATAAATACTATCACTAAATACTGCTGCTTTCTTTTGCATAACATAGTTAAAATCTGTCCTTTCTTCTGTTCATCCACAACAACATTTCTTACACAAGCACTCATCCTTTCCTGCATGGACTACTGTAACCTTCTTCTTTCTGTACTTCCTGCCTCCCAACGTCATCCGTTTCAATCCATACAGAATGCTGGAGCAGAAATTACTCTATTGCCACCTAAGTTTGTACCTGCCCCAATCCTCCTCAAATCTCTCCAATGGCTGCCCGTCAAACTCTGGATCTCTTACAAAATGTTGTGTCTCTCATTTAAGACCCTTCTCTCCTCTACCCTTCCTACATTTCCACTCTCTTCTTCCTATATAATCCATCCTGCCACTTCTCTCAGCTCCTTTTGTGTCTACAGCCCTCTCACATATAAAACCTTTTTCTCTCATTGCTCCTTATCTATGGAATGTCTACCTCCCAGTCTGCACCATTACACCTCTCTTATGGTCTTCAACTCATGCTTGAAACTACACCTCCTTAATAAAAAAAATAAGCATGCTAGAAGGTACTGACTTTGTACAATGGAGGCTCTTTATACATTATTTACTTTATGTCCCCTATCCTGGCCAGACCTCTAGAACTGTATTCAGCACTTGACCCTTATGTACTCTGTATATCTCCTATTACTACTTTAGATTGTAAGGACAGGGACAGGACAGGGACCTAACTTCCAGTGTTTCACTTTGCAAAGCACTTGTAAACCTGCATTGTCTAAATCATGACATTGTAAAGTGCTGCCTGCACTTGTAACACTATATAAATAAATATATTCATTCACTCAGTCATTTTGTTTTGAGTTGATAATTTTAGATTTGATTTGTTTCCTATAAGTTTCACTACTGGAGCCTATTAGTTTGGTTTTGGTTTTAATAAATGTTTTTTTTATAATTCACTTAAGTGTTAATTTGTGCTGTTGCTCCTCTTTTGTTCCATTTGTCATTATATCCTGGAGGATCAAGTGGACAAGCTGTACTACAGTGCACGAGGATGCTATAGGATTAGACTTTAATCAAAATCCTTTAATAATTTGCTCTGATTTCATTGACTGAGAATAAGTTGATATTGTTTGTTATACTTATAGCGGGGTGTTTATTTATACATTAATATTTCTGCTTGAGGTGAAGTCTTATATTACTTTCCTTCCCTAAAGTGTTTCTTTGAGAGGGTTTGAGCTCCTATATGTTTTACACACATTGCTTTCTACCAGTATACCAGTCAACATCAGATGTATATTTAAGCTTTCTTAGGCTGTCCTCTCTAGGCATATACACTACGAGTGGGACTTCTGTGCAATAAGGAATTTAAGAATGGAAAACAGGCAATGCTGAATAATTTTTAATACAAAGTACACTTTGTTTTTGCCTGTGAGGTTTTAAGCTTTCGGGCTTTATGCACAAAACAAGCCAACTGCACTATAAAGAACACAAAAAGATAAAAAATTCACATTGATTTAAACAACAAATAAATATGTTGGGCACCACTTTAACATAGAAAGGGTTAAAAAACAAACAAAAACTATTTAATTTAAAAGAACTGTTTAATTCCTCCCCTATGAGGCATTTCATATAGGCTCTCAGGGTCTCCAGCTCAATCTACAGCAAATTCCCTGATGAAAAAGAAGCTTGCAATCCTACTCTTTCTATATCTGTTCAATGAAATTTCTTACTCCTTCCACTGGATCTGGTATTTCTGCCCCTCATACCTGGTAAAGGAATTATGAGCAGAATATACAGTATACTGAGTGCTGGGTGGATTCTATTTCCACAGTTAGCATAGATATATTGATGCTCTTAGTACTTTCAACCAAACCCGTGACCCCATTTGTGCACATACAAGATTTGAATCCTTTTACACCTGATGGATAACCTTTTCTGGTGCATGTTTGATGGGAGAGAATGATTTACAAGGACTGAAAATTCTTTCAGGTTTGTAATTATCTGGTAACGAACCAACTCTTGGTCAAAGGCAAACAAACAAATGACCAGTCTGCTATCATAGGACAAGGGCACTCCACTGGATTTGGGCATGGATAGTGGGTGTATGGAGTATGGAAAACATCAGTGGCCTTTTACATGCATGTTAAGCAAAACTAATGTCCATTATTTTGAACACAGCTTCACTTAACACTATTTTTGTTATATCTGTGAAGACTCCATTAAAGTGAGGTTCACAGTATTGACATATACAAAAATTGATAGCCACACATTTCTAAAAAAGTACAAAGTACATATCAGGTGTCCATGCAATAATACAAATAAAATAAAAAATAAAGAAAAAAACATTTAAGATGGGAGGAAGAGAGTTGGCTAATGTGTTTTGAGCATATACAAAGTACTTCCTCACAGTAAAAAAAATTGACTCTGAACAACTTCTTTGTAAAGAGCAAAATGCCTAAACCAGCTCTTCTATTCCCCTTGTCCTAAAAGATTTTTTTTCAAAAGCTTTATTGAAGAAAGGTAGATGTCACATGACAACAAAAGACAATAGGGAGCATCTCCAAGTGTAAACGACAGCTATCAAGTATTACATCCAAACAAAGAAGTACAGTATACAGTATGTATAGTGGAATTACAAACAGTGTATCCAAAACATCGTAACAGATGCAAAGTAGAGTCAAGATAATCATAGGTTATTGCTATAAAAGGAAGTGGTTACACCATTCATGACGTCCTAGGTGAATTTTAAGTATTAGCTCCCAATCTCAATGTAAAGGGAATAGGAAAGTTAAGAATCAGAGAGAAAATAGACTATAGAAGAAAAAATGAGGAAAAGAGAGGGGAGTGAGAGAGAGGGGAGGAAGAAGGAGGGGGAGGGAGAAAAAAAAAACAAGCTACAACACATCAAGTTCAACACATCAAGTTCAGAGGGTACATATATTCTTGTCTATAAGTGAATGAATCCTCTACCTCAGAAAGGGCATGTAGAGAAGAACTTGTTAACAACATCTGGGTCACTTCTGTGTTAAGCAATATGCAGCCGTAAAAGAGAGATGTGTAACCTCACCAGTCATGCCCATTCTTGAACCGTAGGAGGATTTTCATCTTTCCAATGGCATGGAATAAGTGATTTAGATGTGAGTAGTATTGTATACAGTAGGCATTTCTGAAGGAATTGGAGATTTGTGAGTTTAAGGAAAAATAACGTTTGCGAAATATAACCAGACAGAGAAATGTTTAAGCAATTCATGATGGAGTCTAAGCAGTCTGACCAGAAGGGTTTAATCTTTGTGAATGTCCACCATATATGCAAAGGGGTGCCGCTCTCCAAGCGACAGCGCCAATACATCAAACTCACAGAGTGGAAAAATGCGTGAAGCTTAGATGGTGTAAGATACCACCACTATAAAAATGTAAAATGAGATTCTAGCATAGAAGCGGAAATAGACGTTGATGATGCTGCCTTCCAAATAACCTTCCATTCATCTACAGTAAGAGAGATTCCTAGTTCCTTTTCCCAAGAGGAGACATAACCAAGTTTGGCAGAGGTCAGATCAGACAAGAGAATTGCATACGTTCTGCTGAGCCTACCTGTGGGAGGTTTGGTGGCCAGCAAAAGATCCTCAATTGGTGTAGGAGGTGATGACCAAACAGATTGCAGGGCTGGTTATTCCAGGAAATGTTTAATATGGAGAAATCGCCAAATCTCTGAGGATGGAAAATCATATTTATTCTGTAGGTCTTCAAAGTGGCGAATCTTATCATCGGAAGCTAGATTGTTAATGCGTATCAGAGGAGTCACTGCTTATCTAGGAAAATCAGAAGAAAGGAGCATAAAAGGAGTAATCCGTGAGTAGAATACCAGCAAAGCGAGAGATGGATTTTTCGCGAGAGTCCTGGTCTTGTTGCATAGAGACCAGATGGAAAAAACATGGGAGATAATGGGTTGAGTGCGAAATGATTTATCCCTCATCTTAGGTGGTAGGAATAGTTCAGTCAATGGATCCCCTAAGGCAAACACCTCTCTGTCAAGACAAAACCATGCTTTATCAGTGCCACTGTGTGCCCAATAGAGATGCAAAGAGGGGTAAAGGGATATGAATTGGTAGGGTTTGAAACAAATAAATAAGACGCGGAAGAACATTCATTTTAATGACATTGATCCTGCCATACCAGGATAAATAGAGCTTATTCCATTTCTCTAGATCGTGGTTAATTGACTTCAATGGGTGGGGGGGGAGTTAAGACTGTTTTAGGTAGTATTGTAATGTGGGCTTCAGTAAGCATTGAGCAAGTTTCGATCCCATCAGGCAGTGCTGTAAAGGCTGCGGATATCAGGGGAATTAATCCAGATTGAAAGGTTTTGTAGTAGATTTGAAAGAGGCCATCAG
This sequence comes from Rhinophrynus dorsalis, assembly GCA_037306005.1. Taxonomy (NCBI): domain Eukaryota; kingdom Metazoa; phylum Chordata; class Amphibia; order Anura; family Rhinophrynidae; genus Rhinophrynus; species Rhinophrynus dorsalis. The sequence goes on along the minus strand of CM074719.1, from coordinate 299,426,711 downwards.
GGCCTGGGCGTTTATCAGGAGGAAGGGCCCGAATAGTTTTCTGTATCTCAGAATATGAGATCGAGACTTTGAAAGACTCATAATCTAGAGGAGAAAGTTGTGGAAGATATGCAGCTTTAAGGTAGGCGGCAATGTGGGATTCGAAAGCTAACTTAGGGAGGGGGTTATTGTTTATAAAATTGTATAGCGATGCATAGTAATCACGGAAAGCTGCTGCTATCAACGATTTATCATGGGCTAAGTTATTTTGGAATTGTGAAAGGAAAGAATGTAATGTGAGGCAAATTTCGAAAGCAACTGACGTGCCAATAAAGATCCGATTTTGTTGCCAAAATATGGTCTTGAAAAACAGTCGTTCCATTCGAAGATTGAGCAAAGAAGTAAGTTGGGACCTGATCTGTTTAAGGCGAATCAGTAGATTTGTGTGCTGATTCAATATGAGCAATGTCGTCTAGTAGCTGCACTATCTGAGCCGTCCGCTTTCTCTTCCTAGTGGCTGCTAGCTTAATAAATTCCCCAAGGATGACACATTTATGTGCAGGCCAAACAGATCAACATTCTCATTGAAATAATGATCTATGACCTCATTGATATGATCAATCTATTCTTTTTGTTGCAGAAGGGTTTTGTCTAGTCTTCAGTTGGGAGGAGCAAGGGTGCCACAAGGCATTCGTAGGTCCAGCCAAATAGGTGAATGGTCTGACCATCAATTGCCGCTGATTCCAGTAGATGGAGAAAATCATGAGAAATGAGAAAATAGTCTATGCAGGAATAAAGATTATGAGGATGTGAATAATAGGTGTAGTCTTTACAGTTTGGATGACAAATTCGCCAAGTATCAAGCAGTCTGTGTTTCTAAGAGTGCGAGAGTGCACATCTAAATTAAGAAGGGATATGCACTATAACATGAGATCAGCCATTCAATATAACATTACAGTAGTCTAGCAGAATATTACATTATTACATAACATACACGGGACAGTGCACATCTAAATTAAGAAGGGATATGCACTATAACATGAGATCAGTCATTCAATATAACATTACAGTAGTCTAGCAGAGTATTACATGAAACCAGCAGGAAAATAAAGTTTTTGGCTTTGAAGCTAGTATTTTTGATGGTCATAATAACCTTGGCACAGAGGACTGGAGAGATCCAGGCTCTCTCCATTGGAGGAGGTGGACAAGATTATCTCAGCAGTTTGAGCCATCATGAATTTGAAGGATAGTAAAGAGACTGCACCCAGAAAAGACCAACTTTTGCAAAGATTCCTCCCATCTGACAAAGGCTTTTCCAGTCCATTAAGTCCTTGCCTCCTTGATCTATGACGAATGGAGAATACCATAGTGAAAACTAGCAATAACTAGGATACAGGAACAGGTGCAGTTACTTTCACAACTCCAGCTTTCACTCATCTCACACTAAACAAGGCATCATTCATAGCCAAGCTATCAGATACCACTGCATATACTAGGATACCACCGACATCAATAATCGTCTAAGAAAAAAATTGAATAAAAAAAAAACTAAAAAAGATCACAATCTCACAAAGAAAACATCTGCATTGAGAACACCTAATGAACATCTGTTACAGTACAAAGAGAAGGAAGACACTACATGTATACCACTAGCGACTACATAAAATCTAGCACTAGAAGAAATACACAACGTTGTCAAAGAGCTACAGAGTCTGCTAACAGAGGATGCAGTGTTAAAGGGATAGTAATACTTCATTTTATCTTTATTGTATTTTGTAGGCATTAAAAAAAACATGAACGATATAAGTCTTAAAAGGTTTGAGAGATATTCACAAGCCAAGTTTCCCCTCTCCGCCCCTTTTACCTAGTGTAAGCCATCTCTTCTCAGATGTGGAATGCAGTCCATAGACCAGACAGATAACAGAAGGGGACAATCTTCTTCCTATGAGAACAATAAAAACCCTGCCCCCCTTGACAAGATTTCAGGTTTTTCCCTTATCTTAACTGAAGATTGTCCCTCTCTGCAGTCTACCTGGGCACCTCCCTTCTGCTCTGGCTGAGCAGTGTTACATCAGTAAAAGGGGCGGGAGGGGGATACTTTGTCATTGAATTACTCTTGAACTACAACTCTGACAGAATTGAAATAACACTCTCCAACGTCCAAATACTTTGATGATTAATTAGAGCTGCTTTTATTATGAAACATTGCTATCACTTTAAAGGGACAATAATGTACAGAAATAAATACCCCTTTGATTATTCTTCATAGCTTTTTTGTTCAAGTAGAGCTGTATTCCAGTACTTTTCGATATGTAGTTAAAGAGTAATTAAATTATAAAGAGTCCTCCTCCCACCCCTTTTACCTACATAACACTGCTCTCCAAACCAGTCCATATGGAGAGCAGCAAGGGGCAATCTTCAGTGAGCATAAGGAAAAAGCTGCCCTTCTTTGTCAAGGGGGAAAGGGTTTTCCTTATGCTCACTGCAAGACGATTGTCCCTCGCTGCAAGCTGTCCGGTCAAGCGACTGGATTTCACATCTGATGGGAAGTAACTTACACTAGGTAAAAGGGGCAGGAGGGGGACTCTTTATAATTGAATTACTCTTTAATTACACATAGAAAGTGTTGTAATACAGCTCTACATTAAGAAAAAACTATGAAGAATAATCAAAGGGGCATTTATTTCTACACATTACTATCCCTTTAAGACACATTCCCCCCAACCCCCTATTTTTGCATTCAGGCAACCATGGACTCTGAAGCAAAAATTGGTTAACAGAAAACAGATCAATGAACAGATAAATACTGACAGTAGGGTCAAACCTTGTAAAAAATCTTGCTGCAAGCTATATCAATTGGGATAAAATAATCCCAGAACAAAGAATCCATTAATGAGGCACACTACCCAGGATTAAAACTAAAAAATATAACTTTATTATCACAAAAAACGTACACAGGAGTTATAATAAATAGTGTTGAGCGAGCATGCTCGGCCGATGCTCGGATCGGCTCGAGCATCGCTCTGCTCGGCACATGTCGGTACTCGTACGAGTACCGCATGTGCTCGCCCGCCATGTTCGGGTCTCCTCCCCGCACGTTTTGCGGCTGCTGCGCAGCCAATAAACGTGCAGGGAGGCTCTGACATCGGTGTAATGCCAGCAGCCATGTTGGCTGCTGGCATTACACTGATTGGCTGGCCAGAACCCGTGGTCAGGTGCTGTATAGCACCTGACCAGCGAGTTCGGCTCAGTCTGAGCCAGGGAGAGCTGAGGATAGGAAGGGAAAGGCAGTGTAGGGAGGAAAAAAACAAAAATTGTGAAAAAAAAAGAACCAAAAGTCCTTTTTAGGACTACTGTGTGTGGGGGCAGCAGGTTATTTGGTGTGGGGGGAAAAAAACAAAAAAAAAAAAAAAATATATATATATATTCTGTTTAGTGTGCAAAGTTGCAGATTAGAGCACATTCTGTTTAGTGTGCACAGTTGCAGATTAGAGCACATTCTGTTTAGTGTGCAAAGTTGCAGATTAGAGCACATTCTGTTTAGTGTGCAAAGTTGCAGATTAGAGCACATTCTGTTTAGTGTGCAAAGTTGCAGATTAGAGCACATTCTGTTTAGTCTTCAAACTAAAATATCAAAGTCACGTATTCCATTCAGTGTGCGTCGCCGCAGTTTAGCAGCACATTCTGAGTACTGTGCAGAGTTGCAGAATAGGAAGAAATACTGTTAAGTCTTCAAACTAAAATATCAAAGTCACATATTCCATTCAGTGTGCTTCGCCGCAGTGTAGCAGCACATTCTGTGTACTGTGCAGAGTTGCAGAATAGGAAGAAATACTGTTAAGTCTTCAAACTAAAATTTCAAAGTCACATATTCCATTCAGTGTGCTTCGCCGCAGTTTAGCAGCACATTCTGTGTACTGTGCAGAGTTGCAGAATAGGAAGAAATACTGTTAAGTCTTCAAACTAAAATATCAAAGTCACATATTCCATTCAGTGTGCTTCGCCGCAGTGTAGCAGCACATTCTGTGTACTGTGCAGAGTTGCAGAATAGGAAGAAATACTGTTAAGTCTTCAAACTAAAATATCAAAGTCACATATTCCATTCAGTGTGCTTCGCCGCAGTGTAGCAGCACATTCTGTGTACTGTGCAGAGTTGCAGAATAGGAAGAAATACTGTTAAGTCTTCAAACTAAAATATCAAAGTCACATATTCCATTCAGTGTGCTTCGCCGCAGTGTAGCAGCACATTCTGTGTACTGTGCAGAGTTGCAGAATAGGAAGAAATACTGTTAAGTCTTCAAACTAAAATTTCAAAGTCACATATTCCATTCAGTGTGCTTCGCCGCAGTTTAGCAGCACATTCTGTGTACTGTGCAGAGTTGCAGAATAGGAAGAAATACTGTTAAGTCTTCAAACTAAAATATCAAAGTCACATATTCCATTCAGTGTGCTTCGCCGCAGTGTAGCAGCACATTCTGTGTACTGTGCAGAGTTGCAGAATAGGAAGAAATACTGTTAAGTCTTCAAACTAAAATATCAAAGTCACATATTCCATTCAGTGTGCTTCGCCGCAGTGTAGCAGCACATTCTGTGTACTGTGCAGAGTTGCAGAATAGGAAGAAATACTGTTAAGTCTTCAAACTAAAATATCAAAGTCACATATTCCATTCAGTGTGCTTCGCCGCAGTGTAGCAGCACATTCTGTGTACTGTGCAGAGTTGCAGAATAGGAAGAAATACTGTTAAGTCTTCAAACTAAAATATCAAAGTCACATATTCCATTCAGTGTGCTTCGCCGCAGTGTAGCAGCACATTCTGTGTACTGTGCAGAGTTGCAGAATAGGAAGAAATACTGTTAAGTCTTCAAACTAAAATATCAAAGTCACATATTCCATTCAGTGTGCTTCGCCGCAGTGTAGCAGCACATTCTGTGTACTGTGCAGAGTTGCAGAATAGGAAGAAATACTGTTAAGTCTTCAAACTAAAATATCAAAGTCACATATTCCATTCAGTGTCTTTCACCGCCGTTTAACAGCCTATTCTGTGTACTCTGCAGAGTTGCAAAATTATAAGAAATACTGTTAAGTTTTCAAACTCAAATATTAAAGTCACATATTCCATTCAGTGTCTTTCACCGCCGTTTAACAGCCTATTCTGTGTACTCTGTACAGTTGCAGAATTATAAGAAATACTGTTAAGTTTTCAAACTAAAATATCAAAGTCACATATTCCATTCAGTGTCTTTCACCGCCGTTTAACAGCCTATTCTGTGTACTCTGCAGAGTTGCAAAATTATAAGAAATACTGTTAAGTTTTCAAACTCAAATATTAAAGTCACATATTCCATTCAGTGTCTTTCACCGCCGTTTAACAGCCTATTCTGTGTACTCTGTACAGTTGCAGAATTATAAGAAATACTGTTAAGTTTTCAAACTCAAATATTAAAGTCACATATTCCATTCAGTGTCTTTCACCGCCGTTTAACAGCCTATTCTGTGTACTCTGCAGAGTTGCAGAATTATAAGAAATAAAGAAATACTGTTAAGTTTTCAAACTCAAATATTAAAGTCACATATTCCATTCAGTGTCTTTCACCGCCGTTTAACAGCCTATTCTGTGTACTCTGCAGAGTTGCAGAATTATAAGAAATACTGTTAAGTTTTCAAACTCAAATATTAAAGTCACATATTCCATTCAGTGTGTTTCAACGCCGTTTAACAGCCTATTCTGTGTACTCTGTACAGTTGCAGAATTATAAGAAATACTGTTAAGTTTTCAAACTCAAATATTAAAGTCACATATTCCATTCAGTGTGTTTCAACGCCGTTTAACAGCCTATTCTGTGTACTCTGTACAGTTGCAGAATTATAAGAAATACTGTTAAGTTTTCAAACTCAAATATTAAAGTCACATATTCCATTCAGTGTGTTTCAACGCCGTTTAACAGCCTATTCTGTGTACTCTGTACAGTTGCAGAATTATAAGAAATACTGTTAAGTTTTCAAACTCAAATATTAAAGTCACATATTCCATTCAGTGTGTTTCAACGCCGTTTAACAGCCTATTCTGTGTACTCTGTACAGTTGCAGAATTATAAGAAATACTGTTAAGTTTTCAAACTCAAATATTAAAGTCACATATTCCATTCAGTGTGTTTCAACGCCGTTTAACAGCCTATTCTGTGTATTCTGTACAGTTGCAGAATTATAAGAAATACTGTTAAGTTTTCAAACTCAAATATTAAAGTCACATATTCCATTCAGTGTGTTTCAACGCCGTTTAACAGCCTATTCTGTGTACTGTGCAGAGTTGCAGAATAGGAAGAAATACTGTTAAGTCTTCAAACTAAAATATCAAAGTCACATATTCCATTCAGTGTGTTTCAACGCCGTTTAACAGCCTATTCTGTGTACTCTGTACAGTTGCAGAATTATAAGAAATACTGTTAAGTTTTCAAACTCAAATATTAAAGTCACATATTCTGTGTAAGATGAAGAAGGCGGGTAAAAAGGAACGGGGAAGTGGACGTGATCCTGAAAGTTCAGGGCGCGGGTCAGGACGCGGAGAAACTGTGCCTGGTGCCAGAGCACAAGAAAGAAAGACATCCACCATACCTAGCTTCATGTCTGATTTCACAGGGCGTCGCAGGACATCACTCTCGAGGTCCGACCAGTGCGAACAGGTGGTCGGTTGGATGACAGCTGATACTGCTTCCAGTCGGTTAAGCACCACCCTGTCTTCCACCAAGTCCACTCTCAGTAGCCAAGAGTCTGGTCAACATAATCCTCACTCTGATCATCCTTCCTCCCACCATACACGGTCTGGTCAAAGAAGTGATCCCACACTGGGATATAGTGATGAGCTCGTCTCATCACCAGTCCTTCATTTGACCCTCTCTCCAAGCACGCTTGCAGAGGAACATGACATCTTGTGCCCTGATTCACAACCTCTAGAGGCTACCCAATCACAAGAAGATGACAGATGTGAACGGCATTTAAGGTCAAAGGAAGTAGTGGATGATGATGATGATGATGATGAGACACAGTTGCCATTAAATCAACCACTATTTCCGTCTCAAGACCTTGTTGAGGAGAATGTTATACAGTTGTCAATGACTGAGTATGTGGTGGGATCAAGACTTGAGGAGGATGATCAGAGTGAGGAAGTGGAGGAGGACTTGGTGGACGATGAGGTGACTGACCCCACCTGGGAAGGTGTAGAGCCGAGCGATGACAGCAGTCCTGAGGGTGAGCCATCTGCAGCACCGCAACAGGCTGGAAGAGGCAGTGGTGTGGCTACAGAAAGAAGGCGGACCGCACCAAACCGGCCCGCAAATGTTCCACGGAGCACCCCCTTGCGTAAATCTACCTTGCCAAAGGGTAGGTGTTCCGCGGTATGGCGTTTTTTTAAGGAAAGTGCGGACGACAAAAGAATTGTAGTTTGCAACCTGTGCCACACCAGAATGAGCCGAGGCATGAACACTAGAAACCTCACCACCACCAGCATGATCCGACACATGGCATCCAAGCACCGTAGTAAGTGGGAGGAACGCCTGGATCGCCCACCTGTGTCTGCAGGCCACACCACTGCCTCCTCTTCCCCTGTTTTCGGTGCCGGCCAATCGCCTGTCGAAGGCGCAGGCCCGCATACCTCCCGCCCTGCACCTGTACCATCTGAAGCACCATCAGCGACCACATCCACTTCCCTGTCCCAGCACAGCGTCCAAATGTCGTTACCCCAGGCATTTGAGCGCAAGAGAAAGTACCCAGCCACCCACCCACAGGCCATAGCACTAACCTCACACCTTTCAAAATTACTGGCCATCGAAATGCTGCCATTTAGGCTTGTGGACACTGAGTCCTTCCGCAGCCTGATGGCAGCAGCTGTCCCTCGGTACGCGGTCCCCAGCCGCCACTACTTTTCCCGGTGTGCCATCCCCGCATTACACCACCATGTGTCCCGTAACATCACCCGTGCCCTGACCAACGCAGTTACTGGGAAGGTCCACTTAACGACTGACACATGGACAAGTGCTTGTGGCCAGGGACGCTACATTTCCCTGACGGCACACTGGGTGAATGTCGTGGAGGCTGGGAGCGACTCGGACCCTGGGATGGCACGGGTGCTACCCACGCCGAGGATTGCGGGCCCTACCTCCATCAGGGTTTCCACCAGCACCTACGTTATTGGCTCCTCCTCCTCCGTTTCCACCTCCGAATTCTCTACACACACCGCCACTCCCCCATCAGCCAGTAGCTGGAAGCAGTGTAGCACTGCAGTGGGGAAGCGTCAACAGGCCGTGCTGAAGCTGATCTGCCTTGGGGACAAACAGCACACGGCCTCAGAGCTGTTGCAGGGGATTAGTCACCAGACCGAGCAGTGGCTCTCGCCACTCAACCTGCAAGCAGGCATGGTTGTGTGTGATAATGGGCGTAACTTGGTGGCGGCTTTGGAGCTCGGCAAGCTCACACACGTACCATGCCTAGCGCATGTATTTAATTTAGTGGTGCAGCGATTTCTAAAAACCTTCCCCAATGTGCATGATCTCTTGACCAAGGTGCGCCGCGTGTGTGCACATTTCCGTAAGTCATCAACAGCTTCGGCCGGCCTGTTGAAGCTGCAGCAGCGCTTACAATTGCCAGCTCACCGGCTGCTGTGTGACGTGAGCACGCGCTGGAACTCCACCTTCCACATGTTGGCCCGGCTTTGTGAGCAGCAGAGGGCAGTAGTGGAGTACCAGCTGTTACACGGTCGTCGCCTCTCCGTTCAACTTCCTGTAATCAGAAGTGAGGAGTGGGAATGGATGTCAGACCTCTGCGAGGTTTTACGCAATTTTGAGGAATCGACACAGATGGTGAGCGGCGATAACGCTATTATCAGTGTAACCATCCCACTTCTGTGTCTACTGAAACGCTCGCTGCTCACAATTAAAACCGACGCTTTGCATGTGGAAGAGGTGGAAATGGGGGAGGAAGAGCTTACACAAGGTGATAGCCAGAGCACCCTCACTTCGTCTTCTCAGCGACAATTGGAGGAGGCGGAGGAGGAGGAGGAGGAGGAGGAGGAAGACACGGTTGCCTCCGCTACAGAGGGTAGCCATGGAACTTTAGTTCCATCTCTTCAGCGTGGGTGGGCAGAAGAGGAGGAAGAGGATGAGGATATTGAGAGTCAGCCTCCTGGTGAGGACAGCGAAATCTTGACTGTTGGTACTCTGGCACACATGGCTGACTTTATGTTAGGCTGCCTTTCCCGTGACCCACGCGTTGTACGCATTTTAGACAACACGGATTACTGGGTGTTCACCCTTCTGGACCCCCGCTACAAAGAGAATTTCTCATCTCTCATTCCTCCGGTGGAGAGGACAAGCAAAATGGTGCAATACCAGAAGGTTCTTGTTGAAAAATTGCTCCAAAATTTTCCATCTGACAACGCTGGCGGCAGAGTACGTGCTACCTTGGCCAACCGAGAAGGGGAGAAAAGGGGAGCACACAGCAGTTCCGAGAAAGGCAGGGCAACACTCTCCAAGGCGTGGGACACCTTCATGACACCCCGGCAGCACCCTCACCCTGATGCGCAGCCTAGTGTCACAAGGAGGGAAAAGTTTTGGAAGATGGTGAAGGAGTACGTAGCAGACCGTGTCAGCGTCCTCAATGATCCCTCTGTGCCTTACAACTACTGGGTGTCCAAGCTGGACACGTGGTATGAACTGGCACTCTACGCCTTGGAGGTGCTGGCCTGCCCTGCCGCCAGCGTTCTGTCTGAGCGGGTATTTAGTGCTGCTGGTGGCATCATAACAGATAAGCGTATCCGCCTTTCCACCGACAATGCTGATAGGTTGACACTTATAAAAATGAACAAGGCCTGGATTTCCCCTGACTTCTCCACTCCACTGGAGGAAAGCCCCGGGGGAACATAAACTCACTTTATATATGTTATTTACAATGATGGGAATACTCTGTATTCCCATTCACCCCTTCCACCCAAAAAACGGGTATATGGTTGACTCTTAATCTTCTCATCCTCCTCCTCCTCTTCCATATGCCCTGGGATATAATTTTTATATAGGGCCAGCTCACCAGCGTGCCCTGGGATATAATTTTTATATAGGGCCAGCTCACCAGCGGGCCCTGTGATATAATTTTTATATAGGGCCAGCTCACCAGCGGGCCCTGTTTGCCAATTTTTATATAAGTCAGCTCACCAGCGGGCCTTCTCATATAATGTTTTATTGGGTCAGCTCTCTAGCGGGCCTTCGCATATAATGTTTAGGATGGTCAGCTCTGCAGCAGACCCTCACCCATAATGTTTTAGATGGTCAGCTCAGCGCACGTTTCCCTCTTAATCATGGCCTCAGTTCTGAAAATCAAGGAAATTTTTGGGAGAATTTGCCTCTGCGCACGTTTCCCTCTTAATCATGGCCTCAGTTCTGAAAATCAAGGAAATTTTTGGGAGAATTTGCAGATGATATACAAGTAAATATACAGCAAATATTGTTTGGTAACAATTTTTCGCCTAAAGTCGTTTTTATTTTCCTTTTTGTGTGTTTTATGGTCAGTCTGTAAAAATGGCGTACTACGGGCGAAAGATCGTTCCCAGCAGCGATGTTGGAGTCCAAGGTGCATCCAGACATCCTCCCTATGCTGTCCCTGAACCATTTCTGTAGTGTTTCCATCTTTTTCTGCCCTTTTCCTATGGACCAGGCACCCTCCCCTCATCAGAGCAGGGGGTGCCTGGTGTAATGCTCGAGTCCTCCCATTGACTTCAATGGGGCTCGGATGCTCGGCCGAGCACTCGAGCCTCAGGGGGTGCTCGGTCAGAGCACCCGAACATCCGAGCATTGGGGTGCTCGCTCATCACTAATAATAAAACATACTTAAGAAACAAAGACAAAAGGTGGGGGACCAACAAATGTAATACAATATAACATATAAATAATTACTAATTGACAGACACAATCTGCCTATATAACGTGCAAAACGTACCACCTAAAGTGCAAATGACCATATGAACACAAATATTTGCTTCTGCCTGAGCCACTATCAACACTTTTATCAGGCTGATAAAATTGATGGTAGTGGCACTGGCAGCAGCAAATATTTGTCTTCAAATGGGCTTCCGTGGGGGGTATTGTTCTATATGTTTTGTTTGGATTGAGAAAGAGGTTTGACTCTTTTCAAAGCCATGGCTGCAGGATAACCTGATTGGGAGACCCATATTTGTGGAGTGCCTTATCTTAATCTGTTAAAATCAAATCCTAACTTAGAGCCTCCTGACTGAATGTATCACTATATGATACAATGCCCTAAATCTGAAACTGGATGTTACATTGGTGAAACGGGCCTAAAACTTAATCTAAGAATGAATTGTCACAAACAATCTATTGAGAAATACCATCAAAAACTAACCATGCCCCTGTTAGTCATCATTTGACCCAGAAAAACTACTCCATAACATAACCATAAAATCAAAATACTCAAAGAGATTTTCAATGATACCCAAGAGAGAGAGAGAGAGAGAGAGAGAGAGATTCAAAATAAAGATGAACAGGTTTTCAAACACACTGGACTAAGGGCTTGATTCAATAAGGCACAGTAAAACAGACAGTAAGCAGAAAACCAATACCAAACGATAGCCATGCCTGTGTACTGCAGATATTCAATAAGCCGTCTAACAGAATGGGCAAAAGCCATAGACTACACAAACACACGTAATCTGATAATGTGAGTCACAACTTTTTTAACCTCACCATGCGTTCATTTCATTCGGTAAATAAACACAGATATTTTAACCAGCTAACATTTGATACCATCAGGCAATGATAAACTTTGTCAAAACAAGTTCAAAACCACAGCCAATCACCACAATCACCAGCAAATTATCAAGTCAATTTAAATAAATGTATATATACCCCAAACTTATTGACATACACTGCCTGTGTTTGAAGGTTCTCAAAGCTATAGCAAAGGACCCAGAAGCAGAGGATAGACATAGCGGCAGAGACAAGAACACACATTGGACAGGTAGACTTGGAGGGGGGAGGGGAGAGAGCGGCATACAAAAACACATCACATATGCACCACACTGACGAGGCTCACTTAGGCTGAAATGTACGTCTGTGGGTTTGCTGTTTTTCTCGTGCAGAGAGGATTTGCCTGATATTTTGGAGCTGGACTGTCTGTGGGCGGGACCACTCTCATATATGGTATGGACATTTCCTCTTTGCAATGGCACATGGGAGTGAAAAGCGTGAGTTATAGCACCATGCCTAGAACAGGACACTTTATCTTGTTTGTGCTTGATGTGTGCTCCTCACAACTCTTTTTTTTGTCTCCCTAAGTATAAGAGCATCCCAGGCATGGGTCCTTGCTTCCATGGGCCTAAAAGGATCCAGCTGCACCACCTTGACATTTATGTCTGTGGTTTTGCTGTTTCTCTTGTGCAGAAGGGGATTTGCATGAGATTTCGGAGCTGGACAATTTCTCTCTGTAATGGCACTTGGCAGTGGAAAATGTGAGTTGTAGCACCATTGAGAGACTACCATGCCTAGAACAGGACACTTTATCTTGTTCGTGCTTCATGTGTGCTCCTCACAACTCTTTTTTTTTCTCTCCCTAAGTATAAGGGCATCCAGGCATGGGCCCTTGCTTCCATGTGCTTAGAGGGATTTGGCTGCACCACACTGACGAGGCTCACATAGGCCGAAACGTATGTCTGTGGGTTTGCTGTTTCTCTCGTGCAGAGAGGATTTGCCTGACATTGTGGAGCTGGACTGTCTGTGGGTGGAACCAGTCTGATATGGATATGAACATTTCCTCTCTGCAATGGCACATGGGAGTGAAAAATGTGAGTTGTAACACCATTAAGAGGCTACCATGCCTAGAAAAGTACACTTTATCTTGTTCGTGCTTGATGTATGTTCCTCACAACTCTTTTTTGTCTCCCTAAGTATAAGGGCATCCCAGGCATGGGCCCTTGCTTCCATGTGCCTAGAGGGATTTGGCTGCACCACACTGACGAGGCTCACATAGGCCGAAACGTACGTCTGTGGTTTTGCCTGACATTTTGGAGCTGGACTGTCTGTGGGCGGGACCAGATGGATATGGATATGCATATGCATATGGATACGGATGTGTATATGGATATGGACATTTTCTCTCTGCAATGGCACATGGGATTGAAAAATGTGAGTTATAGCACCATTGAGAGGCTACCATGCCTAGAACAGTACACTTTATCTTGTTTGTGCTTGATGTGTGCTCCTCACAACTCTTTTTTGTCTCCCTAAGAAAAAGGGCAACCCAGGCATAGGCCCTTGCTTCCATGTGCCTAAAGAGATTCGGCTGCACCACTCTGGCAAGGCTCACAAAGGCCAAAACGTATGCCTGTGGTTTTACTGTTTCTCTCGTGCAGAGAAAATTTGCTGATATTTCAGAGCTGGTCGGTCAGTGGGCGGGATCAGTTGGTTATGGATATGGATATGGACATTTCCTCTCTATAATGGCACATGGGTGTGAAAAATGTGAGTTGTAGCATCATTGAGAGGCTACCATGCCTAGAACAGGACACTTTATCTTGTTAGTGCTTGATGTGTACTCCTCACTAGTGTTGAGCGAGCACCACGATGCTCGGGTGCTCGGGTGCTCTGACCGAGCACCCCCTGAGGCTCGAGTGCTCGGCCGAGCACCCGAGCCCCATTGGAATGAATGGGGCAACACCAGGCACCCCCTGCTCTGATGAGGGGAGGGTGCCTGGTCAATGCCCCCTTCATCTCCGCTATGCCCCCTTCATCTCAGAATGCCCCCTTCAGCTCCGCAATGTCCCCCTTCAGCTCCGCTATGCCCCTCTTCCACAATGTGCCCCTTCATCTCCGCTATGCCCCTCTTCCACAATGTGCCCCTTCATCTCCGCTATGCCCCTCTTCCACAATGTCCCCCTTCATCTCCTCTATGCCATAGAGGAGATGAAGGGGGACATTGTGGAAGAGGGGCATAGCGGAGATGAAGGGGCACATTGTGGAAGAGGGGCATAGCGGAGATGAAGGGGCACATTGTGGAAGACGGGCATAGCGGAGATGAAGGGGGACATTGTGGAAGAGGGGCATAGAGTCTATGCCCCTCTTCCACAATGTCCCCCTTCATCTCCGCAATGCCCCCTTCATCTCCGCAATGCCCCTGTACCTCCAGTCCCTGGTGGTCCAGCGGAGCTTCTTCGGATCTGTGCCTCTTCCGGCACAGATCCCCGCTACCCGAACATGTCGGGCGAGCACATGGCGGTACTCGACGAGTACCGCCATGTGCCGAGCAGAGCGATGCTCGAGCCGATCCGAGCATCGGCCGAGCACGCTCGCTCATCACTACTCCTCACAACTCTTTTTGACTCCCTAAGTATAAGGGCATCCCAGGCATGGGCACTTGCTTCCATGTGCCAAGAAGGATTCGGCCGCACCACACTGACGAGGCTCACATAGGCCGAAACGTACGTCTGTGGTTTTGCTGTTTCTCTCGTGCAGAAAGGATTTGCCTGACATTTCGGAGCTGGACTGTCTGTGGATGGGACCAGTCGGATATGGATATGGATATGGATATGGATATGGATATGGATATGGACGTTTCCTCTCTGCAATGGAACATGGGAGTGAAAAATGTGAGTTGTAGCACCATTGAGAGGCTGTTATGCCTAGAACAGTACACTTTATCTTGTTCGTGCTTGATGTGTGCTCCTCACAACTCTTTTTTGTCTCCCTAAGTATAAGGGCAACCCAGGCATGGGCCCTTGCTTCAATGTGCTTAGAAGGATTCGGCTGCATCACGCTGATGAGGCTCACATAGGCCGAAACGTATGTCTTTGGTTTTGCTGTCTCTCTCGTGCAGAGAGGATTTGCCTGACATTTCAGAGCTGGACTGTCTGTGGGCGGGACCAGTCTGATATGGATATGGACATTTCCTCTCTGCAATGGCACATGGGAATGAAAAATGTGAGTTGTAGCACCATAGAGAGGCTACCCTGCCTAGAACAGGAAACTTTATCTTGTTCGTGCTTGATGTGTGCTCCTCACAACTCTTTTTTGACTCCCTAAGTATAAGGGCATCCCAGGCATGGGCACTTGCTTCCATGTGCCTAGAGGGATTCGGCTGCACCACAATGAAGAGGTTCACATAGGCCGAAATGTACATCTGTAGTTTTGCTGTGTCTCTTGTGCAGAGAGAATTTGCCTGACATTTCGGAGCTGGACTGTCTGTAGGCAGGACCAGATGGATATGGATATGGACATTTCCTCTCTGCAATGGCACATGGGAGTGAAAAATGTGAGTTGTAGCACCATAGAGAGGCTACCATGCCTAGAACAGGAAACTTTATCTTGTTCGTGCTTGATGTGTGCTCCTCACAACTCTTTTTTGACTCCCTAAGTATTAGGGCATCCCAGGCATGGGCACTTGCTTCCATGTGCCTAGAGGGATTCGGCTACACCTCACTGAAGAGGTTCACATAGGCCGAAATGTACGTCTGTAGTTTTGCTGTGTCTCTCGTGCAGAGAGGATTTGCCTGACGTTTCGGAGCTGGACTGTCTGTAGGCAAGACGATATGGATATGGATATGGACATTTACTCTCTGCAATGGCACATGGGAGTGAAAAATGTGAGTTGTAGCACCATAGAGAGGCTACCATGCCTAGAACAGGACACTTTATCTTGTTCGTGCTTGATGTATGTTCCTCACAACTCTTTTTTGTCTCCCTAAGTATAAGGGCATCCCAGACATGGGCCCTTGCTTCCATGTGCCTTAAGGAATTTGGCTGCACCACACTGACGAGTCTCACATAAGCCGAAATGTACGTCTGTGGTTTTGTTTTTTTCTCTCATGCAAAGAGGATTTGCCTGATGTTTCAGAGTGGGACTGTCTGTGAGCGGGATCAGTCTGATATGGATATGGATATGGATATGGATATGGATATGGACATTTCCTCTCTGCAATGGCACATGGGAGTGAAAAATGTGAGTTGTAGCACCATAGAGAGGCTACCATGCCTAGAACAGGAAACTTTATCTTGTTCGTGCTTGATGTGTGCTCCTCACAACTCTTTTTTGACTCCGTAAGTATAAGGGCATCCCAGGCATGGGCACTTGCTTCCATGTGCGTAGAGGATTTGGCTGCACAACACTGACGTGGCTCACATAGGCCGAAATGTACTTTTGTGGTTTTGCTGTTTCTCTCGCGCAGAGAGGATTTGCCTGACATTTTGGAGCTGCACTGTCTGTGGGCGGGACCAGTCGGATATGGATATGGATATGGACATGGACATGGACATTTCCTCTCTGTAATGGCACATGGGCGTGAAAAACGTGAGTTGTAGCATCATTGAGAGGCTACCATGCCTAGAACAGGACACTTTATCTTGTTCGTGCTTGATGTGTGCTCCTCACAACTCTTTTTTGTCTCCCTAGGTATAAGGGCATCCCAGGCATGGGCACTTGCTTCCATGTGCGTAGAGGATTTGGCTGCACAACACTGACTTGGCTCACATAGGCCGAAATGTACTTTTGTGGGTTTGCTGTTTCTCTCGCGCAGAGAGGATTTGCCTGACATTTCGGAGCTGCACTGTCTGTGGGCGGGACCAGTCTGATATGCATATGCATATGCATATGCATATGCATATGGACATTTCCTCTCTGCAATGGCACATGGGAGTGAAAAATGTGAGTTGTAGCACCATAGAGAGGCTACCATGCCTAGAACAGGAAACTTTATCTTGTTCGTGCTTGATGTGTGCTCCTCACAACTCTTTTTTGACTCCCTAAGTATAAGGGCATCCCAGGCATGGGCACTTGCTTCCATGTGCCTAGAGGGATTCGGCTACACCACACTGAAGAGGTTCACATAGACAGAAATGTACATCTGTAGTTTTGCTGTGTCTCTCGTGCAGAGAGGATTTGCCTGACATTTCGGAGCTGGACTGTCTGTAGGCAGGACCAGATGGATATGGATATGGATATGGATATGGATATGGACATTTCCTCTCTGCAATGGCACATGGGAGTGAAAAATGTGAGTTGTAGCACCATAGAGAGGCTACCATGCCTAGAACAGGACACTTTATCTTCTTCGTGCTTGATGTATGTTCCTCACAACTCTTTTTTGTCTCCCTAAGTATAAGGGCATCCCAGACATGGGCCCTTGCTTCCATGTGCCTTGAGGAATTTGGCTGCACCACACTGATGAGTATCACATAAGCCGAAATGTACGTCTGTGGTTTTGTTTTTTTCTCTCATGCAAAGAGGATTTGCCTGATGTTTCAGAGTGGGACTGTCTGACATGGACATGGACATGGACATGGACATGGACATGGACATGGACATGGACATTTCCTCCCTGTAATGGCACATGGGTGTGAAAAATGTGAGTTGTAGCATCATTTAGAGGCTACCATGCCTAGAACAGGACACTTTATCTTGTTTGTGCTTGATGTATGTTCCTCACAACTCTTTTTTGTCTCCCTAAGTATAAGGGCATCCCAGACATGGGGCCTTTGCTTACATGTGCCTTGAGGAATTCGGCTGCACCACACTGACGAGTCTCACATAAGCTGAAATGTACGTCTGTGGTGTTGTTTTTTCCTCTCATGCAAAGATGATTTGCCTGATGTTTCAGAGCTGGACTGTCTGTGAGCGGGATCAGTCTGATATGGATATGGACATTTCATCTCTATAATGGCACATGGGTGTGAAAAATGTGAGTTGTAGCATCAGTGAGAGGCTACCATGCCTAGAACAGGACACTTTGTCTTGTTAGTGCTTGATGTGTGCTCCTCACAACTCTTTTTGACTCCCTAAGTATAAGGGCATCCCAGGCATGGGCACTTGCTTCCATGTGCCTAGAGGGATTCGGCTACACCACACTGAAGAGGTTCACATAGGCCGAAATGTACGTCTGTAGTTTTGCTGTGTCTCTCGTGCAGAGAGGATTTGCCTGACATTTCGGAGCTGGACTGTCTGTAGGCAGGACCAGATGGATATGGATATGGACATTTCCTCTCTGCAATGGCACATGGGAGTGAAAAATGTGAGTTGTAGCACCATAGAGAGGCTACCATGCCTAGAACAGGACACTTTATCTTGTTCGTGCTTGATGTATGTTCCTCACAACTCTATTTTGTCTCCCTAAGTATAAGGGCATCCCAGACATGGGCCCTTGCTTCCATGTGCCTTGAGGAATTTGGCTGCACCACACTGATGAGTCTCACATAAGCCGAAATGTACGTCTGTGGTTTTGTTTTTTTTCTCTCATGCAAAGAGGATTTGCCTGATGTTTCAGAGCTGGACTGTCTGTGAGCGGGATCAGTCTGATATGGATATGGACATTTCATCTCTATAATGGCACATGGGTGTGAAAAATGTGAGTTGTAGCATCATTGAGAGGCTACCATGCCTAGAACAGGACACTTTATCTTGTTAGTGCTTGATGTGTGCTCCTCACATCTCTTTTTGACTCCCTAAGTATAAGGGCATCCCAGGCATGGGCACTTGCTTCCATGTGCCTAGAAGGATTCGGCCGCACCACACTGACGAGGCTCACATAGGCCGAAACGTACGTCTGTGGTTTTTTCTTTTTCTCTCGTGCAGAGAGGATTTGCCTGACATTTCGGAGCTGGACTGTCTGTGGATGGGACCAGTCGGATATGGATATGGACATTTCCTCTCTGCAATGGAACATGGGAGTGAAAAATGTGAGTTGTAGCACCATTGAGAGGCTGTTATGCCTAGAACAGTACACTTTATCTTGTCCGTGCTTGATGTGTGCTCCTCAGAACTCTTTTTGTCTCCCTAAGTATAAGGGCAACCCAGGCATGGGCCCTTGCTTCCATGTGCCTAGATGGATTCGGCTGTATCACGCTGATGGGGCTCACATAGGCCGAAACGTATGTCTCTGGTTTTGCTGTCTCTCTCGTGCAGAGAGGTTTTGCCTGACATTTCAGAGTTGGACTGTCTGTGGGAGGGACCAGTCTGATATGGATATGGACGATTTCTCTCTGCAATGGAACATGGGAGTGAAAAATGTGAGTTGTAGCACCATTGAGAGGCTACCAGGCCTAGAACAGGACACTTTATCTTGTTCGTGCTTGAAGTATGTTCCTCACAACTCTTTTTTGTCTCCCTAGGTATAAGGACATCCCAGACATGGGCCCTTGCTTCCATGTGCCTTGAGGAATTTGGCTACACCACACTGATGAGTCTCACATAAGCCGAAATGTACGTCTGTGGTTTTGTTTTTTTCTCTCATGCAAAGAGGATTTGCCTGATGTTTCAGAGTGGGACTGTTGGACATGGAGATTTCCTCCCTGTAATGGCACATGGGCGTGAAAAATGTGAGTTGTAGCATCATTGAGAGGCTACCATGCCTAGAACAGGACACTTTATCTTGTTCGTGCTTGATGTATGTTCCTCACAACTCTTTTTTGTCTCCCTAAGTATAAGGGCATCCCAGACATGGGCCCTTGCTTCCATGTGCCTTGAGGAATTCGGCTGCACCACACTGACGAGTCCCACATAAGCCGAAATGTACGTCTGTGGTGTTGTTTTTTTCTCTCATGCAAAGAGGATTTGCCTGATGTTTCAGAGCTGGACTGTCTGTGAGCGGGATCAGTCTGATATGGATATGGACATTTCATCTCTATAATGGCACATGAGTGTGAAAAATGTGAGTTGTAGCATCATTGAGAGGCTACCATGCCTAGAACAGGACACTTTATCTTGTTAGTGCTTGATGTGTGCTCCTCACAACTCTTTTTGACTCCCTAAGTATAAGGGCATCCCAGGCATGGGCACTTGCTTCCATGTGCCTAGAAGGATTCGGCCGCACCACACTGACGAGGCTCACATAGGCCGAAACGTATGTCTGTGGTTTTGCTTTTTCTCTCGTGCAGAGAGGATTTGCCTGACATTTCGGAGCTGGACTGTCTGTGGATGGGACCAGTCGGATATGGATATGGATATGGATATGGACATTTCCTCTCTGCAATGGAACATGGGAGTGAAAAATGTGAGTTGTAGCACCATTGAGAGGCTGTTATGCCTAGAACAGTACACTTTATCTTGTCCGTGCTTGATGTGTGCTCCTCACAACTCTTTTTTGTCTCCCTAAGTATAAGGGCAACCCAGGCATGGGCCCTTGCTTCCATGTGCCTAGAGGGATTCGGCTGTATCACGCTGATGGGGCTCACATAGGCCGAAACGTATGTCTCTGGTTTTGCTGTCTCTCTCGTGCAGAGAGGTTTTGACTGACATTTCAGAGCTTGACTGTCTGTGGGCGGGACCAGTCTGATATGGATATGGACGATTTCTCTCTGCAATGGAACATGGGAGTGAAAAACGTGAGTTGTAGCACCATTGAGAGGCTACCAGGCCTAGAACAGGACACTTTATCTTGTTCGTGCTTGATGTGTGTTCTTCACAACTCTTTTTTTGTCTCCCTATGTATAAGGGCATCCCAGACATGGGCCCTTGCTTCCATGTGCCTGGAGGAATTCGCCTCCACCACACTGAGAGGCTCACAGAAGCCGAAACATACGTCTGTGATTTTGTTGTTTTTCTCATGCAGAGAGGATTTGCCTGATATTTCAGAGCTGGACTGTCTGTGGGCGGGACCAGTCGGATTCGGATTCGGATACGGATACGGATACGGATATGGACTTGGACATGGACATTTCCTCTCTGCAATGGAACATGGGAGTGAAAAATGTGAGTTGTAGTACCATTGAGAGGCTATGATGCTTAGAACAGTACATTTTATCTTGTTCGTGCTTGATGTGTGCTCCTCACATCTCTTTTTTTTGTCTCCCTAAGTATAAGGGCAACCCAGGCATGGGCCCTTGCTTCCAAGTGCCTAGAGAGATTCGGCTGCATCACGCTGATGGGGCTCACAAAGGCCGAAATGTACGTCTGTGGTTTTGTTTTTTTCTCTCATGCAAAGAGGATTTGCCTGATGTTTCAGAGTGGGACTGTTGGACATGGAGATTTCCTCCCTGTAATGGCACATGGGCGTGAAAAATGTGAGTTGTAGCATCATTGAGAGGCTACCGTGCCTAGAACAGGACACTTTATCTTGTTCGTGCTTGATGTATGTTCCTCACAACTCTTTTTTGTCTCCCTAAGTATAAGGGCATCCCAGACATGGGCCCTTGCTTCCATGTGCCTTGAGGAATTCGGCTGCACCACACTGACGAGTCCTACATAAGCCGAAATGTACGTCTGTGGTGTTGTTTTTTTCTCTCATGCAAAGAGGATTTGCCTGATGTTTCAGAGCTGGACTGTCTGTGAGCGGGATCAGTCTGATATGGATATGGACAATTCATCTCTATAATGGCACATGGGTGTGAAAAATGTGAGTTGTAGCATCATTGAGAGGCTACCATGCCTAGAACAGGACACTTTATCTTGTTAGTGCTTGATGTGTGCTCCTCACAACTCTTTTTGACTCCCTAAGTATAAGGGCATTCCAGGCATGGGCACTTGCTTCCATGTGCCTAGAAGGATTCGGCCGCACCACACTGACGAGGCTCACATAGGCCGAAATGTATGTCTGTGGTTTTGCTTTTTCTCTCGTGCAGAGAGGATTTGCCTGACATTTCGGAGCTGGACTGTCTGTGGATGGGACCAGTCGGATATGGATATGGATATGGATATGGATATGGATATGCATATGGATATGGATATGGACATTTCCTCTCTGCAATGGAACATGGGAGTGAAAAATGTGAGTTGTAGCACCATTGAGAGGCTGTTACGCCTAGAACAGTACACTTTATCTTGTCCGTGCTTGATGTGTGCTCCTCACAACTCTTTTTTGTCTCCCTAAGTATAAGGGCAACCCAGGCATGGTCCCTTGCTTCCATGTGCCTAGAGGGATTCGGCTGTATCACGCTGACGAGGCTCACATAGGCAGAAACGTACGTCTGTGGTTTTGCGGTTTCTCTCGTTCAGAGAGGATTTTCTGATATTTCGGATCTGCATTGTCTGTGGGCGTGACCAGTCTGATATGCATATGCATATGCATATGCATATGCATATGCATATGGATATGGACATTTCCTCTCTGCAATGGCACATGGGAGTGAAAAATGTGAGTTGTAGCACCATAGAGAGGCTACCATGCCTAGAACAGGAAACTTTATCTTGTTCGTGCTTGATGTGTGCTCCTCACAACTCTTTTTTGACTCCCTAAGTATAAGGGCATCCCAGGCATGGGCACTTGCTTCCATGTGCCTAGAGGGATTCGGCTGCACCACACTGAAGAGGTTCACATAGGCAGAAATGTACATCTGTAGTTTTGCTGTGTCTCTCATGCAGAGAGGATTTGCCTGACATTTCGGAGCTGGACTGTCTGTAGGCAGGACCAGATGGAGATGGAGATGGATATGGAGATGGAGATGGATATGGATATGGATATGGATATGGACATTTCCTCTCTGCAATGGCACATGGGAGTGAAAAATGTGAGTTGTTGCACCATACAGAGGCTACCATGCCTAGAACAGGAAACTTTATCTTGTTTGTGCTTGATGTGTGCTCCTCACAACTCTTTTTTGACTCCCTAAGTATAAGGGCATCCCAGTCATGGGCCCTTGCTTCCATGTGCCTAGAGGGATTTGGCTGCAACACACTGACGAGGCTCACATAGGCAGAAACGTACGTCTGTGGTTTTGCTGTTTCTCTCATTCAGAGAGGATTATCTGACATTTCGGAACTGCACTGTCTGTGGGCGGGACCAGTCGGATATGGATATGGACATTTTCTCTCTGCAATGGCACATGGGACTGAAAAATGCGAGTTGTAGCACCACTGAGACGCTACCAGGCCTAGAACAGAACACTTTATCTTGTTTGTGCTTGATGTGTGTTCTTCACAACTCTTTTTTGTCTCCCTAAGTATAAGGGCATCCCAGACATGGGCCCTTGCTTCCATGTGCCTGGAGGCACTGATGAGGATCACTTAGGCCGAAATGTACGTCTTTGGTTTTGCTGTTTCTCTCGCGTGCAGAGAGGATTTGCCTGACACACTGACGAGGCTCACATAGGCAGAAATGTATGTGTGTGGTTTTGCTGTTTCTCTCTCGTGCAGAGAGGATTTGCCTGACATTTTGGAGCTGGACTGTGTGTGGGCGGGACCAGTCTGATATGGATATGGCTATAGATATGGACATTTCCTCTCTGCAATTGTAGATGAGAGTTAAAAACATGATTTGTAGCACTTCTGAGAGGTTATCATACCTAGAACAGGACACTTTATGTTGTTCGTGCATTATGTGTGCTCCTCACAACTCTTTTTTTCTCTCTAAGTATAAGGGCAACCCAGACATGGGCCTTTGCTTCCATGTACTTAGAGTGATTTGGCTGTACCACGCTGACGAGGCCCACATAGGCCGAAACGTATGTCTGTGGTTTTGCTGTTTCTCTCATTCAGAGAGAATTTGCTTGACATTTCGGAGCTGCACTGTCTGTGGGTGGGACCAGTTGGATATGGATATGGATATGGATATGGATATGGACGTTTTCTCTCTGCAATGGAACATGGGAGTGAAAAACGTGAGTTGTAGCACCATTGAGAGGCTACCAGGCCTAGAACAGGACACTTTATCTTGTTTGTAGTTGATGTGTGCTCCTCACAACTCTTTTTTGTCTCCCTTAGTATAAAGGCATCCAGGCATGGGCCCTTGCTTCCATGTGCTTAGAGGGGTTCAGCTGCACCACACTGATGAGGTTCACATAGGCAGAAATGTACGTCTGTGGTTTTGCTGTTTCTCTTGTGCAGAGAGGATTTGCCTGACATTTCGGAGCTGGACTCTCTGTGGGCGGGACCAGTCTGTTATGGATCTGGATCTGGATCTGGATCTGGATATGGACATTTTCTCTCTGCACTGACACATGGGTGTGAAAAATGTGAGTTGTAGCACCATTGAGAGGCTACCAGGCCTAGAACAGGACACTTTATCTTGTTTGTGCTTGATGTGTGTTCCTCACAACTCTTTTTTGTCTCCTTAAGTTTAAGGGCATCCCAGTCATGGGCCCTTGCTTCCATGTGCCTAAAGGGATTCGGCTGCACCACACTGATGAGGCTCATATAGGCCGAAACGTATGTCTGTGGTTTTGCTGTTTCTCTCGTTCTGAGAGGCTTTCCTGACATTTCGGAGCTGGGCTTTCTGTAGGTGGGACGATATGGATATGGATATGGATACGGATACGGATACGGACGTTTCCTCTCTGCAATGGCACATGGGAGTGGAAAACGTGAGTTGTAGCACCATTGAGAGGCTACCATGCCTAGAACAGGTCACTTTATCTTGTTCGTGGTTGATGTGTGCTCCTCACAACTCTCTTTTATCTCCCTAAGTATAAGGGCATTCCAGGCATGGGCCCTTGCTTCCATGTGCCTAGAGGGATTCGGCTGCACCACTCTGACGAGGCTCACATAGGCCGAAACGTATGTCTGTGGTTTTGCTGTTTCTCTCGTGCAGACAGGATTTGCGTGACGTTTTGGAGCTGGACTGTTTGTGGGCGGGACCAGTCTGATATGGATATGGATATGGATATGGACATGGACATTTTCTCTATGTAGTGGAACATGGGAGTGAAAAACGTGAGTTGTAGCACCACTGAGAGGCTACCATGCGTAGAACAGGTCACTTTATCTTGTTCGTTGTTGATTTGTGCTCCTCACAACTCTTTTTTGTCTCCCTAAGTATAAGGGCAACCCAGGCATGGGACCTTGCTTCCATGTGCCTAGAGGGATTCGGCTGCACCATACTGACGAGGCTCACATAGGCTGAAATGTATGTTTGTGGTTTTGCTGTTTTTCTTGTGCAGAGAGAATTTGCCTGACATTTTGGAGTGGGACTTTCTGTGGGCGGGACCAGTCTGATATGTATATGGACATTTTCTCTCTGCGATGGCACATGGGAGTGAAAAATGTGAGTTGTAGCACTCTTGAGAGGCTACCATGCCTAGAACAGGACACTTTATCTTGTTTGTGCTTGATGTGTGCTCCTCACAACTCTTTTTTGTATCCCTAAGTATAAAGGCATCCCAGGCATGGGCCCTTGCTTCCATGTGCATAGAGGGATTCGGCTGCACCACATTGACGAGGCTCGCATAGGCTGAAATGTATGTCTGTGGTTTTGCTGTTTCTCTCATGCAGAGAGGATTTGGCTGAAATTTTAGAGCTGGACTGTCTGTGGGTGGGACCACTCTGATATGGTATGGACATTTCCTCTCTGCAATGGCACATGGGAGTGAAAAATGTGAGTTGTAGCACCGTTGAGAGACCACCATGCCTGGAACACAACACTTTATCTTGTTCGTGCTTGATGTGTGTTCCTCACAACTCTTTTTTGTCTCTCTAAGTATAAGGGCATCCCAGGCATGGGCCCTTGCTTACATGTGCCTGGAGCGATTCAGCTGTACCACACTGACGAGGCTCACTTAGGCCGAAACGTACGTCTATGGTTTTGCTGTTTCTCTTGTGCAGAGAGGATTTGCCTGAGATTTCGGAGCTGGACTGTTTGTGGGCAGGACTAGTCTGATATGGATATGGATATGGACATTTCCTCTCTGCAATGGCACATGGTAGTGAAAAATGTGAATTGTAGCAATATTGAGAGGCTACCATGCCTAGAATAGGACACTTTATATTGTTCATGCTTGATGTGTGCTCCTCACAACTCTTTTTTGT
This sequence comes from Rhinophrynus dorsalis, assembly GCA_037306005.1. Lineage (NCBI taxonomy): Eukaryota > Metazoa > Chordata > Amphibia > Anura > Rhinophrynidae > Rhinophrynus > Rhinophrynus dorsalis. The sequence goes on along the minus strand of CM074719.1, from coordinate 299,401,015 downwards.
CTCTAAAAACAGAGAGTTCCCAGCTATGACAACATGTGTGAGACCCCCTTGTATTCAAGGGGTTAAAGTATCAATTTAAATAAAAGGGAATTTATATTTTTCTGCTTATGGTGTTGCCTTTATACATGAATTCTATCCTTATGCTAGTGAGATAATGTCCACATAGTTGAACCCATAGCTTTTTCACATGACAGATGCACTATGCAAATGCTACTTAGTTTGACTCAATTAATGTCATTTTAGCTGATGAAACATACTGTAGCACTTATCAAAAGACAAGAGCACCTTGATGATCATGTCAGCTTAGCATAGGGGACTTTGAGGGAAAAAGACTTCCATTTATCAAGCAGCACACTGCAATCCCATAAATAAACATGAATGTTGCAATCATTTTGTAAGAAGCCATTTTTTTTTAGTGAATTTCACATTGCTTGACAATAACATATTATTTACACCCAATGCATACCTTATGAGGAGTTAAAGATGACTCAGATTACATTATGTGGTTTATAAAAGAATGTAATCCGCTTTACTATTAGAACGTCAAATAAGAGATCTAAGCCATATAAATTTAGGAATATAAATCTAAAACCTTAACCCCATGGATTCCAGATATTTCTCCAAAGCATTTTAAAATAATGTCATGCCTCTATCATCACTTTGTTTTTCTTTTCCTTTGTTTTAGCAGTAGCAAATGTGGTGGGGAGGTTTTGTGGATTTTTTTATGGCACATACACCTTACCTGATGTGGTGGGGTAATGAAAGGGGTCCCGGGGACCCCCTTTCAGTTTTTTTCCATTAAAATAGGTGCTCTGGACACCACATGTATTTTTGTATGCATCTTCTGCATTGGGGAGGGCAAAGGTAGGGTTTCCAGAACCATATCAATCTTTTTTTTCTCCTCTTTTTAATCTTGGCCAGAGTATGATTCAAAATGGGGCCTATGATTCAAAATGGCGCCCCTAGGCCCCATATTGATGCCATCAATTGCCTTTTAATTCAGCTAATGATTTGTTTAACCCATCAGGCTTCCTGAACACATTGATTACAATGTGTTCCTAGACAATTTGGCAATGGAGAGGTTAATGGTGGGCACAGCAAAGCTGTTGGGGGTTGGTGGGATAATGTATGCTATTGTATTTCTATTTGCATTACTATTTTTGACCTTTTTATATGTATACCAAATTGCAAAATTCAGCAAACATACAAGCATTAGTAAAAAGCTAAAAATAATCTTATTTCCAATTCATTTGATAGACGAATTTCAATCTGGCTGTAATGGAATCCAGCAATTTGATTGAGAAGCTATTAATGAATGACACAATCTAACACAGTTAAATATCGAAGATTAGTACCCACTGCTCTTTTGATCACAAAGCCCTTTCTTACATGTGACTAAGAGGAGATCTTGTTATCCTGAATAACTATATGCAAGGTCAATACAAGGATCTCTCTGGTGAGCTTTTCATTCCAAGACCTGTTCAAATTTCAGCTTCATCATCGGAAAGATTTTTTATTTTTTTTTTTACACCAAAGTCTGTTAAATTGTAGAATTTATTGCCCAAGCATGTGGTGATGGTAGATACAATGGATACACAATTAGACACATTTCTTTCAAGAGGGAACATACAGTATTATACTGTGTATTAACAGGTACAACAAGAAGTTCTGGTAAATAGACTAATAATCATTTTGGTGGAAGGAAGGCTTATATAAGTATCAGTTTTCTGGGTTATGAAGTGAAAGTTGAACCTGATGGAAATGTGTATTTTTTCAAACTAATTTACTAAATGACTATGTTAGTTTATAGACAATACTGCACCATCACTTCTGAGACATCTATCAGGATTGCTTATACTAATGCAGTCAAAGGGTTGTGCGCAAACAATTAATAGATATCAACACAGAACATGTTTTAGACTCGATCTTATGCCATTTCTACTTTGGAGTACAGGGTAATTAAGAGTGGATAATCATATTTAACTTGTAAGTGTTAGTGTTGTTCTAATCACATTTTAAATAACTTTAATAGAAAAGGATAGGCACTGGTAGAATATAGTCGCTCATATATTTCAATACTCAAATAGTAAGGTGCACTGATGAGCCAAAGAAGACATATATGTAATAAATAGGAAGAAAAAAGAGTGGGAAAACAGAGAAGAATCCCTCCTCATCGTTCCCATTAAATTGAGGCACTCAACTGAAGCAACTGCAATTTACAAATATATAAATGTTTATTGGTAAACAAAAATTATGTATCAGATCACATATTAAAAAAATGATAGGAAAGGTTACATTTCCCATCTTCCCAAAGTGCCCCATCGGACATAATATACATGTATACAATATACAAGAAATATTTATCAATAGATATTAAGCGTCTAATATTTCTGAAGGAAACAATTCTGATTCTCAATAATGGACAAGGAAATCTCTTAAAAGCATTCAAACAACTCTATAACCCTAGTGATGTCTAATATAACTAATGTAATTGTGATATACATAAGTAAGTGTACAAAGGAGAAACACCATTAGATAAAAAAGAGCAAATAATCATACAGAGATACTTAACCACAAGAATTTGTGAGAAATACCTCAAAAGGGAAACTGGTAGAAACAGCAGAAGCTGAGAAGCCCTATCCTGACAGCAGATCATCCCAATGCGTATCGCCATTGTCGGCTTCATTAGTGGATACAGATCAGGTCCACTCCATACAATTTAAGCGTTCCAAGAGCCAATGAAAAGACCATCCCATATCACATGTCTGGGTCACATGATGTTGTAGCACGAAAAACAAATGTGAGAAACCAAATTTATAAAATAACAAACACAGACAGTGGTATTAGGTCTTTATATAGAAATAAATGTGGATATGTGACCACTACGGGCAATGCATAATACATAACGCCGAACCATATGATCTAAATATATCAAGGCATGCTTTTTCCTTCTTATTTATTACATACTAATCATATTTTAGTTATAAACATATCCACATTATACTATGATTGGAGTTGGTCTAAAACATGGGCGTCCAATGTGCGGCCAGATGCAGATTACCTGGTTCCAGGGTGCGGCCTGCCTGAGATTTTTAAAATAAACATTTGTACCTAATTAACTAGCATATATAAACTATATGTATAAGACCAAATCTCTTTTCTGTCAGTACTGCACAGTCCAAGAATAGATGTCTGTAAAATATCATATAATTAACTTGATAAATAAATAAATCCATATTTTTTGTAAAGCTGCTATAGTTCACCATTGTTATCAATAAAAATATCTTGTCCTTCACACTTACGGCATTCTCTGTCACACTTCTCATTCCTAACCAGTCCCAAAGAGCAGCAAGAGACTGGTGGTGATGGTGGTGCCGAGACTGAGTGTGATGGTGGAGAAGCTGGTGTGAAGGAGAGTATGAGAGAGTTTTTTGGTGGAAAGCAATAAGGAACGGGAGAAAGAGATCAAATGGTGATGGGCATCATCGCCACCACAAGAAGTGACATTGTGGAGATTATTGTGGAGATTATTGCTGCTGTAATTCCTTTTGCTGAGTTGTCAGAGGCAGAGGTTCATCTGTCACAGCAGCAGCAGCAACAGCAGAATGATGATGAGTGGGCTAGTGTGCAGTGATATGGGACTAGGATCTGTTCCACTTCTCCTCAATACTCAAGCTCCCTTGATGATGTTGAGGTAGCAGCATCACCTGCCACATCCAGTGAACATAATTCTGGAGAAGAAGTAGAAGGCCATTCTTTTCCACCTGTCCCCTGACTGAAATAATGGGTGTTGGAAAATGTTTCCCTTGAAGCAGGCACAGTACAGTCATAAATGACTACACTGTGCACTTTGTATGATACAGTAATGAAAAAGGAAAGGAAGGGACACACCTTGACACATCTGTCCTCATAAAGCACATGCAACATAGACACCACAACATTTATGTTAAGCATGCAGAAGACAACCCCCAAATATTAAATCTGTGTCCCTTGTCCATCCACAGGAACACAAAGAATGTGGGCAAAAAGCCCAAAGGAAGACTAGAGAAACACAGGCTGGAAGTTGAATGAAGAGCAAAATACGTGTTCCGTCATCTTCCTCCTGTGCTATGGTCCAGGGGCAGGAAGATGTATCCACTGCCCCGTGCACCAGAAGTCTCAGCATCCTCTACCGCCTTCTCCCTTGGCTTATGTTACATCCCCCCACCAGCTGACAGCGAGTCTGTAGAGGATCTGGTAGCTTCTGTCCACAAATTACACATTGTGTGGTATACTGACCCCACATGGCAATGTGGTGGAGAGCAATTGAATGCTGGGTATCAGGGAGAATCTGCAGGCATTCCTTTCCACTGAATAAGGTAAGCTGGTGGCAGGGAGGATTCATTATTTTTATTACATATTCTGTCTTAGCATCACGTATCCTTAGCAGAATGAACAAAAGCCAAAGTGACAGCAGTACTTAGTTTATTGGGGTATTGTTTTACATTGCTGACCTAAGCATCAAGGTATTTGGTTGCAGTTGTTCCTTTTGCTTAATATGAGTGCATGTGTGTTAATAGTGATACTATACACCCAGTTCTTCCAATATTTCCCAGTGTTTCCGTGCACACACTGTGTACATAGCAGTGGCTAAAGAAAGCACAGTTCCTTCCTGGCAGCTCTCAAGGGAAAATTAGTTCAACCACAACAAATTATTTTAGAGGAGGGGCTGGAGGAGATGCATAATTGGATAACTTCTTCTCTTTAGATGTACCTGAAGTAGTGTGAAGACTTGTTGTAGTGTTGCTGCTGCCTCAGTAACACTAGGGCCAGTGACAAGTAGAATCATAATCGTACCACCACCAGACTTGTATCAGTGCGGATGATGATCATCCCAGTCCCACACAGTAGCATAATCTTCCTGCTGCTTAAACAACTCAGTGGCAGCAATTACAACAGTAGCAAATTATTATTATTATTCTTTATTTATATAGCGCAAACTAATTCCGCAGCACTGTACAATGTCCCAAGTGGCATTTCCCACCACACTATCTCACACTGCACACACAACATAATGAAAAAGTTATTGAGACTATCGTAGACACTACCCATGCCCTTGCACTGTGAAACAAGAAAAAACAATCCGACTATCAAAAGAAACAGTTGCCATGATGAGAAATTAAGCAAAACAAATATTAGAAACAGGGTAGAAAATGTAGAAATATGCAAAACCATAATGAACTGCACTGCATAAAAGAAGAAACACTTACTTTCAATGTTGAGCTCATGAGAAGACACTGAAAGAAATCAAGGGCTAAAGAAAGCAATATGAAAGATGGCCACACATAAGAGCCAATGTTTGCAATAAAGCTTGAAGAATGCATGTGATGCGCCAAAACTGTGCTTCCTTAACCCAGGACAACACTCAGGATCTCCTCCAGTCAGGAACCAGGATCATAGCTCCATTCACCCAGTCACTTAGGCAAGACTCAGTGTAGGGTGAACGCACTCTGGATACAGCAAGCTTACCCACGAGACAACACCAGTGTAGATTAAGACAAGCACTGCTTTATTGAGAAACATACAGGGTTTAAATACATACATCACAAGTTATGACGTGGATGTTTTGGTGAGGAATTTTTCCTTATACTTCGCTGGGAACTTGTGCTCCACTAATTAGAAATACCATTACCAGAAAACAGATTGTCTCCTTGAAGGTCTTATATTTTCGTTTTTCCTGTGAGTACCTATTTGGGGCTGTCCATACAGTATGTACGGACGCTACTTTTAGATTGGTCTTGCTGGTATTGACTTCTGCCTGGACTTGAACCTTCGATTTTGTGCCGCCTGCCCTTGATCTTTGCCTGGATCTTGATTCTGATTCTGTGCTGCCTGCCCTTGACCTCTGCCTGGACCTGGATTCAGCTTCTGTGCTGCCTACCCCTGACCTCTGTCTAGACCTGGACTCTGCTTCTGTGCTGCCTGCCTCTGACCTCTGCCTGGGCATGGATTTTATTACTGTTCTACTTGCTCTTGACCTGTGCCTGGACCTGGATCTGAAGAAGAGGAGGATGCCAGAGGGATATATTCTAGATAATTATTAATAATTAGGTCATCCACAGCATCGCCCACCGCTTCTTTCCCGCTACTTTTATATTCCTCTAGGCTTTGAGGGGTCTCAAACAATGTCTTTAAACTATTCCCCTTAGAGGAATTTTCACAATGTTAGCTACTACTTTCAGGTGAGGTGTTGTGCTTGTTGGACTTACTGTTGGATACAGCAGTTGGTTGAACTTTTACACCTTTTTCCACTATGCCATTAACACTAGAATGTGACTAACTTTGTCTTCAATGTTTTTAGATAATTTATTAATAGTACTGGTGGTAGTAATGAAACTTTTTGTGCCATTTTGACAAACTGCCTTCTCGGGAGATGAGGGATCACCACCATAAATTGCACATGCTGCAGCAATCATGGCTGCAGTCAGTTTTTGTACTATCACTTTGCTAACATGTCCCTGCACTGCTACTACTCCCTTTGACCCCCTCCTGCCCTTAATAAGTTTCCTGGATATTATTCAACTACTGTGTGTATCTGTAAAGTGATGTTCACAATAGAACTGACTGAATATGTCTTGCCCTTTACAAAATACTCTCTCTTCTACTGTCAGTGTGCCTCAGTCAAAGCTCACACCAGTCACCTATCTGTCAAATTACTGTAGGTTTTTTAATTAATTGTCCCAAGCCCTATCAACGTCACCAAAAACAAAAAATACACTCCCTGTCCAACTGCTTCTTTCTCCAGGTTCCCCCTAGGACAGAGATAACAGCCAGATCAGGAAGGGACTTGGATCATCCCTACCTGTGTCTTCCCAGTCAGTCTCACAGAATTTGGAAGTAATTGGGGTGAATCTCCTTTGCTCCCTTCTCACAACCTCTGAATCTCCCATCACAGAGATAGCAACCAGATAATGAAGGAACTTGAATCAAGGATGCTTGTGTCTTCCCAGTCGGTCACACAGAATTTTGAAGAGATTTGAGGTATATCTGCTTTGCACACCCACAGATTTACCTAACACAGAGAACAAGTGCCCTGCCTACAAGACTCCCTAAAACACACTCCAGTTTTACTTTATTTGACTTTCCTAACTAGCTGCAAATGTGTACTGCTTACTCTGACACCCCTTTTATACTATGCCTGTGAGAAAGGAAAGGAAACTTGCCACATGGTAGGGGAAATACAGTCTTACAATTGATTTTAATGAGATAAGGTAGGCAGAAAAAAGCAGTAAAGTGGCATTTTTCACAAAAATATTTTCCCACCTGTTTCTCTTTTGAGGCAAAAGTTGGACAATCCATAACTGGAAGGTATCAAATCGAGTACCACAAAAAAGGTAGCAGGGAACATTCTGGCATCTACAGGTGAGCAAGTGTTATGTCAGTTAATTAAACTAAAAAAATTTTAAATATCTGAATTAAAATAGCTTGCAAGACTGCAAACTAATCTTGTCAAACTAAAGTTTTTTTTCTTTTTGGGGTAACTAAAATAATAGATCTGGGGTGCGGACTAGTAGACATAGCTTATCTAGATTTCAGTAAGGTATATTTAACACTGTCCCTAACAGAAGACCCATTAATAAACTGCAGTTTTTGGGTCTGTTTGTATAAATAGTTGAATGGATAAGGCAATGGCTGAGTGACAGAGGTTGCAGCTAATGGAGAATATTCAGAGGAAGGTCGTGTTACTATTGAGTTACCTCAGGGATCTGTACTGGGTCCTATTCTTTTTAATATTTTCATTAGTGATATTGCAAAAGGTCTTCAAGGTAAGGTATGCCTTTTTGTAGATGATACAAAGATCTGCACAAAGATCCTGGGGGAATAAGCCAAATGGCAAATGATTTAGGTAATTTAGAAGAGTGGACAAAAGTGTGGCAGCTGCTGTTTAATATTGATAAATGTAAAATAATGCACTTGGGAAGTAAAAATCCAAAGGCAGGATTAGTATTAAGGGCACTATGTTGTCAGAGACACAGAGGAAAGGGATTTGGGAGTTATTATTTCTAATGATGTAAAAGTAGGCAGGCACTGTAACAAAACAGCGAGGAATGCAAGCAGGGTGCTGGGTTGTATAGCTAGGGGCATTAGTATTAGAAAGAGGGCAGTGGTTATGCCACTCTACAGAACCCATCTTTTAAAGGCTATAGATATTCTGGAGATAATAAAGAGTAAGGCTATTGAAATGGTCAATAGCTTACAGGATAAAAATGTAGACTAAAGAAACTACACTTGTATAGCTATGAGAAGAGACAGAGATGATATGATAGAAACATTCAAATACATGAAGGGACTTAACAAAGTACAGGAGGGAAGTACATTTCAAAGGAGTAGAAATATTAAGGGAGGAGTTCATAGTCTAAAACTAGAGGGTCAGATACTTAGATGAAATGTAAGAAAGTTTTACTTCACTGAGAGGGTGGTAGTTATGTGGAACAACCTAACAGCAGAAGTGGAGAAAGTTAATACAGTGAGAGAATTTATGCTTGTATAAGTCTGTCATAAACAAAAGAGAGATGGGGAGGGAGCTCAAAAATATGCTCTATGTGTAGTATTTATTGCATGCATACAATGAATAAAATAACAGGACAAGAATATATAAAAATATACAAAATCATCTTAAAATACAGCAAATATATTGATATCAAACATGAGGTAGTGGTCACTGCTACATACAGTGAGCTGCACCCATCTCATAGATATTGAGCTGTGCAATGAAGAGCCGGAGGCTGAGCACCTACATATAGATGTAGTATTGGGGACTGCAATATGGACATATTGGGTCCAGCAATTATAATGTGTTATTGGGTCCTGCAATTGTAATATGTTATAATATAATATATAACACATTATAATTGCTGGACCCAATAAGTCCATATTGCAATCCCCAGTACTACATCTATACTGTTAGACAATCAGCCTCCGGATCTACATTGCACACCGTGATATAATTAATGTGGCATATAGCCACACAATGTTTTAACCGTGACCTTTTAAAAGGATACCCAGTATAGGGACCTCACAAGTGTGTGTGTGTATGTGCGTGTCACTGACACTTTTCCTTGTCTGTGAGGTACTGACAATGTTGTTTCTTAATGTGTGTGTGTGTGTGTGTGTGCTAATCTCAGTAACTTTGTGTTTATGACTTAGTGACAATGTGTATGTGTGTTTGTGTACATGTGTTTATGCTGTGTTAAAGCATGGGTAATGCCTTGCTATGAAAAGGTAATAGAAAAGCATTGTGTTCTACATGTTTCTATAGAAGAATTTAAGGAGGTTGGCATCATTTCAGTAAAGAGTAGCAATGTCTGTTGCACCAATGATGTCTATAATGTTAAATGAAGTACAAATAGTAAAAAATTGCCAAACATAGAATATTTTCAGATGCAAAATTTGCCCTTTTAAAATATTGGTCTCCTAGTAAAATGTAAAGCACTGAAAATATCAAATACATAGGTTTGCAAATATATACATTTGGCTGTGCTTGCAGCTGCTACATGTATAATGTAGTGGATGCAGGTCAGCAGTGCTAAGTCGGTTTCACAGATGGGACTTATTCATCAAGCTAAAGAGGTGTAATTCTGGAGCAAATCAATTGCACCCTAGGGTTAAGATGCCAATTCTGCAAATCCCTATTGATTTAAATGGGACTTTTACACACTGAAACAATCATTAGAAACATTTTGGGGTGTTTTATGAAAAAAAAAAAACATATTTCTGTAATGTTTTCTCTTGTAATTAGAAATGTTTGAAAATGGATAAGATTTCACTGAGATTGAAATGTTACTTCTTCCCTACATGACAACAGGAACTCAACTAGGAGAGGGTAAGAGGAACGTCAGCAATGTATTAAGCTTTTAACAGGGATGGTAAAACTACGGTCCTTCAGCTGTGGATGCCTACAAATCCAGTTATCTTCATCCAGCATATAATCAGGGTGCACAATCTGCAAAATGCATGTATGTATGTAGTCTTTTTACAGCTGGTTGATGAGGATGGGAACTGTAGCCCAAGAACAGCTTAAAGGTGAACTATCACCCCTAAACAAGTTTGGGTAAAACATAACTAAATAGAGCGACTAGCTGGAATACTTGTGTAATTTTTTTTTTAAAAATTCAAGATTTGGCTGAAAATAAACGTATCAAGATGATCCTGCTCCTTTCTCCCGGACAGACTACGGGTACAGCTCTGCACCGCAGTCTGTAACTCTTCCTCTGCTCCCCTCCCACATAGCATCTGGATCCAGCCTCCTGTGATGACGGAGGATTTCTACTTATAAGCTGGAGCGCTCTCTGGCCAATGAGAGAGCTCCAGCTTACAAGAAGAAATCCTCTGTCATCGGAGAAGGCTGGATCGAGATGCTACATGGGAGGGGAGGAGAGGAAGAGTGACACACCTTGAATTTTTTTTAAAAAATTACACAAGTATTCCAGCTAGTTGCTCTATTTAGTTACTTTTTACCCAAACTTGTATAAGGGTGATAGTTCCCCTTTAAGAGAGACACAAATTGCTATGTAAATATTAACATGGGAAAGTCTTGCAGTGTTCACAGGTATGCATATTGTACTGTGAAATATAGAGATATATTTATATATGTATATATATATATATATATATATATATATATATATATATATATATATACATATATGTATATGAGAGAAAAATAAATATATAAAGGTATAAATAATTCCAGGGGGGAGGAGAAAACACTCACTCTAAAGCTGAAGAGTACCCAATTGTACAATCCCCTGTAACTGAAAAAAAAGGTAGAACTTGGCGCTTTATTCTGGTCAAAGTTTTGGTCCCCTTGGGACCTTTAGCAAGACAAATGACAATGAATACATCCAGGTTTTAAATAAACTTATGATGTCATCAGTGATCAGACTGCAAGAAGTCATGCACCCCAACCATGTCTCAGCATAAATAACAATTTATGGTTTCATAAAAAGAATAAGTCAGAAATAAAGTCTAACTGAATATTTTTACAATGTTACAGATAAAAAATAGATTACCTCGGAAAATAAACTGATATAATAACAAAATTAGAGCGTTAATATAATTAAGCACACAAAATCCTGTCAGGTGGCAAAAGCAATTGATCAGCTAGAGTGTCGCCAGCATATTGCAGCACCTGCCATGTGTACTGTGCTCATGTAGCATCAAGTATGCTTGCATAAATTAGATAGATGAGTAACCATTGAAGATATATAGGCAAACCAAAAGTCCCTAAAGAAAACATAGTACAAATGAACTGTCATTGATGCAAGAAAGTAACAAGATGAAACTAATGTGACTCACAGGGGAGAGGTCTGACTAATGCATATTACAAAGTTGGCATGAAACTACATCTAATAATTGATGTAGAAACGAAAGCAAAGGAGTCCAGTACATTGCACAGCTTTACTATGTGATGTATATTGCAGCTTTCCTAATTACAAATGTGTCTTACATGAGAAAGAAAAAAGTGACTGGAATCTGCTGTGTTAAAATCCTATGAGGAATTATTAGTCAAACAAACAACTAGTATAACTGTCCAACATATGAGAATATGAACCACCGGCAAGGAGGCAGACTCGCTGGATTAACTAGAAGGAGCACAGCACATAGCAATGCTTGCTATGTGACCCATGTGCACTTGTAGAAAGTGTAACCAAGTATAACTGTGGTTTAAGTGGCATTATAAAATATATAGATTAACATTTATTCTTGTGTAAAGAAAAGGAAAGATTAGAGGACTGCAAAGGAAATGATCCCTCACAAATCAAATCCAGTAAAACACAAGAAAGAAACCAATAAAACACAAAAGGGAGGCAATGGGTACTGTGTACAGTGGAGTTAGCATACAGCAGAAATAGCTACCCACTGTGTAGACAAGTACGGTATATACACCAGGTAAATGGTTCCAACACATTGCACTGCTGTTGATATGGTCAAAACTGAAGCTTACTGAATCACAAACTATGCAGAGCATGGACAAAAAAGATAGTTATAGAAATGAAAATAAAAATAATTAACATCTTACTAAAGAGCAATAAATGTTGTGATATCGGATGTTCCAAAAAGATATGTTGAGAAGAAGTTTAGTTAAAGAAGAAGTATATTGGAACGTTATTACCTATACCTTAAGCCAAGTGCACAAAAAAGTCTACAGTTAATAGAATCTGTGTATTGCAATGGTTTGTAGCCAAGTATGAACAGTAGGATATATGTTTGAGTGGAGAACAACTCCTGTTGAAAGGACAGGTAAGTAGACTTAAAAAATTATCAGAAGCATAAGTCCCACAAAAGTTAATTTTGGTAACATATATATATATATATATATATATATATATATATATATATATATACATAGTTGTTCCTGATGAAATATACTTCTCATGAGGTAATGCCATGTTGATGAAGAAGACTAATGTTTTTCAGAATGATATATAACAACTGAGATTGAGTGATTGGCCTTGCAAGGAAAATTAGAGAAGTTGGAGCTAAGTTTCCCACCTTTTTTTAAAAAAAATACCGGCCATAGCATTCCCTCCATAGACTTAACATTGGACAGAAGCCAATTTTTTACCAGCCTGCCAGTAAAAATACCGGCTGGGTGGCAACCCTAGTTGGAGCTCACCTGGCTTTAACTTTATGGTGTCTAGCAAAATGACAATGGTGTATGCCAACAGAGACTGTATGGGAGGGAGGTTATAAAGCTGCCCAAAAATGGGTGGACCTAAGTTTAGGTATTAAAATGTCTGTACCTAGTCCTGTTGTAGGTATTGTGTTTGGGATAGCAACACCCTGTTGAAGTGATCTATGCCCACCATTCCCTGGAGTGGTGACAGACTAATAAGTGTCTTAGAAGTTGATGGGACAAACAGATTCAAATCCTTCACACTCCATTTGAAGGGTTTACTGACACATTAGAAAAAAACAGATATAATTTGTTTTCTAATTGAGGCACAGAAGAGCCAATGTATTCACTCTATGGATCCATCTTTCCTCTCTTTGTTTCAGTTTTCTCTCTCTCTTTGTTGCAGTGTAGGCTGAAAGTCAATCAACATATACCTAAGATCAGCCATAGCAGAGTAGACTTACATAAAGTTTTTGGATACTGGTTTATTGGGAGCATAGTGCCTCCCTTATGGCTGACCTGTGATTTTACATCCACTCCCAGAAACGTGTCACACTCTTACCTATATACATAAGATTACAGTGGCACAGTATAAAGTACATTACAAAGCTGCTGGTACAAGTCAACCTGTGTTTAATGGAGATGGTCTTTCTTATGCGATGATGCTGAAAAGTAGATCGTGTTATGGGATGGTGACGTAGTGCAACCTATACATTGGATGCAGAATGGTTTTCTTTTGCTAACTATGAAGAATGGAATAAGTAGTGGAATAAAGTATTTATATCTGAAGTCTTGCAAAAATTTGTAGTGCCAGTACTATCCACTGTGTGGGAAAGAGTTTGATTCAAATGAGAACCTGACAAGGCAAATAACTCATTGGGTGTATGTACTCTGATAAAGCCTTGATAAAGTAGAGATGATTTCTCCAGCCATATCATTTCTACAGTTACCATGTTATTCTGTGGAGCCTATGCATTTGGAGATATTAGTGCATAGGCTCTATAGAATAACATAGGAACTGGAGAAGTGATATAATTGGATAAGTCATTTCCACTTTATCACCTCTTTTTCATACCTTAGTGCATCTCCCCCCATAGAGATCAGTTACAAATTGAGAAAATTAGTTGACATCGCCACTCCAGCTTAAAAATATATCATTACTCTAGAATGCATTGAAATTAAAGCATAAACAAAGAAGAGGTAAAATGTGAACAAATTCATATTGTGACATATAAAGATTTCAAATATAGGTGCTACATTTGTTCTCATTAAAGTCCCAGAGACCTGGATATATTAATCAAGTTCAAATCTGAAATAAGAGACACAGTTTTCCAGAAGCTCCAAGGAATTCAATGGGAGGAGGTTCAGGTGGTAATGTAGAATTCTGACGTGATAAAGATACTGCTTGTATACCATCTTATTTCGGAATAATTTTGATTTAACATCCATGGTAGCCAGAAGAAATTGATCATCAAGATAGGTTGAAAATTTGGTGTCACCTTCCGCGGCTGCTCCGTTCCTGGCCACCGCCAGGTCCTCGCTTCAGTCCACCACCGGGTCCCTGCCTTGGCACATGCGAGTGTACTTCCGGCTTCCCCAGCCGGCGTACATGTTCCCGTCACATCACCCGCTGTGTGCAGATGTTAGGGTCCTTCTATCACGGTGCCCGTGCTATACTGGCGACATTCTGTCAGTTTCCTCTATTGATCTCACTCATTGGTTGAAGTGACTTGTCCCCGCCCAGTATTTGTCCTTAAATACTGGGACTTGTTACTTTCGTGGTGTTTCCGTACCAGCGTTTGTTCCTGTATTTCGTGTGATCTCCATGTACCGACCCGGCCTGCCAGACCACTCTGCATCTTGTTCCTGCCTGTGTACCGACCCGGACTGCCTGACTATTCTGCATCTCATTCCTGTGCTGTGTACCGACTCGGATTGGCTGACGTTCCTGCTCTGTGTACCAACCCAGCCTGGCTGACATTCCTGCTCTGTGTACCGACTCGGATTGGCTGATGTTCCTGCTCTGTGCACCGACCTGACCTGGCTGACATTCCTGTTCTGTGTACCGATCCGGACCGGCTGACGTTCCTGCTCTGTGTGCCGACTCGGCCCGGTTGGCCCGGTGGTTGCTAATCCCTCCTGTTATTCCTTATCCAGCCTCTGGATGGGGTTGTGACAAGATCCTCGCTGTCTCCGGACAGTCACCCTCTGCAGTCTAGTCTCCGTTGCATTAGGTCGCCCAGGCGACATTGCTGTGTGTTCCTTCCATCCGTGCAGTCCCCGGTTGGGTGCCTCTCCGGGCAAGTCACTCTAGTCTCCATTACTGCTTCGGCAGTCCACAAGTAGCCTGGTCTCCGTTATTGCTACGGCAGTCCACAAGTTGCCCTAGTCTCCATTACTGCTATGGCAGTCCACAAGTTGCTCTAGTCTCCGTTACTGCTACGGCAGTCCCCAAGTTGCTCTGGTCCAGTTTCTGCTTGGGCGTTACTCGAGATTGTGCTCTCTCTTCAAGACTGAGCTACTTAGAGGGCCTAGTGCTATTAGGGCCTGTCAGTCCTCCTGGCCTAATAGTAACCCATTCAGTGCTGTCTAACTTGAGTATCACACGAAAACTGCCTGACCTGTGTCAGTATATTGTATGCTGTATTACTTGTATATACTGGACCCGTGTGGGCATACTTCATTGTAACCTGTTCTGTGTCTGTATTATATTGCTGATATATTACTGGACCCGTGAGGGTTATTGTTATTACAACTGTTCAATAAACCTGTGTTGTATTCAAACCTACTGTGTTTGTGTATCAAACAAACTGTTACAGCTTCCCCCAGTTGTCTCTTCTTCCTCTCTCTCATTGGGCTCAGTCCTGTAGCCCAATGGGAGTGCGGTTTGTCTTTTGCCCACTGGACATGTCATAAGTCCATTTGGGCATTCTGTAATGTGCTGTTCTGATTGGTCGTTGTTCTGTAGCCCATTAGGACTTTTGTTCTACCTCTCCCTCCTATTGGAGGTTTACTGTATAAATCCCTAGTCATTCCTTGAGTGCTTGCCCGTTCCACGAGCTTGTTTGGTAGTTCTGTACATTCCTGTATATTTCTGCTGATATCTGGTATCCTGACCTGGCTTGTTTGACCACCGCTGTTCTCTGGTATCCTGTCCCGCCTCACCTGTCTTCCCCTCATCTGTCCTCCTGGTCCTGATTCACACGGTTCCCAGTTACTCCTATCCTGGTTGCACTCCGGCTCAACTGGGATGGAACAATCTGGTTTTGCGACCAGCATCTTTATCCAGCTTCGGCTGCAGGAAGAGAGTACCTGGCATGCCATCCACTCACTCCCTAGCATCGAACCCAAGTATCAACCAGTACCTAGGCTGTGAGGGTCCCTACTCCCCCGTAGTGACATTTTGTGATTACAGTGCTCCTGCGGGATCTCTGTACGCACTAGATGGGTTTGAAATTGACAGCTCCAAGACCATGTTGATCACTATCTGACCTTGCTTGGCGTGCTGGCACATTCTACCAGTCAAGTGTGCCGGTTTGCCAAAGTTGTCAACGTGGTCATTAAGTGGAATCCACCACTAGGATCTCTGGTCCTTAAGGGGTTAATATAAGAGGGTAATGTTTGTACTAACAGTTGTGACCAGTGATTAAGGATGAACAAAGGATTTTGTATCAACACAGAAATAGGCAAAAAATGGCACTTCCCGCCTAGTGAGAAATTTCCCACAAAAAGTGTTGTTTTCCTGTTTTTTTTTCACCTAGCTCATTTAATTGAAATCAATTGGAAGACTGAATTTCTCCCTACTACAGGACATTTTTCTCTTTTTTTCCTGCAGACATTCTGTGTTTGTGAGAGGAGATAGCAGCACATTTTTGAGCTAGAGAAGATAGGCAAATAAAGGGTATCCTTTTGAAATGCCGCATAAAAAATATAATGCGGTTAGAAGCCGCATTAACCATGTCGCCATGTTTAAAATGGTGCATGAGAACCTTGCTCTGCATAAAAGCACTGGGTTGTCATGTCGCATCTTTAAACTTTGCTATTTACTGGCCACAGTAGGAAAGAAAATCCTGACATAAAGCAATACTGGGCAGAAAGAGCGTATTACACTGCAACTCCCAGCATCCTTACCTTGTAGAGAGCTGCCCAGCTGTCTCTAATGATACAGACAGGGGGAGAGATGGTCCATAGCATATGACTGTCTATATGTATTGCAATTAAATCCCGCTCCTAAAGCAGGCTTCATATGTTGTGCTGCAAGCTTCCAAAAGAAAGATCCAAGGGCTGAACTCGGCCTGAAATGAGAGCAGCAGCTCTTCGCTGTGTCAAGTGAAGGACCTCCATGATTCATGAGCTGGATTTCACTGCAATACATATAGACAATTATATTCTATGGGTGGGTGAAAATATTTTAGTGTTGCTTGTAGAGGAATTTTGGAAATAGTGCCTAAGTCTGAGGTTCCTTTGACATTTATTTAAATCAGTTTGTGAATCAAAATTATTATGGCGGGTCACAGCCACAGGAACATAGGATAAGCCCTTGGATAGAATGCTCATCTCCGAAGGAGAAAGTGAATGTGTGCTTAGGTTAAACACTGTTATCTTTGCTTTTTAAAACTTAAAATTGTATTGAGTTTTATGGGAGAGAAGGGATATTACAGAAGAAAGAAAGGGGGAAGGGGGGGTACAGCAATGTGTGCAAAATTAACAGAAATGCAAATATGGCCAGGCATATCATATGACATTTAACTGTCTGAATATAACACAGCAGGAGGTGATGGCATGAGCCCACACCACCCCGGCCCAGGGTCCATGGTAGTAGAGAGGTATCTCATCAAAAGGGATGCCGGGTGGGGGCAAGAAAAGTAGACGGTAGGCCAGCTAGGATGTAGTATTATTTCTTGGTTGATTTTTTTTTTGTTATTGTTTTGTTTGTAGTACGCTCCTTCTAGTTTGGGGTCTTTTGTGTTTGCTGCAGTTATACATAAAGAATCTTCTTTTGGGGCTGTGCAAATAGTGGTAATGTTTGACTCTGAGGAATTACATGAGGAGACATCAATAATGTGACGATTCGCTCTGGATATTTTTGGGGATTTCTGGGAATGTATTTAGGTCTGTCTTGTGTTCCTGTGAGCCACTTATAGACCCTGTTTTCTTTAGAATCCTGGTTGAGTTTTTGTACCTTGAGTGTTTTGAAAAATATGTAATTGAGCTTTATATGTGGGTATCTGTTCAGTTAACTTGTCGTCAGACCAATTGTTGTTGGTACATGAGGTTAAAGTTGGAAGGTGTGCCAATTCAAAACTAGCAATCTCAGAACAAACTAGTTTAACTCTTTGAGTGACAGAAAGGTATCCCATACATTGCGATTCAATGCATTAGATACCTCTCTGACACTAAAAGGGTTAAACTCCCTCAAGGTACATACATACATACAAGTAGTTATAATTGTGCACTGCTCTCTTTTTTCAAATAGGAATACTAACAATATCGGCATGGCTTTGCCAGTGCGGTTTATAAAACAACGACCATCTTCTTGAATTTTCAGTGCTCACTCTTTCAGATAAGAAAAGCACTGTATTACACAACTCTCCATCTGTGTGCGTGTGTTAGTGCACATATGTATAGGTGAAAGCAAGAGTGTGTGTGTGCCAGAGCATGTGTTTTGCTTGTATTGCGTTTTGCATATAGCAATTAACAGAAAGGTGAATATGGCCAGGCATATCATATAACATTTAACTGTCTGAACATAACATGGCAGAAGTCGATGGCCCAGGGTGCATGGTAATAGTGAGGTATTGCATCAAAAGAGACCCGGGGGGGGGGCAACTACAGTACACAGAAGGTCATCTAGAAGGTAGTATAAACACTGTTATTTCTTGTGCAGAAAACAAAAAGGGAGAGGCACCCGACAGTGAAGCACAGTGCTCAAATTAATAATAAAATAAAATGGTGGGTACTCACAAGGATCTTGGTAAGCATATTTCAGCTGACAGTCACACAAAACGACAATTAAAACCAGTCTCCGCTCCGGGGTCTCACGGATAGCAGAAACAAAACAGCTTCCAGGAAAAATGGCTTCAATATGAAACAGATATTTATTAAATCAAAACACAAATTAAAATTGTAAAAAGAATAATAAAACAAGCCCTTTTTGATGCAATAACGTATTTTGTGGCTGAAAACGCCATTTTCTCAAAGGTGATTGCAAAGATGAGTTGTAAGGGCGGAGACCAGGTTGAATTCTCCATTTGTGTGACTGCCAGCTGACATATGCTGACCAAGATACTTGTGATTACCCACCAATTTATTTTATTATTAATTTGAGTACTGTGCTTCAATATCGGCACCTCTCCCTTTTTGTTTTCTGCGTATGGTATACCATTTTGGGGGAACGGATTTTGGAGCTGCAGATTGACTAGAAAGCCTGAGTGAGACTTGGTTTAGGGGGTGGCCATTCAATTCATCTTTCAAGTGTATTTGCTGGGTACTACACAAGTAGTTATTCAGCTACTTCCTTTGTGAGTATAACTCACTGTGGTGTATTGGTAGAGGTCATTTGTTTCCTGATTCAACACAAGGGGCGCCTCTTGTTCTTTCTATTGTCTCCCATTGTTTCTTCCACTTTTATTCCTTGGTTGATGTTTTTTTTATATTGATTTGTTTGTAGTGAGCTCGTTCTAGTGTAGGGTCTTCTGTGTTTGCTGCAGATCTTGTAGCCATATATAAGAAGATTCTTTATGCTTGTATTGATTTTTGCATATAACAATTCTGTTTTGCATATAGCATTTGTGTTTTGCATATAGCGTTTTGTGTACATCGTTTTATATTTTTCATATACCATATTTTGTATAGCCTTGTACATTTGGCATATAGCATTTGGTGTATTGTGTTTTTGGCTTGGCACATTGCATTTTTTCATATTTTGTTTGGTGTATTTTTTTGGGGGTATGGCATATTGCATTTGTCTTATAGCATTTGGTGTATAATTTTTGGTGTATGGCATTTGGTCTATGGTGTGTGGAGTATTGCATACGGTGTGTAGCGTTTTGCGTTTGGCGTATATAAGGTCTGACAAATTACATTTTGTGTTTGGCATATGGTATTTGCCGTATGATGTTTGTCATATCGCATATACTATATAGAGTATTACGTTTGGCAAATTGCATTTTGCGTTTGGTTGTTTGGCGTATTGCTAATTTCGTATAGAGTTTTTAGTATTGATTTCGACATTGTGTTTTATGTTTGGCGTATTGAGTTTTGCATATTGCATTTGGCATATAGCATTTTTATAAGGGCCAATGCACTCCCTTTTAAGTCTTTTGCTATTTATGCATTTGAAAACCTTTTTGTGATTAGTCTTTCTCTCCGTTTCAATTTGAGTTTCATTATCTATTTTTGCTAATCTAATTGCTTATTTGCAGTCTTTCTTGCACTCCCTGTATTTCAAGAAATAATTTTCTATTTCTTCAGACTTAATTAGTTTAAATGCCCTTTTTTCCTTGCCGTTTCCTTCTTTGCATTTGCATTTAACCACATTGGCTGTGATCTGCTTCTTTTGCATTTTTTCCCCACTGGTATATGCTTTTGAATACATTTCTGCAACCCACATTTAAATTCTGACAATTTTTCCTTAGTATTTTTGACTTAAAATAATTTATCCCTGTTGTTGAGTTCTAGCTGAGAGCAGGGGAATCCTCTCCTGTGATCAGCCAGCAGATCTGTAGCAGAGCCGAGATCGCGTTAATAAAAAAAAGAAATCCATTACTAAAAAGGTCTTCTATGTGTGCTTTGTTTGTAAGCACATGTAGAAGACCTTTTAAGTTAAGGATTTCTTTTTTATTAACTCGATCTCTGCTTTGCTGCAGAGCCTCCACCGGTCCCAGGACCAGATTCCCTTGCTGTCAGCTAGAATGCTGACATCAGGGGAGAGGGAATTTTGAAAGCGGATATCTCTCAAACCATAAAGGTGTGAGAGATTCCACTGATCTCATTTAACTCCATTTTTTACTGGCTACAAAATGGGGGATAGTAATTTTTAAGTATTACTATCCCTTTAAAGAATCTAAAGCGCTTCAAAGGGCTAAAGATATACTCTGCCTCTGCCATCGCTGACTCCACTGATGAAGGCAGGAATGAATAATGCCACAGACCCCCCTCTATACTTTTCGGGCCTTTGCCCAGGTCTTAATGAGGGAAAGTTGAACAGAGACTGGCTTTTTATATGGCCAGTCTCTGCTCAAAATGGATCCCAGCCTACCATTGGTTGGGATGTGTGCTTACACATCTCCCAGCCAATCAGCGTCTAGTGGAGGGATGAAGGAACCATTTCGGGCAGTGGTTCGGAGGTATGGGGGGGGGGTCTGTGGACTATCTATTCCTGCCACAGCCAGTGGAAGCGACGGCAGTGGAAATATCTTTAACCCTTTAAATTCTTTAACAACGGCATGATATTTTTTATTGTAACAAGAGTGGCAGCATATTCTTTTGAACAGAATCCCTGAATGCATTTAACTCTTAGAGTGCTAGAGGGCTACCCCTCCGGTACCCAAACGGTTAACTCAAGCATATCTTGGGGGGCATTTTTTTTAATAAAACTAAAGACCATGTTTTATTAATTAAATTGAAACTGAATGCTAGAGAGATTTCCAAAGCATTGCACTGCCATGTGATGGAGACAGCTCTAGCAATCAAGGGGTTAAAGTCCTCTTGAATGCTAGAGCACTCTCAATAACTCGGTAAGAATTGACTGGATTTTTTTTTTTATTTCCCCCCATAATTGTTGGTTTGCTCTGGAATTGTTCCTCTTTTGGCTATCTGCATAAGGCCCTAAATCAAACTGCAATATCCTCTTATCTCCTCTGCAAGTAGCTTATACCATGAACACACCATTCAGCTATAACAAGTAAGTGAGTAAATCCACCATAGTAAAAATATATCTGTAATGCAGAATATCTTTATTACAAAACAAAAGCACTTAATATATACTAATTGCTTTTGATATATATACACAGACAGTATATTAATTTTGTTCTGTGTTCTGCAGCTTTCCAGCTCCTGAAAAATTCCAAATTTAATAAAGAGAATAAAGCATCCCATCTAATACATTTATTTTCTCTGCCTTAGATAAAGATGACAAACTAGGAATTAGTGAATATATTCAATTACACCAGAAGAAAAGGGTTGATTAAGTAACAGTATAGGATACAGTTATCATTTCTCAAGTTAAAATATAGACTGCAATCACAAAGTAAGTATGCTGATTATCTTTCATATCACTATGTGTCCAATAAACATAATAACGATTACCCAGAGGAAAGACACAGAAAATCAGAGTCTTTTGTCCCAGTCGTTTGGTTAGGATTATGGCTGTAGAATGAATTATAAGCCAATTTCCATGTTAATTGTGTAAATACTGTGCTTATTACTGAATGTTAATCTCTTGAACACAAATGTTGTTTTAAATATATTATGCTTCATCTCATATTTGCCGGTGTGTACATGTATTCAATCAACTGTGTATATAAACATATTAGAAGGAATGTACTAACCCAGTTCCACTCTCAACAAGGGGTAGGGATCAATTTACAAGATCTAGACTTGCCTAATGCCAATGTATTAGTATCACGGTGCCGTGATTTCTTGTCATTGCTACTTCCTGTCAGTGCTTGCTGCCCTTTATTGGACTCTGGGCTTTGCTCAGCCCAGTATCGCCTATTTAAACCCTGTTCTCACTATCTTGGGTGCCCTTTCGTGGTGTTCCTGACCAGACGTTTGTTGCTGTGTATCCTGTTCCGTTTATGATCCGGTTTTGCCTGACCTTGCTCCTGTCATCGCTGCCCATTCCATTTACGACCCGGTTTGCCTGACTACCGATTCCTGTGTCCGATTCCATTTGAATACTGCTTGCTGTGTACCGATCCAGGCTGTGGCTGACTACCGCTTTCTGTGTACCGATCCAGGCTGTGGCTGACTACCGCTCTCTGTGTACAGACCCAGGCTCTGGCTGTCTCCCGCTCTCTGTGTACCAATCCAGGCTTGAGCTGTCTCACTGTCTGTGCACCCATTCTAGCATTGGCTATTACTTGCGGTTGCTCCTGGTTACGTTACCTTACAGCCTGTGCCTTACTGTTGCCTCCGGTTGCGCTACTATACAGCCTGTGCCTTGCGGTTGCCTCCGGTTGCGCTGCTATACAGGCTGTGCCTTATGGTTGCCTCCAGGTGCGCTGCTATACAGCCTGTGCCTTACTGTCGCCTCCGGTTGTGCTGCTATCCAGCCTGTGCCTTACGATTGCCTCCGGTTGCACTACTATACAGCCTGTGCCTTACGATTGCCTCCGGTTGCGCTATTATACAGCCTGTGCCTGTTCCGGTTGCCTCTGGGCATAACCTCCAAGTACGTGTATCTGTGCCTGTCACGTGGGCTGCCTATTCCTTACATTTATTACCTGGACCTGCTCCGGTTGCCTCTGGGCATAACCTCCGTGTACCTGTTTCTGTGCCTGTCACTTAGGCTGCCTATACCTGGTCTTCTGGGCAAGTCCGGTGGCCTTGCCTGTTTCCACTGTTCCATTGGGGATTTTTGCCCTGCAGTACTTACCATCACCTAGGGCACCTCCTTGCTGGTACTGCTGAGGTTTTGTTCCAGTTCCTGTTCCAGTTCTACACTCTGCCTTACAGTTATTGTATATATCTGTATCTGTTTATACCCTGACCTGTGTCAGATCCAGAAGAGCTTATCCTCTGTCTGGGTCTGGACCTGTTGAAGGGCATCTCTGTTCTTTATTATTTATTTAATAAAGCTGCATTTTTATCTTAACCTAACTGTCTGAGTGTTCATTAAAACCGTGACAGTTAGACACTGAATATTGTCCTCCATTGCTGTTTGAGCTAGTATAGTCAGTTGGAAATTGTATGGCTGTTTGGAGCATTCATTTCCTCTGTGAGTTGTTTTACTTGTCTTGCTGCATGGGGTAATAGTCAACAAAAATATACACAAAGACATCTGGATGGTGAAAGCAGGATGCAGTGTTTTTTTGTTATAATAACACACAAACTTAAAAATTACTTCTAACCCTTTCCAAGATGTATACCCTGGTAGGACCAATGAAAGCCTATACCACACTTGAGTTTAAGCTCATTCTAAATAACAATTTTTAAACCCATTAACCCTGTACCCCATTAGCTGCTCCAATATACCCAGGACCGTAGTCGGGGTCCCTCATTCACTAACTCTCTGACATAATCACTTAGGTTAAATGGTATACCCATCAATTAATAACAATCTTTAACATACTGGCAAGGACCAAAAGCACCCAAAACTTGTGACAATAAGCAACATTAAATCCAGGTTCTTTTAGAACTTGTAATCAACTAACATAACCAAGACCCAATAACATAGGGAGGGAGGGATGCTGTTTGCTGCATAACATTAGCCATGACCATAATTCAGGGGCCTTCATTCCCTAGGTCACTGGCCTAATAACTTAGCTTGAATGATATACCCATCAATTAATAACAAATCTTAATACATTGGGAAGAACCAAAAACACCATAGACTCAGCAGTTGTTACTGGTGGTTTTGAAGGCAGGCAGGGGGGCCAACGTCTTGGTGGTTCACATGGCAAATGACCTGGGCACATCTCTGGGGTGGCTTTGGGGTGAGAGGATAAAGCATGATATGAGTCAGTGGTTCTTTAGGTTTCTCTTCTGCTTATTGTTTGGTCAGAGATCCTCCTTCGTCATTAATGGATATGTGCACAGGATCATAGGACTTTGGATAAGAGCAGGATTCAGTTTGAACAGGAGGGTGGCACATTTATGGTATAAAATTAGGGTTCGGTGGTAAGCCATAGGTTGTTTGAGGATGGGGAACCTGATCTATTCTAAGAAGATGGTGTCCTGTTCACCCGAATGATATTGTATTGGATTTTTTTCAGTCTAGAACTGATGAAGCAGGATGTTCTGTTGTTAAACCACCTCTGTAAACAACAGAACTTCCTGCTTCATCATGCTTTATCCTCTCACCCAAAAGCCATCCCAGAGATGGGATGTGAACCACCAAGATGTTGGCCCCCCTGCCTGCCTTCAAAACCACCAATAACAACTGTTTCCATCTCATCCCCCATTACCAAACCAGGAAATTTGACCCCCAGAATGATTGAAGGTCATCTGCAGTCCATTTGGCTGAAGGGCAGCCCATTTTCTGGCCCAGTAAATAAAGGAATGGCCAACCATCCAGAGCTGAAAAGGTGAAGAAACTACAAAACAACCCAGAGAAAAATGGAAAGGAAATATTAAGAACCAAAACTAGAAAACACCTCAAATCACAATCCTATCTGGCTACACAAACAGATGGAAATGAGATTGCTCACACCTTCCAATAGTTTTTAGAACTTTCTCCCCCAATCTTGCTGCTCTGTGGCAGCCCCAATATGAAATGAGTGACCCCAAACTCCTCCACAATCCCAATTTAAAAACCCAAATAAACTGGAACTTAGTATGTAAACCCCATCCTGGTATAGCAACATTTTTTTTTCCTTAAACTCCACCTTCAGGTGTAGGCCCAAAGGTCCTCCCCAGTATAAATATGCTTTCCAGTATGCCACTGTAGAGATTCCAGTCAGGCTAATCACAGTTGAAAAACTGCATCACAGTAGCCCCTGCACCAAACAACAGTGCATGAGAATCCATCACAGTCAACAGGGATTCGACTGACCACAACCACTCATAAACACCCCAATAGATGATTGGGAAACCTGTGTACCTCCCTCAACCAACCCAATAAGAACACCAGGTGGAAACTGCCTCCCCACCACAAACAAACCATGCACCCCTTAATGCCAACTGCTCCCGCAAACAGGAGCTGCCATCTAGTGCAGACTGATGCCACACCTCCTCCAATACTGAATCCAAGGCTGCCATGTCCCACCTGTAGAGTCAACAAGCTGCTCACAAGCTGGAATTAGCTGCAGGGACTCTGCTCCATAGAATGCTGTTTGCCACACAAAATTAATGCTTAAAATGGCCTTGCTCCCCAGCCTTCTGTAGCCCCCAGCTCACCCAGCCCAACCCCTAAACAATACACATTGGAAGCACTTTTAAGTCTCCAAACTCATAGTTGGGTCCTGTAGCTTATACTTGCTGTTTCCATAAGTTATGCAGCAAAGCATGGACTGGAAATGTATTAATCAATAAATCTATCCACATACAACTGTTTCACCATTCCTGATCTCATCATGGTGGGGCTAGCTGACTGACTTCTACTAGTGAGATCTTTCAGACATCAAATATATTATATAGGTGGTGCACTGCACAGTGGAGGGATTTATATCACTTTATTGCTCCTCATAAGCTTGTCAATATTTAAATATACTAAGGAATAGGTTTCAGTCGAGCACATTATAGGGTTGTCTGATTATCAGTTAAGTTATCAGTGTGAATAACAGGGGCATAAAATATGGGGAGCAGAGGGAACAGTTATGATGGAGTCAACATCTGAGGGGGGCCTCATCAGCCCCATGGTCCAATAGGTTATAGTTATGTCTCGGTGCCAATAGTTTTATGTTAAGGGACCCAAACAGTGTTTGGACTGGGGCCCTCCAATGACTAAATATGCCACTGATGGACAGGGAGGGGTACCATAAGGGTAAGGTGGTGTTAAATATATCAAGCCAAGAGATGTGAGAGACTCTGAGCATGAACAAAATCAATATTGCTTGCTCTGCAGCTAGTCACCGCTCAGAGCATCACATTATAGCCCTCTAGTGTTTACAGAGGAGAAATTTCCACGTACATATTAGCATAATTCCACCTAAAAGGGCGGTCTAGTTCCAAAATGACAGGCAAGTCCCCTCTGCACGGGGGCAGGGCATCTAGAAGATGAAGTATTTTTCACAGAGGAAACAGTTTATAGAAGAAGAATTTCAGATAAGGTGAACAGCGTAAAGAAGGGAATGTCAAGCAGGATAGATTCTCAAACAGTGAACAAGGGTGGGAGAGAAGTGGTGTTTTATTTTCCTTTGAATTTTCATATAAAAATACAATGTCCCTCTTTTTCACAGACATGTTCACTGATAGAAAATCCATTAAAATGTCCTCTGTTTTAAAATTCCTACAAAATCTTTCTAAATATCTGCATATACTTCTGTGACTGCAAGAATTCCTTCTGAAGCCCTATAAAAACCCAGATCTTCCATCCATGTTGAGATGTATTAGCTAGTAGTCAGAAAGAGAGCAGTAGTGGAAAGAGAAACTAGAGAGACAGTAAGCAAAAAAAAGTAAGTTGTTTGGATGAATAGTAGTTACTGTGCAGTATCACTAGTGTATGTCTTTTTCAACTGCAACTCATCTACCAGTGTAGCTGTGTGTATCATTAGTGCAGTGCCATTTCAGTTAAAAACTCCATGGTATCAGTAGTACAGAGCCATTTCAATTAAAAACTCTGCAGTATCACTAATGCTGCATCATTTCAATTGTAAACTTCGTATAGCTCCATTTCATTTGTAAGATCTGTGGTGTCACTAGTGTAGTACCATTTTACTTGTAAGTTCTGTAGTATCACTAGTGTAGCTCAATTTTAAGGATAAGCTCTGTGATATCACTAATGTAGCACCATTTCAATATTAAAGTATGTGGTATCGCTATAGCTCCATTTCAGTTGTAAGATATGTTTATCACTAGTGTAGCACTGTTTAATTTGTAAGCTCTGTGGTATTACAATTTAAATAGGGCTACTTAAGTCATACCACAGAGTTACAATTGAAATGGAGTTACACTAGAACTATAGCTCAGTTTCAGTTGTAAGATCAGTGGTATCACTTATGAAGTACCATTTCAGTTGTAAACTCACTATATCACTGTACCCTTGCACTTATACACAATGCTGCAAAAGAATCATATAATCTAAGTCAGGGCTGTCCAAGTTCAGTCCTCAAGGGGCACCAACAGGCCAGGATTTAAGGATTTCCCTGATTAAGCACAGGTGAGTGAGTCAAAATGATTGAGCCACTGATCAACTCACCTGTGCTTAATCAGGGAAATCCTTAAATCCTGGCCTGTTGGTCCTTGAGGACTGTACTTGGACAGTCCTGCTCTGAGTATTTACTCCCCATCAGCTATATATATAGCTGAAAGCCCTGAATTAAAACCCATTAATTAAAAGCAACACAACTTCAGACACATTTTGCAATCACTTGGGCACAATAGTGATAAAGGGGCAAAAATATATTTTGTATTTAACAGTAGAAGAAAAAAGGGAGGAAACACCAAGGGCGCCCCTGTGTATATCAGTCTCACTCAAAGGACCACCAACACCCTATAGGTGTATACTCACAAAAATATTGGCTGGAGGATAGCTTATGCTAGTTCCAGCGAACAAACAACTGAGGAAGATATTACTGCCACCAGACCAGACCAATTTCTGTCAATAAACAGCTGCTTTCTCATATCACGTTCTCCCAAGCAGAATAAATGACCCAAAAAGCAAAAAAAGGAAGAGAGCGCCAAATGGTTTAATTATGTCAGGAAAAGATATACAAAAGAAGTGAATAAAAATGTACTCACATTTAGACGTGGTCAGTCCACTGATATTAGGTAGTCTGACATTCGTGCATGCAAAGACTATAACCCCGTCTCCGCTCAGGTAGCAAATGATCATAATACAATTGGGACAAGGAGGTGGCTTTCAGTAGAAATATAAATGTATTTATTTATGATTAAAATCAATTAAAATCGCTTTCCTGAAGGCTTTAACGCTTACACATTTCGCAGCACACAAGCCACTTTATCTATTCAATCAAGGTTATCAATAAGCCTCTACTTTACCACACTAATTGAACACAAAATAGAAAAACAGTGCACATGTATTTCAGAGCATTGCATGCCCCATTGGCACTCGCAAGATTAATCCCCCTAAAGTTAACAACTTCATCAACTGGGTCAGCTACTATCAGTCTTCTTCTGTCATCTTCTACCTTCCCAAACTATAGAATCCCCAGGTGAACAAAGAGGAAAAGAATCCACCTGGAGTAACTATAAAAGTAGCTCTTTCAAGGAGGCACTCAATAATGGACACATGTATTAATAAGCAAAAATATCATCTTTATTTGGATACAAAAGAAGAGCCAAATCACATAAAAACAATTAAAACTTAATGGTTGGATAGAACCTCAAAGTACAAGAGTCCACAAAAATAAATTTTAGAAGATAATCCCTCCCAGCTACAATACTACATACCATCAATGAGTAGAACGTGCATGCATAGATAATATTAATAATATAAAGCGTCCACCGTTTATCACAACAGACGCCACACAATCAGCTACCACTGGATCCCCAGACTCCGGTACTGGCAAGCACAATATACATTATCATGAAAAATACACAAGCAATATACATATCTGGTATGTGCACAGTAGCTAGAAATCACTAGGGCATCTGCTTTGGGACTCAAATTGACAGGGTTCAATCCCAACCTCTCTTCTACCTTCTACCTTCTACCTTCCATCTTTTTCTTTCCTCTTATATTCTGTCTTCTCTTCTTCATCCTTGTCCCCAAATAATGGCACTGTAATTGAAAAAAAAAAAAAATTCCAAATTGTAGATGCCCACCAAAGATATGCAAAAAAGATACACAAGCCTTAACCCTTTGAGTTCAGGAGCAATGCTCTGCAAACCCCTCTAATTAATTGTATTCTGGCATTCCAAGAGTGAAAAGAAGTATGATGGCATTCCAAGAGTCAAATGAATGCTGCAGCCACTGCTGCAGAGCAAGAATTGCATCCCCCAAAGTTACCTCTCAGACCGTTGCTAGAACCATTCTTTGGAAAAAGTATCTGTTCAAATTCCCTCACAGACATTGGCTGAGATGTGCTTATGCACATCCCAGCCAATCACATTAGAGTGGCTGGGCTTTAAACTTATTTTCACCTATTATAATGGCTTAATTGGACCTAAAATATTGGCGGCATATTTCTATGGAACTGGAGAGTAATACACAGTTTAACCCTTTGCAATGCGTTGCGTACTCCTCTGGCACTCAAGGGGTTAAACGATTTATTATTATCCACAATATTTCTTCCAACATATTAATATTTTTTTTTCAACTAGAATGAAGAGAAGAAAGAAGATATAAGACAGAAGAAAGAAGAGAAGAAAGACAGAAGGAGACAGACAGTGGATAACAGGTAAGTTTAACACATATCAGTTAACGATCATTGCTTGGCAGTGAAGTTCCCAATATTGCTGCTGTTTAGTGGCATTTTGGGAACTTAACGCACATAATGGACGTTTGGCCACAAGACCATTATTGTGGCCCAACGTCCATTGTGTTTTTAGCTGGTAGGGCCTTTCAGTACCGACTTAGACATTTGATTATGTCGTTCGGTACTCAATTTGGCCCTACTGCATATTTTTGAGCACTGCTTTAAATCGAGCCCTTAGAGTGTTCAGTGGGTTATCGGCCATAGTTCTCCCCCTTTTTTCTTTCTCTTTTGAGATTATTTATACTGATTAATCTACTATTAGGCTATGGCTGAAATTTAGCAAACTGCAGGAGAAGCAACGTATCAAATACACTGCTCTTCGACAGCACTATGCTGCAATCATTGGTGGATACCTTTGGGTAGTCATCAATAACCTGTCATGTTACCCTGCTTTGCATGTGTAAAGCAGGGAAAATGGAGTAAATAGGCCAGTCTGGAGATAAACCCTATGAAAATATGTATGCGTGTGTTCGGCCCATACAGTGTAATGGGATCCACCAGCTTGAAGCTGGTGGATGAAATTGACGGATCTATCTGGCCATCGCTTACTGATGAATAAACGATGGCCAGATACAATCCAGCAATTGCTGAATGGACAAATGGTTAATGTGCAAAAAAATTATCAGATTTTCTTGCCCATTGCAGATCTCTTTAAATTCAAGGGGTTAAAATTTCCATGTAAATCGGCTCCAACCCAGGACTGCGTGGTCCTTAAGGGGTTAATTGCTCCCCATATGACAGCTAGTTTGATCCAGAATGGCTCCAACATTTCTTTAGTACAATAGTCTCACTATGGAGATTTAAAGAGCTCTGAGTCCTTGCATTCAGTTAGGTAAAAGCCCCATTTAAATTAAAAGAAATGTTATGCCTCCCCCTAAAGAATAGTTGGTTTACTCCAGCATTTCTTCTTCAGGGAAAACCCAGGATTTCTAAAGAGGCTACCCAATAACATACATAAACCCAATTTACCTCCTAGAGTAACTGAATCTACCCAAGCTTAGACCTGCTCTTCGGCCGTTAAGCTATAATTCCCACCATCTGCAGCTGGACTGAATCAGCTGGAGGAAGACCACAGACTGCTCAGCCTTGCCACTGACATACAATACCATCACAAATATTAATAATTATGGTACTAAAGCATAATCTCTACCTGATCTCAAGGGAGCAAAAGGGAGGTTTCTGGGCATCTGGAAAACTCCTCTTGGTTTGCCTATAATCTTGAACATCATCCTCAATGTGTCACAGAAATGAGCACTATTCTTTTGTACAAACTGTCCTACTGTTGCGAGTTGCATCAGTCTTGAATTCCACGTGCAAATATAATTCCATTCTACAAAATGCTAGAAACCAAACTTTGACCTTGGGGCCAGCCAGAAACCCTACAGATCCCTGATGAATATTCAGAAGATTGGTCTTTCAAAGGATTTCCAGTGAATGACTTAACACCAGATAATAGGGTCACTTTGAATATACATGTCCTGCTTGCTGATGGAAAGAATGATAACTAATTCCCTCATTATTAGCTGCACACTTTTACAACCAAGAAATGGACTGTTAGAAAAGATACAATTTCCATGTAAAACACCATCATTACCAATCTACTTGTTATAATAGGTTTCCTTTTTGAGTGCTACAATAACATTAAATTTAGAATACAATGTCAGCTGAGCCAAGCTTTTGACCCAGTCTCCCTTTTATGTCCCAAGTTACCTTAAAAAAAGTGAATTCAAGGTTCATGCTTTATAAATAGCAGATAGTAATAACAATAAATATGTCACAGTAAATGCCATTATCAACTGAACATACCGCCCTAGGAGCAAGGAAATAAGAAGGGTCCATGACTCTCCTCCATTTGTATTTCTGCTGCAGTGAGAGAAAGAAGGGAAGGAGAAACAAGCACCCTTCTTTCTGCTCACATCATAGAATCCCCAATTAGTACCTTGGAAATCTGGGGAAAGCCCTTACTATGGTATACTGCACTGCATTTCAGGACAACTTGAAATATAATTTATTAAAAAAAATGACTCTGTTTTCTACCTTCACTTTGACCCACTGGATGTTAGGATGCTATAAATGTTTCCAGCCAGATTTGTTGTTAAGTAATGTTTTAGAATACTAAAGTCCCAGAACTAATGGTTTAAGTTCTAGATTGCCAATTTGGGGTATGTCATTCTGCCAATTTACCTAATAATGCATTAGGCTAAGACATAAGCCCAGTGTCTTACAGGAACCTAGAAATGTTCTTGTTCTATTGGTTGTTGTTCTGTGGTTCAGCCCACTCCCTCAGGGATTGCTAACAATCCAGAAGATAGTTTCCCCACAGGTGAGTTCATTAGAGGGTCAGCCATTTTGATTAACTCAACTGTGCTCAAGGAGGAAAATCCTCAAATCCATGATAGGACTTGTTAATGGACCTTGAGGGCATGGTTTGTGTGTCACTATTGCAGATTCGAGGGCATGGTTTGAGTGTCACTATTGCAGATTATCACATCCATTTTTTAATTGTTTGGTTTATTGTTCACCACCTCAAACTGCCTGTTTCAGAAATCTGCCCTTTCTGCAAAGAAGCTGAGGTGCATACATCCCTATACTATTAAAGCATGAAACATTTCTGAAACTCTATTGACACAATTCTGGCTAGGTAATTGGAGACAGGCACGAGAAGATGCTTATTATATACATTTAAATCCTGAACTGTGGGAGGAAGGGAGATGAAAAAAGTAGAAAGGTAGAGATGGGAAAGGGGTGTATGAAAAAACTGAGGAGGGAAATAAAGAGAAAGTTGAGATGGTGTCAGTAGAACTACACAGAATGAAAGACAAAGGGAAGGGGAAATGGAGAAACAGGTTATAAAAGGGACCACTAATGAGAACCTCTAAAGTGAAGGGCAGATTCTATTCTACTACTTGGAAATATAATCTATAACAGATAGGAAATCTTTATATTTGTCTTATTAAGAACTGAACTCACTGACCCACTACTAAAGCAGCGCAATAACAATCAGCATAAAGCGTGCCAATGTCCAGCATCACTGATTTAAGGGCTGGCCTACCTGAGGCCCTCCATCTGTTCAGGACTACATTTACAATCAGCCCCAGTCAATTGCTGGCTAGGGATGATGAGAAGTGTAGCCCAAAACAGCTGAAGGGCCTCAGGTTGCCCCATGTCACCTACATGGTATCTTTATTGCAATAGAATAATAATCTTGCAGACATGAAGCAAACACTGTAGCATCAATTTACAAAAGAACATCGGTTATAGGACAGAAACCAACTGCAACTGTTTTTAAAAATCAAAAAATGTAATCTGCACACTTAAAAATAATGGTGTATGGATAATTAAGCCTCACTTATATTGGGTATGCTTTCTGATTATGTTCAGTTGTGTTTGGGTTATAGAAATTTAAAGGGATAGTAATACTTCGTTTTATCTTTATTTTATTTTGTAGGCATTAAAAAAACATGAAAAACGATATAAGTCTTATCTCTCAGACCTTTATGGTTTGAGAGATATTCACAAGCAAGGTTTCCCCTCCTGCCCCTTTTACCTAGTCAAAGTCATCTCTTCTCAAATGTGGAATCTGGTTGTAAGACTAGACAGAAAACAGAAGGGGACAATCTTCTTCCTATGAGAACAATGAAAGCCCTGTCCTCCTTGACATACTTTTCAGGTTTTTCCCTTATCTTAATTGAAGATTGTCCCTCTCTGCAGTATACCTGGGCACCTCCCTTCTGATCTGGCTGAGCAGTGTTACATCAGTAAAAGGGGCGGGAGGTGGATACTTTGTCATAGAATTACTCTTGAACTATAACTCTGACAGAATTGAAATAACACTCTCCAAAGTCCAAATACTATGATGATTAATTATAGCTGCTTTTATTATGAAACATTACTATCCCTTTAAGGATTCATTTATTAAAAAAAGTTCAGTGGAATGCATCCTAACAGTTGCTAGGTACTGAATGAATGCTCAGGGTTTCATATGTAATGCTTTGAATCTTGTTGCTATGTAATTTATTACTAGAGATGGGCAAACGTTTTTGCCTCAAAAACAGGAGAAAAATAGCAGTTTTGCAGAGCAGCAGCAATGTTTTCAAGGACAGTGCAGTTTGTCTGCATTTTTGCCTAGCTTGTTGGACTGAAATCAATAGGAAGACTGCATTTCTCTCTACCACATGGCAAGTTTCCCTTCTTTTCCTGCAGGCATTGTATAAAAGAGATGTCAACTTCCCACAGTATGGCATTCATGTTTGTTAGAAGAAGAGAGAGCAGCACATTTTGCGGTAAAGAAGACAGGATAATAAAATGGAGCTGAACCATAGTTTAGGGAGTCTTTTAGGCAGGACATTTGTTCTCTGCATTAGGGGAGTCTGGGGGCACTCTGGGGAGTGGAAGGGAGAAAAGAGGTTGGCCCTAAATACCCCAAAATTCTGTGTAACACAAGCAGCCTTAATCCAATTTGTTTTCTGATCTGGCTGTTAGTATCTCTGAGCTGGGGATACTGGAAGTGTGAGAGAGGAGCAAAGGAGATTTACCCTAAATACCCCAACATTCAGTGTGACTGATCGGCAAGTCATGCAACAGTGATCCAAGTTCCTTCCTGATATGGCTGTGTCAGGTGAGTGTGAGAAGAGAGCAAAGGAGAATTACCCCAAATGCCACAAAATGCTGTGTGACTCAATGGGAAGACACATACATGGTTGATCCAAGTTTCTTCCTGATCTGGCTAGTATCTCTGTGCTAGGGGAGTCAGGGGGTGTGAGAAGTGAGCAGATGATATTCACCACATATACCCCTACATGTTTTGTAACTGACTGGGAAGACACAAGCAGCCATTCTTCCAGATCTGCCTGTTATCTCTGTGTCTGGGGTGTGAGTCTGGGGTGTGAGAAGGGAGGAAAGGAGAATTACCCCAAATACCCCAAGATTTTGTGTGACTGACTGGAAAGACAAAGACAGCTATGATCCAAGTTCCTTCCTGATCTGTCTGTTATCTCTGTGCTGGGGGAGTTTTTTTATTTAATTTTAATAGTGATAGGGATAGGAGGGACAGTATAAAACAAATGATAGGTGACAGGGATCCTATCACGGTACCCGTGCTATTCTGGTGACATTCTGCCAGTTTCCTCTATTGATCTCACTCATTGGTTGAAGTGACTTGTCCCCGCCCAGTATTTGTCCTTAAATACTGGGCCTTGTCACTTATCCGGTGCCCTTTTGTGGTGTTTCTGTACGAGCTCTTGTTCCTGTTGTTCGTGTGATCTCCGTGTACAGACCCGGCCTGCCAGACGACTCTGCATCTTGTTACTGCTTGGGCGTTATTCGTATTGGTGCTCTCTCTTCAAGATTGAGCTTCTTAAAGGTCCTTGCGCTATTAGGGCCTGTCAGTCCTCCTGGCCTAATAGTAACCCATTCAGTGCTGCCTAACTTGAGTATCACACGAAAACTGCCTGACCTGTGTCAGTATATTGTATTCTGTATTACTGGCATATACTGGACCCATGTGGGTATACCTCATTGTAACCTGTCCTGAGTCTGTACTATATTGCTGATATATTACTGGACCCGCAAGGGTTATTGTTATTACAACTGTTCAATAAAATTGTGTTTTATCCAAGCCTACTGTGTCTGTGTGTCAAACAAACCGTTACAGATCCTGACATGAACTGTGACTGAGGCAGGCAGATACTAGACAAGATAGAGTATTTTGTGCAGGGCCAAGGCAAGACATCACACTGAGGGCTCGATTCTATTACCCGCGCTAAAACCGGCGTTACAAGTAAAACAAGTAGCGTGAATTTTGCAAACGTGTTACGTCGCTATTCTATTGCAGAGCCACAGTAAAACAAAACTGGCGTAGACAGCACTTTTCAGAGTAGTAACAAAACTGACTACCACCTACAAAAAAGGCGCAAAATGTAAAAGTCCAAGGGAATAGGCGTACATTTGATGACAGAAAGATCAAGTTCAGTGTTAGATGTGTTCTCCACATAACAAAATCCGACAGAGTGCCCCCCCTCAACATATTAACCCACCTTTTAAAAGTCGACTTGCAGTGCTTTCTTCCACCACATTAGTCCGACAAATATTGTACAGCCAAAATTTTAACCCCCACTTGAAAAGTCGACTACAGTGCTCCCATGACTTTCTTTCACCATTTTTATCCAACATTTTTCTTCTCCTATTATATTCCACATACCCTCGTATTTTGTATTGCAAGATTAACCCTATGAGTACCAGAGAGGTATTGTAATGTGTTTGCTACCCCTCTGGTACTCATAGGGTTAATAGGCAAGCTGTATATGTATAAAAAAAGGTGTTTGTTTTTATTATATATGTAATTTGTGTGGAAATGTAATTAAATATTTAATTTATGTGTAACAATGATTTTCTTTTTTTAAATTATATATGTAACTTGTATTTAAAAAGTAGTTCACCCCTCAAGAGGGGTATCATGATTCCTCATGATCTGTGAAACATAGATTATATGCTATTTAATTAATAAAGGGGGCAATTGTCGCTCCCATGCTAGGGGGTGTCATGAGGGGTCATGATATCCCTCTTGAGGTCTGAAGTACTTTTTTGGACACAAAAGGAGTAAGTACGATGGGGTGTAAGTCCCTCCTGCCACATAAACTGCTGGTCAGGGGGTGGGAGAAAGAAGTGCTATTAAGTGCAGTGGTCCAGAGAAGCAGTGGTTCTGTTTGGTAGAGAAGACTATGTGAACAATGAGGTTGTGATAGAGATAAAGGAGGGAGAGTGATATTAGAAAGGAATGAGAGTGAGCAGAAGTTGGACAGACTATTGATCTGAGATTGCTCATAACTGTTATGGATGTAGTTGATAGGTTTCCCTGAAGAGGTGAGTTCTCAGGGAGTTTAGGTGCAGCATGGGAGAAGTCCTGTAGGCGGGTGTGGGAGGATGTAATAAGAACTGTAGTGAGGAGAAAGTCCTTGTGCAGAGCGAAGACGGCAAGTGGAAGTGTATTTGTTAATTAAATATAAGGGGGGTTGAAATGTTAGTAAGGGCTCTGTAAGTTAGCACCAGAATTTTGAATTTAATTCTATATTCTAATGGGAGCCAGTGTAGGGATTGGCAAAGGGGATTGGTATTAGAGAAGCGATGTGTGAGGTAGATTAGTCTTGCAGCAAAGTTCATTATGGACTGTAGTGGGGTTAGTCAGGAGAGAGGACGGCCAATTAGAAGTGAGTTACAGTAGTCGAGATGGGACATGATGAGTGTTTGGATTAGTATTTTATTAGTATCTTGGGTGAGAAAATATCAGATTCCAGAGATATTACA
The DNA here is from genome assembly GCA_037306005.1 of Rhinophrynus dorsalis. Taxonomy (NCBI): domain Eukaryota; kingdom Metazoa; phylum Chordata; class Amphibia; order Anura; family Rhinophrynidae; genus Rhinophrynus; species Rhinophrynus dorsalis. The sequence continues at coordinate 299,363,791 of CM074719.1, read as the reverse complement.
GAGGTGGAGGTGGCATGAGTTAGCGATTGACTGAATGTGGGGAATGAATGATAGGGCAGAGTCAAAGGTGAACCCAGCGGTTGGTGTGATATGGTGCTGTGAATAGAGATGGCAATATCTGGGGTAAGGCTGGTTGGAGATGGTGGGAAAATTGTGAGATCGATTTTGCTAAGGTTAAGTTTGAGATGACGGGAGGACATCCAGAGAGACACAGGAGAGAGACAATTACATACCTGGAACAGGAGGAAAAGGGAGTGCTCTGGTGAGTGTCATCAGCATAGAAATGATGGTGAAACCCAAAGGAGTTTATTATGGTGATCATCTCCTCATAAAGAGGATGCAGTTTGTCAAAGTCCCCCCAAAAGACCAACCCCAGCACCAGTACTATGAAGAAACCATCTAAAAGCACTGAAGACGACAACGTGTAACATTCTAGTGTTGATGGGATAATAGAAGAATGTGTAGCAGCACAGCCAACTGCTGCATCTGACAGTTTGACAAACAAGAATAAAAATACCTGTTCTGAAAGTAATAGCAAATATTGTAAAAGTGAAAAAAAATTGTTTGAGACCTTAAAATACTAGAGGAATATAAATGTAGTGGGCAAGAAGCGGCGGGCGATGCTGAGGATGAACTAATGATAACTGATTATTAGCTGAAACGCAAAGGCTTAATCTTCCACCACTGAAAAGGAGCACTTTTCCTGTTTGTAAACTCTCTGAGAAAACAATTGAAAAGTCTGACCCTGGACAAGAAAAGATGCCAAAAAATACACCGTTATCCTGTTAGTCATCATCAGTATCATCACGGCCTCCAAGTCCCACTCAGCCACACACAGTAATAATATTGAGTAACCAGCAACATCCACAGCTTTAGCTATGATGAGTGCTTCTGTTGCTTTTGGAAGTGCAGCACCTTTGACAACTGCTAGTAGCACAATTTCAGCAACATCTACCCCCAGTAGTAGTAGCAGTCTCTCAGGAAACCCTCAGAAAATGAGTCCACAGTATGCAGATACTAACAGAACATGCTGCAACTCAACTGAATTCACGTCTTGAGCACGTAAAAGTTAAGCAGAGCAGATTTGCATGGCCAGGTATAGGCCACATATCAGATTGTTCACACTGGCATTCTGGACAATGAAAAAAGTATCTCAACATCCAATGACTTGTTAGCCACATAGGTTTCAGCCAATGATGCATGGCTGATTCTATGATTGTAAAGTAGGCCACCCATTGATCACTCCTCCATAGCTCCTCCGTGATGGGATCACAGGGAGAGAGAGAAAACAGACAGCTTGAACGGTGCTGTATTGCAGTCCTGTTTAAGTTCCAAGTGTGAACCTAGACCAGTGATTCTCAACCAGTGTGCCGTGGGGACATCAACTTAGGGTGCCCCAAGTTTTCTAGGAAGACTAGCAAAAATGGACATTTAAATAAAGATTTATAGAAATTGTTATGCACAATATATTTAGTTTTGTTATTATGATTATAAAACATAATAATAACTGTATATTTATGTATTGTACACTTCTTATTCCCTTGATAAAGTACATTAAATATGTTAGGGGTGCCCCGAATGTTCTAGATTACGTGTTAGGGGTGCCCCGAACAAAAAAGATTGAGAACCACTGACCTAGACTAATTATGACTTAGATTATATTGTAGGTGATCAATGTTGTTAATGGTTTTATTTCACAGATTATAATTTGAGTCTATGGAGACACTTGCAGAGAAAACAAGTGTAAAAATGTAATCTGCAGGGTAACCCAGGCCGTAGTTAGGGAATTCATAAGCACTTGGAATCAATGAAAAATAATATGAATTAAAAGAAAACCTAAAGATCAGATGGGGTCTTACATTTTACCGCAAGTAGAACAATTCCGAGTGGGTGGGTGGGACCAGCTCATCATAGCTGATCTCATATGTTATGATTATTTGAAATCTAGAAATGGTATGTCAAATGTAAGACACCTGTCAACATTTGTTGACAGAGAACCTTGACATGTACATGTGGCAGGATCCATTCACAAGAAGGTATTGAGGTATAAAAAAAAAATCCTTCCTCCTACACCCAGTGCATTTCTACAGCTAGTGACTAAATAATGAGCCACATTAGAACAGAGAGCTTATTTATGTTGATACAGAATCCTGACGCCTACAGATTCTTATTCTTTTCTTTGTTTTACTCTCCTGACACCCTTTCTTGCAATGATACAAAACAATACTGTGTAGGAAACCTCCCAGTGGAACAAGTAGCGGTGCAATATATACAGTCAGGAGTAGAGAGGAGGGAGAGGATTTGAAATGTATATATATATATATATATGCTTATAACAAAGAAGTATCATTGTAAACTATACTCAAATATTGACTCTAAAATAATTTGGTCTCTGAGTAGAATGCCAATGTGATAGATAAGTTACAAAATAAATATTACTTTCAAAATCAGAATTATTAACCCAATAAAGATTAACCTCTTGACTGATTAACCCCTTGATGAATCCCAGAATAATTAATCCCTTGGATGCTAGGGAGATCTAGAAAACATTACAGAGACCTCTCTAGCTTCCAAGGGGTTAAATGACCAGCATCTTAGCAATACAAAAGTATTCCCACTGGAGGAGGTTTTTCATTCAAGAGTTATTACAGGTCTATATGTTTCTTAAACTATAATGCTGTTTTCTGTTCTAGACAGCAGGTGGTGATGTTCCAATCACTATGGGAGGGCTGCACTCTCTGACTCAATTCTATGAAGTGCACTATAACTAAAAGAGAAAAAAATATCTCAGCTTTGAGAGTACCCTCATCAGGAAAAACCCCATCACACATATAATATATATACCATAATATCTCGGATATAATGCGCACCTATGTATAATACACAGATGTAAATTATACCCAATATTTTAGGGGAAAACAAAAGAGCCTATGAATAATATGCACCCTTGTTTTGCCTCACTCTCCCCATCAAAAAAATGAGTATCTTATCTGCTTCCCTCCCTCCACCCAATTCAATATGCTCCCACCTTCTCCTCCCTATATTCATCCCCTCCGGAGGTATCTGGGATGTCTGAGCAAGGGGCAGCATGATTGCATTTGCTGTCCACTTCCTGCATCCCCCTGTGAGGACCTGTGTTAATTCAAGATAATGGTAGTGCCCTTTGAGGACCTGAAGGTTTTAGCAGGGCACTACATAGATCCATTGCATAGACCTCTGAGCAATGAAACTACAGTAGTGCCCAGCGAGGCCCTCAAAGGGCACTACTATTAGGATATATTGTCATTGTCTCTTGTTTTCAAGTATGTCCTGGGATAGAGATATTATTACTCAATTTAATGGTACTCATTTTATCGACCTTGGAAGGATGAAAGGATGACTTGACCCCACTGGGACTAAAACCCATGACCTTGCTGTTTGAACAGATTCTACAGCTGGTGCATTAACCAACTGGGCCATCTCACCAGTTATATTCTCTTGTGTATAATGCACCCCCCCCACTTCACATAAAGTGAAAAGTGGCAAAATTTTGAGTATTATATGTGAGATTTTACAGTATTTTACTTGTTTCTCAGTAGGTGCAAGGGCAAAGGCAGTGTCTATGATGGTCTCAATAACGTATTAATTTTGGGTTGAAATGTCTTTGTCTGGAAGGTCTTGCAGCACACTCAGGTGATTAAACAGTACTAACTCAAAATTCTTATGATTTTTCAATAGCTGGCTAGTGTTAATCTTCATGTTTGTTTACTGGATCATTTTCTTTCTTTTTTGCAGTCAGTTCTGATTTTTGCTCCCTCATTAGACAATAGTAATTTCCAACATTACAATGATTTAAGACTGAGCAGTCAGTGAATATGTTCAAGTATGAAGTCGATTTCACTTGTTTTACCATTAGATATTTTCCATGTCCATTTTTTCTGGGCCTTTTTCATATAGAATGAATTCATCATGTAGATTAAAATCATGCAAGATGCACTAAAGGTTGAAGCTGTGGTGATATGATTTTGTCAGTGTGTTCAAAGCACTTTAACTGTAGACATACTTTGCCATATGTTTTAAAATGTTGGGATGCAAGGGGAGGGGAGGAGAAGGGATGCCTTCTCACCTTCCACATCTCTGGCAGTATGACAACCCTGGAGTGTGAGAGCATTCTCTCTGCTGCCCCAAATACCCCAAGGAGTACACAATCATCCCCTCAGCTACGTATCATATTTCATACATGTTGTGCACTCTCAAGGTAACAAGGCTGGGGGTCAGGCAGCGTCCATTGGGATTTGCTACAGCTGTCCCTCCACCTTGTTCCCTTGCCCACTGTTAGCTACAGATCTCCATGTACACTGCCTGGCCCCTAGACTTGTTCCTTGACCACTGGTAGCCACAGAACCCTATTTACACTGTCTGATCCCCCAGCTTTGTTTCCTTGCCTACTTACCAATCATCCCCATAATGAATAAGGGGAGGAGAGATCAAGGCTTGTTTGTGAGACATTCTTTATTATATTGTCATTCAGAATGACTGAGATTTGAGATCTCGTGAACTATCATTCTTGCTGAACCCAGAATATTTCACTAGTGGATCCAACTAGTTGCAAACAATTATAATAAATAATGTCTGTGGTGCTGGGGGACAGCATATGTTGAATATGAACTGTGGGCCAGCAAATATCAAATTGTAACTGTAGTTGGCAGCAGAATATATCAAATATTAATTGTGAGGCAGCATGTTGAACATAAGTATTGTGGGACAACATGGGGAGCATCACCATTGTGTGTTATCCCCAAATACGCTGACTGCAACCCCCAGCCTTGTTTCTTCCCCCAGGCAGTGCTCATGGGCATGTGAGGCTACCAGAAGGCAATGGAACAAGGCTGGGGGTCAGACAGTGAAAAAGGGGCTATGTGGATACTAGTGGGCAAGAAAACAAGGCTGGGGGCAGCTGGTAGCCACAAATCCCCAAGGATGCTGCCTGACCCTTTGGAGTGCACAACATGTATGAAATATTGTGACGATTGTGTACTGCTTGGTGTACTTTTTTAACCTTTTGGTGCCACAAGGGTACAAAATGCACATCTCTATGACACTCAAAGTGTTAAGGAAGTGATGCTGTTCATGGTGCTGAAAGGATCCTCTCCACTCCCCTACTGACCAAGTTGTGCAGCAGACTTCAAGATTCTCATACTGCTGGTGATGTGTGAGGGAGAGCATCCCTTCCACATTAACAGCAGTTTGACAACACTCCATGCTTCTGATTGATTGAGGGCTGTTACTGCATAAGAAACTACAGGAGATCCTAACTTCATCAGCTTCAGGTAAGCAAAGCTGAGACTGTGAACAGCAGAGGGTGCTTTCAGAGTTTAGTGAAGGTGGTGAGATGCCAAATTAACATATAAACACACCCCTTGAATACGACAATGGCTAATTACCCTGCATTCCCATATGGAAATCAGTCATTAAGCTCATTTCCATACGGAAATAGGCCATTGTCGATGTGATGAGTGAAAATTCGTAAACCTGTCAAAAGGCATGTCGGATCGATGCTGTTGTGGGCAGATCTTTGTCAGGTTGATGGGGATATGATGTAGAACACACTTTAGTGCATACTATTAATGTGCCTTTCGGCACTGCTCCAATAGGACATCAACATTATGAGCCCTCTTCGACCTTCAGTGAATCTCCCCCTTCAGCTTCATCATCACTAGGGGCATAACGCTGAATGTTTTGAAAAACATAGTGACTGTTTAGTTTCATAGCACAGGAAGCAATGTTTTCAGAAATATTTTCTACTTTTACTTCTGAGTCTGTCAGTCTTTTGTTAATCAAGAATCATATTCCTCCACATCGTCCATCACTGGTTCCTTTGTAGTACAGCCAGTGTCCAGCTTCTAATTTGACTAAATCTTCATTTTATTGTTTTTTTTTTTCAAGTCTCACATAAGCCGATAAAGTTCCAATCGATGTTATTCATTTCTTGTACTATTTCTTCAAATGTGTAAAGACCAAAGGCAGCCTGATTGAACTCAGTGATTTTTAGCACCTTCTGCCACTGAGTCTTCCTGATGCCATAGGAAGTAGCTCACAATCCTCTGGGAAATTAGGGATTTTTTTTGTTGTGAAGCCATGTTGAGGGACTGAACCATAATCTGTGAAGCTGGTCAGGTACGAGTTGGCAGATTTTGGATTGATTTATTCTGGTGTTAGCTTTGATCTGTTCACCTTAGGTGATCCCAAGAGGAGTATATGCTCCTGATGCCCTAGTTATTGGCTTCACTCCTGTCATGAGAAGCTACATTCCCTCTGGAAGTCCATGTTCAATATGAAAAGAAACAGTTGAAAAAGCGATGAAAAAAGGTAATATAAGGAACAGGGTAGAATATGTAGAAATGTGCAGGACCATAAGGAAGAGCATAAAAGAAGAAACACGCAAGTTCAATGTTGAGCTCATCAAAAGGACACTGGAAGAAGACCAAACCTAAAGAAAGCAAAAAGAAAGATGGCCACACATAGGACCCAAAAATTACAACAGCAAATGCTAAAAATAAATAGAAAAATTCTAATCAAATCTTTATAAGGATGATGGACAACAACTGAATTCAGAGGCTAAGGTTATATGAGAACTTTTAGTAGAAGAAGTAGAAGCTGCAATTAAATCAATGAGAAATGCTAAAGCAATTGGATCTGATAAAATCACTATTGAAATGTTGAAAGTAAGAGGTCAACCCTCATTCAAAGCCCTAGTGTCACGGTTCCAGCAAGGACACACAGGACAAGTACTTAAAGGTAACACCAACTTTATTAAGGCAGCAACAAAAACAGAAATATCACGAAGACCGTATATAAATATACAAGACTAAAGAGATGTGCACAATGAAGCAAGTGACAACTACCAGGAATTGAAGACTGCTACCGTGTGATTCTCTTGATAAATATATCCCAACAATGGAACTAGGAGTAGTCTTCAATACCACAGGTCCGTACCTGGGAGAACCCAGACAGAGATGAGAGTAACCAAGGCCCCAGGTCCGCACCTGGGATAGCCGACAAATGGGAAGGCACCAGGAGAAAGTCTGCCAGAGCCACAAGCCTGCACCAGATTGGTTATCTAACCGAACGCAAGGTCACACTTAAGGTAGTTAGATACGGCCACAGGTCAGCTCCAGATTGGGTGGTCATACAAGCCAGGAGTCATGCACAGAGCTGGTCGTCAGCCAGAACAACAGGTTTGAACCAGATAGGATTTCCACTAAAGCGTTGGTATGCTGGATACGCAGTGGACAGAGCCCCAGTTCAACACCAGAATGGGTAGTCAGACAAGCCAGAAGTCACACACGGAGCTGGTAGTCAGCCAGAGCCAGAAGTTACACACGGAATGGGTAGTCTGCAAGAGCTGCAGGTCTGCACCAGTATGGATGTCCGACAAAGCCAAGGGTCATACATGGAGCGGATAATCAGACAGACCCACAGGTCAGCACCAGGTCGGTTAGTCAGACAAGCCAGATCATGTACAGAGCCCAAACTATAGAACTTCACTGAACACCAACGAAAGGGCGACTGAGCCCTGTGTTCAAGCAGTTTAAATAGTCAAGAAGAGAGGAAGGTGGCTGTCTCTTTAAATGGAGCGCACGTGCGCCCAATAATGATGTCTCCCACCTGCTGGAACGCTAGCAGCAGAGGCGGCTGGAGTTGCACCAGAACACAGCAGAAAGGAAGGGGATTCAGCCTTAACAGAGGCAAGTAACGTGGGGTGGACAATGTGGCTGGAGCCGCTGGAGACTCAAGCAGCCGCCCGACAGGGGTACCCTGACACCTAGCTAAACTATTTTCAAAATAACTATTACCCAGCAAAGTGCCTGAAACATGGAAAAATGCAGAAGTCATTCTACTATACAGAAAAGGTAATAAGGCAGATCTAAAAAATATCAACCAATAAGCCAGTTACCAGTCATCTGAAAGGTTTTCACAAAGGTATTACCAAGAAGAATAGAAATTATGCTTAATGTGGCGCAACCTAAAGAACAAGCAGGCTTCAGGAGCAGTTTCAGCACCATAACGAATACAACCTTCCTTTATGTGAAGCCTTCACTGACTACGAAAGCACTTTTGACACAAGAAAGACATAATAGATGCCCTGATCAACCAAGGAATAGATAGAGCTTATATCAATATGCTGCAGTCAATATATTAAAATGCAACTGCATCAATACATGTCAACAATGATAAAGTCCATATCAACATAAAAAAGGTGTCTGACAAGGAGACACAATCTCTCCAAAATTATTCTCTGCATGTTTAGAAGAATAAACGTTTTGGTTGTACTCTAAAGATTAATATCAAGAAAACACAAGTTATGTTTAATAAATTTACTATACCAAGGAAAGTCACAGTAGATAGACAAGAACTAGATGAAGTAGACAAGTATGTTTACCTTGGACAGGAAATGTCAACAGATGGAAACTCCAGAACAGAAATTTATCAATGAATAAAATTGGGGTGGCAAGCATTTGGAAAACGTAGTAGCACTGTTTTAAGACAAATTTACCACTCTTTCTCAAGCAAAAGGTTTTTGACCAATGTGTCTTCCCACGTATGGCTGTGAAACATGAACACTAAATGCCAAAGCCATACAAAAAGGTTACAAAGAGAAATGTTGAATTCTGAACATTACAAGTTCACTTAGCATTGCTATCTCTTTCTGAAGAAAATATCAGCCACTCTTCTGCTTCCATTGACTTATCATTAGTACCAGCCTGCAGGTATTTTTCCAGCTAAATGGCAACAAAGTTTTAACGGTTTTTAAACTTATGCTCTATAGCTTTGGTGTCCAATGTGTGGTCCGTGGACCAAATGCAGTCCGCCTACCACCAGTGTGCAGCCCACCTGATATTGTTAATGAAAATATTTTTTTTACCTAATTAGCTAGTACACATGAACTAGTAGGCCAATAGGTTACAGAACAGTTTGAGAATCTCAAACACAGTTTTATTATTGTGGTTACACAATGCAGGGAGTTGGGCTTTGTGCAGCTGCATTAATAACACTGATGTTGATCAGTTGCTGATCAACATACCTGGGACCTTTTTCTGTTGAGCGTCCAATGAGGGCTCATAAGCAGCGACTGGGCATGTCTAAAAGGTGCAAATTGCATTATCAAGTGAATTGTGCTTAATAAGGTGACCACAGCTTAATTGGGATTGAGATGGGAAGTGGGCATAACAGGGTGGGAAGTAGACATGTGCGAATTCATTCGGAGACATTCGGATTTCGTCGAAAATGGGGTCATTCGGAGACATTCGGCCAATCCGAAACTCAAGGGTCATTCGGAAAAAATGATCCGACTCCGAACAGCCCAGGTCCGAAATTCGTCGAAACTTTCGGAAGTTTCGGCAATCGACACATTTCCAAAAGTTTTGACTACTTTTGACCAGGACATTTTGTACTTCCTGTGCGCGCTCAATTACTTTCCCTCCATAATTTTCCCTCCATGTCTCTAGTCCAATTACATTCTCTGTTTCATGCACTACTTCCCTCTTTTGTCTGTATTCGAATAGTCTTCTTCGTTTCATGATGGGGGTTGGACTAATGACACAGTCACACAGACAGACTGCCTGCATTTCCTCATTGGGTTGTTGGAGCTCAGAGAGAGAAGAGATTAGAGAGTGTACAATTGTTGTGTAGGCAGGCAGGTAGCATTAGGCTAGGCATAGGTAGGCAGCCAGCATTAGTTCCAGTTATTGCCACTGCAAGAGCAAGTAATATTTGTTCCTGTGCAAAATATAAAAAAATATTAGGTATTTGTTCGAATACAGGGCCGGCCCTTACATGGGTCCCAGTGGGTCCATGGACCCAGGCGGCACTTTGACAGGGGCGGCAATTTGCCGTCCCATAGCATGTTTATTTTGTGCTCTTCCGCCAGTTCTGTGTTGCAGGGTGTCCCAACAGTGTGACTGTCAGCAGCCGGGCAGCCCTATGCTCACTCAGTGGTGATGCCTGCTGGCTGCTTCAGTGACGTGAATTATGTGATAGTGAAACATTATGCCTATTTTGTATTGTTTATCGCCCACCTAAAGTCAAGACTTGAGTAAATAGGTCTATCATCCCAGATTTGCTAGAGAGGTTTTACAGATACAGGAGGGTGCCCCCTGTACAAAATGAGTCTAAACATTTGGGATCCCTAGTATGAGTGCACAACAGTGCATGATGTGTCCTGAACAGGATTGCTGTGAGGTTTCTCCACCCAGAAGGTGCTGGCCGGGCTGAGCTTCAACATTGCGACAAGTGACCAACTAAGAGCACCGTGCCAGACTTAATTTGCAGCCATAGCATCACCCCCTCCTACTCTCCGGGTCCCACTGACTGGCAATAACAGGTGAGTCACTAAGAGATCTGAAGCCTTTCTGGAAGTCCTTTCACTTGGAAAGGGGCTAGGTATTACTTGGGGGAGTTGCCTCGTGTGTAAATAATTTCTAGGTGGGAGATGAATGTGCATCACTTATGTGTTTCCTAACAGTAGTTAGAATACAACTCCCATCATCCCCTGATTATGACATTGGGAAATGCCCAGCAATTACCGTAGAGCCCTGTATTGCACACTCACGGAAAACGGTGATATTGCTATACTAAGACAATGCTGTGGACCCCTCTTCAGTATAGATGTCAAACATTTTTTTTTATTTCTCTCCTGTGTTGCAGTTTGTTCACAACAGAATGTCTCAATTTTTCTTTTTAACCCTTTGAATGCCAGAGTGGTATGCAACGTATTGCTTTGCAATGCATTGCGTACCACTCTGGCACTCAAAGGGTTAACACATTACATCTATCACATTACAATCATTGATGTTTATTCTTGATGTAGTATGAAACGCTACAATGTATATACACATAGAGTTATCTGATATGAGGGGAAATCAGGATAGGAAAACGAGAGAGAGGAATTTGGGTACTAAAGAGGGACAGTAGGGTAGGAGGCTGGTACCAGAAAATGAAACCTTAATCTTTACCCATGTACTAACATAGAATGTGACATGTAGTTTGTCCATATTGGAGTTGACCACTTATGTTGAGTAGGATGTGATAGGCATGGGTTTTCGATGTCGAGCATATGCTAAATTGAATGACAGGCATGAGGTTTCGATGTTCGAACATGTGCTAGATTGAAGGACAGGCATGGGGTTTCGATGTTCGAACATGCTAAATTGAATGACAGGCATGGGTTTTCGATGTTCGACGTTTGCATTGTGACTGGCATCCCATGCTGGAGTAGAGGTGACATGCACAGACTGGCAATGTACGACAATGTCCGTTTTTGGGATGGATCTTTTTCTAAATGCACACCCTGTCTGCAAATAATGATAGCAGCGTGCACGGAGGCGCACTGCTATAATTTAACCCATGTTAAATTCGGCCGAATAATTCGGAATGGATCAGAATTTCGTCCGAATCGAATAGTCCCGGTCCGAAATTAGGATCATCCAAATTAGAAAAAAAAAATTTGTCCGAATTCGAATTTTACCGAAAATTTTGCCCGTGCATAAGTCTAGTGGGAAGTAGACAGAATGTATGAGATGTGTGAAGAAACTCAACAAAGCTGGAAAATCATTCATACCAAAAACATACCTGGAAACTCTCCGGTTTTGCCCCAGAGACTCTGGTTCTGACAGAGCTTTACCGGGTCTCCGGGGCAGAGGCTGATTCCTCCGGATGTGGAGAGTTTCTATTGAAACTCTACCACATCTGCTTTTTCTCACGCTGTTCCTCCGTCCCCAGCCTTCTGTGTGACACCTTTAAGCCCTGCCCCCCCCCACTCTCATCAAGACCCGCCCCTTTTTGACACGATTAGCGTCATTTTTGTCACGCCCTGCTGAACAGAGGACTCCCCTCCGTGTAGCCCTCAACTGGAAGTTCCCAGGTATGGTATTTAACTTTAAAAATAGGAGTGTCCAGAGCAAATCCAGAGAGCTTCCAGGTTTTCCGATCAAGAAACTGTTCTGGATCCTGAATAATCCACATGGGATTGAGAGATTAACTTGAGTATTTACCCCTGAGCTACCGGATTGGTTAATGGTACTGCCATTAATCCCTTAACAACCTTGAAAGTTCCAGGACCATCACACACTTAAAGACCGGTGACGGCCCTGGAACGTCATGGAATTCCAGGGTCCCCACATGGCTGCATGCCGATCTGTGACCCCAGAATCTATTGAGACAAAAGAAAAAAAATTATCTGTGGTCCTTAACAGACGTCCACATGCCAAATCGGGGGTTACATTTTTTTAGAATTTGGGTTTATTTAAGGCTTTTAACATCTTCAGAGCTAGAGAGATCGCTACAGCCTGCAGACTGTTCTAGTATTCAAAGAGTTAAAAGATATTCAAATAAATGGTAATTTGGAAAATTGTCTTTGTCTCCTATGGTTCAACTGGTTTGCCCCAGAATTACTACATCAGGACTAAGCCATTTCTATAAGGTTTTGTGTAGGTGTTGTTTTGCATGGCACTATAGACAATGAGTGACATGCACTGATTTGACTGCCCAGCAGCAACGTGTCCCTGTAAATATGTTCTTCAAATGTTGCCAGATATGCATGATTGGGGGATACTGTCAAAGTGTATGCCAGGATTTGTTTACGTGTGTCATGAGGTGGTGAGAAATGAGCTGAGGATATCACAATGTGGACAAATGAGGATCGAATTAGACAGAGTAATAATGGAAGCTAAAAGATGAGAGTTCATACAGTATTAGCCGCAGAAATACAGAAGGAAATTATTGTCAAGTTGATACCTTTATTGGTTAATTACATAATGGAAGCTGAAGAAGATAAATGGACAGAAAAATGACAAAAAAAAGAGAAAAAATGGATTTTAGCACTTTTGAGGCTTTAAATACAAAATAAATTAGGTGCAATTTTGTAGCAAACCAACTGAACCACAGGGGACAAATAAAACTTCCCATTTGTTTAAATGGGGTTTTTAACCCCTTGAATGCTAGAAATGTCTCCAATCAATTGTAGTAATTCATTGGAGACCTCTCTAGCTTTCAAGGGGGTAAAAGTCTCTTTTAAATGAATGGAAGTTTGGGGATATGTATTTCTCCCCCATGGTGCAAATGGCCTTCTCTAGTATAATGCCTCATTTATTTTGTGAATAAGGGCCTTTGGGTTGTCATGGAAGGTTTTTGGAAAGCCTTCCTATGAGTCCAAGATATTAAAAGAGGCAATTATAGTCAAGTTGATACCTTTATTGGCTAACTAAGCAGATTTAGGATGCAAGCTTGCATTGTAAATCTGTGTAGTTAGCAATAAAGGTATCAACTTGACTATAATTGCCTCCTATATTTCTACAGCTAACACAGTACCAACACTCATGGAGATATTAACCCTTTGAGTGCCAGAGTGGTACAGAATGCATTGCAAAGCAATGCATTCCGTATCACTCTGGCACTCAAAGGGTTAAAGAAGTAGAGTAGGGTATGGTGAGATGTGTAGTAAAAAGGGACATTATTCCCAAAGTACAGGAGCACTTTAAAATAACAAAGCCACTAGCTACAGCTGAATCTGATAACTTGGCTAAAAAAAATAAACACCCCTACATCTGTTACCACACATGCACATAGCCTTATATATGTTTTTTACCTGATGATTGCATCAACTTTACACACAGTAAACTAACCGATAGGCTTGTGCAATTTGGTTTGTCGGCATTCGGAATTTGATGAATATGGGGTCATTAGCGTCATTCAGGCTGTCTGACGGACAAGGGTCATTCTTAAAAAAAGATCCGAATCAGAACAGCCCTGGCACGATTACTTTCCCTCCATACTTTCCCTCCTTGGCTCTAGTGCAATTAGCTTCTCCATTTCATGCGCTAGTTTCCCACTTTGTCTCTATTCCAATTAGCTTCTTTATTTCATGATGGGTGTAGGACTGATGACACAGCCAGCCAGACAGCCTGCGTTTCCTGTTAGTGCTTTGTTGGAGCTCAGAGAGAGAAGAAGCAAGCGATATTAGAGAGTGTCCAGTTGTTGTGTAGGCAGGCAGGTAGCATTAGGCGTAGGCAGGCAGCCAGCATTAGTGCCTTATTGCCACTGTAAGGGAGAGTCATCTTTGTTCCTGAGCAAAATATTAAAAATATGAGGAACTTGTTTTAATAGTTTTCAGAGTAACACATCCAGTCTCACAGTTGTGTAGGCAAGCAGGCAGGCCTAGTACATTATTGCCACCGCAAGGGAGAGTCATTTTTTAAAGCATTTTAAATTTGGCAAATAATTTAGACTGTAGTCAAATTTGTCCGAGTCGAATAGGTCTGATTTGAAATGCGGAGTCGCTGAATGAAAAAAAAATGTCTGAAATCAAATTTTACCGAAAATTTTTGTTGTGCACAAGTCTACTAACAGATGAAAATGGGTGAACAGTTGATACACAGAAGCAATGTGATAGAATTAGAGAGATTCACTCAATCACTGTCTTTCTTGAGAAAGAGTGTTTGCTCTTCTCTCCTGGGTTTATACATAACCTAACTCTAGGCTGTCTCCTCATGACTACTTTATCCCATTGCTTAATGTCACTGATTACGTCCCATTGTTCTCAGAGGTAGCTCTGCAATGATTCTGCCCTTTTATCAGTCCCCATTGTTCCCAGTGATTCTCCCATGCTGATTTGCTCTCCTGATCAGCTCTGTTGTAGAGTACTGAATCCTGTAGCTTCTCTGTCGCCTCAAATCCATGGACAGTATGTACTATACCCTAGCAATCTAAGGAAAAGTCTATTTGTGTAAGAACCAGACTAAACCCACCCCAAACTGGGAAAAAATTCAAAGGGTGGCTCATGGATTTATAAGTCCAGAGCATGAGGCTAAGATAAATAGTTCAGTGTCCACACAGTCCAGTTATAAGCATGTGACATACTTAAGTGGATATTGCAAGAGCACAATGGGGAAGAATAACACTTAGACCTATGGATGGATTTTCACCTGGGTCCCTATATGGCACTCATAGTGTCCATGGTGGGCAACCTAGAGGAGCTAATTACCTTAAGTCTTATGAGTCCTTATGCAGAAAGTACAAAATTAACAATTCTGGAGCAAAACAACTATCACAGAGAGTACTAAAAGCTCCCACTGACGTAAATTGAACTTTTAGGCCATTGAATGCTATGTTTTGGAGACCCCTCCACCATTCAAGGGGTTAAAAACAAATTTAAATCAATGGGAATTTTAGGAATGTGTATTTGCCCTCTATGATGTAGTTGGTTTGCCCCAGAATGTCTTACCTATTCTTTTATGTGCAAGGCCTTTAAACTCCTATGACTAAGTATCCATAGATAAACGTAAATAAATATTATGTGTATGTGTTTGACTGTCAGTATCCCACTGAAGGTGAAGCTGTGTACTATGAAACTGGAGTTATTCTGAGCATGCCAACTTCACTAGAAGGTACAAGAGAAAGATCCCATTGATTTACATTGGGCTTCAAATCGTTTGGATATCAGAGAGATCTCCAAGGTATTGGCCTACTTGGGAACTCTCTGGATTTGCCACAGAGCCTCTGGTTAATTACCGAGTGAGATTCGTGGCAATCCTACCCATTCCGCAACTGAATCCCTGCCTCTTTCTGCCTATTTTCCAGGAAAACCCTGACTAATTTCCATCAGTTGAAAACACTCCCATCATGCACAGCTCACATTATGATATGATTCGTATGATTCAGACACTCCCACCTGCAGCTCAAGTTGTTACTCCTGGAGCTGTGGACATCAAGGACCCCAGATATGAACACTGCAAAGCAATGCAATAAGGACCTCTAACATTCAAGGGGTTAAAAATCACATTAACATCAATGGGGTTTTAGAAATGTTTGTCTCCTATAGTGCAGATGGTTTGCTCTAGAATTACTCCAGTTCTCAGTATATCAGCCTCATTGTCTCAGTTTGTCATTGATGTGGTACACAGTGGAAAACAGGTCTTTGTGACTCAGGCATTTTGACACTGGGATATATTTGATAGAGAGGGATTCTGCTCTAATCCTTTGCAATATGCCAGTTTGAACATAAATCACCAGAGTAGGACCCCATTGATCAGAGATAATCCGCCAAGGTTGTCGGAAGATCGAAGATTTGCAGTGTCAGTAATTGTCAATATTTTATGTTGAAGAAACAAATAAAATCTGAATTGACCAAGAGAAAAAAGAAGGTTATTTGGGATCATTATGCTTTATAAATGAGCTCTAGGGCAATCTAAAATAGACTGTCAGTTCTTTAGGCTAGGAATAGCCTGTTCCGGTGATTATATTTCAGTAGACATAAAAGCATTGATTCCGATTGTTATTTTAAAGTGATAGCAATGTTTCAGAAAAAAAACAGCTCCAATTAATCTTCATAGTATTTGGGCCATGAAGAGTGCTATTTCAATACTGTCAGATTTGTAGTTCAAGAGTAATTGAATGATAAAGTATCCCTCTCACTGCTTTTACCTAGTGTAAGCCACCTCCCCTCAGATGTAGAATCTGGTCTCTTGACCAGACAGCTCACAGCAAGGGACAATCTTCTTACTGTGAGTATAAGGAAAACACTGCCCACCTTGACAGGTTTTTCCTTATGCTCACTGAAGATTGCCACTTGCTGCGATCCATCCGGACAGTCTTGCTGCTCTGAGGTGAGCAGTGTTACATCAGTAAAAGGGGCAGAAGGGGATAATTTATCATTCAATTACTCTTGAACTACAACTCAAACAGTTTTGAAATAATGCTGTCCATGACCCAAATACTGTGACAATTAATCAGAGCTGTCTTTTTATAAACATTACTATCCCTTTAAGCTCTCAGGTACTATTTGACACTTGACATGCAGCTCTATTTAGCTAGCACTAGCCCTTTTTTCTCATGCAGAACCAAATTATAACTCCATGGGGCCTTAGGCAGGATATCAATATTGGGCCCTCACCCCAGAAAATAGAATTCACAACACTAAGGCTCATATATTAAGAAATAGTGGTACAATTCTGGGACAAACCATTAGCATCATAGGGAACAAATAAATAGCCTTGTTGATTTAAATGGCCTTTTAACGCCTCCTTCAATGTTAGAGACATATTCAATGCATTTTATTTGATCTCTATAGTACAGCTGGTTTGCTCCAGAATTGCTCCTCTTAGTTAGTACACCAGCAAACAGTTACAAAATAGAGAGTGATGATATGGGGTGCAACATGTGCAATGGGGGAGAATTTACAATGAGGGACAGAGAAAGAGAAGGAGAGAAAAGTGATTAAGAGAGAGAGTACTGCCATAGGAAGGTTTTATGGAAAATTGCAAAATGACTAATAAAAGGGTGAAAACTTTCATCTCAATCCAAAAATGAAAATGGCACTACACGCTTGGCAAATAATTTTTAGCGAACGGTGCAATTTTCCAGCTTTTTTCACCTAGCTCATTGCATTGAAATCAATGGGAAGACTGAATTTTTACCCACCACATGGCAGTTTTCTCTTCCTTTCCTGCAGCCATATAAAAGGATGTCAGGCTCTCTCAGCATGTCATTCTGTGTTTGTGAGGGGAGAAAGCAGCACATTTGTGAGCTAGAGAAGGTAGGAAAATAAAGGGAATTGAAGTTTAGTTTAGGGAGTCCTTTAGGTAGGACATTTTTTATCTGTATTAGGGGAGTCTGGGGGTACTCTGGGGAGAAGAAGGAGGTTGACCTCAAATACCCCAAAATTCAGTGTGACTGACTGGCAAGACACAGGCATCTAGGGTCCAATTTGTTTGCTGATCTTGCTGTTATTGTCTCTGTGCTGTGGAAGTCTGGGGAAAGAAGTTGTGTTTTAGTTATAATGATACTAATGATGATGGTGATGATGATGATGATGATGATGCAGATCTAGAATATATCCCTCCAGCATCCTCTTCTTCTTCTTCAGATATAGATGAAGTTGACAGTGAGAGAGATTGTGACATGGCCAAAAAGTAAGGCTCAATCTTCCACCACTAAAATGGAGCACTGTGTCTGTCCATAGACTGAGAAAACCATTGGAAACTCTGACCCTGTACAAGCAAAGATGGCAAAAAGTAAGCAGTCATCCTGTCAGTCATCATCAGCATCATAGCTGATTCCAAATCCGAGTCCCACTCAGCCACCCACACACTTGTGTTGAGTAACCAGCAGCAACAGCAACACATATTATTAACATCCACAACCTTAGCTATGATGAGTGCCTCTGCTGCTGCTAGAAGTACTGCACCTTTGACACCTAGTAGTAGCAGCACTAGAATTGCATCAACATTTAGCCCCAGTAGAAGTAGTAGCAGCCCCTCAAGAACCCCTAAGTCCGTGAAGTCCATAGTATGGAGATACTTCACTCAGGATCCAAAAGCTAAGCATGTTGTAGTGCAAAAAGCATGTGAACATGAGGAGAGTAGGCTCACACCTTGGCAGTAGCACTTCCCTTCAGGTTTACATGGGTCCTAGGCACTATCCCAAGATTCCTAGTACTTAATCGGGCTTTGTTCTCATGTCTCTGGCACATCCTACATAAATATTTGGCATATCCCCTTTAACCCTATCAATGCCAGATGAGCATCAGTGCATTGTTTTCAAGTACTCATCATGACTGGATGATCAGTAGGTGCACAGGTTGATGTAATAATGTAGAAAAGTTGTCATTCTGGAACAAACCAATTTCACTATAGGGGATAAATAAAAATAATTATTGTTTTAAATAGGACTTCAAACCCTATTTTATGTTCCATATCAAGATCACTCTGATTCAAGGAGTTAAAAGGTCTATTTAAATCAGTTAGAATTGTGGACATTTCTGTCCCCCTCGGGGCAGTTGGTTTGCTCTAGAATTGCTCCAGGTCTTATTAGTAAGGGTGGGCGAAAGGTCCCTCATGCGAAAAAAATCTGCAATGACCACTTGGTTGTCCATTTTTTCACAAATAAATACAGAAATTAAAATCTTCGCTATTTTTTTCAGTGGCTAGAAGTTTCCCCCCTTTATTAAAGTGTTTTTCACCTTTTTACTATAAAACGTGCCATTTTCCAGGAAGTGAAACACAATATAAGCAGCTACAGAGCGAGAGAGAGGTGTTGTGCTGTTCTGCTGTGATATTTGTAGCAACATTGAGGCAGGAGAGGCTCATGGTGATTGCTATCACTATGAGCAGGTTTACAAACAATAAAAGGAGGCGCTTAAAGGACCCTTATGTGTCCAGTCTGAGGAGGCGAAAGTAACCACTACAGAACAAGTGCTGGCCTGTCCCCCTAAGTCACACCCAGGGATCTTGGGGAAATTAATCACATGGGAGGAAGAAGAGGGTAGTGGTGAGAGCAGGACAGGTAAGCAGCCAGTGCTGCCCCTGCTGCAACCAGTGCTGTGCCTGTGTTAGGGGCCTGGAACCTGGCAGACACAAAAATGTAAAGTGCAAAACACCTTTATTAAAATAACAAAAACAAACATAGCAAAATCGTGATCCAAAAGCGTAAACCAAAAGACAAGCTGGGGTCAGGAATATGGAGATCAGCAATGTCAAGAACCAGCCAGGGAGTCAGGAACCAGAAGGGACGTCAGAGGAAGCCAGGTCATGCAGGTCATCAGGAATACAGCAGAACACTCTTGCAGCCAGAAGCAAACACAAGGGCAAACTAGGAAGTGAGCCAAGCTGCTATAAATACCCTGGGAGGCTTGGCTGATAGCAGTCAGGTGAGCAATCACAGAGAGGTTGATTCAGCCAGTGTCACAGGGTGACTAGGAAATTCACACACTGACAAGTACAGATGAAGTTAATATAAAACTTTATTAAGTACAATAATGACAGGAAATAAGGAAACACGCTGGTGGCAACAAATGACACAACAGTAGTATCGTAATGACACAAAGTGGCAGTAGATAGTGACACACCTTCACAAGACCAGGGAGGAACAGTGAACCCACTTTCCTCAACCTTCACTAGGCAGGTGAGCAGTAATGGAATGGCCCTTGGACTACAAAGGTAGATGTGAGGATAGTGCGGTTACACCGCATACGCGGAATGAATGGCACACCTTCACGAGACCAGGGAGGAACAGTGAACCCACTTTCCTCACCCTTCACTAGGCAGATGAGCGATAATGGAAAGGCCCTGGGACTCACACAAGTAGATGTAATAACAGTGCAAGTACTCCACGCATGCGGCTGAATGGTACACCTTCACGAGACCAGGGAGGAACAGTGGACTCACTTTCCTCACCCTTCACCAGGCAGGTGAACAGTAACAGAATGGCCCTTGGACTTACATGGTAGATGTGAAGGCAGTGCAGAGCACTCCCACACACACACAGTCGGCAGGAATAACGGAGCGCACCAATACCCACACAGGGTATACAATAGGCTGATAGCCAATACAGAGGCTCGGTAAGGCAGCACACAAACCGGGACTGCCACGGGAGGTCAAACACATGGAATGACCGACAAGCACCACTAACGGAAGCGAGCGCAGAGCGGAAGGCACAGGCAATACGGAAACCAAACAGAGGCACGGAATGGCAAAGAAGCGTCACAACAGAGAGTATACCAAGAAGCAGCCAATGGTCAGAACTGGATTGGGTAGTCAGACGTCGCCAGTGGTCGTAGCCAGAACGGGTAGTCAGACATAGCCAGGGGTCAGAGCCGGAACGGGTAATCAGACGTAGTCAGGAGTCAGAACCGGAACAGATAGTCAGACGTAGCCAGTAGTCAGAACCAGAACGGGTAGTCAGAAGTAGCCAGGTAATACACAGGAACAGTAATGGACCAACACAGCAAAAAGCTTAGGTACACCACGAAAGGGCAAAGGTAATGCACAGGCTGAGGTTTAAAAACCCTGACAGGTGGGGGGAGAGATGAACTCACCAACATGGTGACCTATGAGAATAGAGACTCAGCGAGAGCGACAGCTAGAAGTAAATAATGTCGCTCTATGGCAATTTTGCAAGAGGCACTCACGTGACACTGTGATAGCCAGGCTTGGAACAGGGAAGGCAGTAGCAATAGACAGCAGAGCATTAGATTAGCTCAGACAGCAGAATCAAGCAGCAGAGAAAGAGCAGCTCAGCCAAACCTTGACAGCCTGCTGCTAGTGCTGAACCTGATTTCATTGATGAACCTGCTGCCAGTGTGTCTTGTAATTCTCAGGAGAGGGGAAGGAAAAGTGTGGCATCAGGGGAACTACTTGGCCATTGCCAAGAAGTCCCTCCACTAGTACTACTACTAAGAAGGTCTAGCAGTTTGTTAATGTCACGAGTGAAGGAGGGGGTGATCATCATATTATAGTGACTGTGACTCAGGGATTGAAATTGATGTGGTTGGTGTTAGTATTAGTAACAGTGATGGTGAAGCAGCTGGTGTGACTAGCATTAGAGGAGCGGAAGAGGAAGCAATGCAGACAGTCCAGACTAACGGTCAAGGGAGCCCACACCATTCCCTTGACCCTGGGGGGCCCCTTCCCCTATTGACATTGTCCAGGGGGAACAATATCCTGGAGAAGGCAGAATTGTTGCCTAGCAGCAATAATACCACTGCCACCAGGAGCACAGACCAGCTGCCTGTGCCTGCTGCTAGTGCTGCCAGTCTGCCTTCTTCAGGTAACCAAGAAATGGCAAGTGTGACATTAGGGGACCCTCTGCTACATTTCTCAGTTCCTTCTCCAACCAGTGAGATGTCTGTAATAGCACAGGGGGATTGGTGGTGGTGGTGATGATGGTGGAGAAGTTGGGGTGGAAGAGACATCAAGGGCATTTTTAGCCCAAACTGAGAAGGCATGGGAGACAGGGATGAGGATGGGCATCACCATCACCAGCATTGAGCTTCTGGAATTTGTGGAGTTTGCAACTGCTCTAAACCCTGCTGTTGCTGAGTTGCAAAGACAGCAGGATGCTGAGTAGCAGAGTAGTGTGCTACAGACCACCTTGGACACAGTGGGAATGGGGTCAACAAGTGATGCGAGACTAGAACAGGTTCTATTTGCCAGCAGTTGCAGCAACAGCTGCCACATCATCCTCTGTCCCAGCCAGTGAAGGGGAATGTGGAGGAGAAGAAGAAAGTCAATTCATCTCCACCTTTTCCCTCCCCCCTGAAGTCATGGGTATGGGACTATTTTTCTCTTGGGCAGGCACAGTGCAGTCATCACCAACGGCACTATGCACAGTCTGTGACAAGTCAGTGAGAAGGGGAAAGGAGGGAAAATATCTTGGCACAACCTCCCTGATAACATACATGAAACACAGACACCGTGACATTTATGTGAAACATGTTAAAGCCAAACACCCACCACTGTTGCTGTACCCCCTGACTCTCCTGAAAGGCAACAAGAGGCGAGGTGGAGATCAAAGAGGAGGAAGAATAGAGAAACCCAGGCAGAGGCATCAAGCAGCATCTGAAGAGATTAAATCCCGTTGAATATGCTAAGGCATTGGCAGGGAGGGTTCATCATTACTATTAAACTGTCATGTGTCCTTAGAGGGGTGTGGACATGGGGCATAGTGACAGCAGCAGTACTTGGTTTCTGGTGGGGGGATTTCACATTGGAGACCCTTAGTGTCATGGTGTTTGGATAGAGTTGTGCCAGGTGTTTGCTGTGAGTGCAGATGTTCCCATTGTTCCCAGTCCTTCCCTTATTTACACTCCGCACATTGCACTTGCTGATGTGAGAGGCAAAGTTCCTGCTCTCAAGTGAAAAATGTCTATTCTCAAGACACCCATGAGTTTGGAGGAGGGGCAGGTGGAGAAGCATTATTGTCTAACTTCTTATTTTCTCCACATATATAGAAAAAAATATATTTATTTGTGGGGCGACAGTTTTAGGTATCTATATCTGGCAGATGACAAGCAACCAGACCTAAAGCACCCCACTCCAGGGTGCACAAAAATGCACTGGAAACCTCTCTAGCACTCAGCTGGTTAAAATATAATTTAAATCAATGAGCATTATAATTTGATCTTTATGGGGCATTGGAAAGTAATTTTTTAAAGACTTTTAAAGCAATGTTTTAAATAATTTTTTTAAAGAAATTTGCAATGGATACAGGAAGTTACTTGTTGTAGTGCCTCAGACTAGTTTCAAGTGGGGTTTATGTGTGCAATCAGGATATGAATTGAATGTGTACTTAACCCTATGAGTGCCAGAGATGTTTCCAACACATTGCAATGCAGTGCACTGGATACCTCACTGACAATCAAATGGTTAAAATTACTTCCGTTTACTGCGTTAGAGTTTGAGGGAAGTCTTGTTTTTCTGAAATGTTGTCAATAACAGAATGCTATAAATGATTTAGAAATTGTTATGAAATGGAAGAAAAAAATAGTCAATTTCTCCTTAATAGCAAAATAGATACTGGAGGACAGAGTAGTGACTAAAAAGCCTCCAGTAACAAAGGGAAAACTAGAAAGCATTATGATGAGATGATAGTAATGTCATATCAAGAGTTTTATTCTTGTCTGTTAAGATAGAAATGGCAAGTTGATCAGCACTTATAGGACATATGGCGCGATGCAAGAAACGTTCGCATTGGATAAAGGCATTTTTGTGCGCAGATAGATTTTGCGCATGTTCTAATCCAGGAAGCTAAATACCGAACACTTCTTGAATTGCGCATAAAAATTCCATTTTACGACAACAGTACACAGACGTATAAATTCATTCGCAATAGCAGTTCTTGCGTTAGGCGCATTCGCTATTCCACTCACACAGATTCGTTAATCTTAGCCACGCCCACAAAAAAAATTAATATACGCAGCCGTTCGCTAGTCTTGGATTTTCATGCGCAATTCAACAAAATCATGCACAAACCTATTCCCTACTGGTTTTCACATGGGAAATAGCGATTGTGCACGTTTCCTGCGTCGCGCCACTTGTTCCCTTTCTAGCTGTGTTTAGATAAGTACATCTAAGAGAGCTTGGAACAGACACTATAGACAGCTGTTTTAACCCTTTGAGTGCCAGAGGGGTATGCAACACAATGCGGTGCATAACCTTCTGGCACTCAAAGGGTTAATAGTAGAACACAGTCCTCCCTACAGTGAAGGAGTAGTTCTGACTATTATACAACACAATTTGGAACCAGTGGTGTAACTAGTAATTGGAGGACCCCTGTGCAAACATTTTGTCGGCTCCCAAACTTAAAAATATTCTACCAGGGCTTAACCAATTTGAGCTCCTTTGGATGCTGGGCTCCAGCACAACTACACATCCTGAAACCTCTGTAGTTATGCCCTGTCTGGAATGCTCTGGATGCCCCTCTCCATGATGAACTGGATCACATATTACAGAATGATCAATGTGCAAATCCAGGAGTGAAAAATGAATATTGGGGGAAAATTCAAGTTACAGTAGGCTGAAGGGGTTAGCACTGTTTTAACCTGGGCTTGGGTATACAACATTCTATAAACATAATCTAAAGTGAAAATTGTATGAAAAAGTATATACTTTTCTCAGGAAAGGACAACCATTACCGAGACTTTTAGTTTATTTCACATCTATTGATGTCTCTTTGTGTAACTGAATATATGATTTAGAGCAACACCAAAGTATTTTGTTTTCACAGACTAATTTATAAACACATGGATAAAAAAAAAATACTGTAGTAACTCTCGTAAACTCAGAGCTGCCTTCAATGTGCTCACACTAACCTTATATATAACTAACCAGCAGCACACTTGCATGCCAATCCTGATATAGTACTCATGCGTTGTGATGACCTTTGAATGTGCACGCTCATAAGCACCATGGTTCTGTTCTTTTTGGGGACCCCCCTCCTGACACAGTGGGCCCCGGGGGGTTTGTATTTCATCACAGATGGCATTACTAATGCCACTCATGGTGTGGTGGATGCTTGTGTTTCATTTAAAGAACTGCAATATTATTTTTTTTTTTCAAAAGCTTTATTAGAAAGTTCAACAGAAATACAAAATAAGATGTTATTACAACATAGAAATCCACAAAGGCAGTAATGCGGAATCATCAATTACAATCTTAAACAAAGGCAATAAAATGGAGAAAGAATTCATCTCTTATCAGAAATTACAATTCAAACAGTAAAATCCTGAATAGAAGGGGATCTGTAGGGGGAACATACCCCAAAGCTCGGAACAGAGATTAGGAGTACCGTAGGCTTTATTCGGGAAGTATAGGTGAAATATTTGGAGTATGTAGTGATCCCAGTGGTCTGGAGGAAAGAAAGAGGAGGAAAACATGAAGAAATGATGGAGGAGAAACAAAATAGGGCCAGGGAGGAGGGACAGGACATAGGGGAAGAGGGAGGGAAGGGCCCAGGAGTCAGGTATGCGGTGGCCCCATCTGAATCCATGTGATTTGATGGGTAGGAAGACAATGGGAGCAAGAACTCACTCTCCAATCAGGCTCACCCATTAAACAAACCAGGCAACAGTAGCAGTTTGTTGTACCCAAGGGCCCCACATAGACTTAAAGGCTTCTCCAGAGCCAGTGATAGCCGAATGTTGTTGACACACTAAATAGTGTGACTGTACCTTTGAGAACCATGCTGTCAACAGGGGAGGAGCTGTGGACTTCCACGTCAAGGTGATAAGGGATTTAACTGCTTTCCTCAGGACACAGAAGAGGTTCCATTGAAGTTTGTTAGCTCTAAGGGTAGTCAGGGGCTGACATACAAACAAAATGAACAAGGTATCGAAGGGAAAGAAGTATCACAAAATGCATACAGATTGGGTTCTGACTGCGTGCCAAAAACAACCAATTAAGGGGCACATCCACCAGATGTGGAATATGGAGCCTGGGTGTTGGGAACATCTCCAACAGAGGGGAGAGACCAAGTTTGGGTATAGGTAATGGAGGACTTGAGGAGTACGGTACCAACAAGTGAGAAGTTTGAAATTACCTTCCCTGGTGGAGACATCAGGAGAGGAGAGCCAAAGAGTATGTGCAATGGAGGTCCAGTTCATCATAGGTAGAAAGACAAGCAATTTACCTTCCCACTCGCGGAAGCTCCGGGTTTACTGGGAGGGCACAGGGAAAGACCAAAACAATACGGGTTTAAAAAATCTCATTGGGTTGGTCAGAAGGGTCACGAAGGATGAGGGGGTTGATGAGGTGGAGAAGACCTGTGGCAGTTGAATCACTTGGGAAAGGAAGTGTCAGTCTTGGTGAAACAACCAGAAATGGTCCGCAGGGGGTTTGAGTTAGTTACAAGGGATTCAAAAGAAAGGTGAGAGCTATCATGCAAAAGGGCACCCAAAGTGTCTAAATGTAGAGTCCACCAAAGCCGGAAGGATGTCAAAAGCTGGCCTGGGGGAAAAGCAGGATTGGCTATCAGAGTAGTTCTAGGAGAAGAATACAGTATAAGATTATGTCTGGAGTTCATGGACGACCAGAATGAAAGAAGTGACCTAGGATGCAATGGGAGGAGCAGGAAGAGGGAAAAGAGGAAGGGTTGAACTAGTAGAGATGGGCAAGATCAATACCCGGGGCATGTAATTGTATACTATCAACCTATTCCTTCCGAGGGTCTCGAGTGAGGTCTGATAACTGGACACAAAAAAAGAGGCGTTATAATAGAAAAAGAGACCAGGGGCTCCAAGGCCACCTCTGTGGGGGGAGATGAAGGAGGGAGAGGGGTAAGGGTGACTTCCAAAATCTCCAAATAAACAAGTTAAAAACCCTTTGAAGAGTTCTAATGTAACAGAGAGGGACATGGGTCAGGAGCACATTAAAGAAGTATAGGATTTTGGGCAGCATAATCATCTTGGTGAGGTTAACCCTCCCCAGCCAAGAGATGAAAAGAATGTTCCATGGTTCCATGTCTCTGCTCGGTGTGTAGATGAGTGGGGGGATATTCACCAAGACCAGGTCTCGTGGGTTAGGAGTTAGAAGAATGCCTAAGTACTTAATACCTAGAGAAGGCCAACGAAAAGGAAAATGATTTTGTAAAGTTGAAACTACTGTGGTTGGAAGGTTCAGGTTTAGAATCTCCAACTTTGTTAGGCTGACTTTGAAGTGGGACAGCTCACTATAGAGTGAGAGAAGGGGGATCAACCGTCTCAAAGACTGTAGTGGCCGCAAAAAGAAGAAAAGCATGTTGTCGGCAAAGCAAGCCAATTTCGCCTCCCCTTTACAAGTAGGAAGGCCTGATATTTGAGAGGAGAGTCAAACGGCACACAACAGAGGTTCCAGTGCTAGTATTAAAAGGATCGGCAACAGGGGACAGTCCTGCCGTGTACCGTTTGATATGGTAAAGGGTTGGGAGAAGAAGCTGTTCACCTTAACCTTAGCACTAGATGATGAGTAAAAACTAGTAACTGCCGAGAGACACCCGGGACAGAGTACCAACCAAGAGAGCACTGCATAAACTACTGCAATATTAAATGCCTCAATGTTGCTTGGACACAGCTAGGAGAAAGCTGGGCATTTGCTGAACGTGGGTGGGACAGAGGGATTATGCCTCAAAATCGGGCTGTTCTGCATACATCAGGACAGTTGGGAGCTATGGGTTTGTTGACTGGTGTTTGCTGAGAAGGTGTTCATCTTGCATTGGGTCAACAATGGCTGAAGATGATGATTATATATATATATATATATATATATATATATATATATATAATGTGTGAACAGAAGAAAAATCTAAATTAAATCAATATTTGGTGTGACCACCCTTTGCCTTCAAAACAGCATCAATTCTTCTAGGTACTTTTACACATAGTTTTTTATGAAACTTGGCAGGTAGGTTGTTCCAAACATCTTGGAGAGCTAACCACAGCTCTTCTGTGGCTATAGGCAGCCTCAATTGCTTCTCTCTCTTCATGTAATCCCAGACAGACTCGAAGATGTTGAGATCAGGGCTCTGTGGGGGCCATATCATCACTTCCAGGACTCCTTGTTCTTCTTTACACTGAAGATAGTTTTTAATGGCTTTGGCTATATGTTTGGGGTCATTGTAATGCTGCAGAATAAATTTGGGGCTAATCCGATGCCTCCCTTGTGGTATTGTATGATGGATAATTATCTGCCTGTACTTCTCAAAATTGAGCATACCATTAATTCTGACCAGATCCCCAACTCCATTTGCAGAAATGCAGACCCAGACTTGCAAGGAACCTCCACCATGCTTCACTGTTGCCTGTAGACATTCATACTTGTACCACTCTCCAGCCCTATGGCCAACAAACTGCCTTCTGCTACAGCCAAATATTTAAACATTTTACTCATCAGTCCACAGCACCTGCTGCCATTTTTCTGTACCCTAGTTCCTGTGTTTTCATGCATTTTTGAGTAGCTTGGCTTTGTTTCCACGTCGGAGGTATGGCTTTTTGGCAGCAAGTCTTCCATGAAGATCACTTCTGACCAGACTCCTCTGGACAGTAGATGGGTGTACCAGGGCCACACAGTTTTCTGCCAATTCTGAGCTGATGGCACTGCTGGACATTTTCCGATTGCAAAGGGAAGTAAGCATGATGTGTCTTTCATCTGCTGCACTAAGTTTCCTTGGCTGACTACTGCGTCTGTGGTCCTCAATGTTGTCTATTTCCTCATGCTTCTTGAAAAGTGCTTGGACAGCACATCTGGAAACCCCTGTCTGCCTTGAAATTTCTTCCTGGGAAAGACCTTGCTGATGCAGTACAACTACTTGTGTCTTGTTGCTGTGCTCAGTCTTGACATCGTGTATGACTTTTGACAAAATCTGTCTTCAGCAACTTCACCTTGTTAGCTGTTGGCTGTTCCTCACCCAGTTTTATTACTCTTATACAGCTGTTTCTATTTCAGTTGATTATTGTGTTTCAACCTACATATTAAATTGATGATCGTCAGCAAATGTTTGGTTTAATCATACACCGTCCTCACTATTTGCCTACAAAATCTCTGACTTTGTGCAATTGTACCTAGAAGAATTGATGCTGTTTTGAAGGCAAAGAGTGGTCACTCCAAATATGGATTATGGGCACAGGCTTGTTTATAGTACTGATTATAATTATACTGTACCTACACCACCCCCATGATATACATAAAACACTGAATGAGACCAAGAGCTGATTTAGATCTGACCCTGTGCTCTGCTCCCCAGCATCCTCCCCTGGTCCACTAACCTAGGGGAAAGAGGGAGATGGTGCCAGTTTGGTCACTCCAAATATGGATTATGGGTACAGACCTGTTTATAGTACTGATAATAATAATACTGTACCTAAACCTCCCCCATGATATACATGAGACCAAGAGCCGATTCAGATCTTAGTGATGGCCTTGTAGAATAGAATGGTTTTAGATTACATATTAGCTGCCAAAGGAGGGGTATGTGCTTCAGTTGAAGATAAAGGTTGTGTATTCATCATAGATAATCATCCTAAAATATAAACAGATCTGGAGGGCATCAGGGACCTACAGGAAAGATTCAGAGACCAGGATAGTCAGTTTGTTTGGGATTTCGTAGGATTAGGGTGTTGGTTAGGATCCCTGGGAGCCAAATTAGTTACATGTTAGGATCCCTTGGAGGGAAATTAGTTACAGGATTGCTATGCATTGCTATGATTGTGTTTTTGGTTTTTATACCCCCTGCCACACCTTATGATATGCTTGCAAGGGGAAAATGTGTTACTAGGATGTATGAACAATCCGTAGAGAGGGTCTACTGCCTTGATGCGGTCCTGGAAATTTGGAGATTGCTCTATTATAGAGATTTTCCTCTCCTGCGTACAGCAAAGTTATTGTTCTTGCAGAACAAAAGGAGGGACTGAAAGGGTTAATAAGGGTTTTATATGTTACTTAATCAGGGGTTACTAAGGGGTTAATGTATTTCTTACAAGGTTTATGCTGAATATGCTTGTCTTTTCTGCTCATAACATGTTTATCAGCTTCTTTTCAGTTGTTTTTGTACTCTATGTTACATTTTGAAGGCCAGAAATGCTGATAATTGCGGACTGCATTAACCCTCACAGCAGCAGAGAACTAGCTAGGCATGGAATGGTGATGTAGGTTATTGACACTAATCTGATAGGCCAAACCATCTTGATCGGGGGGGCTGTTTGGGGAACTTCTATTGTGTTATGACAACGCCCTGTGTAACCTATAAATACTGATGCGGTGTTATAATAAATCAGAAGAGAAATTGATTTCACAGCCTGCTGTGTGTGTAGATTATTTCTCTTCTCCAGGCCTGTATGTCTGTTTCTATGTGTCCAGGAACAACTCTGTAGCTGAAATAGAGTCCCTGGGGTTGTGCAGCATTGTGATCTGACCAGAAGAATTCACTCCTACCTTTCAAGGGGGATACTTTATCATTCAATTACTCTTGAACCACAAATCTGAAGATTAATTGGATCTGCTTTTATTGTGAAACATTACTATTCCTTTAAGGAAATACATACAGAGCTGGATGTTTTTTCTCTGCAGAAAGATTTAGATATGCTGAGTGAATGGGCAGAAAAGTGGCAGATGAGGTTTAATGTAGAAAAATGCAAGGTTATGCATTTGGGCTATAGAATTAAACATTGATCCTACATATATACTAAATAGGAAACTACTTGGGGAATCCTCATTAGAGAAATATCTAGGATTTTTTAGAGAATATCTGTATTTTTTTTTGAGGACATTACTGTCCCTTTAAAAAATAGACATCTATGGGATCATATGATTGCCACTTTCAAATATATTTGCGGTCAATACAAATAACTCTCCAAGAAGCTATTTACTAAAATTGCTGAGCAAAGAACAAGAGGCCATCCATTAAGATTAGAGGAAAGGCACTTTTGACTAAAACAAAGACAGGGACATGTCACAGTTAGGACAGTAAAGTTATGGCATTTGCCTCAGGATGCTGTGCTTGCAGATAGTGTAACTGCTTTCAATAAAGTAACGAATACCTATCTAATACATATCATTATTGAACATTATTTCAAAGCAGATAGGATGTTGATCCAGGGAAATATCTGCCATTTGGAGTCAGGAAGGGATTTTTTATCTACTTGGGGCTTAACTGGAAATAGCTTCAATGTTTTTTCTTTTGCCTTACTCTGGATCAACAGGGGTGATTTGGCATGGGCTGAAATGGATGGATGCTTGTCTTTTTTTAGCCTCATCAACAATGTTACTATGTTAACAGATAGCAACATGCTTAGCTTTTAGATCATGAGTGAAGTATTTCCATACTGTGGGATTCATAGACTGAGAGGTTCCTGAGGGGCTACTACTACCACTACTGGGGCTAGATGTTTCTGCAATTTTATTACTACTAGTAGGTGTCAAAGATGCTTCACTTCCAAAAACAGCAGAGGCACTCATCATAGGTAGGGTTGTGGATGTTGATAACCTGTGTTGGGGCTGTTGGCTAATCAGCACTAGTGTGTGGCTGAGAGGGGGTTGGATATTGAAGAGGTGATGATGCTGACAATGACTGAGAGGATGACTGTGTATTTTTGGCATCTTTGCTTGTCCAGAGTCAGACTTTTGAACTGTTTTCTCAAATAGTTTATAGGCAAGCACAGTACTCCTTTTCAATGGTGGAAGAATGAGCTTTTGCCTTTCAGATAACTTTCTGCCTATGTAATCATCTCTCTCACTCTCTCAAGAAAAGGAGGATGCAGGAGAGATAAATTCTAGATCTACATTATTATCATCATCATCATCAGAAATGAGGTCATTCTCAGCATCGCCTGTCGCTTCTTCCCCACTACTTTTATATTCGTATAGGCTTTTCCCCATAAAGAGGTTTTTAGAATGTTCACTATAACTTTCAGGACAGGTGTTTTTGTGGTTGATTGTTTCACTGTGAGATGCAGCAGTTGGTTGAGCTGCTACACCTTCTTGAAATATCAAAAATATTATTAAAAAAAAGTGGATCACAAGCAGGCACTCAAAATCCTCCAAAATTAGACAAATAATCAATTTCAAAATATACTAGTAAATAAAATGTATGATTAATAAGAAAAATGTAAAATGCACTTACAATAGAAGAGAAGTGTGACATGGCACCACAAATCCATCCCACCTCCTAGCCCATAAAATATAAAATGTTGTGGTTAAAATCAACAATCCTTCCACTAAAGTACCAATATACAATAATCCCTAAGGACTCAAATGTCAGAATAAATAGCAGCCCATGTGTGTGTATATGTAGTATCAATGTCTGCAAACACATGACATAAGTCAATGGTAAAGATGATGATGAATGAAACACAAATTAGTTGTTAGGATGATTTCTGTGTTAAGATGAATAATTAAATTAGTCTTTGGCGACCCGCTTGACTGAATATTTCATGAAAATATCATCTTGGTCATGTAGTATCAAAGAAACATAGTAGCAATCAAATTGCAACAGCAGAATGGCGTTTGACCCTATCCACTTACCTTATTCAACACTTGACATCTGCAACTGTGTTGGGGTTTGAACACTGAACTGTAACAAGATGTATGGCGACATATATGGGAGCAATATCATATGAGGACACTGAATGATTTTAAGATTTTAAAAAACACAGTGGAACACTGCGTGTTTGATACTATGACACAGAGAGCCTGAGGAATCACATAGCATGGTGAGATCTATCTGATTTGAATGACCGGATGTCACAGTTTGTTAAGACTCTCAGACTCAAGGTTAGGTAAAAACACAACTTTATTGAAAAGTTTAAGATAATCCCATAGGATTTTATACACATACATACAATACACAGAATGGTAAAATAGGTAGTAGCAATAGCGAATCAGGCTCTACCGGCCCTGCCAATATACCAGGCAAGGCAGCCTGGGCAAGCAATGAAAAGGTGGCTCTACCGACCCTGCCATTATACCGGGCAAGGCAGCCAAAAGACAGTCAGGAGAATACAGGCTCTACCGGCCCTGCCAATATACCGGGCAAGGCAGCCTAATAGACAGTCAGGAGAATACAGGCTCTACCAGTCCTGCCAATATACCGGGCAAGGCAGCCTAACGGATCACCAGCTGATACAGGCTCTACCGGCCCTGCCAATATACCAGGTAAGGCAGCCTAACGGAACACCATAATAGTAGGCTCTACCGGCCTTGCCAATACCAGGTAAGGCAACCTCAGGGTGGAATAGTAGAAGGTTCTACCGGCCTTACCAATATACCGGGCAAGGCAGCCTAAGGAGGAAGTGTCAACCACAGTGACCTCAATAACTGTCAGATGACAATGACAGTATGGAGATGGTAGGTAGAGGCTACAAGGCCCAGTGGTATTACCAGGTAGTCTGCACACCCCAGTACCCATGTACCGAGGGAATAACTAGCTGTCTAGGACTGGACAGCACACTGGGAAACATCAGACCATATGAATCGTAAGCCGTGAGGCAGAGGAGTAAACCAGCGCCCTCACGCTGGAAACCAACAGGCTGGATGTAAGTAGACCTTCAGGTCATAGAGCGAACCAACGCCCGTGCGTTGGGAACCAACACTCTAATACAGGTAATCAGCAAGGCAGTGGAGCAAACCAGCGTCCGCACGCTGGGAACCAAGAGATTGAGTAAATAGTAGGCCAGAAGGCAATGGAGCGAACCAGCGCACGAGCGCTGGTAACCAACAGGCTGGATAATCATAGGCTATGAGGCAGTGAAGCAAACCAGCGTCCGCACGCTGGGAACCAACAGATAGTAGTGTATAGAGCCGTAAGGCAACGGAGCAAACCAGCGCCCGCTCGCTAGTACCAACAGACTAGAGCATAGTAGCCACAAGGCAGTGGAGCGAACCAGCGTCTGCACGCTGGAAACCAACAATGCATATAGTAGTCCGTGAGGTAGTGGAGTGAACCAGCGTCCTCACGCTGGGAACCTACAGATAGTTGTATATTGAGCCGAAAGGCAAAGGAGCGAACCAGCACCCGCGCGCTGGTAACCAACAGACTAGTAGTGTAGTAGCCACAAGGCAGTTGAGCAAACCAGCGTCCGCACGCTGGGAACCAACAGGTGAAAATGTTGCCGGAGCGACCGAGGAACAAGGTCGCCACAGATGAAGGAACCAGGCGCAGGAGATGAGCAGGACCCAGCACAATGACGGTCAACCGGATCAGGAACGGCAACGGAGACTGGCATCAGGAAACGGCAACCTCGGACGACTTCAACCGGAACAGGCACTGGAACAAGTACAGCGGACAGGAGTCTCAGGAACAGGAAGAACTCAGGAAACCAGGAACACAGCAAAAGGCCCAAGAAGCTTCTGTAGCATGGTGAAAGTGGATGCAGTCTGAGACACCACGAAAAGGCAACCAGAGGGTGCCCAAACTCAGTTTAAATAGGCAATGTGAGGCGGGCTAAAGGCAGACAGCCAATGGGAGCCCCCTACAGGTGATAGACACAGAAATGCAGCAATCATGGGCACCGTGATACCGGATTGCGATGTTTGTGGGTTGCTCTTTACACGTCATTTTACTGTATGCTGTTGCTCTTTGATTGCTACTATATTTCATCTTCATTATTGAATTTAATTAATCATCAATGTTGTCTGTCCACTATAAGCCCATTTTGACACATATGTAGTTTGTCTGACTAAACTGACTTGTGTCTCACTAAATATATACCACTTCTTCATTTTCATTTATGCATATGGCCGAGATGATGTTTGATGAAATATTAATTGTCAAAGAGATCACCATAGACTACCTTCATTATTCATCTTAACATGGAGATCATTCTAACAACTCATTTGTGTTTCCTTAATCATAATCATTACCATTGACTTATATCACAGTTTTTCAGACATTGTTATTACATATATATACCCATATGTTGCTATTTATGCTGACATTTGAGTCCCTAAGGATTATAATATATTGGCACTTTAGTGGTAGGTTTTTTGATTTTAACCATAGTCTTGAACTTTTTATGGGCTGAGGGTGGGATGGATTTCTGGTGCCATGTCAGATTTCTCTTCTTGGTGTATTTTAAATGTTTCTTATTAATACACTATTTTTGGTTTACTAGTATATTTTGTAATTCATTTTTTGTCTAATTTCTGAGAAATTTGAGTACCTGTTCATGATCAACTTTTTTTTAAAAAAATATTTTTGATACTTATTGATATATAGATTGGCTGGTACCCTGTGTGTGATGCACATGGTATTTATCACCAGGTAACTTTAATTAGTGTGCTTTAACCTATTGTTTTGTTTACCTTCTTCCAGTATGCCATCAACACTAAGATGCAACTCGTTGTCGTCTTCAGTGTTTTAGATGGTTTATAAAAAATACTGGTGCCTGTGGAACTTTCTGTGGGACTTTAAAACACTGCCTCCTCAGGCAGAGAGGGATCATCATCATTTATTGCACATGCTGAAGTCAGTTTTTGGACTACCACTTTACTCACACGTCCCTGCACTGCTCCTATTCCTTTTCCCCTACCCCTTCTTCATTTGCTAGCCATTACTCAACTACTGTGTGTGTGTTTTTTTAATGTCTGCTTGTGTCTTCCCAGTCAGTCTCACATAATTTTGGGGTATTTGGGATAAACCTCCTTTGCTCCCTTCTCACAACCCCAAAGACTCCCCTGACATAGAGATAACAGCCAGATCAGGAAGGAACTTGGATGACAGATTCCTGTGTCTTGCCAATCAGTTACACAGAATTTTTAGATATTTGGGGTAAATCTCCTTTGATTCCTTCTCACACCTCTAGATCCCCTGACACAGAGAACATATTGCCTGCCCACGAGTCTCTCTAAACTACACTTCACATTTGATTTATTTGCCTGTCTTAACTAGCTCAAAATGGTGCTCTTTTTTCTAGATCTCACAAACACAGAATGATATGATGTTAGAACCAAAATTTCTTTTTATACAATCCATGGAGTAAAATAACAAACCTTCAGTCTTACCATTGATTTCAATGCAATAAACTAAGTGAGAAAAAGTGGAAAATCAGCACTTCCTAAAACTTTTTCTACTTGGCGATAAGTGCCATTATTTGCCCAATTCTCTTTTGAGCTGTACATTTTGCCCATCCCTAGTGAAGATGTCTTGCCCTTTACAAAAATCTGTATTATATAAGCCTCTGTTTCTAGTATCTGTGGCAGTCAGTCTCGGACACAGCTCACTTCATGGCCCATGTCTCTGTCATGACAATATATATATATATAGATTTTGTTTACTTTCTTTGTATCTGTCCCTATCTATCACTGTATAAAAAATAAATAAATAACACAGTCCCTGAAAGTGCAATTGTTTCTACCCCTCTTTGCCTGTATCTAGTGTCAAGAGGATTTTAGCAGCTGCTTTTTCTCTCTATGAACATCACTGTAGTATTTGTTTCTTGCAGTGCAGGATGAATATAGATGTTATTCAATAATATGGTAGTCCCGTTTCTTCTGGTTGAGTCAGTGTCCATTGTACTTGTCGGTCTCTTGGGTGTCAGGCTGTAAAGTATATCTGTCAGTCACAGAGGCTCAGCCAGATCAAAAAGGAACTTGGATCACATGCCTATCTCCTATCAGTGTAAATTTTCTTTTTCTCTTCACACTCCCCCCAGAGTCCCCCAGACTTCCTTAACACAGATAGCAAATTGCCTACCCAACAGAATCCCTAAATTAAACTCTAACTCCACTTTATTTGCCTACCTTAAAGCGGACCTACCACCTTTAAACAACTTTAGCTTCAATAACTCCCCATCTGGCGACTATCTGCTTTGTAGCGCTAGTCACCAGA
Organism: Rhinophrynus dorsalis; assembly: GCA_037306005.1. Lineage (NCBI taxonomy): Eukaryota > Metazoa > Chordata > Amphibia > Anura > Rhinophrynidae > Rhinophrynus > Rhinophrynus dorsalis. Next base: position 299,327,188 of record CM074719.1, on the reverse strand, counting down.
ACTATTACCTTGTTTAATAGATTTATCAGTTCTTCCAGGGCTGACAGGCATCTTGCCATAATGACGTCCGCGCGTGCTCTGTCAGTCCCTTCCAAAGCTGAACGGCTCCTAGCAACGCCTCCTAGAGACAGCTGGGACTGACAGAGCAGGCACGCGGATGTCACTATGGCAAGATGTCTGCTATCCGTCCTGTCTGTCAGCCCTGGAAGAATTGATAAATCTATTAAACAAGGTAATAATTCTGGAGACTAGCACTACTAAGCAGCTAGTTGCCAGATGCAGACTTATTGAAGCTAAAGTTGTTTAAAGGTGGTAGTTCCGCTTTAAAGGGATAGTAATGTTTCATAATAAAAGCAACTTTAATTAATCTTCATAGTATTTGGACTTTGGAGAGTGTTAATTCAATTCTGTCAGAGTTGTAGCTCAAGAGTAATTCAATGACAAAGTATCCCCCTCCCGCCCCTTTTACTGATGTAACACTGTTCAGCCAGAGCAGAAGGGAGGTGTCCATGTAGATTGCAGAGAGGGACAATCTTCAATTAAGATAGGGGAAGAACTTGAAAAACTTGTCAAGGGGGGCAGGGCCTTCATTGTTCTCATAGGAAGAAGACTGTCCCCTTCTGTTATCTGTCTGGTCTTACAACCAGATTCCACATCTGAGAAGAGATGGCTTACACTAGGTAAAAGGGGAGGGAGGGGAAACTTTGCATGTGAATATCTCTCAAAGTATAAAGGTTTGAGAGATAAATCTTATATCGTTCTTCATGTTTTTTTTTAAATGCCTAAAAAATAAAGTAAAGATAAAATGAAGTATTACTATCCCTTTAACAAGCACCAGCAATATGCTGCTTTCTCTCTCTCTAACAAACACAGAATGACATGCTGCAAGAACCTGACACCTCTTTTATACGATCCTGGCAGGAAGGTAAGGAAAAGTTTCCATGTGGGGGAATATTCATTCTTATCAAAAAGTGGAAATTAGGCACTTTTTGTTGGAAATTTCCTGCTAGGCGAGAAATGTCATTTTTCACCACTTTCAGTTTAAGGCAAAAACGTTGCCTAGCCGTACTATCTACTATACATAAGGACACCTACTTCATGAAAAAATCATCACTGCACAAAAAAGGTTACTGAATGGATGTGAGTTTTCACAGAGATAATTCTACATCCCATCACAGCTCTTTTCTGATTGATCACATTCTCACTTTCAAATTAGATCACTTTAACATGCTGGACAGAGAATGACAAGCATTTTACTTCTCTGGATATTCGCTTCTCATTGATGTTCACACCAGGGGAAGCTAGGATGCCTCTAGAAATCATATCAAGATGAAGCTCTCAGATCTTAATATTGTTTTGTTGTTCCTGACTTCAGTAGTGTTTTAACTGTCGGCAGTGAGATGAAACCTGGCTCATCACCCTTCTTGTGCCAAATACAATGTGACTGTGGATTTTTCATTTTCTTTGCTCTTCTGTCTGTTTCCTGACGTCAGGCAGAACCACTTCTAAAGCCAAAGCTGTGACACAGCAGATGGAGCCATCCGTTAGAAAAGTATATGAGATCTGTGACTCTCAGAAGGGATAAGGACGTCAGAAGACTGGGAGGTCTGGTGTCTAAAGACACAATGTTTGTCTGCTAAGAGCTTGAGTGCTTTGTTATTTTACAAATAAAACAAACCTCTTCATTCTTATTTATGACCATGGAAATCATAAAAGCATAGTGTGGGCCATATGTAACCTCCGTCTGAGGATAATCTGACCTAAAGCAGAAATGACAAGTGGCTATATGGAGGGGAATATACCAGTGGGGGACATGTGAAGCTGAAGAAATAACAGGAAGGGAGGGAGAGATGTAAAACTGAAAAGTGATGAACGATGGAAAGAGGATTGGAGGGGAAGTTGAAGGAGGGGCAGTGAGGGAAGGAGAAAGAGAGAGCGATTGAAGGTAAACAGAGAAAATATAAGAAAAATATATTTGTAAAAATGATGAATACAGAAGTTAAAATTAATAAGGACAAGCTGCTTTTTGCTGTTGATTGTAAATTCATAGAATGTGGAAGAATGAGTGCCAACAGTGAGGGAGTAAGTGTCAGAGAAGGAGAGAGAAATACACAGTGGAAGAAGGAGGCAAAAACAGAAAGGGAGGGAGGGAGAGAGACAGAGGTGAAAGAGAAATAGCAAGTCAGTTGGGAATAAGTGCTAAGTAGAAAGACAGAGTGAGAAAAGACTAGACTGAAAATGAGACAGTTGCACAGCACCGAAAAAGGAGACAGCTGGAGTTGTGTGGAAAAAAAGACAGAAAAAGGCATGAGAGAAAGGGCAAAACCAGTGTACTGTGATTCACTGCAGAAAGAGAGTGCATAAAAAGTGTATATGTGTGTGTGTATTTGTATATGTGTATGTTGTATGCTTCTGTTTGTATGTATGTGTATGCATGTGTGTGTTTTGTATGTGTGTGAGTGTGTGTGTTGGGCACATGTTTGTATGTATGTGTGCATGTGTGAGTATGTGGGTGTGTGCTTGTGTGCATGTGTTTGCATATGTGTGTGTGAGGATATATATGTGTATGTGTGTGCTTGTGTGCATGTGTTTGCATATGTGTGTGTTTGAGGATATATATATGTGTGTGTGTGCTTGTGTGCATGTGTTTGCATATGTGTGTGTTTGAGGATATATATATGTGTGTGTGTGTGCTTGTGTGCATGTGTTTACATATGTGTGTGTGAGATATATATATGTGTGTGTGTGCTTGTGTGCATGTGTTTGCATATGTGTGTGTGAGGATGTATATGTGTGTGTGTGTGCATGTGTTTGCATATGTGTGTACATATGCTTGTGTGTGTGCACATATGCTTGTTATGTGTGTGCATGTGTGTGTGTGTATATAATATATATATATATATATATATATATATATATATATATATATATATATATATATATATGTGTGTGTGTGTGTGTGTGTGTGTATGTGTTTGCATGTGTGTGCATATGCTTGTGTGCACATATGCTTGTTATGTGTGTGCATATGTGTGTATTTATATATATATATATATATATATATATATATATATATATGTGTGTGTGCATTGTATATGTTTATGTGTATGCTTCTGTTTGTGTGTATGGATGTATGTATGTGTGTGCATGTGTGTGTTTTGTATGTGTGTGTGTGTGTATTGGGTACATGTTTGTGTGAGTATATATATATATATATATATATATATATATATATATATATATATGTGCATGTGTTTGCATATGTGTGTGCATATGTGTGTGCGTATGTGTGTGTGTGTATATATATATATATATATATATATATATATATATATATGTGTGTGTGTGTGTGTGTGCGTGTATGTTCTATGTGTACTGTGTGAAGTGTGTGTTGTTTGTATGTGTGTTTTATATTTCTGTCTGTGCATCATGAAAGCAAGTGCTAACATTCTCTACCTAGCAGAGAAGTAGGTTATACAAAAAAAGCCAGCTATGCATATATATATATTTAAATTTAATATCAACATTTTAGGCACATAGATGGCTCTAAGACAGTCAGAACTGATCTGTTGATCAGTGACCTGTGCCCTGGAAGACTGAGTTTGGATACCTGCTGCAAAAATACAATAAGTATATTGTGTGTGGTGTAGTGTGGTAAGGAAGAGGTTAAAAACAAATCTTTGGGTTTTGTTTTCCCTCTCTTTACTGTGAGAGAAGCAAATAATTGAAGTCTGGTGTGGTGGGAGTGACTAATTGCTTTGTTTGTAATTGGTGGATCCCTGGATTAAATAGCAGATACATAGTGAATACTTGAACGTGTGAATCTTGCATCCGTGTGTAAGTGCAGAAGGGTGGTAAGTGCTGGAATTTAAAAGAGGGGGAATTCAAGTGCAGAAGGGTGGTAAGTGCTGGAATTTAAAACAGGGGGAATTCAAGTGCAGAAGGGTGGTAAGTGCTGGAATTTAAAACAGGGGGAATTCAAGTGCAGAAGGGTGGTAAGTGCTGGAATTTAAAACAGGGGGAATTCAAAGACAGGGGACTGCTATTACAAGGGACTGGTTCCATGTGAAGAGTTAGAAGGAATCTGGTTAAGTACATAAGAGTGTGTTTGGTGTTTTATTGGTATTCTATTAAGGTTTAAAAAAAAAAAAAAAAAAAAAAAATTGTGTGGGTATTGCAAGAGTTAAAAAAAACTGTTTATTGGATTTTTCTCTGACCTGTGTGATTAGGGCTGATTGCTAAGGGATTTCACCTGGCTGTTAGTTACTATAAATACAGTCCATTAGCTCTGTGAGACTGCTGTTGAAAGTGACTGGTTCCAGGTGAAGAGTTAGAAGGAATCTGGTGACTATCATTTCAAAGGATTTATTGCATTTAAGGTTGGTTACTTACCATATAGTGAGCATTAGAGGATAATATAAAGCTATTTTAATTGTAAAACCAAGCATGAGTGATAGCAGGTTAGCCAATCTCACGCAGTGCACATCTTGTCACATGTTTGAACACTTGGAGCAATCGTTCCAGGGGTCATACCACTGTGCCAAGTGTGAGCATATTTTCTCTTTAGAGTCTAAGATATTGGATTTGGAGAGAAATATTGCAACATTGCGAGACACTGGTAACCTGGAAAGGAGTTTAGAACTCACAGAGCAGGTAGTATGTGGGGTTAGTGGTGAAGAGGGTGGAGTTGTAGATGAGGAGCGACAGGTAGGCAGCTGGGTAACAGTAAGGAGGGGAGGTAGTGGGCAGAGGAAGAGGAAGGCCAGTTCTGAGTTGACTCAGTCCAACAGATTTGCAAGATTGTGTGAAGATGTTGATGAGAATTGCTCAGAATTGGCAACACTGGAGAGGGCTGATTCCTCTAGCAGCCAGGGGAACAGTCCTCCTTCCAGGCTAGATGGGATGCAGAGCAGGCAGAAACCAAGGCAGGTGGTGGTAATAGGGGACTCTATTATTAGGAGGGTAGATAGGGTAATCTGCCGCCAGGAACGTGAATGCCGAACAGTATGCTGTCTCCCGGGTGCTCGGGTTCGGCATGTTGCGGACAGGGCTGACAGATTATTGGGAGGGGCTGGAAGTGATCCAGCTGTCTTGGTACATAATGGAACCAATGACAAAATAGGAGGAAGATGGAGGTCCCTAAAGAATGATTTCAGGGATTTAGGGTGCAAGCTTAAGGCAAGGACCTCTAAGGTAGTATTTTCTGAAATACTACCTGTGCCATGCGCCAGTGCAGGTAGGCAGAGGGAGCTCAGGGAGCTTAATGCATGGCTCAAGCAATGGTGTAGGAAGGAGGGTTTTGGGTTTTTAGAACACTGGGCAGACTTTGCTCTTGGGTACAATCTATATGGAAGAGATGGATTGCACCTAAATGGTAGAGGATAGTGTTGAGCGAGCGTGCTCGGCCGATGCTCGGATCGGCTCGAGCATCGCTCTGCTCGGCACATGGCGGTACTCGTACGAGTACCGCCATGTGCTCGTCCGACATGTTCGGGTGAAGAGGATCTGTGCCGGAAGAGGCACAGATCCGAAGACGCTCCGCTGGACCACCAGGGAATGGAGGTACGGGGGCATTGCGGAGATGAAGGGGGCATTGCGGAGATGAAGGGGGACATTGTGGAAGAGGGGCATAGACTCTATGCCCCTCTTCCACAATGTCCCCCTTCATCTCCGCTATGCCCGTCTTCCACAATGTGCCCCTTCATCTCCGCTATGCCCCTCTTCCACAATGTCCCCCTTCATCTCCTATGCCATAGAGGAGATGAAGGGGGACATTGTGGAAGAGGGGCATAGCGGAGATGAAGGGGGACATTGTGGAAGAGGGGCATAGACTCTATGCCCCTCTTCCACAATGTCCCCCTTCATCTCCGCTATGCCCCTCTTCCACAATGTCCCCCTTCATCTCCGCTATGGCATAGGAGATGAAGGGGGACATTGTGGAAGAGGGGCATAGCGGAGATGAAGGGGGACATTGACCAGGCACCCTCCGCTCATCAGAGCAGGGGGTGCCTGGTTTAATGCTCGAGTGCTCCCATTCATTTGAATGGGGCTCGGGTGCTCGGCCGAGCACTCGAGCATCAGGGGGTGCTCGGTCAGAGCACCCGAGCACCCGAGCATCGGGGTGCTCGCTCATCCCTAGTAGAGGAGCCTCTGTGTTAGGGGAGAGAATGCTAGGAAGCTTGGAGGAGCTTTTAAACTAGGAAAGGGGGGGTGGGTATAGATAGCAAAAATGGGGTAGATAGAGCAGATAGGAACTGGGTCCAAGTAAATGACCAGGGGGGTGGAGAAAGGGTGGGGAGAAATTTAGTCAGTAGGGAGGAACTCCTAGTAAATGAAGGTGAAGAAAAAAGGCATGTAGGGATTAATATATGTAAAGACTTCAAAATCAATTGTATGCTAGCAAATGCAAGAAGTATGGTAGATAAAATAGGAGAACTAGAATTGCTGGCGGTTAATGAGCAATTGGACATAATTGGAATAACAGAAACATGGTGGAACGATGCACATGACTGGACTGTAAATATAGAGGGCTATTCCCTGTTTAGAAGAGACAGAATTAATAGAAAAGGTGGAGGTGTGTGTTTATATTTGAAAACAGAGCTAAATCCAGTTTTTCGAGGTGATATTAGTGAGGAAACTGGCCAAACTGTGGAGTCCATGTGGGTAGAAATCGAGACTAAATGTGGTGTGAAAGGTAAAAAAAAGTTGTTGGTGGGCATATGCTACAAACCACCAAATATCGATGACAATGATGAGGCCCAACTGCTATTGCAAATGAGGAAAGCTGCCCAGTTTGGGCATACTATAATTATGGGAGATTTTAATTATCCAGATATCAACTGGAAAAATGAGACCTGTCAGAGTGCTAAGGGTAGCAGGTTTTTGAACACACTTCATGAAAGCTACATGTCACAAATGGTGGGAGCGCCGACAAGAAATAACAATGTATTGGACCTAGTGATCACTAATAACACAGAAATGGTATCCAATATTAAGGTAAGAGAACATTTGGGAAACAGTGATCACAACATGGTTACATTTGAGATCTGTCTGGCAAAGCAAAAATGTATAGGTTCAACCAAAACTCTTAATTTTAAAAAAGCAAACTTCAAATTGTTAAGGGCCTCAATGCAACGCATAGACTGGGATATGTTATTTAAAGGCAAAAATACTGAGGAAAAGTTCAAATTTAGGTTGCAGAAATGTACCCAACTGTATATACCAATGGGGAACAAGTGCAAAAGAAGTAAGTCACAGCCAATGTGGTTAACTGCACATGTAAAGAAGGAAATGGCAAGGAAAAAAAAGCATTCAAATTATTTAAGTCAGAAGGAACTGAACAATCTTTCTTAAAATACAGGGAGAGCAACAAAGATTGCAAAAAGGCAATTAGGGTAGCAAAAATAGATAATGAAACTCGAATTGCAAGGGAAAGCAAGACTAATCCAAAAAAGTTTTTTAAATATATAAATAGCAAAAAACTTAAGAGGGAGTGCATTGGACCATTCAAAAATGAGATGGGTGAGTTGGTTAGTGAGGATAAGGAAAAGGCTGATGTTTTAAACACTTTCTTTGCATCAGTATATACAAGGGAGCAAGGAATGGTAGAAGAGCCTCCGCAAGTATCAAATAAAACAATACAATTAATAGATATTGGGTTAACTCAAGGAGATGTCATGGGAAGACTGAACAAAATTCAGACCGACAAAGCACCGGGTCCTGATGGTATACATCCAAGGGTTCTTCAGGAACTCAGTGCAGTGTTAGCAAAACCCCTATATTTACTCTTTAAAGATTCTATTACCACAGGCTCAGTGCCACAGGATTGGCGAAGAGCTAACATAGTGCCTCTATTTAAGAAGGGAACTAAAACAGAACCTGGGAATTATAGACCAGTGAGTTTGACCTCTGTAGTGGGAAAACTATTAGAAGGCATAATAAGGGACTATATTCAGGATTACAACACAAAAAATAAGATCATTAGCACAAATCAACATGGTTTTATGAAGAATAGGTCATGCCAAACTAATCTTTTCAGCTTCTATGAGGAGGTAAGCAGCAACCTTGACAATGGCAAGGCAGTAGATGTAGTATATCTAGACTTTGCAAAGGCATTTGATACAGTACCACACAGAAGGCTGGTGTATAAAATAAGGAAATTGGGGCTAGGAGATTACCTTTGCAATTGGATACAAAACTGATTGAAGGATAGGGAACAGTGTGTGGTTGTAAATGGAAAATTCTCCAGTATAGTTAAAGTGGAGAGTGGAGTACCTCAGGGTTCAGTATTGGGTCCGCTGCTTTTTAACATGTTTATAAATGACCTGGAAATAGATATAGAAAGCAAAATATCAATATTTGCAGATGATACTAAATTATGCAAAGTCATTAATTCAGAACAGGATATTTTCTCTCTACAGAGGGACTTACATACAATGTCAGATTGGGCAAACATGTGGAATATGAAGTTTAATGTGGGGAAGTGTAAAGTCATGCATTTGGGAGGAAACAATCCCAAGGCTACTTATAAACTTAGTGGAATAATTTTAGGTGACTCGTTGCTAGAAAAAGACCTGGGTATCCTTGTCAACTACAAACTTGGAAACAGTGACCAGTGTCAAACAGCAGTAGCAAAGGCAAACAAAGTCCTGTCTTGCATAAAAAGAGGTATTGAAGCAAGAGTGGATAACATTATTTTGCCATTATACAAATCATTGGTAAGACCTCACCTTGAGTATGCAGTGCAATTTTGGGCACCGGTTCTGAAAAAGGATATACTAGAACTAGAGAGGGTACAGCGGAGAGCAACAAAATTAATTAAGGGAATGGAGGACTTGACATATGAGGAACGACTAAACAAACTTGGTTTATTTACTCTAGAGAAAAGACGACTAAGAGGAGACCTTATCACATTGTACAAGTATATGAGAGGTCAATACAAGGATCTCTGCGGTGAGCTATTTATTCCAAGGCCTGCTCAGGTGACCAGGGGACACCTCTTGAGATTAGAGGAAAGGAGGTTTAAACTTCAGCAGAGGAAGGGTTTTTTTACGGTAAGGTCTGTCAAATTGTGGAATTCATTGCCCAGGGAGGTAGTTATGGCAGATACAATGGACACATTTAAGAGAAGATTAGATACATTTCTTTCAAAAGGGAACATACAGAGTTATACTGTTTATCAGTAGGCAGATCAGGAAGGTCTGATAAAGACTAATTTAATTGGTAGCAGGAAAGCTATAAAATTCTTAGTTACTGAGGTATGAAGCGAAGGTTGAACTTGATGGACTTGTGTCTTTTTTCAACCTAATTTACTATGTTACTATGTAACACCTCCAAACATGGCCATATATACAGTGAAGATAAAAAAGCACCAGTGATTCATGAAGAAAAAACCACTGAAGTCAGTTAGCGTCTCATTACCTCAACTTGGCTTCCGTGAGCATACAGAAAGTATCCTTCCATCTTCTGTGTACAATACAATATGTTACAGGCATACGGTAAACCACTAAGCCCTATTCCTCCTATATACAAACTAAAACCCAGATGATGACACTAAAGAAAGGGAGATAAGCAGCTGCACCGATCGGGCTACAAAACAGCTACGATAGGAAAAAAAAAGTAATAAGGCTTAAGTTGAGTTTTAGGATGTCCCTACTAATTGCATGAAGAAAATCGTAATAGACTGATTATCATAATAGAGTCAATATAATATATAATCCAGCAGATATGGAAGGTAGTAACATATGAAGTGCTTACTACATACGGTTTGTCTCCAATAGTATCTAACTAGCTGATTAAAGCCATCAATCCTGTGTAACCCCTGACTCTATGTGTGCTATTTACAAACAGAGTACACAAAGCCTATCACAGGGTCATGCACTGTCCATTCTGATGATACATATAATTTCACTCTACAGTAAAAGCCAAGAGCCATGTGCAACAAAATTCCAAAATGTTCATATTACATTTCACATCACGCCATCAATTCATAAGTCCTTTTGAGTGCTCATTTCTTAAAGTTATACACGCACATTAGTGTCACTTTTGGCTTGCACTCATAAGTTCATTTTTTAGCATTTTCTTTCACTCTTTTGCTATTCCGCTCTTGCTTTCTTATTACTCTCAGTTTCTCACTCTCTCTCACAAACTGATCTCCTTCAGTCACTATCTCAGTTTCTTTGTATGTGTCACTATTGTGTGAATATTCTCTCTGTCTCGTGCGCTCTCTCTTTCACATGCACTCTCTCTTGCATCTGTTCTTTCTCTCGTGTGCACTCTCTTTTGTGTGTGCCTGCATTCTCTTGCATTTGTTAACCCTTTGCGTGCCAGAGGGGGTATGGATCGGATTGCTGCCAGAAGGGTACAGAACGCATTGCAAAGCAATGCTTTCCATACGCCTCCGGCACGCAAAGGGTTAATACGCTATTGAGTGAATTCTTTCTTACGTGCATTCTGTTGCGTGCATTCTCCCTCTGTTGTATGCTCTCTTTTGCTTTCTCTCTCTCACTTGCCCGTCTTGCTTTTATTCTCTATTGCATGGGATATTTTGCTGCTCTCTCTCTTGCTTGCTCTGTATTGTTCTCTCTTGCATGCACTCTTTTGAGTGACTCTTTCTCTGACATATACTCCTCTCCAGTGTACTCTTTCACTGTCTGTTTTTCTCTCTGTCTGTGTCTTTAACTGTCTTTCTCCTTTTGTATCTTTCTGACTGTCTAGTTCTTTCATATTCTGAGAATAATGAAAATTGAAATACAACAGCTGGAGAGCCACACATTGCTGTTGCAATTCCTGTTTTTGTTTAGCCCCTTAAGGCTCAGTGGTCCCAGGGTGTCTGGTCCTTTAAGGACCAGATAGGCGAGTTTGACGTGCCACCCCACATGACTGATCACGTGTGCCGGCACGTCGAACGAGGGACTGAAAGCTAGTGCTCCGGTCTTGGAGCGATCAAGTTCAGTCCCCAGTATTACTCACCGCGCTCCTGCAGGAGCGTGGTGAGTAAAAGTACGTGACGTACCAGGACCGTTACTGGTTCTTAAGTGTCGGACCAGCGTGACAGTTCAGGTACGTCACCGGATGCGAAGGGGTTAAGGCTCAGTCCTGGTTGTCATTTTCTCATTGGCACATTTGACAATTGCTAGCAGGACCATGAGAGGACCTCAAATTCTACTCACGGCACATGCTAATCTTACCCAGAGTGGTGTGCCAGTCATTGTTTTGCTATGCTTTGCACACCCCTCTGGTCCTGGAAATGTTTTCAGATGTCTGTTCATGTATATTTTTCTAACAGTGTGTAGTTATAGATATATTTTATATATGTATTGGGGAGACATCTACCCATTTGTGCTATTTTGTGGCTAAACTGTGATATAAATCATCTATTAGCACAAGTGAGAATAGTCCATGATCTAGAAGGAAAACCCACCAATTATTTCTGATGCTGAATGAACTGCTTACACATACTGACAATTTCACAGTGGGGATGGAACATATAAGCTTCTTTTCTACACCGCAAACTGTAACAATGAAAATTCTGTCGTCTCTGTGCTGTGACACTAAGGCTATGTTTCATCATTTCTGAAGTTGAAAAATGCATAACTCCATAAAATTCTGTTTATTCTGATTGGCAAAAACAATTTAATTGAATATTTCTGTTGTACCTGAGTGTACCAGAGTGGTGTATCTATTCTACAGTGTACCTCACAATACCCCTTGTCTAGGGAATACATTCTATATGTTCACTGTTCTCACAGTAAATACAGTGCCTTGCAAAAGTATTCACCCCCCTTGGCATTTTTCCTATTTTGTTGCATTACAACCTGGAATTAAAATGGATTTTTTGGGGGTTTGTTTCATTTGATTTACACAACATGCCTCCCACTTTGAAGATGCAAAATATTTTTTATTGTGAAACAAACAAGAAATAAGACAAAGAAACAGAAAACTTGAGCATGCATAACTGTTCATCCCCCCCAAAGTCAATACTTTGTAGAGCCACCTTTTGCGGCAATTACAGCTGCAAGTCTCTTGGGGTACATCTCTATAAGCTTGGCACATCTAGTCACTGGGATTTTTGCCAATTCTTCAAGGCAAAACAGCTCCAGCTCCTTCAAGTTGGATGGGTTCCACTGGTGTGCAGCAATCTTTAAGTCATGCCACAGATTCTCAGTTGGAATGAGGTCTGGGCTTTGACTAGGCTATTCCAAGACATTTAAATGTCTCCCCTTAAACCACTCAAGTGATATTTTAGCAGTATACTTAGGGTCATTGTCCTGCTGGAAGGTGAACCTCCGTCCCAGTCTCAAATCTGTGGAAGACTGAAACAGGTTTCCCTCAAGAATTTCCCAGTATTTAGTGCCATCCATCATTCCTTCAATTCGGCCCAGTTTCCCAGTCCCTGCCGATGAAAAACATCCCACAGCATGATACTGCCACCACCATGGTGTTCTCAGGCTGATGAGAGGTGTTGGGTTTGATGGCCAAAAAGCTAAATTTTTATTCTCATCTGAAGAGAGTACCTTCTTCCATATGTTTGGGGAGTCTCCCACAAGTCTTTTGGTGAACAGCAAACATGTTTGCTTATTTTTTTTCTTTAAGCAGTGGCTTTCTTCTGGCCCCTCTTCCGTGAAGCCCAGCTCTGTGGAGTGTACGGCTTAAAATGGTCCTATCGACAGATACTGCAATCTCAGCTGTGGAGCTTTGCAGCTCCTTCAGGATTATCTTTGGTCTCTTTTTTGCCTGTCTGATTAATTCCCTCCTTGCCTGGTTTGCGAGTTTTGGTGGGCAGCCCTGTCTTGGCAGGTTTATTGTAGTGCCATATTCTTTCTATTTGTTAATAATGGATTTAATGGTGCTCCGTGGGATGCTGAAAGTTTGGGATATTTTTTTTATAACCCATCCCTGATCTATACTTCTCCACAGCTTTGTCCCTGACCTGTTTGGAGGGCTCCTGAGTCCTTGGTCTTCATGGTGCAGCTTACTTGGTGGTGTTGCAGACTCTGGGGTCTTTTAGAACAGGTGTATGTATACTGAGATCATGTGACAGATCATGTGACATTTAGATTGCACACAGGTGAACTTTATTTAACTAATTATGGGACTTCTGAATGTAATTGGTTGCACCAGATCTTATTTAGGGGCTTCATAGCAAAGGGGGTGAATTTATATGCACACACCACTTTTCCAGTTTTTTATTTTTTAGAATTTTTTAAGAAAAGTTATTTTCTTCATTTCATTTCACCAATTTGGACTATTTTGTGCATGTCCATTACATGAAATCCAAATTAAAATCCATTTTAATTCCAGGTTGTAATACAACAAAATAGGAAAAATACCAAAGAGGTTGAATACTTTTGCAAGGCACTGTAACCCTTTCCTTTCCTGAAGGTAAAATCTACTTTCTATTATTTTCAGTGATTTTCAAGGATTTTTTTTTTTTGGCTGCCAGGCTGCAGGAATGGGTTAATTATGGGATAAAATCTCTGTCAGGTTGGGGATGATAGAGATAGGGTGGGGAGTTTGGCTAGGGGTTGGGTTAGTAGTTAGTTTAGGGATTCCTCTCTCCTCTGGGTCGGGCGCTCCTCGCCCCAGGTGGGCCCTGCATATGGCCAAAGATATACCATATAAAATTTATATCTGTAATGTCCAAACTAAATTGCAAATTTTTGTCATGGAACTTGCGCTGATTGTCTAATGCAGTGAAACGATCCTTAGTCTTAAATCATGTCAGGAAACTGACTCCAAGGGTAGTCCTGTTACAGGGGTCCCATCTTACTGCTAGCAGAGTTCTGTCTCTTAGAAGGCAATGGAATCAGGGTCATTATCATGCCACTTGTTCTGCATGTGCCGGGGGTGTTTCCGTTCTCATTACTAACCTAGTTAATTTGAATTTATTGACCTCAAGACGGATCCGCAGGGACCATACCTTCTCTTAACATGCAAATTACAGGGAATTCTGTTTGTTTTACCGTATGTTTGTATCCTGCCGCCCTTCGACCCTTCAATTCTTAGAGGTATACTCATATATATTTCTGACAAGCCACGTCAACATATAGTATGTATGGGAGACTATCATATAGCTACTAATTCTGACTTGGACAGATTAGGTGGGACGGCTGTGGATTCCAAATTGCATAGAGATGCCTTCCTCATTCTCATAGGTGGCTGTGGATTCCAAATTGCATAGAGATGCCTTCCTCATTCTCATAGGTGACATGGGACTCATAGATGTAGGAGGACTTTTCATCTGCAGATTCGGGAGTTCTCCTGCCACTCGACCACTTGCAGAACTTTAACTAGGATAGATTATGTATTTGCTAACCAGTTGATTTTGACGTGGGTTACAGAGTGTTGTTTTCTGACTAGGGTAACTTCTGACCACTCCCTGATGTTGTTGTTGTTATCACGGGACCAGAATCCTGGATCTGGGAAGTGGAGGCTTAGTCCCATATGGTTGACCATCACACATTTGGTGTCTAAATGTAGAGAAGATCTATGTGAATATTTTGCTAATAATATAGATTATTCTACGTGGAATTTATTATACTCCGGTCAGACTGTATAGAATGGGAAATTCTAATACCAACTGTTGTTTTCGATGTGCTAATGTTCAGGGCACATACTTACATATGATCTGGGCCTGTCCTGGAGTCAGGATGTTCTGGAAAGAAGTAATACGTAGTGTGGCCCAAGTGTTGGGAAGGACTATTCCTGTGACTCCAAAGATTTGTTTGTTGTCTGTTTCTCCGATGGGATTGGGGATGCAACTGACAGGTCCCTTTTGAGTGAGCTTTTGGTGGTGTCGAGAATGGTGGTGGTCTTGAACTGGATGTCAAATAGAGTCCCTAATTGTCGGGCGTGGATAAATCTAGTTTTACAATGCATTCCACACTATAAATTGGTTTACCTACATTGGGGTAACCCAAGTGGGTTTCTGGAGATCTGGGGTAGATGGCAGAGCTGGTGAACGAATAGAGCAGATAATACTGAGATACCTGTTGCTGTGCATCTTGCTGGTGAAGCTTGATTGAGGTCACACCTACTTGTTGCATTGATGGCTGTGATGTATACTTTATGAAAGACATTTTGAATGATCCCTATGCATGCCGCGATTTAGTGAGGCTGCTGGCTGGGGGGCGGGGTGCTGCGGGTTCGGGGGAGAGAGGAATCGGGGGTCGGGGGTATAGTATAATTTAACTTAGCTTAGATCTTAGGAGTTTAGGTTATTAGAGGTTAAAATTATAATAAAATCTCAGGTTGACTATGCGCCCTACTAATATGTTTATGTTCTTTACATTGTTACAAATGCTTATATACTTTTGCTGTAATTGAATGGTTATACATGTACTTTTTTGTATTTGAGATGTGTATGGAGCAATCTGATAATAAAATTTATTTGAAAAAAAAAAAATTTCTGGCCGTAGTAGGGTAAGTGGGGGATTATTATTAGGAAGTGTTAGTTCTACTTTAAATTCCCTTAAATCGGCTTCCCCACTAAGGTGCCAAACTTACTGGTATGTAAGCTTACTGGTCTTTGCTATCAAAATAGTAGGCAATTTCTTTAGCATTTTATAGTAGGAGGTAGAAGGTTAATGCGGGTGGGTGTTACCATTACTTGCATACTCACTGGTGAACTGATGATATCCTAGGGACCATATATTCATTAACTTTCTTTAGATTCTTGCTTAAACTTGCTAGCATTTTTGTTAGATTAATTGTCAAGGCTTTGTTAATTGATAGTCTTGTCTGCTGCACAGCGTTGCAGGTGGTTGAACTAACATAACTCTGGACTCGCCTTTAAAGCTTACAATTTATTTCCTTTAAAGAAATAGTAATATTTAATATGAAGTGATGGAAGAATATATTGAAGGGTTTTCCTCTGGAAAAAGAAAATGCTGGGAGATGCTTCATTTAGATGTTATTACAGTTTAAATGTTTTTGTACAGTGCCACCTAATACCCTGACATGATATCCCTAATTATGATTTCCTACTTGGGAACTAGAAGGGATGTATTGAAAATGGAACCTATTAGTGCAGGAGTTCAAAGTTCGATCCTCAAGAGCTTCCAACAGTCCAGGATTTAAAAATGTCCCGGGCCAATAAAAATGAATGAGCCACTGATTAACTCATTTATGTTTAATCAGGGAAATACTTAAATCCTGGCCTGTTATCGATCCTTGAGACTCAGACTCCCCTGTGTTAGTGTGTTTTGAAAGCTAATGTTGATATTCACTGCTTCAAAATAACAAGTTGACGTGCCAAAGGTAACACAGACACAATAGAGACATCTGGTCTCACAACAATGTCTTAACAAGGTAACTTTGCCAATTAAATACACTTACAATATGGAGCTTAGTGGGGCACTATGCTGAAAGGGGTTAAGTTTTAAAAGGTTGCACGCGAAAGAGTGTGAGACCATGTAACTAATTGACCATGTCGCCATGATCAAAAATGTCGACATGACAATATCACACTGCATGACAGTGAGAGATTGTCATGTTTCTTACTTAATGGTCACATATATTTTAACCCGTGAGGAAGCTGGGACTTTCTTCGAAACCATGGTTGCAGGCCACTGCCTGTTAACATCAGTGGCTGGAGCTTGGCGAGCTGACTGTGCTACAGCTCTGCATTCTGGCTCTGATTTGCTGTCTGCTTCTTGATTTCTTCTCTCTCTCTCTGAGACTGTTCGTCCAGTCTTCCTTTTCTTCTTTCCATAGGCATCTTTCCAGCATCTCTTCCTCAGTGGTCGCGTACATTTTAATCTGTTCACGGTCACATACATTTCACCTTTATTTCATTAAAGCAACTTCTCTTGCCATTATCTCACCATGAAAGAAACCATAGCTGGAAGAATAAACGCAAGAGAAGTTGCTTTATTGAAATAAAGGTGAAATGTATGTGACAGGGAATGGGTTAAAATGTATGCGACCATTAAGAAGGCGACATGACAATCACGCAATCATGCCAGTTCGAGATTGTCAAGTCGCCATTTTGATCAAGGAGACATGGTGAATTAGTTACATGATCACATGCTCTTTCGCGTGTGACCTTTTACAAGGATACCGCTGAAAGGAGCTTAACACCATACAAGAACAATACATGAGTAAAAGTACAAAGAACGTAACTCAAATCCAAAGTTTCTGAGGCTATTTTGGAAGAGCAATAGATGGCACTTCAATCTGAATGAATGTACCCAGGCACTATTAATTCATAAAAAAACACCTTGGGGTTATACTCTAAGATGTGATAAGGAAGAGATGAGGATATAACTTCTCCAGTGATATCACTTCTCCAGTTCTCTACAGCCTATGTACTAAGATCTCCAAATCTGGAGAAATCTTAATGCATAGGCTCCATAGAATAACATAGGAACTGGAGAAGTGATATCACTGGAGAAGTTATCTCCACATTATCACATCTTTATCATAACTTAGCGCATCTACCCCCTTGTCTTCAAGGACCCACCTGGAGGAAAAAAAACTAAAAGTGTTACATTCAGATGTAAACCAAAAGTGAAAATGGAGCATTTATGCAGCAAATCAGCTGCACAAGAGGACAAATACAATGCCAAAATCCCCATTGATTTAAATTGGGGTTTTAACCTTTTGAATTGTAAAGAGGTTGGAGATCTCTCACATTCCAGGGGATCTCTCCCCTTGTTCAACACTGACTTTGTTGTGTAGCTTAACATTGCTAGCATACAATTAATTTTGAAGTCTTTACATATATCACTCCCTATATGCCTTTGATTTACATCTTTATTTACTAGGAGTTCCTCCCTATTTACTACATTTATCTCCACCCTTTCTCCACCCCCCTGGTCATTTACTTGGACCCGGTTCCTATCTACTCTATGTACCTAATTTTTGCTATCTATACCCTCCCCCCTTTCCTAGTTTAAAAGCTCCTCCAAGCTTCTTAGCATTCTCTCCCTTAGCATAGAGGCTCCTCTACCATTTAGGTGCAATCCATCACTTCCATATAGATTGTACCCAAGAGCAAAGTCAGCCCAGTGCTCTAAAAACACCAAACCCTCCATTCCTACACCAATTCCTGAGCCATGCATTAAGCTCCCTGAGCTCCCTCTGCCTACCTGCACTGGCACAAGGCACAGGTAGTATTTCAGAAAATACTACCTTAGAGGTCCTTGCCTTGAGCTTGCATCCTAAATCACAGAAATCATTCTTTAGTGACCTCCATCTTCCTCCTACTTTGTCATTGGTACCAATATGTACCAAGACAGCTGGATCACTTCCAGCCCCTCCCAGTAATGTCAGCCCTGTCTGCAACATGACGAACCCGCGCACCCGGGAGACAACATACTGTTCAGCATTCACGTTCCTGGCGGCAGATTACCCTATCTACCCTCCTAATAATAGAGTCCCCTATTACCACCACCTGCCTTGGTTTCTGCCTACTCTGCATCCCATCTAGTCTGGAAGGAGGACTGTTCCCCTGGCTTCTAGTGGAATCAGCCATCTCCAGTGTTGCCAATTCTGAGCAATTCTCATCAACATCTTCACCCAATCTTGCAAATCTGTTGCACTGAGTCAACTCAGAACTGGCCTTCCTCTTCCTCTGCCCACTACCTCCCCTCCTTACTGTTACCCAGCTGCCTACCTATTGCTCCTCCTCTACAACTCCACCCTCTTCACCACTAACCCCACATACTACCTGCTTTGTGAGTTCTAAACTCCATTCCAGGTTTCCGATGTCTCGCAATGTTGCAATATTTCTTTCCAAATCCAATATCTTAGACTCTAAAAAGAAAATATGCTCACACTTGGCACAGCGATTGCTCCAAGTGTTCAAATATGTGACAAGAAGTGCACTGCGTGAGGTTGCCTAACCTGCTAACACTCATGCTTGGTTTTACAATTAAAATAGATTTATACTGCCCTCTAATGCTCACTCTAAGGTAAGTAACCAACTTTAAATGTGAATGCAGTAGATCCCTTGAAATTATCGTTACCTCAGACCTCTGCTGATTTCCAACTCCTGATTCTATTCCAACTCCAGATTCTTTCTAAGTCCTTCACTTGCCTGCAGTCACTTGAAAATGCAGTCTCAAAGAGCACGCTCAGATGAGCCTAGGGACTGTATTTATAGTTACACAGCAGCCAGGTGACTTCCCTTAGCCAATCACCCTTAATTATACAGGTCAGAGAAAAGCCCAATACACAGTTGTTTTTTTAACCCTCGCAGTACCCACACAAATGAATTTTTTTAAACCTTAATAAAACACCAAACACACTCTCATGTACTTAACCGGATTCTTTCTAACTCCTTCACTTGCATGCAGTCACTTGAAAATGCAGTCTCAAAGAGCTTTAAAGGGATAGTAATGTTTCACAAAAACAGCAGCTCCAATGGAACTTGGTCCATGGAGATTGTATTGAAATAACAGTCAGAGTTGTAGTTCAAAAGTAATTGAATGATAAAGTATTCCCCTCCTGCCCCTTTTACTTAGTGTAAGCTACTTCCCCCCAGATGTGGAATCTGGTCCCTTGACCAGACAGATCACAGCAAGGGACAATCTTCTTATCTTCTTACTGTGAGCATAAGGAAAACCCTGTGTCCTTGACAGGTTTTACCTTATGCTCACTAAGGATTGTCCCTCTCTGCGATCCATCCAGACAGTCTTGCTGCTCTGAGATGAGCAGTGTTACATCAGTAAAAGGGATAGGAGGGGGATATTTTATCATTCAATTACTCTTGAACTACAGAATTGAAATAACACTCTCCATGGCCCAAATACTATGAAGATTTATTGGAGCTGCTTTTATTGTGATTTTTTTTCCAGTGTCCTTTTGATGAGCTCAACATAGAACTTGCTTGTTTCTTCTTTAGTGCTCTTCCTTATGGTTTTGCACATTTCTACATATATATTTATATTAGTCAGATATGCTCAACTAGGAACTAACCTGCAATACAAATTTGCAGGCTCTATAGGAATGATGTCCTACCCAGTCTCTTTTACCCCACTAGTACCTTTCACAGACAGAAAATATCCTAAAGCATATCATGTCGGTCCTGCCATTACAGCAGTCCATTGGAGAAACAGAAGAAAACAAGCACACACCATCTGAGAGCAATCTTATAGGTGCAGTGGTAAATAATAAATAATGGTTCTACTTACAAGATGTATTCTTGTAAGTCACACCCGTAGAATTTGCTGAATGTCTAAGTTGATGGTATTAACCCCTTGAAAGTAATCGTCCCTTTGTTTACAGAGGAATTGTCTGGCATTTTGTGGTTGGACTGCTGTAATGGCCCAATATGATATGATTTAGACTATCTTCGTTCTGTGAAAGGCATTAGTGGGCTAAAAGAGACTGCACCCTGACTAGTACACCATTCCTATAGAGCCTGCAAGTTTGTATTGCAGGTTCATTTTTAGTTGAGCATCTCTGACTTTTGTTATACATATGCAAATTATCATTGGAATTAGTCATCAGAGGGGTAATTGGGGGAATCCAGCACTGGACCCCTTGCTCACAGAGCTTAGAGTGATCAGCTGCACCTTACTGACGAGGCCCAACAAGGCCGAAACATATGTCTAGGGTTGGCTGCCTCTCTTGATCAGAGATGAATTGCCTGGCATTTTGTGGTTGGACTGCTGTAATGGCTGAACCAATATGATATGCTTTAGAATATTTCCTCTCTGTATAAGGCACTAGTGGGCTAAAAGAGACTGCACCTTGGGTAGGACACCATTCCTATAGAGCTTGCAAATTTGTATTTCAGGTTTGTTCCTAGTTGAGCATCTCTGACTTTTAATACACATGAAAATTATCCTTGGGATTAGTCACCCCAAAGTTAATAGGGGAATCCAGCATTGGACCCCTTGCTTACAGTGGTTAGCGAGATCAGCTGCACCTCACTGATAAGGCCCAAGAAGGCTGAAATGTACGTCTGAGGTTGGCTGTTTCTTTTGTTCAGAGATGAATTGCCTGGTTGGATGGCAAGACTAATATGATATACTTTAGGATATTTTCTCTCTGTGAAAGGCACTAGTGGGCTAAAAGAGATTGCAGCCTGGGTAGGATACCTATCCTATAGAGACTGTAAATTTGTATTGCACGTTCATTCCTAGTTGAACGTCTCTGACTTTTAATACACATTTTTACATAATACATATCTAACTCTGATTTCTATCTCTGTCTCTGCATACAGGAAGGTCCCTGTGAAGGCCGAAACACTGACTGTAATAAATCTCCTATGTTTCTATGTATATTATATTATATATATATATATATATATATATATATATATATATATAGAGAGAGAGAGAGAGAGAGAGAGAGAGAGAGATCCTTCATCCCTTGCAACACACCTAGGGGTAGAAGTAGGGAGGAGTTACGTACACTTCCATGTAGTGTAGGCAGAACTTATTTAACCTTTTGAGTGTTAGAGGGGTGAGCCATATATTTGCAGATCAATCCTCTGCAGACCTTGCTGGAGTTCAAAGGGATAACAAATCGTGCCACTTCAGATTATATAGACAGTTATGGCCTTGCACCTTCATTGCCTGAATAGTAAGTGCCACTCCAAAGTATGCAGGTGGAATTTGCATGTCTTATCTCACATGCTGAAGGCATCTTAGTTCTGTTTATGTGGCTAGTTCTGCAATCATCTCCTGACACCTGATTCCTTACTAACATCTCAAAACTGGTGCAGTCCTTCTACTTTGCTCTGCACTGCATTCATCTGACAGACATACTGATAGAGTTCAAGCAAGGTACTTATTTATTTATTTCTGCAAGGGGAGATCGGAGTTCCTCTTGTACACTTTGAAGAGGCAGTTACAATTCTCTATCTGTGGATACCAGTGGACAGTGGAACAAGGTTACGAAACAGTCAGTGTATATGTGGTTCTGTGTTTACCAATTACCAGTTGAACAAAGTGTTCACTATTAAAATGTCGCCATGTATTTGGCGACCATCAAAATAGTGTGTTTAAAATGTCGCATCATTAAAAAAGGCAATATCAGAATGTCGGGAGAATGAAAACAGCGACATTGTGATATCTCATGGTGAAACTTTGCGTAGATATGAATAATAAATATCCTTGGCTACCTCTTTGGTGCTCGTAGTGTGATCCGGTGATTATTCTTCTTGCCGGGATCTTCAGCCAGAATCTTCAGCAGATATGGGGGGCAGGGAGTTCCTTAAGTAATTGAAAGTGGTGAGCAACATATTATTGACCGACCTGGCACTCAAATGGTTATTGGAGCCTTGTTGCCTTTGTCTCCTATAGGACACCTCTGCCCCCTATACACACTGCCTTTCTATATTTATCCATTCCTCGCAGTGCTCCCTGGGGCCAGAGGCCCACAGAGCAGGCAGGCCAAAGAGAAGGGATAATTATTGTTTAACACGATGAGCGCCAAAGAGGTAACATAGCATATTTATCATTCATATATATGTGACGTTTCACCATATGATATCAGGATGCCTCTCTTTTCAGTCTCCCAACATTCTGATATCGCCTTTTTGATTGACACAACATTTTAAACACACTATTTTTATGTTCATTCAATACATGGTGAGATTTCAGTAGGCTAAGGGAACAAGGCTGGATTGTCTGACAGTGTATGTGTGATTACCAGTGGTCCACGGAACAAGCCTGGGGTGTCAAAATGTATGACTCTCTTGCCCTACCCTCTGCGGTTTCTCACCTGGCAATGCTGTTCTTTTGTTTGATAATGACTAGGAATAGGTTAAAAGCCTTTTTTTTCCTGCAGGAATTTTCAAAGAAAACAGGCAATTTTCTGCTTTTAGTGTGGAAATTACTGCAACTTTGACAGTAGTGTGTTTCAGTGGTTACCAGGGCAAAAGAACACAGGTGGGAGTTGGAGGTAAGTGTAGCTCTATGACTACTGTGGCTGGTACAGTGCAGGGGGAATCAGTATGTGTGATTATATGGGAGCAGCAAGGCTGGGGTTACAGTGTGTGGTTCTGTGGTTAACATGAGCAAAGCTGGGGGGTACAGTGTGCTGTTTCAATGATAATGTGGAACAGTGCTGAGAAAACAATGTGTGGTTCTACGAGTAACATAAGGCAAGGCTGGAGGGGCAGTGTATGGTTCTGTGGATACACAGACCAGTGTGGAGGGGTCAGTTTGTGGTTATATTGTTAGTGTGGGGCAATGCAGGTGGGACAGTGTGTGTGTGTGGTACTATGGATACTGTGGATTAATGCTAATGGGACAATAACTGGTACTACGGATAACTTGAGGCATTGCTGGAGGTGGGGGCAGTGTGTGTGGCTCTATGGTTAACATGTGCCTCAGAGGAAAAAAATGGAAAAACTGTACTTTTCATGCTAATTCCTGCAAAAAGTGCAGTTTTTTGCAGTTTTCTCTTTTGAGGGGAAATATTTCCTGCAAAATATTTCATCCATCCCTAATCCCTTTTTGTCTAATCGTTGGTTCCATTGAACGTGCTCTGCATGCACAATAAACATGTTTTTGTCTTATAAATGTTTTGTTAATCAAAGGTGCATCATGTGCACAATCAACATTTTTGTCTGTGCTCCTTTTTTGCTATTTAAATGTTTTTTTTTTCAGTATATAAGTCTAGAGTATATTGCATTGCTCTTTTATTATTATTTTTTCTTTATGTTTCACTGGTATTTGAACTGTCATTTATTCTCATAACCCACTATATGCATGGATTACATTCACCTTATGCTACTTTCCGATACATGGAGCTGCACGTTGCTATGGTGATGCATCTGAACATTGAACACTTTCATCAGCATCTGTAATATGACTTTTCACCAACTGATACAAGATTTATTAGGCTTGCTGCTCACCTGCCTTGCCAATCCTCTATACATCAGGGTAATATTGACTATTAGCGAACTTTGATCTTTAGAACTTTCACAATAGTGACAGTTTGATTTGATGACTGTGTAACAGTGGTTCTCCATTGCACATGCACATAAGGTTACAACACTTTTAACTGATTTTTCATAGTAACATAATTGGAAAATTTGGTTAAAAAAAAATGAGTTCAGTCTGCTACATATCATTCTTTTTGTTAATCCAGAGGAAGGATCAACAAAAAAAGCATTGATGACATTTCCAATTATGCCTCAAGTAGCTACAATATGTATTTTTGACTCCAAAAACCGGTCAAATACCTTGCTGCATCTAGGGTTGACACCTTTTCTTAAAAAAAAATACCGGCCAAGGCATTCCCTCCATAGACTTAACATTGGAAAGAAGCCAATTTTCTACTGGCCTGCCGGTAAAATACCGGCTGGGTGGCAACCCTAGCTGCATCAACATCCTTTCTACATTGACACAAACTGTCTTCACTCTACATGTATATAATTTGATCAGCTTCTTTTTGAAAGCATTAACAGCATCTGCCAATACACTCTCCCAAGTTAAGGAATTCCATATCCTTACCATACTTGTGTAAAAAAATTCCCTTTCTTTTAGTCTTAAAGCAGCGGTTCTCAACCTTTCTAGTGCCGAGACCCTTTGATAAAATTTCCCAAGTTGTGACGACCCCTAACAGTAAAATTATTTTCATCAGTGTAATTTTGCTACTGTTATGAATCAAAATATAAATATCTGATGGTTTTAGGCGACCCCTGGCAAACTGTCATTCGACCCCCAAAGGGGTCCCACCCCACATGTTGAGAACCACTGTCTTAAAGCATGCCTCCTATTTTTTACATAATAAAAAAGTTCCCAGAGAGTGTTGTGTTTTGCCATATTTTAATGACACCCATTCTCACATTATTAGGTATTTTCTGATTTTGCATGTACTTAGGATAATGTATATATGTTGGGTAAAAAAAGGGTTCACTCGTTGCTAAGAGATGTTTATTCAAATGTTATTTCAGTTCAGACTGTAGAATCTGTTCACACCTCAAGGTCCCAGATTCTAGT
Source organism: Rhinophrynus dorsalis (assembly GCA_037306005.1). Classification (NCBI taxonomy): domain Eukaryota; kingdom Metazoa; phylum Chordata; class Amphibia; order Anura; family Rhinophrynidae; genus Rhinophrynus; species Rhinophrynus dorsalis. Next base: position 299,302,280 of record CM074719.1, on the reverse strand, counting down.
CCCTGCAGAGTTGACTCAGCCTTTCATCCTTCTGAGGTAGATAAAATGAGTGCCATTAACTGAGTAATAATATCTATACCCCCAACACATACTTGAAAACAAGAGACAATCTCAATGTATCCTTCCTGGCAAAATACTTTGATATTATTATATAGAGTGAGCTAGCTCAGTTGGTTAATGCCTCAGCTGTCAAACTGTGACGGGCAAATATCTGCCAACTCACACTGGATCAGCATGGCAGATTATGGTCCATACCCCCCACAGCTTTCTGAAAAAGGAGGCCTTCATCCTGTAATGGATTAATTAACATTGGTACTAGGTTTACTAGAATCTACTATTTACCAATTGTGTGAAAAGTCCATACTTTGTCACACTCAAGGCCCATGTACGTACTAAATATTTTTTAATTCTACCTTTTAATTCATGATTGTGCCTTGCATTCACTGAAGCCTCCAGTTCCAGGGAGGTCTTGCTTTAGATAACCAACAGTCCCAGTTTCTCAGCAAGAATCCAATTTAATTCTGTGGTAAGAAGTCATGGAAGAGATAAGATGTCCTCTTTCCACAAACACTGATTAGCTTAAGGAAGGATCCCAACACATTTAAAAAGCAATTAAATGTGCACACTTGGTTAAAGGTTTGGGGCTGCACTGAGCAGATCTAAAACAGTTTATGTTAGTCATATGAAGGATCAAAAATGGCCCTGTTGCTTGCTTCTCTTTTCTTCGTGCATACCACTCACAGTGAACAAATCTTCTAAGTTTCTAGTTTTCTCATTCTTTGAATAAGACAACAAGGTGAACACTAAACAGAGATGGTGTTACATGTGTTATAGTGTACACAACATGTAACTATTACTATATTTCTGAACAAAGCTGTTAATGAAGTGCATTTCTGTGTGTATGAGGAAGGTGGGGGACGCATCTGATGACTCTTCTCTCTGACTCTATAATTAGATCTTCTCATTAGCAAGTCTGGGGGTGGTCTTGTTCTTGAGAGCTAATTTCCTTTCTACCTACCCCTGAGGGGGCTGATTGCAGAAGTCACATTACCATGCAGGATAGCAGAGTTCTGCTGAGTTAGGAGGGGCATCTCCTCATAACATTTATAATTTTAAGTTCACTAAATACCCAGTTGTCTTCATCCGTTCACTGCTGTTACCGCAGTAAAAGCTTGCAGGTCGAAGGTGAATATCAGTACATGCTGTGCTCTCTCTTGTTTGAAAAACTATAGCCAAGGCTGTTTGGAACTTGATGCCAACTGTTCCACACTCCCAATGAAACAGCATAAGATCAGATTTATTTTGCAGTTGGCTAGAGTACCAGTAAATTATGTGAATTTAACACAAGTGCCATCTACCATCACTGAGTCTGATATACTACAAAGGATGAAGCAATTAGAGAACAAACCAAATGCACTATAGTGAAGAAATAAAATGCCCTTTAGGAAAAATGTATTTTTTTAAGCCTCTTGAATATTAGAGAGGGTAATACATTGGTAGTCAAAGAGTAAAGTCTTTTAGTGCCACAGAGATGTGCTGCACACCTCTATGGCACTCAAAGGATTAGAGTACACGCAATCCTTGTGGCAGCAATTAACAGCTGATTCAGGACAATATAGAGCAGGAAGATCGGCTGTTACCTGTACATAGCAGACTGTCCACTAATCAGCTGATTCATGTAAACACAAGATTCATCCATTCTCTGCAAGTCAATAGAATTTTGGGAATTGTAGTCTGGCAACAGCCAGAGGGCCTCACTTCAAACCACTGTACTAGAGAGTACTCCATCACATTGAAAAGTAATGTATTTGAGATTTCTCTATCATTCAAGGATAAAAAACTTATTTAAAGCAATGCTAAATTTGGAAATTTGTATTTGTCCCGGAAGTGCAATTAGCTTGCTCTAGAATTGCAAGCTAACTGTATTGCTTAGTAGGAGTGGGTGAAAAGTGAGAACAATTTCCTGCATTACTTTTTTTTTAAAAAAAACGGCCGATTTTTCTCTTTTTTAAGGAAAGTTTTCTCTTTCTCCAATGCAAAATTTTCCTCCTTTTCGCCTATTCCACCACATTATTTTTCTCCTATTCCAACAAATGTGTTCCTATTTTTAATATGGTGCAACATTTCCCAGCACAATATTACTTCTTCTGAGGGCTGTAGTGGAGAAATAAGTTGCTGGAGGTCAAAGCTGTGAGTCCTACAGCAACATATACCTTGAAAAATATGTTAGCATGCAGAGTGCCTTTGTTCTTTGCCTACAACACTTACTTCCTGCTTAAGTGACACTGACACATATTTATAATGATGTCAAGTGATTAAAAAAATAAAGTACAACCTATAATGTGGCAAATGTGTATGGCAGTGGTGGGGGGGGGGACTGGTGTAGTGTGATTGGTGGGACCTTGACAAACTGCATCCACCCTGGGAGGAGAGGAATCATAATAATGTATTGCATATACTGCAGCAATGATTGCGGCAGTCAGATTTTGCACAAACACTTTACTCCCATGCCTCTGTACTTCCTCCACCTTTCCCCCTCTTGCTTGTGCATTTGCTAGACATTACTCAACTACTGTGTGTGTTTTTACTCTCTACAGTACACAACTGATGGAGTGTGATGTCTTGCCTTGGTCCTCAACAAAATGCTCAATGTTGTCTGCTGTCTATCAGGTCTGCCTCAGTCACAGAGCTTCCAGTCAGCTGTCTAATGTATTTATTTGTTTAATTATTTGTGTTTTTTGTTTTTTATTATTTTTTTTAAGTTGTCCACCATATCTTATCACAGTTAGTTCTCCCAAAAAAATTATACAACTAAAAAAATGAACAACTTCTTTCCCCAGACTTCCCCAGCACAGAGACAAAAATAAAATCAACAAGCAATTTGGACCCCAGCTGCCTGTGTCTTGTCAGTCAGTCACTCCAAATTTTGGGGTATTTTGTGTCAACCTCCTTCCTCCCTTCTTCTCCCCCATTGTTCCCTCAGACACCCCTACTACAGAGAACAAACGTCCCACCTAAATGACTCCCTAAAACTAAGCTTCAATTCTCCTTTATTTTCCTATCTTCTGTAGCTCAAAAACATGCTGCTCTCTCCTCTCACAAACACAGAATGGCTGCTGTGAGAGCCTGACACCCTTTTATATGGATGTAGAAAACTTTTGTGAGGTGTAGAAAAATTTTTCTACCCATTCAATGCAATGAGCTAGTTGAAAAAAGCGGGAAAAACTGCAATTTTTGCGGGAAATCTTTTACCAAGCAGAAAGTGCCATTTTTCGTCGATTTCAGTTTGAGGCAAAATATTTAAGCCATCCCTATTGCTTAGTAAATCAACTCCTCTGTCAGGATTTTTTTAGAGTTAATCCAGTGAATGCCAGAGTGGTGTCAAATTCTTTTCAGTGGACTTCTCTAGCACACAACAGGTTAATCTACCACCCATTTTTAAATCAAAAATTATGATTTGGTCTATTTTGATAAAATGTATTTATTTATTTATTTTTTGTGTGAGCTCCATGCGTTCTCATTCTCAGGATCTTACATAAGAATGCAAAGTGATGCAATTTTGGGTTAAAACAACAGCACCAAAGGCGATATGTAGACAATCCTCTTTGTAGCTGCTGTTTGGCATCAACAACGGGGACAAATATAGTCCAAATATATATCCATTGTTTTAAAGTAGAATTAAAACTTTACAATGAATTGGGTATTTTGAAATAGCTTTCAAAATCACGTTTGCCATTCTTTATGTAAAACTATGGTTTATGAGCTAGCTTTATGTGTGTCAGCTTACGCAAATTAACCAGTAGGAAGTGGCACTTGGGAGGGAGAGTGGAATAGTAGTGTCTGACACACCAGGATGTGCCAGCCAATATTACCTAATTTACATAAAATGACTAATAAGTAAAGCTAAATATCCTGTAAACTTTACTTTTAAATATCTAAATGACTAACTTAATTAAAGGTGTTATATCTATTTGATATAAAGTGGCAGTCCCACTTTAAGTGGAGCTTTTAACCTCTTGAATTGTGGCAAGGTCTCCAATGCATAGCTTCACAATGTTTTGGAAGTCTCTTTAGCATCCAAGTTGAAAAGCCCCTATGCCCTTTTCTCTATAGTCTGACAGCTTTTACAGGTTTAGTGTTCAGATTTGAATCAATTATCATCCACAAAAGCTTAAAACTTTCTCACCTCGAGGGAAGCTAAGGGTGAGAGCAGAAAGGTTTGAGCTTTCCTCCTTGACTTTCTGATCCTGATTACCTGCTTTGTGCATCATGCAGAGGCAAAGGAGGAGGGAGGATGTCTGAGACAAGGCCGGGAATAGAGAGAAGACTAAGGGTGGGGGTAAGAGGAAAAGGAGATGTAGAAAAATGGAATTGCAAAATTGCAGTCGAGAAGAACAAGCAAATGAAGAGACTAAAAAGGGAAAATGAGAAAGAGAGAGAGAGAAGGAGGACATCTGCAAGGGGGAATCAAAGTAATGGAAAGGAAAAAAGATAGTGGGTGTGAGAGATAACGGATAGAAGAATGCGACCAATCAATGTGAATCATTAGAACAATTAAAAGTGAGAGGGAGGAATGAAAACGAGATGCACAAGAGTTTGAAGAGGAGGGCAGATTGAGGGGAATGGGACTCCCAGAGCAAGCATGGATCAGGGGAAGGGGGATTGACAGGGCTAGGAGGGAAAAAGATTAAGGAGGAGGGTCTGGCAGTTCCGGATGTGTCAGCTGAAGGGGCTTCCAGTCCAGCAGCCTACATTCTCCAGACATGTCATATTCTGTACTTATATTGATATATAATCCTTACACCTACACGTCAGGGTATGCATGAGTAAGTATGATCATTTCAGTGAATGCCACATACATACTCCTCCAGCGCTAAGACCTCAATATGCGCAAGCCCAGAACCCCTCCCCTATAGCAACCAAATGGAGCAATGTTGTAGAAATTTCCTCAGCACCTTTTTAGCACTTGGTGAGAAACACCAACGATCACCCTGAAATACCCATATACTATTACTCTACCTCTCATAGTCAGTGGCATTTAGAGGAGAGTTTTCATTGTAGATAGATCTGAAAATGTGTTAGGTTGGGGCAGCAATTACAAAAAAGTTCAAGCACCTATTTTAGTGCAGAATCTTAATAGTACATACTCCGTAGTGTGTATAAGCACAACTGGAGGGGAGACTGAGGTGGGAGAATGGAATCAAATAGGAGAATTATTCAGATCAGTTAGGTATGGTGAGGTTTATGTACTAATAGTTTTTGGAGCTAATTTTCATGTTTTGGTGCCAAACTGGTTTGCTTCAATTTTTTTCTTATGTAACTAGCCGTCTTTGCATTAAAATTAGGGATGGACGGATGTTTTTGTCTCAAAAGAGAAAAAAAAATGGCATTTCCTTCCAGCAAACAGAGAAGCTTTTCTGTTTTTTCCCCAAACTCCTTTAATTGAAATCAAGGGGAAGGCCGAATTTCTCCCCACCACATGGCAAGTTTCCCTTATTTCACCACAGGCATAGTATGAAAGGGGTGTCAGGATTCCACAACATGCCCTTCTAGGTTTGTGAGAGGAATAAAGGCTAATAAAATGGAGATGAAGCTTCATTTAGGGTTACTTAGTTTAGGGTTACTAGGCAGGACATTTGCTCTCTGCATTAGAGGAAACTGTAGGCACTCTGGGGGATAGAAAGGAGGTTGACCCCAAATACCCCAACATCATGTGACTGACTGGGAAGACATAAGCAGCTGTGATCCAAGTTCCTTCCTGATCTGGCTGTTATCTCACTGTTGGGGGAGCCTGATGGATTGAGATGGGAGTAAAGGAGATTTATAAAAAATCTGTGTGACTGATGGGGGGCAGATAATAAAAATATAAATACATACATAACATAAAAAAAATAAGTTACAAACAGGGACCCTGTATCACAGTGCCCGTGCTCCTCTTGCGGCATTCTGTCAGTCTACACTCTACTTCATTCCTATTGGCTATACTGTGCTTGTTCCGCCCAGTATGGCCTTTATATGCTCGGTTCTGGCACATCTCTGGTGCCCTTTTGTGGTGTTCCTGTACCAGTGCTTGTTCCTGCTCTCAGTATTCCCAGTGTAACGACCCGGCCTGCCTGACTACTCTGCATCTCGTCTCCTGCCTGTGAACCGAACCGGACCGCCTCACTTTTCTTGTTCTCCTGCTTCGTGCACCGACCCGGCTTGGCTGACGTTCCTGCTCCATGTACCGACCCGGCTTGGCTGATGTTCCTGCTCCGTGTACTGACCCGGCTTGGCTGACGTTCCTGCTCTGGCTGTCTCTGTCGCCTTGGCAACATTCCTATTGGTTAGGCATTCGTGACGCTCCTGGTTGGTTGCGACCTCATTGCAAGTTGCTCAGTTGCTCAGTCCGTTCCTGTCACGGCAGTGCTCAGTTGTGGAGTCTCTGTTACTGCTACGGCAGAGTGGAAGTGGCCTAGTTTCCGTTACTGCTACGGCAGTGTGCAAGTGGCCTAGTCTCCGTTACTGCTACGGCAGTGTACAAGTGGCCTAAGTCTCCGTTACTGCTCCTGCAGAGTGCAAGTGGCCTAGCCTCCGTTACTGCCATGGCAGTGTGCAAGAGGCCTTGTCTCCATTACTGCTCCTGCAGAGTGCTAGTGGTTTAGTCTCCGTTACTTCTCCGGCAGTGTGCTAGTGGCCTTGACTACATTAATGCTCCGGCAGAGTGCAAATGGCCTAGTCTCCGTTACTGCTACGGCAGTGTGCAAGTGGACTTGTCTCCGTTACTGCTACTGCAGAGTGCAAGTGGCCTTATCTCCATTTACTGCTATGACAGAATACAAGTTGCCTGATCTCTGTTATGCTGCTCAGTCTCTGATACAGCTCTGACAGTTCATGTTTGTCTGCTAACCTGCTACTGGGCGTTACTCATCGTTACGCTCTCTATCCTAAGTGAGCTCCTTCACAGACCTCTCTTCACATGGGACTGTTTACACTCACTGAAGGCCATTAACCCATGCAGTACTGATACTCTGGAAATCCTTCGTATTCTGCCTGACCTGTGTCAGTATATTCTGTTATGGACTCTATGGTTATACTGGACCTGTGTAGGCATATGTATATGTAACCTGTCTTGTGTCTGTATTATTCTGATAAAATACTACAGGACCTGTGAGGGTTATTGTACTACTGTTCTTTCAATAAAACTGTGTTTTATCCTAAACCACTGTGTCTGTGTGTCGAACAAACCGTTACACCCTGATGTGAGCTGTATGACTGAGGAAGGCTGATATTAGATGACATAGATTATTTTTAAAGGGCCAAGGAAAGACATCACACTGAATCAGTTCTATTGTGCACTTTACAGTAAAAACATACACAATAGTTAAGTAATGTCCAGCCAATGCACAAGGGGTAGGGATAAAGGAGTAGGAGCAGTGCAGGGATGTGTGAATAAGGTGGTAGTCCAAGAACTTACTACAACCATGGTTGCTGCAGTGTGTGCAATAAATATAGGTGACCCTTCTCCACCCAAGGATGATGCAGTTTGTCAAAGTTCCACCAAAAGTTCCACTACCAGCACCAGTATTATTAATAAGACATCAAAAAGCACCCATTATAGGGTTGATAGTATAATGGGAGAAAGTGTAGCAGCTCAACCAATGGCTGTATCTGACAGTGAGACAAACAAGCAAAGAAACACCTGTCCTCAAAGTAGAAGTAAACGTTGTGAAATTAAACAAAAAAAAAAAAAAAAGAAATTGTTTGAGACCTCTAAAAGCCTAGAGGAATATAAAAGTAGTATCCAAGAAGTAGTGAGCAGTGCTGAAGATGACCTAATGGTGACTTATGATGATGTAGATCTAGAATATATTCCCCCGGCATCGCCTCCTTCTTTAGATACAGGTGAAGTGGAGAGTGAGAGAGATGATGACATGGCCAGAAAGTTAGCTGAAAGGCAAAGGCTCAATAGTACACCACTGGAAAGGAGCACTGTGACTGTCTATAAACTGTTTGAGAAAACAACTGTAAAATCTGGCCCTAGATATGTAAAGATGTCCAAAAATGCGCAATCATCCTGTCAGTCATCATCAGCATCCTCACTTCTTCCAAATCCAAGTCCCACTCAGCCACACACACACACTAGTGTTTAGTAACCAGCAGCAACAACAACAACACAGGTTATTAACATTAACAACTTTATATATGATGAGTACCTCTGCTGTTGTTGGAAATGCAGAACCTAGTAGTAGTTGATACCTAGTAGTAGAATAATTGAAGCAACATCTAGCCCCAGTAGTAGTAGCAATCCCTTAGGAACCCAACAGTCAATGAAGTCTACAGTATGGCGATACTTCACTCACAATCCAAAAGCTAATCATGTTGCTATCTGTGGAAGGCTCACACCTCAATTAGATCTCACTTGAAGCACAACCAGAGGTCTGATTGGGACACAGTATCAATAGGTCAGAGGTGCCACAACTAGCAGCTGCAGCACTCATAAATGTTCCTAGGGCTCTGGGCACATAAGCAAAGTAGTGATGTTGATGTGTCAAAGTGTACCAGGAGTTTGTTCATTTGATATAACACCTGTATCTCCAGCTGCAGAGGAGTAGGACTTATTTTGTTGTAGGTGATCACAGAGACAAAGACTGCTCACACTTGCTGCCTTCACCTCCACCACCTCTTCTAGTCATGTTGTTAAAGAAATCAAGTTACAGGGTTCTTCTGCCATGTACTGCCAACCCACACTTACTGAGTTTCTGGGAAGGAGTCCTGTGGAATGGTAAGTTTGCCAAAATGTTGGCAGTGGACCTGTTGCCATATTCTTTTATTGAAAACCAAGGATTTAGAGAACTGTCATGTGTAGCTCCTCGTTGGCATATCCAAAAACCACAGTTATTTTTCCAGGACAGCTGTGCCAGAATTGTACATACAGGTGGTTAGCGTGGTGGACAGCTCATACAACAAGAAAATCCACCTGACAACAGATATGTTGGCAAGTGGGCAGAGCACATATTATATGACTGTGACTGCTCACTGGGTTTCCTTCCCATCACCCGTGCGTAACACTCATTTACAGCAACAAGTGACAGCCAGTAGTCTTTCCCCTGGTTCTAGCAGTATGATTAAAAGGCAGCAGAAGGACAGCACATACCATCAGCATACAACTTTGTGCATGCAGAGTTTTGAGAGACAGTCCATCAAAGTCCTACATGTATAAAGTAAACTAGAGCTGGTGTTTAGTAGAATCCAAAATGCTCAGATAGATGCTGAATATCACCAGCAAAATCTGTGCCCATTTTAAGTACAGAGCACGTAATGCATTATATTACACACAAGAGAGTAACAACCTGTCCCATCACCATCTGAAAATGGAGGTCCCTACATTTGGTATTCCACACTGTACCTGCTAGAAAAATAAGGCCATTAGAAAGTACACAAGGCAAAACTGGAAGGATTTGGAGGGTGTCTTTTTTGTCTCCTTGGCAATGCCTACAAAGTATCATGTATGTGAGCTGCTGAAACCTTTTCAGGAGGCAACCATGCTGGTAAGTCATGTATTAGCAGGAATTAGTGAAATTCTACCACTGATATATTATTGCAGAAAAAATGAGGAGCATTGCTGAGAAATCTTGCCATAATGACAACACAGACATGCACCAGTTGGTAAAGGACATGTTAGCATGATTTGAGCAAGATCCTTACAAAATGTCCATTAGAAGCAACGAGGAATATACTCTTGCCACTTTGTTGGACCCACACTATAAACACAAAATTTCTGAATTTCTGCCAAAGCATTATCAGTGTGTCATAACAAGGAGCCATGATTATCAGCAGCAACTCTCTGAGGAATCTGATTTTACCAAGGAATATAATGATATGCATATTGATTTAGTGGAGGGTTGCATATGCTTGATGAGCTGGAGACAGTTACGGCCAAGAAATTGAAAAAATATTTGTGTGTTCAGGACTCCGGTTAGCCAAACACAAGCCCGTAGAAAATTTGATTTGTAGGACTTAACCCCTTAAGGACCGAGGCCAGCAGTTAAGAACCACAGGTCATATTTTTTAATTTTAGAAAATGGATTCAGGGGTCCCTGAGTGGTGTACAACTGTGTGCGGACCCTGAAATCCATGATGTGTCAGGTCCATCACTGGTCCTTAAGTGTCGGACAGCCATGACAGTCCTGGCACGTCATTGGTCCTTAAGGGATTAAAGACAAACCCTGATGAAAAATTGATTTACAGGACTTAGACTCGTTAAGCACAAGCCCTGAGAGGAAAATCATTTGTAATACTTAGACTTGTTAAGCACAAGTTCTGGGAAAAAATTGATCAGAAGGACTACTTAGGCTTGTTTATCACAAGTCCTAAGAAATAATTGGTTTTAGGCCTCGGGCTTGACAAAAATAAGGTCTGAGATGAAAAATTAAGTCTGACTGGCCTAGTGCTAGCAATTCAATGTATGTTGGTCATTGGAAAATGCCAGTGGTGACTTTCTGACATTTAATACTGCTGCAATTGCAGCTTCTGAGTTGTCTAAGCAGCAGGACTATTAGACAACTCCCAGGCACTGGGATCAAGAGCAGTGATATGAGACAGGTGATGAAGGTTCCACTTGTCACTAGCTCCAGTGATATGCCTAAGGCAGTAGCAGAATCTCAACTAGCCCCAACTACTTCATATATATCTAGAGAAAAGAAGTTTACCTATAATTCTTCTCCTTCACACCACCTCCAAAATAATGTGCTGAAATTCTACTTTTCCCCTTATGAGCAGCAACAACATTGTCTTTCACAGCAACTTCAACATGCACAGTGTGTATAAGGGATAAGGAAACACTGTGAAATAGGGAAAGGGCTGGGGAAAATGGACACATCTGTACTCATATAAAAAAAAACTGGAACAACTGCAACCAAACACCTTGATGTGCCTGTCACTATGGCCCTTTCCACTCTGTTAAGGACACGTGACAACAACAAAACTTAATAATAACGATAAATCCTCCCCGCCACCATCTTAGCATATTCTGTGGGATAAAAAATCTAAAGACCAACATCTCCTATGATTTGGAGAGGGGGTGTTATTATCAAAGTGAATCTTTGATTACCATTTCCTTTGGTCTTTAGGGTTAGAGGGACAGTACCAACCTTCTCCCTGGGACCTTATTCTCCAATCCACTATTTGGGGTTTGTATTACAGGTCCTTACAAATTAACAAAAAAATTAGCAAACACAAAGGGGTCTCTATAAAAATGTCTTCAGAGTTTGAATTTGCACCCTTGAGATGCAAATATCCCTCATTAATTTCTGAGGTTTGTTTATTTATATTTTCCATTATTTACTTTTAGTGGCCCATTGGATGTGATGCTCAAAAAGTTATTGTAATGAAATAAATTTCATATTGTGGGCTGGCGGTTAACGGAGGATGGTATCTTTTGAAGTAAGTCTGTCACTACTGACAATGTGTTGTCAAGAATTTAAAATGGTGGTATGATGAGTCGGATGATGTTTTAATGGCATCATTTTTATTTTTTTTTACCAGTTAAATCCATTTTACTACTTCCCACGCTATCTACTAATGTTAGTTTAAACCGTCTTTTCCAACTTTAGACCGTTTTTAGTTTGAGAGAAAAAAAATGACAGAAATTAGCTATAAAAATGACAGAAAAATACTTTTTTCAGTACTTACAATATGATGGACGATTAAACCACACCCTCTTTTAAGACTGTTTTATCCCTTTGTCAGAGATGGCAGAATTAAATGTAAAAAATGACAGCAATATATCTGAGAACTGACAGGTCATGATGTAAGACATTTTTGAAACTTATTGACAATTCAGTTACCACATCTATTTGAACATTGCTGTCATCGTGACAGTCTCAGAAGAGACATCAAAGACATAATATCACTAGAAACTGGATTAAACCTATCAATGCTTCATAAATATCAATTGGTAGGGTAAGAAAATGTAAGTACAATATTTAAAGTTGTTTTTACAATTAGATTATTTAGTAATTCTCAAAGCTCAGAGTGTAGTATTCAGTGTATATCCCACCCCAAAGCCTGTAGTTTGGGTGGAAGGATTAAAGTGGATGTGTCACCTATGGACAAAATCCCATAAATAGTTAGGTGACATATCCAATACCATAAAAACATTATTTATTTTTTTATTTTAAGCTTCAATTTAGTTTTAATTTAACTTACAAAATTCTGGACTGCAGCCCTACGCTCTGCCTCTGCTCTCCTCCCTCCTCCGATGATGGCGGCTTCTGTCTGGAAGCTGGAGCGGTCTCATTGGCTAGATATAGATCTCTGCCAATGAAACCGCTCCAGTTTACAGCCAGATGCCTCTGTCATCAGAGGAGGGAGGAGAGCAGAGGCAGAGCTCTGTAACCGCATTAACCACAGAGAACCCGGAAGTGGCTGTAGCACAGACTTTTGTAAGCTAAATTTAAATGAAATTGAAGCTTAAAATGAAAAATAAATAATGTTTTCATGGTATTGGCTATGTCACCTAACTATTTATGGGATGTTATCTATAGGTGACACATCCACTTTAAGTCTGCCACCCAAAAAGAGTTGAAGCAAGCTTTTCAGTTTTCTCTATGACACTGATAAGAGGTTGGGAGTAGGTATAAATTCTCAAGCGAAAGACAGAGTGATGAAGAGTTTTGGATTTCGGAATTGTGATTTACAATTGGATGTTGTGTAAGTATCCACCTGGGTGTTCGAGCACAACAGTGGATATATACTCCTACACTACATTTTTGTCTTTTATTGCATTAGAGACTAGTGTTGAGCGAGCGTGCTCGGCCGATGCTCGGATCGGCTCGAGCATCGCTCTGCTCGGCACATGGCGGTACTCGTCGAGTACCGCCATGTGCTCGCCCACCATGTTCGGGTGGCGGGGATCTGTGCCGGAAGAGGCACAGATCTGAAGACGCTCCGCTGGACCACCAGGGACTGGAGGTACGGGGGCATTGCGGAGATGAAGGGGGCATTGCGGAGATGAAGGGGGACATTGTGGAAGAGGGGCATAGACTCTATGCCCCTCTTCCACAATGTCCCCCTTCATCTCCGCTATGCCCCTCTTCCACAATGTGCCCCTTCATCTCCGCTATGCCCCTCTTCCACAATGTCCCCCTTCATCTCCTCTATGCCATAGAGGAGATGAAGGGGGACATTGTGGAAGAGGGGCATAGCGGAGATGAAGGGGCACATTGTGGAAGAGGGGCATAGCGGAGATGAAGGGGGACATTGTGGAAGAAGGGCATAGCGGAGATGAAGGGGGCATAGCGGAGATGAAGGGGGACATTGCGGAGATGAAGGGGGCATTCGGAGATGAAGGGGGCATAGCGGATGTTGTGTAAGTATCCACCTGGGTGTTCGAGCACAACAGTGGATATATACTCCTACACTATATTTTTGTCTTTTATTGCATTAGAGACTAGTGTTGAGCGAGCGTGCTCGGCCGATGCTCGGATCGGCTCGAGCATCGCTCTGCTCGGCACATGGCGGTACTCGTCGAGTACCGCCATGTGCTCGCCCGCCATGTTCGGGTGGCGGGGATCTGTGCCGGAAGAGGCACAGATCTGAAGACGCTCCGCTGGACCACCAGGGACTGGAGGTACGGGGGCATTGCGGAGATGAAGGGGGCATTGCGGAGATGAAGGGGCACATTGTGGAAGAGGGGCATAGCGGAGATGAAGGGGGACATTGTGGAAGAGGGGCATAGCGGAGATGAAGGGGGCATAGCGGAGATGAAGGGGGACATTGCGGAGATGAAGGGGGCATTCGGAGATGAAGGGGGCATAGCGGAGATGAAGGGGGGCATTGACCAGGCACCCTCCCCTCATCAGAGCAGGGGGTGCCTGGTGTAATGCTCGTGTCGCCCCATGCATTTCAATGGGGCTCGGGTGCTCGGCCGAGCACTCGAGCCTCAGGGGGTGCTCGGTCAGAGCACCCAAGCACCCGAGCATCGGGGTGCTCGCTCAACACTATTAGAGACCCAATGATATAGAGACAGTTGTTTGGAGCCTTCTTGTGGATGTGAGAGTGTGGAATTATAAGAGAAGGATTAGAGATTATGGCCTTGATTCAATTGTGGCTGCTATAACAATCACATTTTTCACTCCCAATTGCTATTGTATAGAGGGTATTTCAATATTTCCCTATGAGGCTCCTTGTTTTTTTTTCCTCTATATTTAGAATTATAGCGTAATATTATTTCTCCTTTTTTATATTTTATAAATTTTGGACATTTTAGGGTTAGGATAGGAGGGAGGGGAAGATCATCTGTATTTTTTCTCAGTGGACTCATGGACATATAGTGATCATTAAAAGGTTGCTCAGAAGGTTTGAGTAAGACTTTAAATTACAAAATTCTTTATTTCAACTCCGTTGAAGGATAGACTCAATTCATTGTTTATAAGATGACCCAGTGTCAGCAGTCTGCTTGATTGTTTTCTCTATTTTAGTTCTGTGATACACTATACTTGGTAAAATTGCATAGGGCCATACGTGCAAATGAAAACTGGAGGATTTCTGTGGCAAATCATTTGGACTGTAGGGGAGGACTAAACATTTAGAAAATGGGTATTTTAACCCGTTAATCCATTGGACACATCTCTAGCATTCAAGGGATTAAAACCCTCCAGGTAGGCCCATCATATCAGGTGTTGATGGTTTGACATCTAATTTGTCACAATACATTGATTACTGGCTGCAGAAATTTGTCATTAGTCTTGACTCATATTTGAGAGAGACAGGGCACCTCCTGAATATTTTGGAAGATTTCAATTGGGAGGACTCTTATAGTTGGGCTACTCTAGACGTTACGGCACTGTACTCCAGTATCTCCCATGAGACAGGTATTTTGGCAGTTAGATACTTTTTAGATTTACATATTCTCATGCCCCAAAAACAAAAAGAATTTATAACGGAATCTATTTTATTCATTTTGGAACACAATTACTTTGTGTTCCTCGATTAATATTACAGGTGTCATGCTATACTTACCCTCCGTTTGGGAGCGGCTTCCAATGCTCTCCCTTCTGCCGCCTAGTCGCTTCCTTCCGGTTCGTCATCCATTCTTCTGTTCCTCCTGCCAGCCTCATGCCCTTTTGCTGAAAATCTCGTTCTCTATCTCCACTTCATAGATGAACTGCTTATGATATGGAAGGGGAACCCAAGTGAATTTGAGTCATTTGTAAAATATCTGAATTCCAATTCCTGGAATATGAATTTTACTTCATCTTGTGTTAAGTATAGAATTGTATTTTTGGATTTGGAATTGAGGACAGAAGGTAACAGAATTATTAGTAGTACACATTTTAAATCTGTTGATACTAATAGTTTTCTAAATTTCAACAGTTCCCATCATAAGGGATGGCTTAATAACGTACCATATAGTCAATTCTTATGGTTACGAAGGAATTGTAGCATCATTAAAGATTATGAGACTCAGTAATATACTTATTAAAAGATTCCAAGAAAAAGGTTAACCTAGCAGCTTGATTAAAAGTTCCTATAAGAAAGCAAATGCTAACTGTAGAAAAACAATATTAGTGGAACAGGGCACTTATAAACAAAAAAAAAAGTGTAAGACTAAAAAATATGTTCTCAATAATAAAGAAGAAAACTTTAACAATAATAAAAAAGAGGCAGATAATAATAACTGTTTAAGTTTCATATCACTGACTGTTTAGTACTGCTCATAAAGATATTAAATCAGTCTTAGACAGAAATTGGCCAATCCTTCTGAGAGATCCTGTTTTAAAGACAACGTTACCAAAAAAGCCTAAAGTGATTTATAGAAGAGCAAGAGCTTTGAAAAACAATCTGGCTCCTAGTAAATTAAAGAATACAGGAACATTTAATACTAAGAATAAAAATAAAGAAATAGAGTTACCTTTATTTAAAGGGATAGTAATGTTTCATAATAAAAGCAGCTCTGATTAATCATAGTATTTGGACTTTGGAGAGTGTTATTTCAATTATGTCAGAGTTGTATTTCAAGAGTAATTCAATGACAAACTATCCCCCTCCCTCCCCTTTTACTAATGTAACACTGTTCAGCCAGATCAGAAGGGAAGTGCCCAGATAGACTGCAGAGAGGGACAATTTTCAATCAAGAAAAGGGAAAAACCTGAAAAACTTGTCACGGGCGGCAAGGATTTCATTGTTCTCATAGGAAGAAGATTGTCCCCTTCTGCTATCTGTCTGGTCTATGGACTGGATTCCACATCTGAGAAGAGATGGCTTACACTTGGTAAAAGGGGAGGGAGGGGAAACTTTGCTTATGAATATCTCTCAAACCATAAAGGTTTGAGAGATAAGACTTATATCGTTCTTCATGGTTTTTTTTATGCCTACAAAATAAAATAAAGATAAAACAAAGTAGTACTATCCTTTTAAGGGATCATATAAATGTGGACATGAAAGGTGACTCACTTGTAAGAATATTACCCATAAACAGGAATTTAAGTCACAAGTGACAGGTGAAATTTTTAATACTGGACAATATATGTCCTGTGAAACCTCCTTTATAATATATCTCATTGAATGTGTTTATGGAGTGCAATACATAGGTAGAACTACACATAAGTTAAGAACTAGATTCGGACTATAATGAAGGAATGTAGAAAAAGGGTACCAATTACACAGTGTCTCCACACACTGTGCATTAGAACATAACAAAGATCCTGCAGTATTAAAAATTATTCCAATTGTCTTCCCATTGTGATCGAGTGCAGAAATAAATTAACCCTATCGGATTTTTAAAATGGAAACCCCATACCATCAGATTTTAATGAATCACTGGAAAGTACCAAGTGAAGATCGCTATTATTTTTTTCTATTAGCGTTTATAATATCTGGCTATCAGTTTGTATGTTCATTTGGTATTTTCCCTTATTGTACTCCTTATTTCCATTTATAGTATATGTTACAAAACCTTTCGTTTCTTTTCCTTTGGTATTACAAGGAGATCTTTTGATTGATTCCATCGATGAGTGGATATGTGATTTTGGGTCATTTTGTTTGATTTTAGAGGAGTGAATCATACTGCAGTTGTTATACTGTATTTTACTAGTATATTTTGAGTAATTGACATCTGTTTGTACCGATTAGAGTGTATCCTTCTCATTTCTGCTCCGTGTGACATATGTGCGCCTTGTGGTCGAGAAGGTATCCTTGTAGTGTGCGTGTGATTCTACGTTTAAGCCTGTACTTGCATGCTATTCATGTTTTATTAATCTGTTTTATTTTGTAGTCTTTTTTTATGTTCATATTTTGGAAGCTGGCCACGTAGAGTTAATAATGGGTTAACATTATAATTGATTATCTAACCCTTCATGGTGCTATATAATGCCACTATCTTGAATATGTGGATCTAAGTGCTTCTTTTAGTAGAGCATCTACTGGCACATTCTTTCTTCTTTCTGTATTTAAATCAATGGGAATTTTAGTTCTCCTCTATAGTTCGAATGGTTTAGCTCAGAACACTTAGTTTCCCTTCAACATACAGCCCATAGGGTATAAGTAAGACTGAAGAGTTCATATTTTTACTCCACTTGGGGTTCCCGGTGCTTTATTTCTATATTATTGTTGGGTTTAGAGTCTATGGGCCTTATATATAAAAGGTGGAGAAGTGCAATTCTGGGTCAAACCAACTCCACCATAGGGGAAAAATAAAAAAAATGTATATTGATTTAAATGGAATCTTTAACCAATTGAATGCTAGAGAGGTGTTTAAAGCCCAGTTTAAAGGGATAGTAATACTTAAAATGTAAAAACAATTTATATATATATATATATATATATATATATATATATATATATATATATTATATTAGTGTTTATCCCCCTGTGTAAGACAAGGGTACCTCCACTGCTGAAAGGACTTTTATTCAAAAGTTATTACAGCTCAAAGTTGAGTTTTTTAGAGGCAGTATCTGTGGCCTGAAATTGTACAGTGGTGATAATGCTAAAAACAATCTCCATAGGATGGTGTAGCAACAGCACCACTATACAATTTCAGGCCACTGAGATACTGCCTCTAACATGTCAAGTTCGAGCTGTAATAACCTTTGAAAAAAAACACCTTTCAACAATGGGAATATTCTTGTTTTACTCAGGGGGATAAACCCTACAACTTTATTTTTTTAATATTGGGTAATACTATCCCTTTAAATCAATGGCAATCTAGGGAATTGTTAAGAAATGCACTTCCCCACTTGTAAACATAATACCTAATATGCCTATGGCCAGAGCATGAAGAAAAGGAAGGTTTGACAGTCAGCCCATAACACCAAGGTATAAAGACTTCAACACAAAGCACTTCACAACTCTTCTCTATGCCTTCCCAACACACACACAATAAGAAGCCAAGGTAGAGGGAGACGGATGGGTTCAGAGGGTAAACAATAGGGACCTTAGAGCAGCACTGCAGCTATGTAAGACACATACAGCTGTGACTCTTTGCTACAAAGGACTGTATCTCATCTAGTAATAACACCAGAACGTAATGGGGCTTATACATTAAGTCTTGATAAAGAGGTGAAAACACGGAGATAACTTTTCAAGCTATATTACTTCTATAGTTCCTATGTTATTCTATGGAGCCTATGTACTAAGATTTCTCCAACTTTGGAGATCTTAGTGCATAGGCTCTACAGAGTAACAAAGAAACCAGAGAAGTAATATCACTGGAAACTTTATCTCCCCTTTATCATGTCTTAGTGCATAGCCCCCATTGCATATTGGGTCCTGATCTACAAAAGATGAGAGGAGAACATTAAAGCAACATAACTTCACCATAGGGGACAAATAAAAACTTTCCAAAGCAAAGGCGGCGCACTTCCACGATTCACTTGCAATAAAAAACAGTCAACTTTATTCAGCGATATTTAAAAGGTAAAGTACATGACATGCTCCATAATGGCTGGAATATCACATAAGGCTCAGTGGATGAGGTCATAAGCAGTGAGTGGTCCTGGCTGCGATCAAAGTGTTTCGCATATAATACGCTTACTCGTGATCAAGTTTGAGTGCACCACATGCATCTTTTATGACTGAATTATATCCAGTTTGTAAGCCGCTGTTTCTTTGTTCCTTGATAAATAAAAACTTCCCTTGCCTTAAATGGGGCTTTTAGTCCCTTGAATGCTGTCTCCAATGTATTGTGTTGAATCATGTTGGGAATTTTTATTTGCTCACTATGGTGCAGATGGTTTGCTCCATAATTGCTCCAGTCCCTTTTAGTTCATCAATGTCAGTTAATGGATAGAAAAATGCATACTGAATGTGAGTTACTAAAGGGTAAAATCATATGCATTAGGGTTTTTCCTACTGAATAAAACAAGGGTATATTCATTGCTGGAAGCTGCTTCATTAAAATGTATAAACTTTAGTTATTTTATAATTTGTTAGCAACAGTACCCTCTGGTGTCTATTTATATTGCATTCTAAGGGACAGGTGAGCCACTGGCTACAGTTCTCCATAAAATGTCATAGCAACAGCTCTTCCACATCTTAACAGTTTGACCTAGAATAACTTAAATAAAGAAACTGCCAGCTGTGGGAGTACTCTTTGTTTACTCAACTGGAGAATCCCCTACAAAAATTATATTATATATATATATGAAAACCCCTTCCACCTGAATTTGGTGGGTGGTAGATACAAGGTTAAACAAAAATTTGACACACCAGTCAAGTCTTAAGACTTGCTTTTCCCACAGAAAACTCACATTTGCAGTGTTACTACTGCAAGGGATTCTGGGTAGGCATATGCAAATAAGGTTAACAAGGAATCACCTTTTTGCCTCAGATTTCACTTTATACATGGATTCCTTAGAGTATGTGTATGCTGAACAACAGCTTTAAGACACAACTCAGGAAGAGATGCAAAGTCAGTGAACCACTCATGGACAGCCAAGGTTCAAGGTTTGAAAATATCTTTATTTGCATATTCAAATCAAGTTACATACATGTCTTGACAGATACAAATCACAATACATATATCGTATAACATATACATCAACAATGCAAACATTAATTTTACATTTTCCAGTATAGCACTTTTACAAGATTTATAACTTTGTTGGTACATCAAGAAAAAGCCTGGGTGCATGGGTGTGGTGGCGTAGGGGCATTTAATCCTCCTCTTCTTCTGGGCTGTCAATGATGGAATATTCTCTGAGGAGGCTGTGAACCAGCCTTCTGCAGTCCTGGACTGACCCCTGCTCTCTCTTCAGTACCAGGTAATTTCTGGCAAACCAAAGAGTCTTTACACAACACATGATGCGCCAGGCGTCCTGGATAGCATCCAATGTGTGCGTATGCCTGGAAATGGTCCGTAAAGCACCAAATGGCAAGAAAGTTGCTTCCTGTGAACATTGTCTCTGAGTGTGCAAATGAGCACTGCCAAAACATGTGCAGGACTGTTTCTTCTGCCACAATGCATGTGGGGCAGTGTCTTTATCCGCACAGCCCCCTAGCATACATAAATGTCCTGAGGGGGAGGCCTCCCTGTATGGTCATCCATGTCATGTTCTTGTGTCTACTGGTCAGCCTGCTTGATGCCACATTTTTCCAGACTGTCTCTTCTGTGGCATCTGGGAGCCCTGAAATTTGCTCCATCGTGTCCTTGGCTCTGATCAGCTTGTGGATGATTCTTGGAATCCACGAGTCGGGCTTGACTCCTTCCAGTTGGTGCTCCCTCACAAACTTGGAAATATCCAGGTAGAACCATGGGGTGTTCCAGTTGTAGGGGGATGGAACTGTCCCACTTGTCCCAGCCAAGCACCCTCCATAGAGGGAGAAGGAAGAAACGGGACATGGAGTTACCCACAGAGCTCTGGTCATAGTCTCTCAAACTCCTTCGCACACAGTTGCAGACAAAGAAAGCCCTCAGCATAATGGGGGTATCTGCCACTCCCTTGCCTCCCTTTTGAGGGTCTTTGTACATCACTGTGCATTTTACTCTGTCCATTTTGGAGCCCCAGATGAAGTGAAAAACTGTCCTTGTGATGGCTCTGCTGACCGTAGCCAGTGGGGGCCAAGCTTGGGCCGTGTACTACAGAACATGAAGTGTCTCGTTCCGTAGCACCAGTATTTTCCCTTCGATGGTGAGGTCTCTGAGGCTCCATGATCCAGTCAGTTGCCTGACTTTGGCCAGTCTTTCCTCCCAGCTTTTCAGGACCGCCCCTTCTCTACCAAACCAGATCCCCATGATTTTGATGAGGTCCGCCTTGATGGGGAAGGAAAAGGGTCAGAAGTCACATCCCATTGCCCAAAGAGCATTGTTTATGACTTCCCGCAGTTGACATTGGCCCCTGAAGCCTTGCTGAAGTTCTCACACGTCTGGACGAGCGCTCTCTCCGGCTGGCAATCTGAACAAATGATGGTGACGTCATCCATGTAGAGTGAACACTTCACTTCTCTCTTTCCTTGTCACGGTGCGGTGATCTCTCTGATCTCTGGATTCCTTCTGATGCACTTGGTGAAGAGCTCTATACAACAGACAAAAAGAAGAGGTGAGAGTGGGCACCCCTGCCTGACCCCTGAGAGGAAAAGGAAGGGGTCAGTTTTCCAGCTGTTCACCAGCACCGAACTGAAAATATCAAGGTACATTAGGTTGACATATGAGCAGAACACCTCCTACCCGAACCTGCACAGCGCATTGCCCATGAACTCATGGGAAACCCTGTCAAAAACCTTTCTCCTGGTCTAGGCAGACCAGAGCAGCCTTGACATTGCGATCCTTCATATAGTGGATCGTTTCCCTGATTAGAGCAAGGCTATCTGCTGTTCTGTGACCTGGTATGCCATAGGTCTGATCCGGGTGGATGATCTGTCCAATGACAGCCTTTAGCCTAGTGGCCATTACCTTTGCCAGAATCTTGTAGTCCAGATTCAGGAGAGAGATGGGCCTCCAACTTTTGAGATTTCACCTCTCCCCTTGTGTTTATACAAGATCGTCATCATGCCCTCTCTTAGTGTGGAAGGCATTCTGCCCTCCATTACCATCTCCTCGTACAGCTCGAGCAGGTCCGGGCCAATGAGGTCCCACAGCGCTATGTATATCTCCGCTGGGAGACTGTCACTGCCCGGGGTCCTGTCCTGCCTGAAGGATTTGATGGCAGAATACAGCTCCCCCACTGTGAGAGGTGCGTTCATGGCAGCTTGACCTGCAGGATCAATGGGGTTAGTGATACCTGACAGGAACTTATCCACTGCTTCCTTTTCTGTCTGTTTAGGGGAGTAGAGGTCTCTATAGAAGTCAGTAACTATCTTCTTGACCCCTTCCTTCCCCACTCTCAATACTCCTTGGTTATCTCACAGCAGCTTGGAGTTTCCTGAAAAAGAAAGAATTACATTTCTCACCCTTCTCCAGGATCTCCACTTTGGAAAGGAGTTGCCTGGATTCCTCCGCAAAGTGCCTTTTCAGGCTCTCCTTGGTCTCCTCCAGCTCCTCTCTCACGTCCCAGTTGCAGAGTTGGAGGTCCTGCAGGGACTGTAGTTTCTTTTGCAGTCTGCTTAAGTACCCCCTTCTCTCACACACCATGGTTCTTCCTTTTGCCTCAAAGAAACTGCGAATTTTAACCTTGGTTAGCTCCCACCATTGGGATACATTGGGAAAGCTTGCCTTATCTTGTTGCCAAGACACATATGCACTGAGCAGCTCATCCATTATCTCCCTCCTCTCTAACTGGGTAATGTTCCGCTTCCAGGAGCCTAGGCCGGGAGGAAAACCTTTGCCCAAGGCCCCTTGGAAGTGAATGACCCTGTAGTTAGAGAAATAGCAGGGAACCAGAGTGCTGCTTGTGCTGTATTGCTCGGGATGTTAACAGAAAGTCAATCCAGAAACGGTGTGAGCCATCGGGGTGGCTCCAAGTATAATTTATGGAGCCCGCCCCCATGGATCCCACAGCATCCCGCAGGGATGCTTCAGTGACCATCTCCCTAAGCAGCCTAGATGTTACATCTAGCTTAACTGCTGGAGCTCCAATTCCCCCTCTTCAGTTGGGCAGTTAAAGCTCTCTACCCTGGTGTCCTGGTTGGCTGCATTTTCTGCAGTTCTTCGGTTGGTCATGGTAGAAAAGTATTCCAACAGTTACCCAAGGAGAAGCTTTGGGGCAGGTGCTGTAATCCGTCTGCAAACTGTTGGTTTTGTCTTAGCCAGACCACAAGTGACCATTTTCCTATCCAGAAGCCATACTTGTCTTTCATCTGTGTTGGCTCCCTTATGACTGTGCAGAAACGTTTCAGGAATGTGGAGATGTCTCTTCCCGGTGTATGAGGGTTCTGCATTGAAACAGTCACCTGCCTCTCCTCTCTTCGGATAGGGCAATTGCCCACAAAGTGAGAGAGGGGGGATTTGGGCCTCGCAGCTTTGAACATCTCCCAGTACCTCTTGCATACGCTGATGGATATGAAGGTGATATAAAAGATACCACCTAGGATGCTCTGCACACAGTGTTTCTGCTGCTGTGAACCCGTGGTCCAATATAATTTGTTTGCCGAAGGTCTCAGCAATCAGGTCTGGGGTTCTGCCTTCCACCTCTTTCAGTTTCAGCACTATGGTCTGCCCCATCCAAGGCTCCAGAGAGAGGAGATCCCCCTGGTGGCCCCTGCCCCCGCCTCCCCATTGCTGGAGCCCAGAAGGCCACTGCCTTCAGAGCTCTGCATTGGCTTTCCTGCACTGCTTCTATCTTTAGGGGTTGGCTTACCCAGTTCCTTGCAGCTGGTTCCCAGCAAGGTGACTGTTGTGCTGTCTTGCTTTCAGCCTTCTTGGCTTCCTTTTGGATGTTGCTGGAGGCTGTGACAGCTGCCATTTTTCTTTGTTTTTGAGGGGCGTGGCTATGCAAATGTATGTAAATGAGCTTAATCAATATTTTCCCTTAGGGCGAGTTTCTGTGATCCTGGACGAAGTGCTGCACAGGGATCGGTGGTGGAGTCTATGAAGTCGTCGCCAGTTCACAGCATATTCGGTGTTTCTTCGAATTCGCCGATTACACACAGTTTCTTCAGTGTGGTCGCTTGCCTGGAACCTTGGTTGCTCCAAACTTGGAGTGCGCTGGATTTTTGGAGCAGAGTTTCCTGCACAGTTTTTGTTTGTGCGCCGCCAAGAGTTTGTACAGCTCCCACAAATTCACCGTTCAGCACCTTGCTTCCTCAAGCCTTGGCTTTAGGATCGTTCCCTTGGGAGCTCTATCCACCGCCAGAAAGCATACCTTTCCAAAACGGATTCTGAACGTCTTCTACCTCACCGGTGTTATGAAAGGGCGGAGCCCAACCAGCATTAATCTCCCTCCGGGTGTTGGCGAATCAGGGTCAGATGGAAGCCTTCTCCGCAACAGCTTTAAGACACAGCTCTTCCTGAGTTGCATCTCTTCCTGAATTGTGGCAAAAAGGTGATTCCTTGTTAAACCACCCACCAGATTCAGGTGGAAAAGGTTTTCATTCACTTTTTTCCCCACCATAAACTTTTCAGTTTGTGCTCCACAAGTACACCAAGCCTCAAGAGCAAGCCAGTAAAACCAACCTCATGCTGATGAGTTGCATTAACGACGAAACGGCTGTCCATGAGTGGTTCACTGGCTTTGCATCTCTTCCTGAGTTGTCTTAAAGCTGTTGCTCAGCATACACATACTCTAAGGAATCCATGTATAAAGTGATATCTGAGGCAAAAAGGTGATTCCTTCTTAAATGTATTTGCATATGCCTACCCAGAATCCCTTGCAGTAGTAACACTGCAAATGTGAGATTTCTGTGGGAAAAGCAAGTCTTATGGCTTGACTGGTGTGTCAAATTTTTGTATATATATACAAATATACATAGACACACATATGCAGTACATATACACACATATATAGCAAAATAAATAGAGCATTCATAGGACTTGTTGAAGTGAGGAAAGGACTGCTGTTTATTCCATCAACGTTTCAGCCCTACTTTGGGCCGTTATCAGTCTTGATAAAGGCCCAAAGTAGGGCCGAAACATTGATGGAATAAACAGCAGTCGTTTCCTCACTTCAACAAGTCCTGTGAGTACTCTATTTATTTTGCTATATTTGGATACAATACTTTAAGACAGATTGGTACCCAGGCACATATTGGTTATATTTGAGAGAGTGCACAACCAAGGACATTTCTACGTAAATATATATAAATTAATAAAAAGAGAAAGAATTCCTAGAAGAGCGCTATTGTATAACAAATAAAATAATAATAACCAAAATAGCTGAGTATATAAAACTAATCACTGCATAAAAAAATCTTTTAATATAATCTAATACAATGAAAATAGAAACATATAAAAATAATGATGTATTATATAAAACCACCATAGAATGCCTATACTCTATGAACCAAACTCCTATATGATCCTATATACATAAAAGGTATGCGAACCGTATGGAGCTGACTAAAATATACAGACACAAATAGGAAATGATAACAAGTATCCCAACAGTAACAATAATGTGCATACACAAATGGATACAATGTTCCTCCCGTATGAGATGGAATATATACGGGCAGGATGTATCTAAAAATACAAACCACTAGGTCTAAAAGTCTCCTCCCGTTGATATCGGATAAAAAATAGCCTATATCTAGGCCTGGTAAGGAGTCACAGAAAAGATACCTCCCGTCTATTATAAACTTCCTCCGCGGGCAGGTATGTGATCTTCGGTAACCTAGAATATATATTACTTGGCGTCTCCAAGCCGTAGATACCTCCCGTCTATGGAGTCTGCGGGCAGGTCTCCCGTCTGATCTAAAACATCCTCCGAGGGCAGGTATTATCTTAGGTAATCTTGGATATATATATCTCAATATCTCCATGCCGTAAATACCTCCCGTCTATGGAGTCTCCAGACAGGTCCAGAAGTGTAGCAATATAATGTATCAATATTGGTCGACTGTAATATAAGTGTCTGTAATCCAGCTCCTCAACGACATACAATAAGTCTCAGTCAATGAGATATGGAGAATCTCCGTAGTAAAATAACATGTATATGGAACACAATCAGTCTCCAACCATCTAAGGCTCTCCTGGTGTACAAATAGTAATCTGTCTCTTCAGAGGCAATGCAGGGAGCAAGAAAGCACCCC
The DNA here is from genome assembly GCA_037306005.1 of Rhinophrynus dorsalis. Taxonomy (NCBI): domain Eukaryota; kingdom Metazoa; phylum Chordata; class Amphibia; order Anura; family Rhinophrynidae; genus Rhinophrynus; species Rhinophrynus dorsalis. The sequence goes on along the minus strand of CM074719.1, from coordinate 299,276,174 downwards.
TGCTTCCATTCTACCCAGAGCACCAGGGTAGGAGCAGGAGGGATTGGGAAACCCACTCACATCTATGAGAGAGGCTTTCCCTCATTGACATGAAACGGTTTGCAGATCAAGCCCACTCCTACTGAGCTCTGGGCAGAAATTTCAAGATAGACAAGGGTTTCCAGATATACTGTCCAAGTTCTTTTGAAGAAGCACGTAGATGCAATGGTCGGCCAAAGAAAGTGCAGTAGATGAAAGACACATCATGTTTACATGCCTTTGCAATAGGAAGATGTTCAGCAGTGCCATCAGCTCAAAATTGGCAGAAAACTGTCGGATCCTGGTACATCCATCTACTGTCTGGAGAAGTCTGGTCAGAAGTGGTCTTCATGGTAGACTTGCAGCCAAAAAAGCCATATTTCCAACGTGGGCCAAGTGACAACTATTCATGAAAATACAGGAACTGGAATGCAGAAAAATGGCAGCAGGCACTTTGGACTGATGAGTCAAAATTTGAAACATTTGGCTGTAGCAGAAGGCTGTTTGTTCACAAAGTGCTGGAGAGCGGTACAAGAATGAGTGTCTGCAGGCAGGGGGTTAGGGACTTGTATGGCTACTCTCACAATTGAGTGGAGGTTTGGCCAACACAGCTGAGGCACTCTTCAAATTTTTTCATTCTAGACTATTATTGAGAAATATGTCCATGCTTGTGCTACATGATTACGTAGTATTTCTGGCAAGAAGTGGCAGGTGGGAAGGAGGGCAATGTGGAATGCTGTGATCCAGCTGGCATGTTAGCCAGTATTGTCTACATTATGTAAAAGTTAACAAACAAATAACACTAAACATCTCATAATTTATTATTTTATATAGAAAATTACTAACAGATGATTTTGAAAAATCTTTGAAAATCATCTAAGTTGCTGTAAGCTGCTAGTTCCCCTTTATATGGAGATTTTTCACTCCGTGCTTGAGTGATCTCTAATGCTTCCAGTAGCAATGTGTTGTAGACATCTCTAGTATTCAAAAGGTTAAAAGGGCAATTTATATAAAATAAAATTGTTATGTGTCCCTGTCATGTAGTTGGTTTACCCCACTGGGCCTTTAATGTAATTCTGTATTATGACTTTTCCAACAGTATGTCATTTTTAGCCCTCATAATATTATTTGGTAAAGTTTTTGATGCAGAGTATATGGGAACCAGTGTTTTATACCAGAGAGATGCTAACAAACAGTGATCAAGGTTGCAGTTTTCATGACAAGAGCAGCCATGCTGCCTTGAAGCCAAACAAAGGAGATACATAGAGAGACTTCTTAAGTTTGTCATCTGTCCTTGGTACTTGAGGGAGATAGCTTTGATCTTTATGTCAGTGCATGGAGGTGGTGGTATAGGGGCTGGGGATCAGTGATCCTCTGTTGACCTGAAGAAAGAAAGAAGAATATTTGCCAAAGAACAAGGTGATTTCAGAATATAACAATACATACTGACCCTCCATATTTTTAAATACATTTGTTTCTTTTAGGGCCTTTCTTCTTTCTTCTTATGCTCTTCAAAATTGATATTTCAATCTCAATGGAACAAATCCATACTTCAGCCTCTTCCTCCCTGCTAACTTTTGAGACTACCAGCTAAGGCTAACTGATAATCACACAGACATCCCTGCAGCATTCAGTATGAGGTAGTGGTGGTACAAAGAGGCAAGGAAATAGATCATAAGAAACAATGGACCATATTTCTAAAAGCAAACTGGAGTGATCCTGGTGTAAACCAAGTGAAATCGCAGTTAGATTAAATTGGGGTTTTAAACTTTTGAATGCTATAGAGGTCTCTAATGCATTGCAAAGCAATGCATTGGAGACCTCTCAAGCATTCAAGGGGTTGAATCCCTATTAAAGTGAATAGGAATTTGTATTTGTCCCCTGTGGCGCAGCTGGCTTAACCCAGAATAACTCCAGGGTGTTTTTATAAATATGAACTGAAGTTATTCTGGAGTAAACCAACTGCACCATAGGAGACAAATACGAATGCCTTTTCAATTAAATTGGTCTTTGAAAGCGATAGTAATAATTAAAATGTTAAAAAAAATGTTGTACGGTTTATCCTCCTGAGTAAAACAAGAGAACTCCCACTGCTGAAAGGTATTTTATTCAAATGTTATTACAGCTCATATTTGACTTTCTAGATGCAATATCACAGTGGCCTGAAATTGTAGAGTGGCGCTGTTGCTACACCATCCTATGGACAGCTCTGGTCCATAGAACATAAATCTCCATAGGATAGTGCAGCAACAGTGCCACTGAACAATTTCAGGCCACTGTGATATTGCACCTAAAAGATTCAACTTTGAGGTGTAACTGCTTTTGAATAAAACACCTTTCAGCAGTGGGAGTACCCTTTCTTTACTCAGGGAGATAAACACTACAATATATATTTTTTTACATATTAATTATTATTACCCCTTGAATTCCATGAAGTTAGAGGTGCAATTCTTGATTTTAAATGTGTTTTAACCCTTGAATGCTTGAAGGCATGCATCTCTAGCCCTCGAGGAATTAAAAGCCTGATTTAAATTGTGATGCAGTTTCATCCCGCTGATACCCCATGGTGCTATTTGATCCAGAATGTTGCCTCTTTAGCTTAGGTCTAAGGCCCGATGAGCACAGTTTTACATAAAGTAGGGAGCCTCACAGTATCACTGTGCTGTAAAGAGAGTTAGTAGGACAATCATGGAGACGCTGAGGGAAGAGTGCATGCTATACACCTGTGTTGAAGACTGCAATACCATGTGCCATACAACGTGCATCGGTGTGCCCGCCTTAGATCATATAGGTGTACGGCCCTTCCAGAGGACACATAAGTACCACTCAATAATCTAAAGTGTAGCAATTATTGAGCAAATCGGGAGCATCGTAGAATATAAATAAAAATTTCCCACATTCCCATTGATTTAATCCTTTGAGTGCCACGAAAGGCATCCAATGCATTACACTGCAATATATTAGACACCTCTCTGGCACTCAAAGGGATAATAGAGACTTTTTTTTTTTTTTTTTTATTAATATTTTTATTGATTTACAAAATGTAATACACAGGAGAATAAGAAAAACAAAAATCAAGAGAAATACAGTCAAAACAGAATTATAAGAAAGAGAAATCAATGTTTCTGCATAGGTAGTCACAAAAAAGGAAAACAAAGAGAAAAAAGGAAGAAAAAAAAAATGGTATAAAAGAAAGAAAACATAAGTTCAAACAAAATATGCATGATATACATATGAACAATCGGAGAGAATGCTGAATTAGTGGTCAATTTCAATGTTGAATAGAAATATCACAACTGGAAATGTAAGAAGAATCGGAAAGGAATAGAATTAGAGTTCGTTTCTCTGTTAGTGAGCAATTTATCGGAGGTAATGAATTGTGTGGACTGAGAAAGGAGAGTCAAGAGGGGAAAGAAAAGAAGAGATGGGAGCTAGAGAGAAAGAATGAGGAGAGAATAGAAGAGAAATAGAGAGATAGAAAGAAAGACATCGAACCCGAGAGAGCTAATCCAGCTAAAACAGCCCCTGCGCTGCAACCGACACCCATGACAATGATGACAATAAAATACCTGCAAAATGCCAAAGAGCTGATCAATAATAGACAGAGATAACTATCAAGTTAAGTTATGGCGTGAGCTGTCCCATTCACAACTGTATACCACGGTTGCCAAGTTTTTTCAAAAAACGAGAGAGAGCCGTCCGTTATTGCTTGACATCTTTCCATCTCCAGGAAAGAATTTACCTTAGAATACCATTCTGATCTAGAGGGGCACTTTGTGGATTTCCAGTACAACGGGATGAGAGTTTTAGCAGCGTTGAGTAAAAGAGTGACTCGCTTCCATGTACTAACCTTGGGCATAGGAGATAACTGTTGTTTGTATGCAAACAGACATATCATTGGATCTAGTGGAATATCAGTACCAAGAACTGTATTAATGGTCTCTTGAACTACAGACCAAAATGATTTAATAAGTGAGCACGACCACCATATATGGAAATGATCTCCCACCTCATCTTTACAACGCCAGCATATTGGGGAAGCAGTTTCAAAGATGAGTGAAAGTTTATATGGTGTCATATACCATCTGGATAATATTTTATAATTGAGTTCTTTTGTTTTAACATCCTTCGAGCTGTGATAAAGATGTCTAAAGATGCTGGACCATTGGTAGGGATCGAGAGTAATTGAGAGTTCACTTTCCCATAGATACGTGAAATAATGTTTCTTTAGAGGAGGAGAAGTCGATAATAGATTATAGCAGTATGATAAAAATTTAAATTTCAAAGTCGTATTATTACAATGCTCCTCAAAATCTGTAAGTTTTCTATGGAGTGATCCGTATGATTGTTCTGATCTAATCCAATTCTGAATCCGGGTCAGGGTCATCCAGTCAACAGTTAAAGGACTTAATAGTTCACGAAATTTAATAACGTTGAATGTCCCTGAGTCGGATACCCATGCTCCTAACGTATCAAAACCGTTAGGAGAGAGCGCTGGGATAAAGGAGCGGGGAAGGCCCTGAGGGAAGTCCGGATTACCAAAAAAGGATTTTAAGGGAGAGGGATAAGGAGAGAGTTGGAAATTCGAATTAACACAAAACCAGGTTTGTAGGATATGTCCTAAGATTGGATGGGAAAAGAGGTGAGGAGTCTGATGGCGAGGAGATATCCAAAGTAATTGAATAGGATGAAAAGTATGGATCTGTTCAGCTAAGGAATATATCCATCTAGGGGGACATTTTTTCTGAAAGTCAAAGATTTTCGCCAGAGCGGTTGCTTGGTAATATTTATGAATATCAGGTAAGCCTAGGCCTCCTCTATCAATTGGATCGGTCAGAATGTTCAGACTAATTCTCCTCCTTTTATATGCCCAGATAAATGAAGTAATGAGAGAAGACATGGTATTCAGATAGGTCTTAGATATACGAAGTGGGAGAGCATTAAGAAGATATATTATTTTTGTCAAAACCATCATCTTCACTAGATTAATCCTACCCATCCAAGATATACACGGCTTGTCCCACACCTTAAGATCTCGCTTTACATCCGTAAGCAGGGGGGAAATATTCGTCTCAACTAGAGAGGAAATGGAGGGTGTCAGCTGAAGACCTAAATATGTGATATGTGTATCTGCCCAGGCAAATTTGTATTTAGTTTTCAATGACATAACTTCCTGCGAAGAAAGAGTGACATTTAAAATTTCGGATTTGCTATAATTGATCAGTGCCTGTGAGAGTGAACAATATTCTTCAAGAAGTCGAAGGAGCTGGGGTAGAGACGATTTAGGATGAGCAAGAAAATATAACACATCGTCTGCAAAAGCAGCAGTTTTAAATGTATGGTTACCCACCATGAGACCTTGTATCTTAGGATCACCACGGACAGAACTAAGAAGAGGTTCTAGTGTTAGTATGAAAATGAGTGGGGACAAGGGACAACCTTGTCTGGTGCCATTTGAAATTTCGAAAGGTTCTGACAACGTTCCATTTACCAAGACAGATGCCGAGGGGTGTGAATATAGGCTCATGATACCCCGTAACATTATGGGACCCAACCCAATATAATGTAGGACCTCCGAAATGTATGTCCAGTGAACTCTATCGAAAGCTTTCTCTGCGTCTGTAGAGAGAAAAATTGATGGGATATTCTTTTTTTGAGCCAAATGAATTAAAGAGATTGCCAGGGTAGTATTATGTCTAGCTTCTCTCTGAGGAACAAACCCTGATTGATCTGGATGTATCAGCGTAGATAATAGGGGCTTGAGACGAGAGGCAAGAATCTTAGCGAAGATTTTGAGGTCAATATTCAGTAATGATATTGGACGATAACTACTACACTGGGAAGGATCCTTGTTTGCTTTGGGAATGACCACTATGTGGGACGCTAAGGCTTCTCTTGGAAAAGGAAGGTCCGTTAGGATTGCATTAAAGGAGTTTATCATAAAGGGTGTTAAAGTGTCTTGGAATTCACGAAAATACTGCAAGAGGAATCCGTCTGGCCCTGGGCTTTTCCCAATGGACATTGATTTGATCGCTTCCCGTATTTCTTCAGTGTCTATAAGTTTTTCAAGCGTATTACTAATGGGCGTAGATAATTGTGGGAGTCTGGCTCGTGTCAGAAAGTCTTTAATTCGAGACCTCAAATGTTCATCATTGAGGGGTTTGGAAGAGGAAATATTATACAAGGTATTGTAAAAGTCTCTAAAGCTTTGGGCAATATGTGGATAATCTTTAAATAGTTGACCAGAGGAGGATCTAATTTGAGAAACAGTAATGACACGTCTCCTAGCCTTAATCAGGTGAGACAAAGCCTTACCACATTTATCTTTATTCAGACATTGTTGGTATCTGTACCACATATAGGATTTACATGTTTGTTGTTGTAAAAGTGAATTTAAGGAAGTTTGTGCTTCCTTCAGTTTCAGTAGGACTTCCTCTGAAAGAGAGCGTTTGTGAGTAGAGGAAAGGGATCTAATGACTGCGAGCTTATCCAGAATCTGTTTCCAGCTTTCTTTATTTTTCCGAGCTTGTATGCTAATCAGGACACCTCTAATGAAGCATTTATGGGCTTCCCAAATAGTTGGAGCACCCACATCAGGTTTATCATTGAATTGAAAATATTCAGCTAATTGTGATCTGATGTCTTCACATATTGTCTTATCTAAAAGAAGGAAATTAGGTAGTCTCCAAAGTCTAGATCTAGAAAAATCACTCGAGAGGGTTAAGGTGATGGTGACTATGGAGTGATCTGTCCAAGATACCTGATCTATGTCGGAGGAGGAAAGGGACTGCAGAAGTACCTGAGAGATGAATATGTAATCAATTCTGCTGTAAGAATTGTTAGGATGGGAGAAGAAGGTATAATCCTTTACTGAGGGGTGTAGAATTCTCCACGCATCAATCATGTGCATGTCGTCTAACTGTTTACGAATTTATCTCAAATGTGAGAGCTTAACATGGGTTTTGCCTGATGAATCTAATGATGGGTCCAGAGCAAGATTAAAATCACCACCCATAATAGTCCTGCAGTCCATCTCCTCATCCAAGTAAGACACTACTTTCCTCAAGAACGAGATCTGATTCGTATTGGGACAGTAAATATTGAGTATAGCCATCTGTTTAGTATACAAGGTGCCCACTAGCAATAAATATCTCCCTTCAGGGTCAGCCTTCAAGTCCGTTAAAGTCCACGGTAAACCTGCCTTTAGGAGAATAGCAACCCCCCTCTTTTTTTCAGATGCTGATGCAAAGTATGATGTGGGATAATTATGATTATAAAATCTAGGCTGGCTTTCTTTCTTAAAATGTGTTTCCTGGAGAAGGACAACGTCAGCAGATAAACGGTTTAACTCTTTGAGAACCAGGGATCGCTTATTAGGAGAGTTCAGCCCCTTGACATTTAGTGTCACCACTTTAATCTTAGACATGGTGAGTCGTGCAGACCAGAAACTGAGTGGACGCTCTCTCGGGTCGATGCATGAAGGAAAGAAGAGAAAGAGAAGAAGGATGAGGGAAGAAAGGAGAATGAATAAGCAAAGAAGGTAAGAAAAAGAAATAGACCTTGAATATGAAGAATGAGTTTCTCTCCATAGCAAAGAATAATATCCAGCTTGTAATAAAGAACAAGAACCGTAATAATTGAACGGTCAGTGCCGAAGCCTGTGGGTCGTGTGTGGATAATGAGCGCATGGGAAGGATGAAGGTAGAAGGGAGGAGGTGAGTGATGGGCGAGGATGCATCAAGTGAGTATAACAATATTACCAAAAGGGCCAAGAGTAGGTGGTGTGTGTAATGGTTACATATAAAACCAGAGAGGAAAAAATGAACTGAAAAATATCGGAATATTACCAAATATGACCGTAGCAGTCAAATAAAACAAAAACAATATTACATTAATGGTAAACCATTTTGTATTAAAGGGTAGTAGTGAACAGGAAGCATAAGAGTTAGTGAGGTCTGACATTAAGGATGCTACAGTACCAAAGTGCATGACACTGTTAAAGCCAGCATAAAAAATGAGAATCTCCTCGACATCACTAAATGGGGCAAGGGTAGTGAATCTACTATAAAAAAAAATAAAATAAAAATAAAATAAGTAGAAAGTTGCCCCACATACTAATGCCGACAGAGACTCCACTATAAAACAAATAAACTACTAAACAGTGGGATGGCTATGGTAGAAGGTAACTGGCAGTGAGAATCGGCAACCCCAACCACTGTCAGTAAGGAGGTTTAAGTCGGAGCCAACCCCGTCTTAGGTGAGCTCTATGTAACATACATCACTAATTATTTGGGAGAATGAATGAGTGAGGTAGAACTGGATAAGCCAACATCTCAACACATATCAACTCTCCACTCTCTCTCTCGAGAAGAGGAATTTCACTGACCAGGGCACTATGCCCCCCTCCCACAGCGCTGGCTTAATGGACCGCATATCATAATGCAATATTTCCTCTGCATCCCAGCACCCCGAAAGAAGAGCAGCGCACCCCATCATCAGAAAACAGTAAACATTACATGAATCTCCCAGAGCAGATCGCACATACTCAGATAGCTCGCATCTACATAATAACACACCTAGATCTCATATTCGCGAGCTTCACGAAAATACTGAGACCGAAGGGTGTGCGAACCACTTTGGGAGACTATAGCATAACTTAAACAATGTATATACCATCAACATAGTCAACATTACTAATCAGATTAGTAAATCTGATATCAATAGACATTAAAAGGATGATATATAAGCAATAGAGTCCAAAAAGCTTAACTTGAATATCTGGTGTTTCCCCCAGACTACCTCAGTCTCTGTCAAACAACCATACGAGGATGACCACCATATCAAACAGGAGCCGGATTCAAGTCCATTCTTCTGTAGGAGCTTGGGCTGAAGGGTTGGATAAGTCCAGTCTGCGTTGCTTTTTTTTAACTGCAGCCACTTCTGGAGATCCTTCCATTCGTCTCTGAACTTTAGAAGGTTGAGGAGTAGTTTGAGTAGTGGAGAGTGGCGGAGGAGGAATGCCCAATGAGGTGCAAAAAGACGGTATTCCCTCCGGATTGTACAGCGTAGAAGTGACACCATTATGATTCACCACAAGCGAGAAGGGAAATCCCCATCTGTATTTTATTTGGTAATGGCGTAGGTGATCAGTCAATGGCTTAACGGCTCTTCTCTGTCGTAGAGTATTGACTGAAAGATCATTGTAGAGTTGGAGCATGGTGTCCGCGTATTTTAACCCGCCAGATTCCCTACTCTTCTGCATAATGAAGTTTTTCACTTCAAATCTCTGAAGGCATAATATGACATCTCGAGGGGCGCCATTATCCCGGGGGCGTAGTGCCCCATGAACACGCTCGATGTTAACTTCTTTATAGGGAGAGTTCTCCAGCAAAGGCATAAAGAGGGAATGCAATGTAGATCTCAGATGCGCTGGTTGAACAGACTCGGGTAGATTTTTAACCCTGATGTTGCATCGGCGTCCCCTGTTGTCCAAATCATCTATGCGATTTTCAAGGAGATGTATGGTATCATTTTGTTCTGTAATCGCTCACTCCAACCCTGTCAGGTAATCCGCCGTAGCGTTTTTATCCTCCTCAAGATATTGTACCCTCAGGTGCAATTGGTGTAGATCTGAACGCAGCGCTGTTATCTCCGATCTCAGCGATGTTTTAACATCTTCTGCGGAAGCAAGCATGTCTGCTTTGGTAGGTAGGCCCGCAAGTAATTGAAATATATCCACATTAGGAATGGTTGCTTGCGATGTAGTGGGCACTGTGACCGGGTCCAATGAGCTTTGTGTCGCAGGTAAAGCAGCCATGTCGGAGACTAATATTGTTTCCCGCGCTTGTAGGTCTGCGTTATCAGAGAGTTCAGGCTGTAACGCTGTTGAGCAAGTCGACCGCTGTTGGAAAAAAGGCAGAACGGAGGAGGTAGCTCTAGATTGCGACTTCTTTCTACCTCTCATAAGTACCGAATAAACAAACCCACACACCAGTGTAGCTTAGGGTAGCTTTTGGTAGCTGTGTAGGTGGAAAGTAAAACTCACTGATGCGGAGCTCTCAGCTCATGCGTCCGCCATCTTCAAGAGCTGGGACACGCCCCCGGGATAATAGAGACTTTTAACCCCATGGAATGCTACAGAGGTCTCAGACGCATTGCTTCACAATGTGTTGGACACCTCTCTAGCATACAAGTGGTTAAAATCCCCATTTGGTTTGATCCAGAACTGCACCACATTAGCTTACTGAATTGTACCTATAGTGCATAAACCTTTTCACAGCAGGAGTAGGGATTAGGGACTCTGAGATTCCCCAGCTTTTGAGGACTGCATTTACCATTATCCTTTGCAAGCCTCTGGCTGGCCTGGGATTATGGGAGTTGTAGTCCACAACAGCTGGAAGACCTTCATTTGACCAATTATATTTTGTACATTGTTCATCAACTACAAGCTCTGATTTTTTTCAGTTATGACTTGCTTGCACTAAAATGATTATAACAACTAAAGAAATGAAGAAAAATAGACAAAGGATATAATTTTAGAAAGAATATAACCAAGAGCATCAAATAAGGGGTCACATGCCATGTGCCAGGTGTGATCTGACCTGGAGCTCCCAGTGTAATATGCCTGAGATGTACCTTGCAGAGGAGAAACCCCAAAAAGGAGGCTGCCAATTGATATGTAAAATACAGACAAGAAAAAACAGAACAGTATATTACGACCATTGAAGCGTACCCATAGTTACTTGTATTTTGGGTTTCCAATATGTGTGTGCTGTACCCCAGTCAGCTTACGAAGATCATCAGCCTGTTTATTGTTGTCTGTCTAATTAGCACCTGTAGTATATAGACACTCAAGGGTTTTATTGGTTTTCACCTATGTTTTGATTTATTTAATAAATTCAACTACACTCACATCCTCTTGATGCTCTATTTCTTGTTATTTTGGCTTCTGGCTACGTGTTTTCTATGTGGATTCTGGAATTCAAGACAGTGGTACAGAGATTAGAGTGATTACGATATTAAGTAGAACAGTTGTGGTACTAGACAATGTAATGTAATCTAACATACTGTCAGGGTACCTGTTCCGTTTTGGGCTTCAGGTGCAGTCTCCTTCTCAGATGCAGGGACTGTACTTGCCTTGTCGGCCATCCCGCGGTCCTGCGAGAGCTCCCTCCTCCTTTGGAGAGTCTTGCGGTATTGCCAGGGTTCCATGGGGCTCCAGCCTGGACTTCCTTTTAGCTGCGGGGACTTGCAGTGCCGATATTCGTCTGTCCCGCAGACTAGTGCAACCTTCCGCTTCCATGGGCGCAGGCTAGCTGGCCCATATCTGCCTGCAGCGGACACCTATCCAGCGCCTTTGCATGGTGTCTGTTTAGTCTTGCTGCTGTGCGATACTGTTGTGACCCTGGCTTGGCTGACTACCTATTCTGGTTCCTGACTCTGCCCTGGATGACTACCCACTCTGGTTCCTGACTTTGCCCTGGCTGACTACCCACTCTGGTTCCTGACTCTGGCCTGGCTGACTACGTACTCTGGTTCTGGACTTTGCCCTGGCTGACTGCCCACTCTGGTTCCTGACTCTGGCCTAGATGACTATCCACTCTGGTTACTGACTACTGGCTTATGTTTATTTTCATTCTCTATATTATTCTATATAATAAACTTATCCTATATAATAATTTTCTAAGGTTTGTCAGAAGCTGTCATGCACAGTAGAGAGGGCTGCACAAGCTTTAGTCATGTGCAGTACAGACTGCCCGCACCATGGCTGTTACGGAGCGGTGCTCTCTGAATTCAGACCGGAATCCTCTCTGTGCGCGGCCACTCTCTTCTGCTCATGCCTACAGAGGTGGAACCATGGCCTGTGTAAACTGGCCTTTCACTTTGTTGTCTTTATATATGCCTCTCTGTGATTTATGTGCCTAGTCTGTTCAGTGCATACTGTAATCTGATCATACTGGTTATCTTGGTCGTATTAGTAGTGACAGCTTGCAGATCCTGACACATCTTTGAGCTCGGGGAATCTTAGTGGACTGGAATAGAGATCTGTCACCTTTATGCTATGAACTAGACTTGACCCTAACTGGGATTGTCACTTTCCACCCCTACTCTGAGACTGACTGGTATTTATTGTTTGTACCATTGCTGATCTAAGTTTTTTAGGGTTTATTCATTATCTTCTTACATTGTATGTGCTTAATATATTGATTTGATAAAAATTGATTTAACTATTTATTATTTGTAATATCTTCCATTCCTTAACAGACTGCATTTAGGTTGGTTATCACAGTATATCTTTGATTTGGGTATTGACTGAACAATTTTGCAGGTGGAGTTCACTTGGTTCCTTTGTCAATTTGCTTCTATCACAGTGCCTGTGATTGCTGCATTTTCTTGTCTGTCACCAGTAGGGGGCTTCTATTGGCTGTCTGCATTTAGCCCGCCTCATATTGCCTATTTAAACCTGGATTGGGCACCCTTTGAGTGCCCTTTCGTGTTGTTTCTGACCTTTTGCTATCACTATGTCCAGTGGTAGTTGGGCCTCTGTTCCAGTGTTCCTGAGTTCCTGATTTCAGCTGTTCCAGTGTCTCCTGCATGCTGAGTTGTTCCAGTCCTGGTTCCGGCCTAGTACTCTGGTGATGCAGTTCCTGCTGAACTTCTTTTCTGCTGTTTCCTGACCTGACTGATCGCTGCTGGTTCCTGTCATCTCATCGCCTGTCTCCAGTATCCTGGCGACCTTTTGCCTGGTCGCGTCGGCGACATTGCTTGTTAGTGCCAGCGTGCGGACGCTGGTTTGCTCCAAAGCCTTGCGGCTACATGATTCAGTTGTTAGTCCAGTGTGCGGACACTGGTTCGTTCCCAAGCCTATCGGCTACACTATTCAGTAGTTGGTCCCAGCGTGCGGACGCTGGTTTGCTCCCAAAGCCTTGCGGCTACACGATTCAGTTGTTAGTCCAGTGTGCGGACACTGGTTCGCTCCCAAGCCTATCGGCTACACTATTCAGTAGTTGGTCCCAGCGTGCGGACGCTGGTTTGCTCCCAAAGCCTCGCGGCTACACGATTCCCTGTTGGTCCAGTGTGCGGACACTGGTTTGCTCCAAAGCCTATCGGCTATACGATTCAGTGTTGGTCCCAGCGTGCGGACGCTGGTTTGCTCCAAAGCCTTCCGGCTATATGATTCACTTGTTACTCCAGTGTGCGGACACTGGTTTGCTCCAAAGCCTATCGGCTATACGATTCAGTAGTTGGTCCAAGCGTGCGGACGCTGGTTTGCTCCAAAGCCTTGCGGCTATATGATTCACTTGTTACTCCAGTGTGCGGACACTGGTTTGCTCCAAAGCCTATCAGCTATACGATTCAGTAGTTGGTCCCAGCGTGCGGACGCTGGTTTGCTCCAAAGCCTTGCGGCTATATGATTCACTTGTTACTCCAGTGTGCGGACACTGGTTTGCTCCAAAGCCTATCGGCTATACGATTCAGTAGTTGGTCCCAGCGTGCGGACGCTGGTTTGCTCCAAAGCCTTGCGGCTATATGATTCACTTGTTACTCCAGTGTGTGGACACTGGTTTGCTCCAAAGCCTATCAGCTATACGATTCAGTAGTTGGTCCCAGCGTGCGGACGCTGGTTTGCTCCAAAGCCTTGCGGCTATATGATTCACTTGTTACTCCAGTGTGCGGACACTGGTTTGCTCCAAAGCCTATCGGCTATACGATTCAGTAGTTGGTCCCAGCGTGCGGACGCTGGTTTGCTCCAAAGCCTTGCGGCTATATGATTCACTTGTTACTCCAGTGTGTGGACACTGGTTTGCTCCAAAGCCTATCAGCTATACGATTCAGTAGTTGGTCCCAGCGTGCGGACGCTGGTTTGCTCCAAAGCCTTGCGGCTATATGATTCACTTGTTACTCCAGTGTGAGGACATTGGTTTGCTCCTAAGCCTCGCGGCTATACGATTCCCCTGTTGGTCTCAGTGTGCGGACACTGGGTTGCTTACGATCCTGTCATTCTGCCATTATCATCCGACTGCTATTGATATCTTTGGGCTGCCCTGCCCGGTATTGGTAAGGCCGGTAAAACCTTTTGCCACATTCCATCTCAGGTTGCCTTACCCGGTATTGGCAGGGCCGGTAGAGCCTACACTGTGTACTTATTGGGGCTGCCTTGCCCGGTAATTAGGTAAGGCCGGTAGAACCGTTATGCTATTCCATCTGCAGGTTGCCTTACCCGGTATTGGCAAGGCCGGTAGAGCCTAATATTCAATTCTCTCAGACTGTCCTGTCCGGTATATTGACAGGACCGGTAGAGTCTGCCTTCTGTCTTTGCTATTACTCATGATTTATATATGTATGTGATTGCCATCCTAAGTGATCAATTTAATTATTTCAATAAAATTGATTTTTACCTAAAACTTGTGTCTGAGAGTCATAACAAACCGTGACAGCTTCCCATTGTCTTGCTCCTTTTGAGCTTTGGTTTATCTGGAGAAATGGTGGACTATAATTGGATAACAGGAATAAAGGGGGACACCTCCATAACTTCAGTGTTTGGTCCTTCTCAAGGGCTGTGATTAATTACATTGGTAGCCAGGATTGGGGATTATACCCATTTCTATGGATTTCTCCCATATATCACCTTTGGTCTAGCAGTGTTGTATTGCGACCATATAGGGATATCAGTAGTTAGTCTTTGTTTTTTTTTTGTTTTTGTTTTTTTTTACAGGATCTTGTATTCCAGTTATTTGTTGGTATTTTCAAGATCTCTCTCTCTCTCTCTCTCTCTCTCTATATATATATATATATATATATATATATATATATAGAGAGAGAGAGAGAGAGAGAGAGAGAGAATCTATAATTTTTGTTTTTGTCCATGCAAATTGATTGTGTTTTATGTTTTATATCAGCTTGGGTGCATTCTGTGTATAGCTAGTGAGCACTGGATTTTCTATGCTGTGATCAAGGAGTAGTCAATAAAGTCAGAAAAAATTCAATAACATACAAAACTACACATAAAAATCAAAATAAAAGACCAGCACTTTCCTCTACTAAATTACATATAAATCACAAAAATCATACTATACAACTAAAAAGTTATAAGAAGAATGCTTTATAACTCGGAGGTGCTCATGGGATGTTTCTGATAGTTATTTCAATACCAACTCATTCAGAACTAAAAGGTTAGATAACACACAAGATACAAAATCAATATATAATAATAATAAAATAGTGTAATTTTTTTATTTCTTATTTTATTTAGAAAATGTTTTACCAGGAAGCATACACTGATAGTACTCTCATTTTCAAGTATGTCCTGGAGTGCTTTTACAGTAAGAGATTACATATTTATACAAAACAGAGGAACAATAACAATCTAAAACATACAAAAAAAATTAAGAAAACATTTTAGAAAGATTATATCAAATAATATGATCTTACTTTCAAAACATTTTGCAAAATTATACTTAAATGCATCTTAGAGTTGTTGCTGCAAATTGCTCAGTCAATGAGTCAGAGGAATAGATGAAGGTAAGGCAAGTTCAAATATAGATGAAATGTGATGATTAGTCTATTTCTACATAGTTAATGATAGATTATAGGCTGGATTAACATAGGGGCTGAGGAATCTGCAGCTCCAAGCCCACAACTGAGAATAGGCCCAGGCTGCCCGGCAGCCCCCCCCCCCCCCCAGCTGTCATACAGTGCTTGGCTAGGCCAGTGTCTGCCCACTACCTTCACTGATGACAGCTGGGACCATGTCACACGCGGAGACGTCATGTGGAGCATGCCGGAGTTTTCTTCTTCTGTTCGGACGCCAGTGCAAGTTTAAAACTGGCGCCCAGACTGACGAAGAAAACCCCAGCATGCACCATGTGGTGTCTCTGCATGTAACACTGTCCCGGCTGTCATCAGTGTGGGGCAGTGGGGAGACTGAGAAAAGAGCAGAAGAAGAGCCAGACAAGCGAGAAGAGAGAGCCAGACACACGGAGAAGAGAGAGCCAGAAGAAGACAGAGCCAGAAAGAGAGAGAGCGAGCCAAAAGGAGACAAGAAACAGGCAAGGGGGGGGAGTAAGAGGCACAAGGGGTGAAAAGAGTGGAAAAAGAGGCACAAGGGTTGAAAAAAGAGGCACAGGGGGTGAAAGGAGAGGAAAAAAGAGGCACAAGGTGTGTAAAAAGGCAAGGGGGGGAGAAAGAGATACAAGGGGTGTAAACAGGCAAGGGGAGGAGAAAGAGGTGCAAGGGGGGAGAAAGAGGTACAAAGGGTGTAAAAAGGTAAGAGGAGAAAGAAGTACAAGGGGTGTAAAGAGCAGGAGAAGAGCCAGAGAAGCGGAGAAGAGAGAGCCAGACACACGGAGAAGAGAGAGAGTCAGAAGTAGAAGAGAGAGAGAGCCAGAAGGAGAAGACAGAGTCTGAAAGAGAAGAGAGAGAGAGAGCCAAAAGGAGACAAGAAACAGGCAAGGGGGGAGGAAAAGGCACAAGGGGTGAAAAGAGGTGAAAAAAGAGGCACAAGGGGTGTAAAAAGGCAAGGGGGGGAGAAAGAGGTACAAGGGGTATAAAAAGGCAAGGGGGGGAGAAAGAGGTACAAGGGGTATAAAAAGGCAAGGGGGGGAGAAAGAGGTACAAGGGGTGTAAAAATGCAAGGGGGGAGAAAGAGGTACAAGGGGTGTAAACAGGCAAGGGGAGGAGAAAGAGGTGCAAGGGGGGAGAAAGAGGTACAAGGGGTGTAAAAAGGTAAGGGGGAAAAAGAGGTACGAGGGGTGTAAAAAGGTAAGGGAGAGAAAGAGGTACAAGGGGTGTAAACAGGCAAGGTGAGGAGAAAGGTGCAAGGGGGAGAAAGAGGTACAAGGGGTATAAAAAGGTAAGGGGAGAAGGAGGTACAAGGGGTATAAAAAGGTAAGGGGGAGAAAGAGGTACAAGGGTTGTAAAAAGGCAAGGGGGAGAAAGAGGTACAAGGGGTGTAAAAAGGCAAGGAGGAGAAAGCATGTTGATTCGTAACTGTGTGGAGCAGCATGTGGAATATAAATTGTGTGGGGCAGCATGGGAAACATCCCCTGCCCAAGTCTGGTTATGAAGAAGTGAACATGAGGTGTAAAACGCATTGGCCTTTCTATCTGCACCTTTTTCATCAAGCCACTCTGTCAGTCTCCCCTTGATACAACTAACGTGTGAGATGTAGCAGGTATGAATAATTTTTATACTGTTTGAATAAAGTTTATTGATTTTACCACTATGGGACTGTCCTTGGACTGTCTACTAACAGTCCTATAATCCATGTTTATTAGTCTTTATATCTGGATAACGTTTAGAGACATTCAGGATTAGCACGGTGACTCGTTACAAGCGTTCCCACGAAGAAAGTTGATACCTAGATGGTTACTAAGAATAAGTTACTCTTTAATATATTTGCCTTTGAAGTAATTTGTAGCTAGGGATAGGCAAACATTTTTGTCTCAAACCAAAATAATGGCACTTCCTGCTTGGCGAAAAATTTCCAGAGAAAAGTGCAGTTTTTTCCTCTTTTTTCACCCAGTTCATTCCATTGAAATCAACAGGAACATTTAATTTACAAAATTAATTTACATTTAATTTAGCAAATGTTATTTTATTTTATTTCCCACAGGCATAATATGAAATGGGTATGAGGGTGCCTGTGTTGGTGGAGTCTGGGGAAAGAATCAGTTCAACAGGGAATGTGTTTTTTTGGGGGGAGACAGTTAATAAAAAAAAAAAAGAACCATAAGACATGATATAAAAGGGGTCTGAGGACGGTGCCTGTGTTGGTGGGTGGAGTTTCGGGAAATAATCAGTTGAACAGGGAATTTGTTTTGGGGAGTTTCTTGACTGGTTTTGGTGGGACAGTTAATAAAAAATTAAACAAACAAAATAAGAAATGTGTACATAAAGTGATAGAGACAGGGACCCCCTGATGTAAGCTGCCATTGGGGTAGACTGGTACTTGAAGTGATAGAGTAGTTTGTATAGGATGATTTGTAAGATTTGTTGTTAGAGGCCCAAGCCCTGTGGAAACATTCATTTGCAGGACTTAGACTTATTAGAGGCACAAGCCCTGAGTAAACATTGATTCATAGGACATAGACTTGTTTGGAACAAACCCTAAGTAAGTAAACATTGATTTGTAGGACTTAGGCTTGTTTGGCACAAGCCCTAAGGAAACACTGATTTATAAGTCAAATCCACACATTTTTTATGTATTTGTAGGCCAATGTTTTGTTTTTTTTAGTACAAGCCCTGAGAAAAAAGTGCCGTACTGGTCAAGTGCCAGAAGGTCATTTCATGTTGGCCAGTGGGCACTTGGCATTGTCAAATGCCCTGATGTAGATGTGGAATTTGTGACTACTGTTCTTGCTGCTGTTGCTGATTTGTTTAAACAGCAGTATGATTAGGCAGTTTAAAAGGGATGGGATCAACAACAGCAGTGACATGGGTGATGGATGATGAAGGCTCCACTTGCCACAACTAGCACAAGTGATGCGTCTGAAGCAGTAGCAGCACCATAACTAGCCACCACCACTTCAGGTATATGTGGAGAAAAGAAAAAGTTGGTCAGTAATGCTTCTCTGCCTGCCCCTCCTTCAGAATAATGGGTGTTTTGAGAAAATACATTTTTGCTTGACTGAGTGGGACTTGGACTTGGAAGGGATGATGATGCTGATGATGACGACTGATAGGTTTACTGTGTACTTTTTGCCATCTTTGCTTGTCCAGGGTCAGAGTTTCCAATGGTTTTCTCAAATGGAAGACTGAGCCTTTGCCTTTCTGCTTTCTGGCCATGTCATCATGAACAAGAGCAGGATGCTAGAGTGATATACTCTAGATCTGCATTACCACTCATCATTAGGTCATCCTCAAAATCAGCATCAACTGCCTCTTCTTCCCCAGGCCAGTACCCTTATTTTCCTCTAAACTTTTAGAGGTGTCAAAAATGTCTTTTTACTTTTATTTTCGCAAAGTTCGTTACTACTTTGAGGACAGGTGTTTTGGTGCTTGTTTGTCTCACTGTCAGATGCAGCAGTTGGTTCAGCTGCTACACCTTCCTCCATGCCTTTGCCATCATCACCACTAGAATGCAACTCGTTGTCATCTTCAGTGTTCTTCTTATGTTTGTTTTTTTTTGTACTGGCACTGGTGGTGGTGGTTGAACATTTGGTGGAAACTTGATAAAATTAATCCTCCCTGGAGGAGAGGGATCATCATCACTTATTGCACACACTGCAGCAACCATGGCTGAAGTTAGTTTTTGAACTACCACTTTACTTCATTGCCTTTTCATGGTGTTCCTGAGCATTATTGTTCTCTGTTGTGATCCATTTCTGGCTGCATTTCTGATTTGTGTATGACCTGTGGCTTTGTCTGACTACCTGATTAGTGTCTGAACCTCTGGCCTTGTCTGACTACCCAGTCCATGCTAAATCTGGCTTGTCTGACTAACCACTCCATGTATGACCCTTGGCCTGGCTGACTACCCGCTACGTGCTACCCTAGCTCTGTCTGACTACCCATTTTGTGTATGACCTCGGCCTGCATATCCTACTACTCCTATTGGGTATCCGGGTGTGAGTGCTGTGGGTTAGCGGCTCTGGCCGTCTGTATTGTCGGACGGTCCTAGAGTTCTAGGACTTCCTTAGTATCCTACCTTTCTAGGTTACTTGAGCCTTTCCTTGCTCCCTGCTTGTGTGCCTTTCCACTTCGATTCATGGGTTGTGCTTACATCCTGGTTCACGTTCATCCACAAGCGGAGTCTGGCTATGTTCAGTGCTGTTCCTGTAGTGGACCTTGCACTCTCCCCACGCCTGATCCGGGAAGGTTGGGGAAGGGTGTTTATTATTTACTGTTTAAATTTCAATAAAATCTTTATTTTATTCTACCTGTACCTGTCAGAGTATTTATTTGTCTAGCAGTCCTGTGACACCCAGTCAACTCTCTGTCACCTAATATATGTATATGTTTATTTATTTATTTGTATTTTTGTTAATATTTTAAAGTTGTCTACTAGTGATGAGCGAGCACCCCAATGCTCGGGTGTTCGGGTGCTCTGACCGAGCACCCCCGGAGGCTCGAGTGCTCGGCCGAGCACCCGAGCCCCATTGAAGTCAATGGGAGGACTCGAGCATTACACCAGGCACCCCCTGCTCTGATGAGGGGAGGGTGCCTGGTCCATAGGAAAAGGGCAGAAAAGGATGGAAACACCACAGAAATGGTTCAGGGACAGCATAGGGAGGATGTCTGGATGCATCTTGGACTCCAACATCGCTGCTGGGAACGATCTTTCGCCCGTAGTACGCCATTTTTACAGACCGACCATAAAACACACAAAAAGGAAAATAAAAACGACTTTAGGCGAAAAATTGTTACCAAACAATATTTGCTGTATATTTACTTGTATATCATCTGCAAATTCTCCCAAAAATTTCCTTGATTTTCTGAAGTGAGGCCATGATTAAGAGGGAAACGTGCGCAGAGGCAAATTATCCCAAAAATTTCCTTGATTTTCTGAAGTGAGGCCATGATTAAGAGGGAAACGTGCGCAGAGGCAAATTATCCCAAAAATTTCCTTGATTTTATTGAACTGAGGCCATGATTAAGAGGGAAACGTGCGCTGAGCTGACCATCTAAAACATTATGGGTGAGGGTCTGCTGCAGAGCTGACCATCCTAAACATTATATGCGAAGGCCCGCTAGTGAGCTGACGCTATAAAACATTATATGAGAGGGCCCGCTAGAGAGCTGACCCAATAAAACATTATATGAGAAGGCCCGCTGGTGAGCTGACCTATATAAAAATTGTCAAACAGGGCCCGCTGGTGAGCTGGCCCTATATAAAAATTATAGCACAGGGCATATGGAAGAGGAGGAGGAGGATGAGAAGATTAAGAGTCAACCATATACCTGTTTTTTGGGTGGAAGGGGTGAATGGGAATACAGAGTATTCCCATCATTGTAAATAATATATGTAAAGTGAGTTTATGTTCCCCCGGGGCTTTCCTCCAGTGGAGTGGAGAAGTCAGGGGAAATCCAGGCCTTGTTCATTTTTATAAGTGTCAACCTATCAGCATTGTCGGTGGAAAGGCGGATACGCTTATCTGTTATGATGCCACCAGCAGCACTAAATACCCGCTCAGACAGAACGCTGGCGGCAGGGCAGGCCAGCACCTCCAAGGCGTAGAGTGCCAGTTCATACCACGTGTCCAGCTTGGACACCCAGTAGTTGTAAGGCACAGAGGGATCATTGAGGACGCTGACACGGTCTGCTACGTACTCCTTCACCATCTTCCAAAACTTTTCCCTCCTTGTGACACTAGGCTGCGCATCAGGGTGAGGGTGCTGGCGGGGTGTCATGAAGGTGTCCCACGCCTTGGAGAGTGTTGCCCTGCCTTTCTCTGAACTGCTGTGTGCTCCCCTTTTCTCCCCTTCTCGGTTGACCAAGGTAGCACGTACTCTGCCGCCAGCGTTGTCAGATGGAAAATTTTGGAGCAATTTTTCAACAAGAACCTTCTGGTATTGCACCATTTTGCTTGTCCTCTCCACCGGAGGAATGAGAGATGAGAAATTCTCTTTGTAGCGGGGGTCCAGAAGGGTGAACACCCAGTAATCCGTGTTGTCTAAAATGCGTACAACGCGTGGGTCACGGGAAAGGCAGCCTAACATAAAGTCAGCCATGTGTGCCAGAGTACCAACAGTCAAGATTTCGCTGTCCTCACCAGGAGGATGACTCTCAATATCCTCATCCTCTTCCTCCTCTTCTGCCCACCCACGCTGAAGAGATGGAACTAAAGTTCCATGGCTACCCTCTGTAGCGGAGGCAACCGTGTCTTCCTCCTCCTCCTCCTCCTCCTCCGCCTCCTCCAATTGTCGCTGAGAAGACGAAGTGAGGGTGCTCTGGCTATCACCTTGTGTAAGCTCTTCCTCCCCCATTTCCACCTCTTCCACATGCAAAGCGTCGGTTTTAATTGTGAGCAGCGAGCGTTTCAGTAGACACAGAAGTGGGATGGTTACACTGATAATAGCGTTTTCGCCGCTCACCATCTGTGTCGATTCCTCAAAATTGCGTAAAACCTCGCAGAGGTCTGACATCCATTCCCACTCCTCACTTCTGATTACAGGAAGTTGAACGGAGAGGCGACGACCGTGTAACAGCTGGTACTCCACTACTGCCCTCTGCTGCTCACAAAGCCGGGCCAACATGTGGAAGGTGGAGTTCCAGCGCGTGCTCACGTCACACAGCAGCCGGTGAGCTGGCAATTGTAAGCGCTGCTGCAGCTTCAACAGGCCAACCGAAGCTGTAGATGACTTACGGAAATGTGCACACACGCGGCGCACCTTGGTCAAGAGATCATGCACATTGGGGTAGGTTTTTAGAAATCGCTGAACCACTAAATTAAATACATGCGCTAGGCATGGTACGTGTGTGAGCTTGCCGAGCTCCAAAGCCGCCACCAAGTTACGCCCATTATCACACACAACCATGCCTGGTTGCAGGTTGAGTGGCGAGAGCCACTGCTCGGTCTGGTGACTAATCCCCTGCAACAGCTCTGAGGCCGTGTGCTGTTTGTCCCCAAGGCAGATCAGCTTCAGCACGGCCTGTTGACGCTTCCCCACTGCAGTGCTACACTGCTTCCAGCTACTGGCTGATGGGGGAGTGGCGCTGCGTGTAGAGAATTCGGAGGTGGAAACGGAGGAGGAGGAGCCAATAACGTAGGTGCTGGCGGAAACCCTGATGGAGGTAGGGCCCGCAATCCTCGGCGTGGGTAGCACCCGTGCCATCCCAGGGTCCGAGTCGCTCCCAGCCTCCACGACATTCACCCAGTGTGCCGTCAGGGAAATGTAGCGTCCCTGGCCACAAGCACTTGTCCATGTGTCAGTCGTTAAGTGGACCTTCCCAGTAACTGCGTTGGTCAGGGCACGGGTGATGTTACGGGACACATGGTGGTGTAATGCGGGGATGGCACACCGGGAAAAGTAGTGGCTGGGGACCGCGTACCGAGGGACAGCTGCTGCCATCAGGCTGCGGAAGGACTCAGTGTCCACAAGCCTAAATGGCAGCATTTCGATGGCCAGTAATTTGGAAAGGTGTGAGGTTAGTGCTATGGCCTGTGGGTGGGTGGCTGGGTATTTTCTCTTGCGCTCAAATGCCTGGGGTAACGACATTTGGACGCTGTGCTGGGACAGGGAAGTGGATGTGGTCGCTGATGGTGCTTCAGATGGTACAGGTGCAGGGCGGGAGGTATGCGGGCCTGCGCCTTCGACAGGCGATTGGCCGGCACCGAAAACAGGGGAAGAGGAGGCAGTGGTGTGGCCTGCAGACACAGATGGGCGATCCAGGCGTTCCTCCCACTTATTACGGTGCTTGGATGCCATGTGTCGGATCATGCTGGTGGTGGTGAGGTTTCTAGTGTTCATGCCTCGGCTCATTCTGGTGTGGCACAGGTTGCAAACTACAATTCTTTTGTCGTCCGCACTTTCCTTAAAAAAACGCCATACCGCGGAACACCTACCCTTTGGCAAGGTAGATTTACGCAAGGGGGTGCTCCGTGGAACATTTGCGGGCCGGTTTGGTGCGGTCCGCCTTCTTTCTGTAGCCACACCACTGCCTCTTCCAGCCTGTTGCGGTGCTGCAGATGGCTCACCCTCAGGACTGCTGTCATCGCTCGGCTCTACACCTTCCCAGGTGGGGTCAGTCACCTCATCGTCCACCAAGTCCTCCTCCACTTCCTCACTCTGATCATCCTCCTCATGTCTTGATCCCACCACATACTCAGTCATTGACAACTGTATAACATTCTCCTCAACAAGGTCTTGAGACGGAAATAGTGGTTGATTTAATGGCAACTGTGTCTCATCATCATCATCATCATCCACTACTTCCTTTGACCTTAAATGCCGTTCACATCTGTCATCTTCTTGTGATTGGGTACCCTCTAGAGGTTGTGAATCAGGGCACAAGATGTCATGTTCCTCTGCAAGCGTGCTTGGAGAGAGGGTCAAATGAAGGATTGGTGATGAGACGAGCTCCTCACTATATCCCAGTGTGGGATCACTTCTTTGACCAGACCGTGTATGGTGGGAGGAAGGATGATCAGAGTGAGGATTATGTTGACCAGACTCTTGGCTACTGAGAGTGGACTTGGTGGAAGACAGGGTGGTGCTTAACCGACTGGAAGCAGTATCAGCTGACATCCAACCGACCACCTGTTCGCAGTGGTCGGACCTCGAGAGTGATGTCCTGCGACGCCCTGTGAAATGAGACATGAAGCTAGGTATGGTGGATGTCTTTCTTTCTTGTGCTCTGGCACCAGGCACAGTTTCTCCGCGTCCTGACCCGCGCCCTGAACTATCAGGATCACGTCCACTTCCCCGTCCCTTTTTACCCGCCTTCTTCATCTTACACGGAATATGTGACTTTAATATTTGAGTTTGAAAACTTAACAGTATTTCTTCCTATTCTGCAACTGTGCAGAGTACACAGAATAGGCTGCTAAACTGCGGCGAAACACACTGAATGGAAAATGTGACTTTAATATTTGAGTTTGAAAACTTAACAGTATTTCTTCCTATTCTGCAACTGTGCAGAGTACACAGAATAGGCTGCTAAACTGCGGCGAAACACACTGAATGGAAAATGTGACTTTAATATTTGAGTTTGAAAACTTAACAGTATTTCTTCCTATTCTGCAACTGTGCAGAGTACACAGAATAGGCTGCTAAACTGCGGTGACACACACAGAATGGAATATGTGACTTTAATATTTGAGTTTGAAAACTTAACAGTATTTCTTCCTATTCTGCAACTGTGCAGAGTACACAGAATAGGCTGCTAAACTGCGGTGACGAACACAGAATAGAATATGTGACTTTAATATTTGAGTTTGAAAACTTAACAGTATTTCTTCCTATTCTGCAACTGTGCAGAGTACACAGAATAGGCTGCTAAACTGCGGTGACACACACTGAATGGAATATGTGACTTTAATATTTGAGTTTGAAAACTTAACAGTATTTCTTCCTATTCTGCAACTGTGCAGAGTACACAGAATAGGCTGCTAAACTGCGGCGAAACACACTGAATGGAAAATGTGACTTTAATATTTGAGTTTGAAAACTTAACAGTATTTCTTCCTATTCTGCAACTGTGCAGAGTACACAGAATAGGCTGCTAAACTGCGGTGACACACACTGAATGGAATATGTGACTTTAATATTTGAGTTTGAAAACTTAACAGTATTTCTTCCTATTCTGCAACTGTGCAGAGTACACAGAATAGGCTGCTAAACTGCGGTGACGAACACAGAATAGAATATGTGACTTTAATATTTGAGTTTGAAAACTTAACAGTATTTCTTCCTATTCTGCAACTGTGCAGAGTACACAGAATAGGCTGCTAAACTGCGGTGACACACACTGAATGGAATATGTGACTTTAATATTTGAGTTTGAAAACTTAACAGTATTTCTTCCTATTCTGCAACTGTGCAGAGTACACAGAATAGGCTGCTAAACTGCGGTGACGAACACAGAATAGAATATGTGACTTTAATATTTGAGTTTGAAAACTTAACAGTATTTCTTCCTATTCTGCAACTGTGCAGAGTACACAGAATAGGCTGCTAAACTGCGGTGACGAACACAGAATAGAATATGTGACTTTAATATTTGAGTTTGAAAACTTAACAGTATTTCTTCCTATTCTGCAACTGTGCAGAGTACACAGAATAGGCTGCTAAACTGCGGTGACGAACACAGAATGGAATATGTGACTTTAATATTTGAGTTTGAAAACTTAACAGTATTTCTTCCTATTCTGCAACTGTGCAGAGTACACAGAATAGGCTGCTAAACTGCGGTGACACACACTGAATGGAATATGTGACTTTAATATTTGAGTTTGAAAACTTAACAGTATTTCTTCCTATTCTGCAACTGTGCAGAGTACACAGAATAGGCTGCTAAACTGCGGTGACACACACTGAATGGAATATGTGACTTTAATATTTGAGTTTGAAAACTTAACAATATTTCTTCCTATTCTGCAACTGTGCAGAGTACACAGAATAGGCTGCTAAACTGCGGTGACGAACACAGAATAGAATATGTGATTTTAATATTTGAGTTTGAAAACTTAACAGTATTTCTTCCTATTCTGCAACTGTGCAGAGTACACAGAATAGGCTGCTAAACTGCGGTGACGAACACAGAATAGAATATGTGACTTTAATATTTGAGATTGAAAACTTAACAGTATTTCTTCCTATTCTGCAACTGTGCAGAGTACACAGAATAGGCTGCTAAACTGCGGTGACACACACTGAATGGAATATGTGACTTTAATATTTGAGTTTGAAAACTTAACAGTATTTCTTCCTATTCTGCAACTGTGCAGAGTACACAGAATAGGCTGCTAAACTGCGGCGAAACACACTGAATGGAAAATGTGACTTTAATATTTGAGTTTGAAAACTTAACAGTATTTCTTCCTATTCTGCAACTGTGCAGAGTACACAGAATAGGCTGCTAAACTGCGGTGACACACACTGAATGGAATATGTGACTTTAATATTTGAGTTTGAAAACTTAACAGTATTTCTTCCTATTCTGCAACTGTGCAGAGTACACAGAATAGGCTGCTAAACTGCGGTGACGAACACAGAATAGAATATGTGACTTTAATATTTGAGTTTGAAAACTTAACAGTATTTCTTCCTATTCTGCAACTGTGCAGAGTACACAGAATAGGCTGCTAAACTGCGGTGACGAACACAGAATAGAATATGTGACTTTAATATTTGAGTTTGAAAACTTAACAGTATTTCTTCCTATTCTGCAACTGTGCAGAGTACACAGAATAGGCTGCTAAACTGCGGTGACGAACACAGAATGGAATATGTGACTTTAATATTTGAGTTTGAAAACTTAACAGTATTTCTTCCTATTCTGCAACTGTGCAGAGTACACAGAATAGGCTGCTAAAC
Source organism: Rhinophrynus dorsalis (assembly GCA_037306005.1). Taxonomy (NCBI): domain Eukaryota; kingdom Metazoa; phylum Chordata; class Amphibia; order Anura; family Rhinophrynidae; genus Rhinophrynus; species Rhinophrynus dorsalis. Next base: position 299,249,177 of record CM074719.1, on the reverse strand, counting down.
TGCGGTGACACACACTGAATGGAATATGTGACTTTAATATTTGAGTTTGAAAACTTAACAGTATTTCTTCCTATTCTGCAACTGTGCAGAGTACACAGAATAGGCTGCTAAACTGCGGTGACACACACTGAATGGAATATGTGACTTTAATATTTGAGTTTGAAAACTTAACAATATTTCTTCCTATTCTGCAACTGTGCAGAGTACACAGAATAGGCTGCTAAACTGCGGTGACGAACACAGAATAGAATATGTGACTTTAATATTTGAGTTTGAAAACTTAACAGTATTTCTTCCTATTCTGCAACTGTGCAGAGTACACAGAATAGGCTGCTAAACTGCGGTGACGAACACAGAATAGAATATGTGACTTTAATATTTGAGTTTGAAAACTTAACAGTATTTCTTCCTATTCTGCAACTGTGCAGAGTACACAGAATAGGCTGCTAAACTGCGGTGACACACACTGAATGGAATATGTGACTTTAATATTTGAGTTTGAAAACTTAACAGTATTTCTTCCTATTCTGCAACTGTGCAGAGTACACAGAATAGGCTGCTAAACTGCGGTGACGAACACAGAATAGAATATGTGACTTTAATATTTGAGTTTCAAAACTTAACAGTATTTCTTCCTATTCTGCAACTGTGCAGAGTACACAGAATAGGCTGCTAAACTGCGGTGACGAACACAGAATAGAATATGTGACTTTAATATTTGAGTTTCAAAACTTAACAGTATTTCTTCCTATTCTGCAACTGTGCAGAGTACACAGAATAGGCTGCTAAACTGCGGTGACACACACAGAATGGAATATGTGACTTTAATATTTGAGTTTGAAAACTTAACAGTATTTCTTCCTATTCTGCAACTGTGCAGAGTACACAGAATAGGTTGCTAAACTGCGGTGACGAACACAGAATAGAATATGTGACTTTAATATTTGAGTTTCAAAACTTAACAGTATTTCTTCCTATTCTGCAACTGTGCAGAGTACACAGAATAGGCTGCTAAACTGCGGTGACGAACACAGAATAGAATATGTGACTTTAATATTTGAGTTTCAAAACTTAACAGTATTTCTTCCTATTCTGCAACTGTGCAGAGTACACAGAATAGGCTGCTAAACTGCGGTGACACACACAGAATGGAATATGTGACTTTAATATTTGAGTTTGAAAACTTAACAGTATTTCTTCCTATTCTGCAACTCTGCACAGTACACAGAATGTGCTGCTAAACTGCGGCGACGCACACTGAATGGAATATGTGACTTTGATATTTTAGTTTGAAGACTTAACAGTATTTCTTCCTATTCTGCAACTCTGCACAGTACACAGAATGTGCTGCTAAACTGCGGCGACGCACACTGAATGGAATATGTGACTTTGATATTTTAGTTTGAAGACTTAACAGTATTTCTTCCTATTCTGCAACTCTGCACAGTACACAGAATGTGCTGCTAAACTGCGGCGACGCACACTGAATGGAATATGTGACTTTGATATTTTAGTTTGAAGACTTAACAGAATGTGCTCTAATCTGCAACTTTGCACACTAAACAGAATGTGCTCTAATCTGCAACTTTGCACACTAAACAGAATGTGCTCTAATCTGCAACTTTGCACACTAAACAGAATGTGCTCTAATCTGCAACTGTGCACACTAAACAGAATGTGCTCTAATCTGCAACTTTGCACACTAAACAGAATATATGTTTTTTTTTTTTTTTTTTTTTTTCCCCCCACACAAAATAACCTGCTGCCCCCACACACAGTAGTCCTAAAAAGGACTTTTGGTTCTTTTTTTTTCACAATTTTGCTTTTTTTCCTCCCTACACTGACTTTCCCTTCCTATCCTCAGCTCTCCCTGGCTAAGACTGAGCCGAACTCGCTGGTCAGGTGCTATACAGCACCCGACCACGGGTTCTGGCCAGCCAATCAGTGTAATGCCAGCAGCCAACATGGCTGCTGGCATTACACTGATGTCAGAGCCTCCCTGCACGTTTATTGGCTGCGCAGCAGCCGCAAAACGTGCGGGGAGGAGACCCGAACATGGCGGGCGAGCACATGCGGTACTCGTACGAGTACCGCCATGTGCCGAGCAGAGCGATGCTCGAGCCGATCCGAGCATCGGCCGAGCATGCTCGCTCAACACTATTGTCTACCCTATCTTATTAGAGTCTGTCCAAAAAATAAAACTAAAAAACAAAATCAACATCTTCTTTCAACAGACTTCCCCAGCGCAGAGACAATAGCAGCAAGATCATCAAGCAAACTGGACCCCAGCTGCCTGTGTCTTGTCAGTCACACTGAATTTTGGGGTCAACCTCCTTCCTCCCTTCTTCTCCACCAAAGTGCCCCCAGATTCCCCTATGCAGAAAACAAATGTCTTACCTAAAAGTCTCTCTAGCTCAAAAACGTGCTGCTTTCTCCTCTCAGAAACACAGCATGGGATGTTGTGAGAGCCTTTCATATGGTGGGAAAATGTTTCTTCCCATTGATTTCAATGCAATGAGCTAGGAGAAAAAAGTGGGAAAACAGCACTTTGTGAGTGCAGCTCCTCTCTCCTCTCAGCTCCTTTTGTGTCTATAGCCCTGTCATGTATTAAAACTTTTTCTCTCATTGCTTCGTATCTATGGAATGCTCTACAATCCAACCTGTGCCACTGCATCTCTCTGATGACCTTCAAATCTCACTTGAAAATGCACCTCATGGATAAATTCTCAACATGCTAGAAGGCACTGATGTTGTACAATTATAAATTATTTACTGTACTGATGTCCTCTATCACCATCAGAACTAGCACTGTATTCAGCACTTGACCTTTATGTACTCTAGATGTCTCCCATTACCACTTTAGATTGTAAGCTTTTGGGCAGGGACCTCGCACCCAATGTTTCACTTTACAAAGCACCTGTAACCCTGTATTGTTTAAACCCTTAAATTGTAAAGTGCTGCGTACACTTGTGGCTCTATATAAATAAACATAAACATTCATTCATTCAACATTCTCTCAGTTACTATTGGTGACAATCTCTCTGCATATCAGCCAAACTAGTAGTGCCGAAGAGTGTCAGGACGAGATGAGCTGCACAAGCTTGCAGATTTACTGCAGTATATTATCTCTCATGTGGCCTGTGGCAACCAATGAGAGGGAGAGGAGAACTATCTTCTTGAAAACACTTCCTGATACTGAGGATAATGCTATGAGTGCATGCAGATCTTCATGGATCAGCTCTGTCCATGCCTCACCCTTCCTGTCTCTGCTGAATTTACTATTGCATTTATTGATTCACTCTCATTAGGCATATTGCCCCGCGATTGAAGGAAAGCAGATGTAGTACCATTCTTCAAAAATGGGGCAGGATCTAAACAGACAAATTATAGACCTGTGAGATTGACTTCAGTTTTGCATAAGATATTACAAAGATTACCAACTGATAGTATTTAGAACCATGTAAGTAACATGGTATTATGAAAGCTAGATCATGTCAAACTAATTTATGCATTCTACAGTAAGTAGTAAAATGGTGAAGGGTATTGTTGTTGAAGTATTAGTCTTGGATTCTTCAAACACCTTTGATACTGTGCCTTACAGAAGGTCACTGTATAAGTCAAACGGCTTCAGATTGGGAGATGATATCTGTACATGTACAGAGAACTGGTTATATGATTGAACAAAAAGAGTTATTTTAAATGGAGGTTTTTCAGGCTGGCCTAAATTGTAAGTGAAATGTTGCAAGGTTCACTTCTTGGGCCCAAAGCTTTTTCATTTGTTTGTTAATGATCTTTAGTGAATATTGAATGGTGCAGGTTCCTTGCAAGTTTGGGGCTGCATTTCTGCAAATGGAGTTGGGGATTTGGTCAGAATTAATGGTCTTCTCAATGCTGACAAGTGCAGGCAGATACTTACCCATCATGCAGTACTATCAGGATTTGCCTCAAATTTATTCTGCAGCATGACGATCCCAAACATACAGCCAAAGTCATTAAGAACTATCTTAAAAGTAAATAAGAACAAGGAGTCCTGGGGGGAGATTCGCTAAGTGGTGATAAAGCGGTGATAATGTGGAGATGGCTTCTCCAGTTTATCACTTCTCCAGTTCCTGTTATTCTATGGAATCAATGCACTAAGATGTCTTCCACTTTGGAGATCTTAGTGCATAGGCTCTATAGAATAACATAAGAACAGGATAAGTGATATCACTGGAGAAGTCATCTCCACTTAATCACCGCTTTATCACCACTTAGCGAATCTCCCCCCTGGAAGGGATACTGTGGCCCCCACAGAGCATTGATCTTAACATCATTGAGTCTTTCTGTGATTACATGAAGAAAGAGATGCAACTGAGGCTGCCCAGATCCACAGAAGAACTGTGGTTAGTTCTCCAACCTACCTGCTGAGTTACTTAAAAAACATGTGTGTACCTAGAAGAACTGATGCTGTTTTGAAGGCAAAGGGTGGTCACACCAAATATTGATTTAATTTAGATTTTTTTTCTGTGCACTCACTATTCACTTTGTTAAAGTGATAGTAATACTTGAAAATAATTTTATTTTATATCGTAGCCCTTAAAAAAACATGAAAAAGGATATAAGTCTTATCTCCCAAACCTTTATGGTTTGGGAGATATTCAATGTTTCCCCCTGAGTGACGTCACCATTCTAACTCTCAGATTTGGAATCCGGTCCCCTGACCGGCCGCTGCTCTCCAGAAGTGCCGAGATCACGATCTTTAAAAATAATTTCTTAATTGGAATGGTCTACAAAGTGTGCTTGCAAGCCAGGCACACTTTGTACACAGTTCCAATAAAGTAATTATTTTTAAAAATCGTGAACTCGGCACTGCTAAGGAGATGCCGGTTGATCTGTGGACCAGATTCTAAATCTGTCCACTAGATGGCAGACTTAACTGAAACAGCCAAGAAAAGGGAACTTTATTTTACTTGTGAATATCTCACGGACCATAAAGGTCTGGGAGATAAGACTTATATCGTTTTTAATGTTGTTTTAAGAGCTACAATATAAAATAAAATTAATTTTAAGTATTACTATCCCTTTAATTGATAAAAATGCACTACTAACATGTCTTTTTGACAGCATTCTTACTTTACAGCATTTTTTCGCACATTCCTAAACATTTTGCACAGTAAAATATATATATATATATATATATATATATATATATATATATATATATATATGATAGATGAATCTTTTTAGTTCACAGCAGTCGCAGGTGGCACTGCAGTCTGCTTGACTGGGAAGGTTGAGGGGAGCGGTGAATAGCTCAGTGATCGATTGCTATGTTATGCTAGAGACAGAAGGGGGAGGTGTAACCTCCTGCTGTCAGAGCGGGGAGATCCGCACCTGTCCCATCGAAACCCAGGCACTGGACACCCTGTGTCCCCTTATCCCCTTCCATCTGAACATCTGTTTATCTCCCTGTCTGCTAGAAAGATCCCTCTCTCTCTCTCTCTCTCTTCTCTGCACTTCCTTTGCCATGGCAGTAAGTGCTATCCTGAACTGTGACAATCTTTGTTATATATATATTTCAAATATAGATGCTAGAAACAAGCATCCCACACACCCGTACAAAAGTAATGCCTTTAAATCCTGAGTGCCATCTGATATATTCCATACTGCCACCACTGGCATAATTAGGAATAGGTTAGTAAGGTCTAGGGAGACATGTTAGTAGTGGCAGCAGACTGGCAGCTTTGTCATTTGTGCCAATATCCATTTTCTAAAGAAAGTGCATTATTTTAAACGTGTGACCCTGTGCCTTAGGGCTCATAGCCTCCTCGTGTACCTATGTCACGCAGCGAACATACCCAAATGTTCTTCATAAATTACATTTCCCATTCACTTGAAGAGCCTTGAATACTAGCTATTTTCAATTAACAAAACATTGGAATGACTTAGCATGTATATATTTTGTGATAACATACTCAACACATGTTGAGCTGTATAGTCTTATAGAGTTAAAAAAAATGCTATTAATTGGTTAATATATCCGCAATCAAAGTCAATCTCTTAATGTACTTTTTAACTTTGTATAGTATGACATCAATTACTTCCTTCAATCCACAGTTGATCCAACTCCTCTCACCTGAGTGTATGTAGGTCATGGAGTAAAGGGTAGATCTGCAGTACTCCTACAAACAACAAATGTGGGGAGCTAAATAAATCTGTACTTACAGACTTGAAAACGAACACTCTTTCACCCTTTGACTCAAAACTTCCAATTGCAACGTGTGTTCAAGAGAACATGTATAAAGAAATATAGACTAGGGAGAAGAAGAAGGCAACAAGGAAAATAATGAATCTTCACTGTCTGCACATGCATATTTTCATAGTGCCAGCTTTGATTCCTAACATAATAAATATTATATATGCATAAATACTATCACTTGATAACAAAGGACACATAAATCAAGAGACAAAAGGGGATACTGTAACAATTCATAACTTTGTATTTCTGACCTGTGCCACATGCTATTCTTTATTCATACCTGCAGAGATTCAGATTCTTGTATAAAAATGAAAAAAAAAAGGCTGTAGTTGAGAAAGCTTCCTAGATAGGTCACATCTTCTAATAGGTCCCACTGAATATGCTGGATGGAGAACCCTCATAGATCAGAGCCATGGATATTACAGTGTGCAGCACCTGTTTATATTGCAAGTAATGTTAGATATGTGTTCATGTGTTCTCTTTCCATGTGCTACAGGAAGTCTTACCCACATATTATAGGTTGCAGATAGAACACACGATGACATGAATTACACTAATAGGTCCACAGCTATTCATATCATACTGCTTCTCCATGGCATTCGAGTCAACGGTTCTTGTCGTTCTGACACAGTCAGAGCAAACACATTCTTTCTCCCACATCTGTACATTCCTTCTGTAGATAACCAACACATTTTATTCTTCTTTCTATTAGAGATATATAAACTGAGAGGCAAACTATCCCTCAGTCATCAACCTTCTGGATACAACTCTACTTGCTTCTTTAACTGCCAACTGCAGTCTGCACACAAATGACAGGATCAGTACAGTCCTATTAACAATATTTTTTAAACTCAAGAATATAGGAGGTGCTAAAAACCACCTTATCTTTTGAGAAAAGGTGCCTCGCCACCATGTGAGTGAACCAAGTTACTCCTATTCCCATTGAGGGACATTTTTTAAACTCTGTTAAGCATTCAGTACATTCAGTACTAGTAGCCCCTTTAGGGCCTACTGGGATGTCTTAGTAACATGAACCCTGGGTCTACTTTCTGCTTGGCCCTTCATTGATAGGAATGCATAATATATATATATATATATATATATATATATATATATATATATATATATATATATAAACAGCAGTAATAATTTCTGCTTTCAGGCTCCTACACATGGCTGCTTATATGGAGTACATATTGTTTAGAATCCTGCACAGATGGTTGCCCTCTTGTTCTGTAGCACTGGCTCTCTTGCCTCTCAGTTCTCACATTTCTCCCTTTTATGTGCTTACTACAGGCTAATTTCATTTTCAAGGCCCTTCCCACTGAGACTGATGTACTAACCAAAGTTGTGCAATTCTGGAGCAAACCAGCTGCACCATAAGAAACAAATATAAAGTCCAAATATTCCCTATATAACATAAATGGGGCTTTTAACATCATGAATGTTAGAGAGGTATCCAACACATTGCAGTTAGATACCTCTGTAGCATTCAAGGGGAATTGTGATTTGTAGCCTATGATGCATTTGGCATTGGCTTTTTCTTAGTACACAAGCCTCAGAAATAAAAAGCAAATTATCATATATAGTACATTTCTCAAAAAGGAAAAAGCATTTTGTAGTGTACCATTACCTCATTTTCTGGCCCTGGACACGTTGGACATGAACAAATAGACCAATTCTTGATCAAACAAGCTGAACCATAAGGGACAACTAAACCGTCCCATGTGTTAAAGACATAGTAACATTAGAATATTTAAAGGATATTAACTACTATGTAGATGCATTTTATGGAAAGACAAATGGCCTTTACGTATAATTTTTTAAATCTTGTTTTCTTTACCCTTTTATATACCTAACAATGAACTCCTTGAATTTTTGCCTGACCAAAACAAATTCTATGGAAACACACTGTCAGGGTGATAAACATGTAATGCATAGGTGAAGCTTTATTACACTACAGGAAAAGTGTAATCGTTTTTTTTTTACACTATAGGAAAAGTTACCTTTTTAATGTGCCTTTGCTCAAACATATTTTCCTCTAATTGATTTAGTTCACCCACACAAATTATATAGTACATTTTAAACAGGGCTTTCTTTTGATAACAAATTTGTATGGATAATCCGCCCTATAATTTTCTAATAATTAGGGATGGGCGAAACTTTTCGCCTCAAAAGGAAATCGGCGAAAACTGGCACTTTCCGCTTGGCTAAAAATTTCAGCAGATTTCCCGCTTTTTTCTCCTAGCTCATTCCATTGAAATCAATGGGAACATTGAAGTTACACACAACATAAAACAAATATTATTTTATTTCCCAAAGGCATAGCATAAAAGGGACATGAGGTGCTTGTGTTTGTGGGGTGTGGGGAAACAATCAGTTGAACAGGGGATGATTTTTGGGGGGTTATTTACCGGGATTGGGGGGCAGTTAATAAAAAATAAATCCTAAATAAAAAAAAACATAAGACATGGTATAAATGGGATCTGAGGAGGATGCCTGTGTTAGTGGATGGAGACTGGGGAATGAATCAGTTGAAAAGGCAATTTATTTTGGGTGAGGGGGTTCTTGACTGGTATTGGGGTATGGTTAATAAAATAAATAAATAAATGAATAAATAAATAAAATAAGAAATTTGTATGTAAAGTGATAGACAGGAACCCCCTAACATAAGCTGCCACTGGGGTGGACTGATACTTGACTTCATAGAGTATTTTTTAGAGGATTATTTCTTAGATTTGTGGTTAGAGGCCCAAGTCCTGAGGAAACGTTGATTTGTACACTTAGGCTTGTTAGTAATAAACCCTCAAAAATTGTTTATATTTTTAATTTTTTTTTGTAGGACTATGGTTTTTTTTTTTTTTTCCAAAGCACAAACCCTGAGAAAAAAATGCTCTACTGGCCTAGTGCTAGCAGGTCATGTTGGCCAGTGGCCACTAGGCATTATCATTTGTCCTCCTCCTTCTTAGTCCATATTTTGCAGATTTAGTAACTGCTGTTCTTGCTGCTGCTGCCGAGATGTTTAACGGGACAGTAATAGCCCATAAAAATATTTAGATTTAGGTAGATATTGAAAAAATAAACTATTTGCAACAAACCTGATCTCTCAAACCGCTACGGTTTGAGAGATAGAGGGATTCAAAGTTCCCCCCTCCCTCCCCTTCTCCTGATGTCAGGTGTAAAGCTGACAGCAGGAGAATCGAGTCATACAACTCGAGGAGGCTATGCAGCAGAGCCGAAATTGCGGTACTTAAAAATAATTAATTAATTGGAACTGAGTGAATGAGTGAATGTCACTAACGGGGGGAGTAGGGACCCTCGCAGCCTAGGTACTGGTTGATGCTTGGGTGGGTTGATATTAGAATATACATTTTTCCCTTGAGAGCAGGAACTGTGCCTCTCATCAGCAACAGCACTGTACACAGTGTGTGTGGTAAATAACATCTGGGGGCACAACTGTATCCAAACACCATGAAACCAAAACCCAAGTACTGCCGCTGTCCCTATACCCCTTGTCCAGACCCCACTAAGGACACATGACAACTTGCTGACAGTTTAATAGTAATGATGAACACTCCCTGCCAGAATCCTATCATATTCTGCGGGATGGCATCTCCTCAGATGCCGCTTGATGACCTGGTATCTATTCTTCTCCACCACACTGACATGTGTGGTCAGTGCACCACACAGTGTGCAATGGGTAGAGATTAACTGCCATATCCTAACATGAACAGACTGGCTATCATTTGGCGGGGGGAGGTAACAATTAATGAGGTGGATGACTGAAGATGTAGTTACCCTGGAGGAAGAAGGGGATGTGATGGCGAGCTAGTTGTTTTGCTCATCATGGAACGCCCAGTGTCTGTCTGGGTTTCTTTATTCTTCCTCCTCTTTGATCTCCACCTCACCTCTTGTTGCTTTTCTGGAGAGTCAGGGGGTACAGTAACAGAGGTGCTATATTTCTGTAATGGGTGTTTGGCTTTAACATGTTTGATATAAATGCCATGGTGTCCGTGTTTCATGTGTAATTATCACAATCTTCCATGTTGGCTTGAGCCTGTACTTCCTTACCGGTGGTATGTCGGGCGTCATGGTGGCGGCTACTTCCTCTTTACTCCACATGGACAGGCACTGCCCTGGATGCCTGTTTTTGGGCTTATGCTACTTTCCCTAATTGGGTTCTGCCTCCTACTGCTCCTTTATATGCCTTCCTATGCCTGGGAGCCATTGCCCTTGCATGGTGTTTCTGATAGCTTCTGCTTGCTCTGTTGTGATCCGTGCCTGTCTGAGTATTCGTTCCGTGTATGACCCAGCTTGTCTGATTACACAATCCGTGCTGACCTCTGGTTCTGTCTAGTTTTGCTCCATGTATGACCCCGGCTTGTATGACTACCCGCTACCCTGTTGACCACTGGTTCTGTCTGAGGATTTTCTCCGTGTATGATCCCGGCTTTTCTGACTCCCCGCTACCGTGCAGACCACTGGTTCTGTCTGTGGTTCCGCTCTGTGTATGACTCCGGCTTGTATCTACCCGCACCTGTCTGTCCCCTGGGTCTGTCTATGGGTTCGCTCAGTGTGTCCCTGGTGTGCCTCCTTTGGCCACTGACTCACTTCTTGTAGTCCCTGGTATCTGTATTTCTCCGTGTAGTCTCTGGTATGCTTCCTATTGGCTCCGGCCACTATCTGGCTCTGTGTGTCCTCAGTGCGCCTACCCTTTGGCTCCGGCCTTTACTTGATTGTGGGATCTGGTGCGTCTCCTCTGACTCTGGTCTCTATCACTCAGTGTAGTCTCTGTTTGTCAGGTCAGTGGTTCTGGCTACTACCTGTGCCTGTGTAGTCCCGGTGCCTGACCTGTGGCTGTGACTGCCTACTCATGCCCAGGTGCCTCTACCTCGAGACCTAGAGTAGTCCTACGCTCTATCTCACTCTGGTGTTCTCCTCTACCTCTGTCTGAGGTCCTTCCGCAGTACAGTGCACAGCACAGTGTGCAGATCCCGGTGGAGCCTGGGACCAAGCTTGTTTGGGAATGGGATTGTGTGGGTTATTATCTACCTTGCTACATTCTAAATAAAGGTGGTTACATTTTATTCTGCGTCTGTCATTATTTGCCTGATTACTCTGACAGTGATATCAGGGAGGTTGTGCCAAGGTGTTTTCCCTCCTTTCCCCTTCTCACTGACTTGTCACAAATTTTTCACTGTGCCATTGGTGATGATGACGACTACACTGTGCCTGACGGAAGAGAAAAATAGTCCCATACCCATGACTTCTGGGGGGAGGGATAGGGAACAGACGGAGAAGAATGGCCTCTTTCTTCTTGTCCTTCACTTTCTGTGGCAGCGGATAATGTTGCTGCTGTTGCTGGTACTGCCTCAGATTTAGCACTGCAACTAGGACCAGGAGTATTGCTGGGGCTGGCAAATGGAACCTGTCCTAGTCCCACATCACACTGTGTCCACGGTGGTCTGTGGCACACTAGCTTGCTCTTCGGCACCCTGTTGCCCTTTCATCTCAGGAGCAACTGGAATTAGAGCTGTTGCAAATTCCACAAATTCCAAAAGTTTATTGCTAGTGGTGGTGGTGGTGATGCCCATCCTCATCCATGTCTCCCATTCCTTCTCAGTTTCTGATAAAAAGGCCATCAATGTCTCTTCCACCTCAGCTTCTCCAACATCACCACCACCACTAGTCCCTACGTGCTGCTGCTCTATTCCAGACATCTCACTGCTGCTTGGAGGAGGTGACGATCAATGTGATAGAGGGTCCCTAATGTCACACTTGGTATTTCCTTTTGACCTGAAGAAGAAGGCAGACTAGCCTGCTCTCCCCCCAACAACAGTTCTGGCCTCTTAAGGATTATGTTCAACTTGGACACTGTAGTGAAGGAAAGGGACTCCCAGAGCCAGAGGAATGGTGTGGGCTCCCTTGACCGCTAGTCTGGATGCTCTCAAATGCTTCCCCTACCACTCCCCTAACACTAGTCCAACCAGCTGCTTCACCATCACTGTTACTACTACTACTAACACCATGCACGTCAATTTCAACCGCAGAGTCTTCCTCCTCACAGTCACTAGTAATATGAGGATATTGATTACCCCCTCCTTCATTCCTAACACTAACAAGCTGCTGGTCCTTACTTGTAGTAGCACTATCACTGGCAGTAATGCTTGGGGATGGCAAGTGTGACTTAGGGTGGCCTGATGTCACACTTGGCATCATCTTCTCCTCACCCCCCCTCCTGAGTATTAAAAGACACACTAGCAGCTTCAGCATCAGTGGCAGCAGCTTCAACACTGGTGGCAGCAGGTTCAGCACTGGCAGCAGGCACATCGCTTGTTTCAACAGGGGTAGCAATGGTGGCAGCAGAGGCAGCACGTCTAGCAGCAGGCACAGGCAGCTGACCTGTCCTGCTCTCACTAGTACTACCCTTTTCTCCCTCCCTTCCCAATCCCTTTTAATCCTTCCCTTCCCTTTTCTACCTCCTTTCCCATTAAATTCCCCAAGATCCCTTGGGGTGATTTAGGGGGACTGGACAGCATTTGTTCAGCAGTTGTCCCTTCCTCCTCAGACTCAGTGGACACATAAGGGTCCTTCCAGCTCCTCCATTGATTATTTTTCACCATGCTCATAGTGCTAGTAGTCACTATCAGCCTTTCATACCTCAGTTTTGCCAAAATATCACAAAAGAAATGCACATCATGTCTACCTGGCTCTGTAGCTGCTTCTGTTGTGTTGGATTTCCGCAAATACATCACGTTTTATAGTGAAAAGGTGAAAACAATGTAAATCAATGGGCAGAAACTTTCTAGCCATTGAAAAAATGGAGAAAAATTTTGGTCAATGGGCGAAAAATGTGAAAATGTTAATTGCTAGTTTTAAAGTGGATTTTCCCATGAAAAAGTGGACAATAACATGGTTTTTCGCAGAATTTCCCGCAGGAACATGGCGAGAGATTTCACCATCTCTATTAATAATATATATATAAAAAAACATTTTTATAGGGTTGTCAAGGACCAAACTAACTGGGTACCCAGGTCTGAATCTCAGATGCCAGGAAAATATGCTAGGTGTGGCGATAGCCACCAGCTCTCCTTGCTGTGGCCAAAGCTGACTAAGTTGATGGCCGCGTAACTAGATGTCCGATCCCAGTTGAGCCAGGATCCTGACCTGGAGAGAGATACTGGTGAACTGATAAGTGATTCCAGATCTAGTAGCAAGATTCCTAGTGCAGAGATGGCCAAAATCCGACAGGAAAAATAGAGCGGACCATGGCTAGACAGTCACAAATATAGGGAGAACAGAAAAACCAGTCAGGGTCCTAGGAACCACAAGGTCTCACACAAGTTAATATAGGCAACTGCCAGTGAGCTTGAAGGAACAGGAACCAATGGGCTAAAACCTTAGAATAACCTGAACCTGGGAATAGCAGGAGAGAGCCTGTGGGGTAGTACCAAACAATCATGACAGCCCAAAGTTTCAGGAGAACACAGCTAAGCAGACTAGAAGGATACACCGCTGGAGTGGTACAGAAAGGGTCCCAATAGGAGCAAACCCTGGCCACAATATAATAGCCACTATCAGCTAAGACTTCCCAGAGGCAGTAGGAAAACACTGTGGAAGCAGTTCAGGAAAGGCTCACAATTGGAGGCAACCTTGTCCGCAATAAAGTAGCCACAAGCAGCTAAGACTGCCTTAAAGCAGTGGGATACACTGCAAGAGTGGTTCAGGAATGGGTCCCAATTAAAGGCAACCATGGTCGCAATATAATAGCCACAAGTGCCAAGACTGCCCTGAGGTAGCTAGGTACACCGCCTGAGCGATTTCTGAAAACGGTTCCAAATGGAGGCAACCCTAGCCGCAAAATAGTACCCACAAATGTGTAAGACGGAAACAGAGGTACTAGAAAACAGCGGGAAACCACTTTCACCAGAATTAAGAAAGACTGTGGAAGTTAATCCCCAACAGGTGGAGGCCTCAGGACCAAACCGAGTGGGCTATGAATGCCTCCAGGCGGCAGGAGAACCAGAGCTCCAAGTGGAAATCCGGCATCTACTGCAAGTGGTGTTGCAACTACTGCCACTGCCAAAGAGGAGTCCAGGTTGCAGTTCCTTAAACCCCCTGTTCGGAGGATGCCAAAGGTCCCAATCAGGCAGGCTAATACTACCACAAAATACGGAAGGGAAGTTCCCAATCCAAAACACAAACAGACACTAAGGTCATGGATGACACCAAGGTAAGGTGGGCTAAGGACAGCAGGCTAAGACCACCACATTATAATGACACACAGTAGAAGCATCCAGGATAGGTTGGAGACATGGCCCAACTCAGAAGGCAGCAGGAGCCCAGGGAACCAAAAAATAATCATCAAGGAATGGTAGGTCTATATAGGAGCAGCAGCCAAAAATAAGGGTCGGTCTAGACAGGAAGGATGAAAAATTTGGCAAGTGATTCCTGTGATAGTTTGTACTCAGTTGGTTGTTTTTTTACAGAGGCTTGGTAAAAGGTATGAATCTTTATTCATAGCACCTTAGTGTACATTTTAGGGGAATACTCTCTCTCTGAGGTGAAAATCCATAGGTCCCTCTTTCCCACTCTGGTGTCCCTCTTTTTGGAGATTAGATTTTGAGGTGTGTGTGTATATAAATGTATTACATTGCTCCACGGCAATAAAACTCACTTTAGTGTTTGTTAAATTTCAGTATGTGTGCAAAAATTAGGTCTGTGCAAGTAAAATGCTTTGCACTTGCTCTAAATCATTACTTCAGTATTACAAAGAGGTGACAGCTACGAGTGGGTGAAAGGTCCCACCATGTTCCACTGAAAAAAATCAACAAAAAACACGTTGTTGTCTGCTTTTTTTTGCAGGAAAATCCACTTTAAAAACAGCAATTAAAATCTTTGAATTTTTTTGTCCGTGAGCAAAAATTCTTCACCATTTTTTCAATGTCTAGAAAGTTTCTACCTATTGATTTATGGGTTTTTTGCCTTTTCACTATAATTCCATGAAGTGAAACAGAATAGAAGCAGCAATATAGAAAGGCAGATGTGCTGTCCTATTTTGCTGTAATCTTTTTGCAAAATTGAGGCAGGAGAGGCTCATAGTGACTGCTATCACTATGAGAAAGTTTAAAACTATTAAAAGGAGGAACTGGAAGGACCCTTATGTGTCCACTGAGTCTGAGGAGGAGGAGGAATTGAGCACTACTGAACCAATGCTGGCAAGTCCCCATAAATCACCCCAAGGGACCTTGGGGAAATTATTGTCAAGGGAGGAAGAAGAGGGTAGTAGTGAGAGCAGGACAGGTCAGCTTCCTGTGCCTGCTGCCAGACAAGCTTCCCCTGCTGCCACCACTGCTGTGCCTGATGCCAGATGTGCTGCCCCTGTTACTGCTACCACCATTTCTGTGCCTGCTGTCAGACGTGCTGCCCTTGATACTGCTACCAACTTTGTTGTGCCTGCTGCCAGATGCTCTGCCCCTGCTGCCACCAGTGCTGTGCCTGCTGCCAGTGCTGCCCCTGCTGCCACCTGTACTGTGCTTGGATGTGCTGCCCCTGCTGCCACCAGTGCTGTGCCTGCTGCCAGTGCTGAACCTGCTGTCACCTGTACTGTGCTTGGATGTGCTGCCCCTGCTGCCACCTGTACTGAGCTTGGATGTGCTGCCCCTGCTGCCACCTGTACTGAGCTTGGATGTGCTGCCCCTGCTGCCACCAGTGCTGTGCCTGCTGCCAGTGCTGAACCTACTGTCACCAGCGCTGAAGCTGCTGCCAGTGTGTCTTGTAATACTCAGGAGGGGGGGGGAGGAGAAGATGATGCCAAGTATGACAGCAGGGGACCCTAAGCCACACTTTCCATCCCCAAGCAGCCATGCCAGTGCTAGTACTACTACTACTAAGAAGGTCCAGCAGCTTTTTAGTGTTAGGAGTAAAAGAGGAATTAATCATCATATTACTAGTGACTGTGAGGAGAAACACTCAGAGGCTGAAATTGATGTGGTTGGTGTTAGCAGTAGTTACAGTAATGGTGCACCATTTGGTGGGAATAGCTTTAGGGGAGTGGTAGGGAAAGCAATTGAGAGTATCCAGACTAGCGGTCAAAAGAGACCACACCATTCCTCTGACATCTGGAGTCCCTTTGCCCCATGGCTTTGCTAGCAGGAGCAGTAATAATGCCACGACCGCCACCATCAGGAGCACAGATTAGCTGCCTATGCCTGCTGCTAGTACTGCCTTCTTCAGGTTGCCAAGAAATGACAAGTGTGTCATTAGGGGACCCTCTGTCACATTTCTCATCACCTCCTCCAACCATCAGTGAGATGTCTGTAATAGAGCAGCAGCAACACAGAGTGACTAGTGGTGTTCGTGATGATGATGGTGGAGATGCTGGGGTGAAAGAGACATTGATGGCCTTTTTATCCAAAACTGAGAAGGAATGGGAGACAGGGATGAGGATGGGCATCACCACCACCAAAAGTGAGCTTTTGGAATTTGTGGAATTTGAAACTGCTCTAATTCTTGCTGCTGCTGAGTTACAAGGGCTGAGGATGCTGAGGAGCAGGTTAGTATGACACAGACCACAATGGACACAGTGGAAATGGGGTCAACAAGTGATGCGGGACTAGGACAGATTCCACTTGTCAGCAGCAGCAATACTCCTGGTCCTAGCTGCAGTGCTGATTCTGAGGCAGTAGAAGCAACAGGAGCAACATCATCCTCTGCCCCAGCCAGTGAAGGGGAATGTGGAGGAGAAGAACAAAGAGGCCATTCTTCCCCACCTCCCTCCCCTCTCCCTGAAGTCATGGGTGTGGGACTTTTTTTCTCTTGAGGCAGGCACAGTGCAGTCATCAACAATGGGACTGAGCACAATTTGTGACATGTCAATGAGAAGGGGAAAGGAGGATCACATCTTGGCACAACCGCCCTGTTATCACACATGGAAAACAGACACCATGACAAGTGTATTAAAGCCAAACACCCACCACAGAAATCGAGAACCACTGTTGCTGTACCCCCCCACCAACTCTCCCAAAAGGCAACAAGCAAAGCGGACATCAAAGAGGAGGAAGAATAGAGAAACCCAAGCAGAGGCTGGAAGTTCAATGACTAGCGAAACAACTAGCTCAACATCAAATTCTTCCACTAGGGTAACTACATTTTCTGACAATCCACCTTGTTCATTGTTACCTCCCCCACCACTCTGTAGATGTTAAGATATGGCAGTTTGTGTCCACCCATTGCAGACTGTGTGGTTGTTATGGTTTGCAAGAAAAGACAAGGAGTCAGACGGTATAATTAAAATCACCTTTATTTTGGATAATAAACAATAAGCAATAAATGAATATACTATAAGCAGAGGGTGACTGGAGAGGCTAGTGACTCTATCAGAAATAGGAGCCTGCCGATGGGTCAACCATGTTTTCTGGAGACTAGGCCGAAGCCAACTGGTAGTCTCGGGGTAATAGGTGGAATGCACACAGAACCTACACTCTCCCGAAATATAGCAACAAGGGAGACTACTGACTCACGCCTGCAGTCAGTAAGGAAGAGCTCAACTCCAATAAAGATGGCAACAATGGAGACTACTGACTCATGCCTGCAGTCAGTAAGAAAGAGCTTGTCTCCGATAAGGATGGCAACAATGGAGGCTACTGACTCACATCTGCAGTCAGTAAGGTCAGAGTCTGCCAGAGCCCCAGGTCTGCACCAGGATGGATGTCTGTGGGGAATGGAGCCACACAGCGGAGTGAACAGACAGAGCCATAGGTCAACACCAGTTAGGATAGTCAGACAAGCCAGGTTCATACACGGAGCGGTTAGTCAGCCAGAGCCACAGGTCTGCATCAGATAGGATGTCCAATAGTAGTAGGCAACACTGGGAGGATAGCTGGACAGAGCCCCAGGTCAGCACCAGGTTGGATAGTCAGACAAGCCAGGAGCTAGAACTAGAGGTGCACTGAACACCAGTGTATGGTTAATGATACACAAGCCCAGAGAGGTTTATAAAGGAGTAGGTGGGACCAATTAGGTCCCCCAAGTTGGGCCTATAACAGGCGTCCAGGCAAGTGCCTGATTCATGATGCCAGTAACAAGAAATTTATGCAACCAGGCCGCAGGCAAGAGGGACACAGCTAGTGACGCCAGAGCGTCAGTCGAGAACCCTGCTCCCGGCTGAATGGAGCAGGCCGAGGTAAGGCACTGTGACAGTGGTGCACTGACCACAAATGGAAGTGTGGTGGAGGACAATCGCAAGCAGGGCATCAAGTGGCATCTGAAGTGATCCCATCCCATAGAATATTCTAAGCCGATGGCAGGGAGGGTTCATCATTTCTATTAAACTGTCAGCAAGTTTTCATGTGCCCTTAGCGAAGTGTGGACAAAGGGCATAGTGACAGCAGCAGTACTTGGTTTCTGGTGCCATGGTGTTTGGATAGAGTTGTGCCATGTGTTATTTACCATACACACTGTTCACATTGCAGTTTCTGATGAGAGGCACAATTCCTGCTCTCAAGGGAAAAATTATATTCCATTAACAACACTCCCATAATTTTGGAGGAGGGGCAGGTATAGAAGAATTATTAGCCAACTTATTCTTTTCTTCACATATAACTAAAGTGGTGGGGGCTAGTTATGTTTGCTGCTACTGACGTAGGTAGCCTGGAGGTAGTCATGGCAAGTGGAACTTTCAACATCCATCACCCATGTTATTGCTGTTGTTGATTCCATTCCCTTTGAGCTGCCTAATCATCCTGCTGTTTAAGCAACTCAGCAGCAACAGCAAGAACAGCAGTCACAAATTCCGTAATTACACCAGGGCATTTGACAATGGCCAGTGGCCACTGGCCAACATCACCTGCTGGCACTAGGGCATAATTTTTGTTCCAGGGCTTGTGCTTTAACACGAAAAACATAGGCCTACAAAAAATAAATACATTTTGGGGGTTTGTTTCTAACAAGCCTAAGCACTACAAATCACTGTTTCATTAGGACTTCTGCCAAACAAGTCTAAGTCCTACAAATCAATGTTTCCTCAGGGTTAGGGCCTCTAATAAGTCTAAGTCCTACAAATCAATGATTCCTCAGGGCTTGGGCTTCTGACAACAAGTCTGACAAATCATCCTCTACAAAAATACTCTCTTACATCAAGTATCAGTTTACCCCAGTGGCAGCTTACTGATTCTTTCCCCAGACTCCACCCACTAACACAGGCACCCTCCTCAGACCCCTTTTATACCATGTCTTATGGGGTATATTTAATTGAATTTAGGATTTATTTTTTTATTAACTTCCCCCCAATCCCAGTAAACAAACCCCCCAAAAAACATTCCCTGTTACTGATTCTTTCCCCACACTGCACCAACACAAGCATCCTCATGCCCCTTTTATGCTATGCCTTTAGGAAATAAAATAATATTTGCTGTGCGTAAATTCAGTGTTCCCACTGATTTCAATGGAATGAGCTAGGCAAAAAAAGGGGAAAAACTGTACTTTTCAAGGGAAATTATTTGCCAAGCGGGAAGTGCAATTATTTGCCAATTTCAGTTTGAGGCAAAAAAGTTTGCCTATCCCTAGTGACAGCAGGTTATTAAGTGACCTACCCCTAGTTCTGCCCCCAGTACCAACAATTTAAAACAAAATGCCCCCCTCTTTGGCCATTTTTCCCTGTTGGGAGTCTTGGGACCTCTGTTCTCTGCAACTCTCATTTTCATGATCACAGAGGCAGAGAACACTGACAAAGGCAATGTATATTTAAATTGCCATTGTCATGTGGCTCCACAGTCACATGTGATTACTGTAGCAGTGAAAGCCTCCCTTTTATGATCACAATGCTCCCTGAGGCACACTTCAGACATGCCAGGACAGTTATCCCTCCTGTTGAGGTTTGTGGCTTTAAGTGCATTAATCTGATGCAAAGGGTTTCACAATAACAGTTGTGATAAAATTAATGTACTCACATATCATGTGCTTTCTATAAAATGGCGTCCTCAACCATGTGACTTGGGAACAAAGACCACAGGTTGGGGGCCTAGCAAGTTTGGTCAGACCATGTGGCTTGAGAGCAAAACACATGCTGGAGCCTAGTACAAACAGAGAGACACACAGTATGCTCACAGTAACAGACACTAGCACAGTTATTGGAAACAACATGCATTTGCCAACACCCCAAAAGCCAACCCATTAATTTTAGGATATACCCATAGAAGTTTATTCTAATGACCAATACCACAATTAACACCCCAGTACTAGCAATAATATTTAATAACAAACAATACTATTATAATAAGAACAATATACTGTATATTATCAAATATTTTCTAGCTAAACACCTGATACTAACTAGACAATTACTTACTGCAGTGCAAATAAGACACAATATGCAACAATTATAGTAGAAAACACTATACGTTGGTTACTTGGGTGTTTTCCTAGAAATATAGTATAAAAAGAAGAGCGTGATACAGTGTCTATACTCATCTAATCCTGGAACAATGAGGATGGTGTTGCAGGTAAAAGGCAGGCCAGGATCCTGGAACAGTTCTTGGGGCCTAGGCATGGCAGCCTTGCTGGAGGCTAGGCCATCTACCCCCCATCCATCACTCTCCTGCTCCACTCCAAGACTGCTTCCCAAGGGCTCGCTGCACAGCTCTTTTATTGTTTGCAAGCCCCGCCCATCACCAGCCCACTTTACCTGACTGACAGACCCCTCCTCCTTTCCCCCAAGAAGCAAGGGAGACAAAGGGAGCTGGTCCTTTCTTTGCCCTTTTCCTGTCCAAACAGACCAGGGAGAAGACAAAGAGACAAGGGAAAAATAGTGAAGGCCTGTATAAACAAAAATGGTTCTAAAAACTAAGTGGGATTTTAGGACAGGGGAACATAACCATGTAATGGACGCTGTTTTGTCACAAATTTTGCTGCAACTTACCTGTGTCCATAACAAATGCTTTCATGTGAGTGTTCTGGCATGTCACCTGATGTTAATGGGTTAAATAAAAAATAAATGCATAAGTATAAATTAGGCAAATTGACTTTATACATTATGCACTTACAGAATATGTTTCATCATAATAAAAGGTTACTATACATTTAAATGAGGCCTTTAACCCCTAGAATCCTTGAGAGTTCTTTCTCCACTTATTCTCAGTGCATTGGAGACTGCTCTAGAATTCAAGGTGTTAAGGGCCCCAGTCAAATCAGTAGGAATTTGGGACACTTTTGTCTCCCACTGTGCATTTGGCCTGCTCCAGAACATTCCAGTTTTTCCTAATATATTGTTTTCACTGATGCTGATGTACAAAACAGAACAGGAGAAATTCTGGAGCAAACCAATTAAGCTATAAATAATAAATTAAACTTCACATTGATTTAAAAGGATAGTAAGCTTTCATTTTCACTTTACATTTTCTGCAAGTGCATAATAAGTAATGACGGGTGGCCTATACATTTTATTATTTTGTTTTCATCTTTACCAATTTTTACATACATGACAATGAGCTTCATTGAAACATTATTCTCTGAGTGTCATATCTAGAAGCTATTGGGCCCTGGGTGCAGGGCCCTGTCACAACTGCACCCTCTGTACCCCTGTAGTTATGCCCCTGCTGTCAGGGATTGGGAAAGCAGATATATTGTAAATGATAATATACAACATACAGAGCACTCAGTGCTGCAGGGATAGTGTTACATTCCATCACTGTCCTGGTTTCATAATCAGTAAAATTACAGATCTTACTGCCTGGAACATAAACATGTAAAGATGAAAAAATATTAATAATGAAGGTATAAGTGATCTGAATTTATTTATCTTGCACCTGCACAATAAGTAAAGTCAAAATAATAGATTACTATTACTTTAAATGTGGCATTTAACTCCAGGGGAAAGATGCACTAAGGAGTGATAAAGAGGTGATAAAGCAAAGATGACGTCTAGGTCCTGTGTTGTTCTATGGAGCCAATGCACTAAGATTTCTCCAACTTTAGAAATCTTACAACATAGGCTCCATAGAATAACATAGGAACTGGAGAAGTGAAATCACTGAAGACGTCATCTCCACTTTATCACACCTTAATGCATCTCCCCCAGTATGATAGACAAGTCTCCAATGTATTGTAAAGCATAGATGACTGTTTTGGAATTCAGGAGGTTTAATGCCTCATGTAAATCAATTGGAATTTTGGATTTTTTTTTTTCCTATGGTGCAGTTGTTTGCTCCAGGCTTACTCCAGCTCAACTTTCACTGAGGCTGATGTACAAAAGAAGTACTTGCACAATTCTGCAGGAAAACCAATTGCACCACATAGGTGACAAATTAACCCCTTAACAACCAGCAGTCAGGAGAAGTGACCTTCCCTTAAGGACTGATGTGATCTTTGTTGGTGTGAGGACACACCTGACTGATGACGTGTACCGACGGAGGTCTCAGAGAGACCGCTCTGGTCTTGGAGAGGTCAGTTTCAGACCCAGTTACTGCTTACAGTGTGTGGGATCACTGTAAGCACAAAATGCATGATGTGCCATGACCTTCACCTGTCCTTCAGGGACAAAAAATGGTGACGGTCCTGACGTGTTACTAGTTGTCAAAGTGTTAAGCTTCCCATTTATTTAATTTGGGCTTTTAACTCCTTGAATGGTAAAGAGGTCTCAAGCAGATGTCTGATAGCATCATCTCTAGCACTAAAGGGGATAAAAGCTCCATTTAAGTCAGTAAGGATTTGGACAATGTTTAAAGGGATAGTAATACTTAAAATGTAAAAAAAATATATGTTGTAGGGTTTATCCCCCTGAGTAACACAAGAGTACTCCCACTGCTGAAAGGTGTTTCATTCAAAAGTTATTAATTTTCAAAGTTGAATTTTTTAGGTGCAATATCAAAGTGACCTGAAATTGTACAGTGGCGCTGCTGCTACACGATCCTATCGACAGCTCTGGTCCATGAAACACCTTTCAGCAGTGGGAGTACTCTTGTTTTACTCAGGGGGATAAACCCTACAACATATTTCTTTTTACATTTTAAGTATTACTATCCCTTTAATATGTCCTCTATAGTGGCATTGATTTGCCCCAGAATTAATTCAGTTCATCGTACATTAGCTTCAATGTGTTTACCTGCAAAAGCTATAATTAAGGCCTCAGCTGCAAAAAAAGTTAGATGTATTTGGCGCACGCCTAACTGTGTTGAAAGTAGCTAAAAAAAGAAGTGGAAGCATCTAAATTGCCCATCATTCATGTTGTGATAGTCATTAACCTGCATGAATATTTTATACTGCTGCTATTATGCATGTTACAATGGCCAGATATTCCCATAGCATGCATGAATTATACCAATATAATTCCACAGTGGGTTCCAGCAGTCAGTTAAAATGTTCCATAGGGGGTACCAATTTTTGCATGTAGTAAAGAGATGCAGTGAAACCAAATTTAGAACCCAAGATGCCCAGTGTGGTCGGTTAAACACCACTAGGGTGAATGTACAAAGCACATTCAGTGCTATTTCTTTCACAGAAAACAATTTTGAGTCCATATTTCTGACTATTGTCAACGTACTAACTTATGTATGCCAGATTTCATGCTTACATAACCCTTTGAGTTACTGCATTAGCAGTAACTATAATATGGACAAATTCAAATGCCTTTGAGAGCTTACACTGAATAAACGTTCTGTAAATCTGGCACCCAGTTCTCTAGTTCTTTGGTATGCACTGAAATATGCTGTGGAATGATCATAAAGAGTTCATCTATTCACTAACTGATAAATAAGGGAGTACGAACCGAATGACAACTATACTTATATAATATTTTCCCTCGTTTGCCGTATGAACTTTGTTAAATAGCTGTGTAGAAAATCTGCAGACATTGACTTTGGATTTCAGCTCTGCACAAGTGCACTAGATCTACTGGGGTTTGTTAGTCACAGCATCCAAACACAGCCAGCGATGTGGAGGCTACTACTACTTAGTCCACATTTGGTTTATTTCAGAATTGGGGTGTAAATGTTTTGTACACCAGTCTGTTCTGAGGAGTGTTGCAGTCATTCCTGATGTATACCTCCCAAGTGTTCCTCTTTAGGAGGGACAGTCCCTCTTTGAGAACCAAATCCCTCTGTCCCTCTTTTCCACCCTAATATACCTCTTTTTTTAGGAGATCGGACTGTGTGGTGTGTACATAAGCATATCACATTGCACCACAACAATAAAACTCACATTAATGTTTGTTTACACTTTAGTACATGGGCTTATAAATAAGTCTGTATAAATAAAATACTTTGGTCTTGCTTTAAATAATTTATTCAGTTAAATAAAGAGATGACAATAGGTCATGAAAAAACGAAAACATTCTCAGTAATGTCTTACCCAACAATGATGCCCCAACAACACATTTGAAAGCAAAAGTGTCCCTCTTTAGCCATTTGAAATGTTGGGAGGTTTGTCTGATGAAGAGGTTTTATTTAAAAAAAAAAAAAAAAAATTGTGTAACTACACACTGGGCTGGATTTCCCAATAAGCAAAGTAAGTACTTACCTACACTGACACATTTTCAGGGGAGCCAGGGAGGTGCCTACCACGCCCTCATGCCCATTGACCCATCACTACCTTGTGTCAAAAAACTGCTCTCTTGCACAGTATCTGACAGAAGCTGATGATTGGTCACTGTTTTCTAGAAGCTGCCCAGTCAGAAAGGGAACTTGCCAGATTTAGGGCTCGATCCAAATGTTGAAGTTAAAACCAGCGTGAAGAAAAAACCAGCCTTCACGAGTTAACCAAGACTGGGTAACGTGAGATTCAAATGTTCCTAATCCTTACCCTTACCGAGTGCAGGGCAAGAGCTAGCAGTGGGACAAGGGGTACATCAGGGGGAGCACCCAACACAGCCAGGACCAGCACAGGCAGAGTTGGAGAGCCAAAGTCAGGGCTCCCAAAGAACCTCTGGGGGTGAGGAGGAGGACAGGGCGAGAGACCCCAAGTTCTCAGAGGAGGAGAATCTCGTCCCCTGTGAGGCAGTCATTGCCAGGTAGAAGCTCCTGTTCCCCAAGGGGAAGGTCGTTGGTATGGGGGCCAAGCGAAAGGCTGTATGAAGGAGGTCCTGGCTGCAGTGAATGCTGTTTCCAGTCGCAGCCAGTCGCTGGAGTCTATGAAAAAAGGTGGACAGACTGCAAGGCCAAAGTAACATAGTAATTTATGTAGAAAAAAGACTTGTGTCCATCTAGTTCAACCCTTTTCCTGTTTACCATAGTGAAGGTGAAGAAGAAGATAGGAGAGCAGGCCTTGCATACTGCTGGCACAGGAGGTTCGAGTCCTGCATCTCCACCAGCACTTGGTTGAGGACCTCCATAATGCTGGTGTGGAAATGCAAATGCTGGATGTTGGAGACCACCTGCTGTGCCTCAATGGCCCTGAGGCACCCCATGATCCGCCCTAGGATCAGCTCCACTTGCCTCCATATCGGTGCACGGGATCCCTGGATGGAGTGACATCGAGGATAAAAGTAGCCTCCAGTCCACCGGAACGTGCATCAAGGCCCACACACATATCACACAAATCTTGACACCTACCAGACAGAGGCCAACACAGTGACACCTGAACAACACATGGACAACATTCCACACCACAATTCAGCAACATATTTTGGAAGGACGTCAAACAAGGACAGAATACTTGACAAACCCAGCCTGAATGGTAATGGTCAAGTCCCTGTTGAACCCCCTTCATGCTGTCTATAACAACATCATGCACAGCACAAAAACAATGCACACCATCATGTGTCAGTCACAGATCTAACTGTTATGTGCATCACAATGTCATACATAGAGTGACAAAGAGGTCAGCACACAACCCCTTCAGTGCCACAGGGATAAGTAATGCGTTGTTCGACAATACATTGGCTAGTCCCCTGGCACCCCAAGGGTTACCAGAGAATAGCAAGGAGGGGAATTGGTGTGTTTCCTATTGTATTATTACTGCATGTCAGGTCTAGGTATTGTACTTGTAGGAAGTTAGTCCAAGTGGAATAGTCAAGGTTCAGCTTTCTGCATCAAATGTAGACTGCAGAGTGTGGATGGCCAGGGTGCATTCACTGCCATCACCACTCTGCAGGACATATGTGATTCACAATGCTCAGTCATGATGGGGGGGACATTCACTAGGGTGTCAGAAAGAGGTGACAATGTGTACATGACAAATGCAGTCATCACACCTGCAATCCCTGTGTTATTCTGCGGAGCCAAAGCACTGAGAGCTAAACAACACGTTACAAATCAGTGCTTAGTCTCCATAGCATAACATCGGAAAACGTAGAAGTAACCTCCAAAAGTACAGTATAACCATGCACCTGTTTGCTGTGTATTAGGATTTTAGCTGTCCTGGGGGGTGTTCATGTGTCCTTCAGCTGACTGGGTTGCTGGGTTCCACAGATCATGTTGGTTGGTGTGCTTGGTGTCTGTTACTGTTGTTGACATCATTGATTGGACTGTAGTCATTGGTCATCACTGGTGCATTGCTGTGTTTAGAGGTCCTAGTGTGTTTGCTGTTGCGGCCTAGGTATAGGACATGCAGTGGGTTTGTATCACTCAAGGTGTGATGGTTCAGTTTTGCTCACCACATGGATCCTGATGAATGGGGATAGAAAGGAGGTATATGCCTTGCCATCCCCACTGCTCAAGATACACATGATGACTAAATCTACACCACTGAAGGTTAGTAGAATCAATGTATGTGATCACGTCAAGTTTAGCAATGTGTGTCAGGATGGTAATATCACAGTGCCTGTGATTCCTGTCAGTCTCATCTATGACAGATACTGATTTGCTGTGTTGGTTTGGCCCGCCCCCTGGTGACCTTTTTATACCTGGCTAGCACAACTGTCAGGCGCCCTTTCGTGGTGTTTCTGTGCCAGTTACTGTTGCTGTGTTCCTGTGTTCCGGATTCCTGTGTACCGACTTGGCTTGTCTTGACTATTCTCCTGTGTTCCTGCTCGTGTATGACCCGGCCCGTCTGACTGCCTCCTTTGGATCCTGACCCGGTTTGGCTGACGTTCCAGCTTGTGTATGACCCGGCTTGTATGACTGCCTTCTACGTGCTCCGACCCAGCCTGGCTGACTTCCCGCTCCGAAGAACGACTCCTGCTTTCTACAGTGACCTGTGTTCCAGTTGTCGCCACCGCGACATTTCTATCTGCTGTTCCAGCTTTTGGTGTGACTGCCTTGCCTGGTGTACTCCGATC
This sequence comes from Rhinophrynus dorsalis, assembly GCA_037306005.1. Classification (NCBI taxonomy): domain Eukaryota; kingdom Metazoa; phylum Chordata; class Amphibia; order Anura; family Rhinophrynidae; genus Rhinophrynus; species Rhinophrynus dorsalis. Next base: position 299,221,731 of record CM074719.1, on the reverse strand, counting down.
AGTGTAGTGCATTTTCCTTTGCAGAGTTGTGCATGTACGCGCCTCCCTCAGACTGCAGAGCCTTTCTATACCGCTGAAAAGCCTCGAGTAAATGTGCTAATTAACCCTAGCAGTGCCGCTGGGTTCCACTCTATCGCTACTCCTGTAAGAGTCTCTTTCTCGGTGAATATTACTGCTGAGCTGGCCGCTCTTCGTCGGCAGCTCCACACATCCTTGCAGAGTGTTTACATCCGTTTGGGCCGGTTGGGCACCTGAGACTCTCTCTCTTGTTCATTGAGCGATTCCGATTTACCGAGTGGTGGCAGGCACAGGCATCAGCATTCGTATTCCGGTAATCACGCCCGTGGGGGCTGTCGGCTCTAGCGTGTGCTATCCCGTTGTCCGGTTAAGTCTGAGGAGGCTTGGCAGTTCTCGCATTGAGAATCACGCCCGTGGGGGCCTTTTGCACTTGCACTAGTTGAAGCAGTTCCAGTAGGTACGCCCGAGGGGGCTATGTGGACTCTTGTGCTTCTTACTGAACACCGTGGCGAGGCAGTCCAGTATCCAGCCGGTGATAGTCTTGGTCTCCAGCACAGCCTTATAACACCCTGGGCGTTCCAAACATCCACATCTGAGACTGACTGTTATCAAGGACTTAACCCCTGAGGGGTATACGCTATTCTATTACTGTGTAATTGTACTTTTCAGTCATTTGTGCATTTACCATTGTATCTATATATTACCACTGTGTATATTTACCACCACTAGAGGGCGTGTTATTGCCTTATCTTATTTTAATAAAACTGTGTTCTTATTCACCCAATGGTCTGAGTGTCTTAAAAAACCGTGACAGGTAACCAATGCATTGCAAAGCAATGCAATGCATACCATCCTGACACTCAACGGTTCACATGTCAATGTAATAGTCTTGCAGCACTGCTGTCATGGCTCACATCAATGATTACATCATGTGATTTCCCCACACAGCACACCAGTCAGCACGAGTAGAGGACTCTGGAGGCACCTCCTCTGAGGAGGCCACCACCTCCAGGGCACTGCCACCACAACCTCCACTGCAGCAGCGGCAGCAGCAGCAGCCCCACCATGGCCCACAGGGTCCACCTCACCAGCGGCAGCAACAGCAGCAGAAGTGGGCAGACTATGGCCACCAGGGTCCACCTCCACAGCGGCAGCCAGCAGCAGCAGTGGGCAGACTATGGCCACCAGGGTCCACCTCCACAACGGCAGACACAGCAGCAGCAGCAGTGGGCTGATCCTGCCCTCCAGGGTCCTCTGCCACCACAACCAGTGGCACTGCACAGGATGCCACTGACTGTGACAATGTCGACCAAGGCAGAGACACACATGTGGGCCAGACCACAGCCATCCATATGGTCATCATCCAGCCAGGATGTATCAGAGGTGTGGCCTCTGGACTACCACCACCTTGGGCTAATTGGGGAGCCACAGCAGTCAAAGGGCCGCACTGATTTCACCCCACCACCACCACCAACCCCATCACCCCCAGCAACACAAGTGAGCCACTCTGAGGCCAGGGAATACGAGGGGAGTGTGAGGTTCAGGGATCTGAACCTGTTGTCCCCCAAAGCATCCATGCCGGTGAAGGCCCTCCTGAGGCACTCCATGGGAGTACGCTCCCCACACCACCACCTCTGCCAGCCTCCATTGCCTAGATGCCTGTGACACCTACAGGCACAGCGGCCCTTGATGCGACATGTGTGGCCCTCCGGGAGGAGCAGCTCCCAGTCATCAGGAGGTGTGCCCGAACACTGAGGCAAGTGGAGCTGATCCTAGGGCGGATCATGGGGTGCCTCAGGGCCATTGAGGCACAGCAGGTGGTCTCCAACATCCAGCATTTGCATTTCCACACCAGCATTATGGAGGTCCTCAACCAAGTGCTGGTGGAGATGCAGGACTCGAACCAAAGAAAATAAATGGCAGGACATGGGTCAGCCATCACGCAAGGGGTCCAATGATGCATCACCAGCCAGCAGTGGTGATCCACAACCCCCACCACCAGCCACCATACCCCCTCGGATAACCCGCCAGAGTCAGAAGGAATCCACCTCTACAGCCCCCCCCCCAGACCCTCCAAAAAATAAGAAAAAGTCAGGCCAGCCTTCTCCAGGCCCTTTCAATAAATATTTGCCCTTCTTCATAACATCTGTATCCATGCATGTTTCCTATTCAAGATGTTATTTGTTTGGCAGAGTTGTCTCCAATGCATTGCAAAGCTATGCAGTGAACACAACTCATGCACATCTAACATGGGTGTCAGGTAATGAGTTGTCTCCAATGCATTGCAAAGCTATGCAGTGAACACAACTCGTGCACAATGAATGGCATCACAAGCTTTTACAGAAGGGGTGAACACACACATCACATACAGACATGTTTGTACAAGTTAAATTCACAGACATATGAAAGCCAAACATCAGGGTGTTGTTCCATGATCTGTGAACTTGAACAACATGAAAACATTAGATATATCAACAGATCAACAACATGATCACAATTAAGGGGATAGTAATGCTTAGAATGTTTAAACAAATATGTTTTAGGGTTCCTCCCCCTGAGTAGAACAAGGGAACTCCCACTGCTGAAGGGTGTTTAATTCACAGGTTATATCAGCTCACAGTTGATTTTTAAATAGGAAATTCACAGTGGCCTGAAACTGTTGAGTGGCACTGTTGCTGCACCATCCTATGGGGATTCATGGTGTTGGGACCAGAGCTGTCCATGGGATGGTGTAGCAACAGTGCCACTGTACAATTTGCCTTGTTTTACTCAGGGGAATGAACCTTACTAGATAGGTTTCTAAAACATATTCAGTATTACTATCCCTTTAAAACCCTGACAAGGGAGAGGTGATCAATGACACAAGATAGTCATATGTGATCAGATGTGTAATTCACATGGACACCAACAGGAATTCAACATGTCACCGGAACAAACTTCTGGACCATGAGGGGTCATGCCATGGATGCCTGCAGAGAGTGAAAACAAGATTGGAAGGTGCACTACAAACACAACAGTCATGCTATTGCTGACCCATCATCATACCCTTGAGTGCCAGAGGTGTACACAACACTTTGCTCAGCAATGCTTTGGAGACCTTACTGGCACTCCACGGGTACAGCTTGGTTATTTGACACAGAGTGAACAATCCATTGCTTGTCAGGGTGTTGTCTAGCCATCATGACCTTATGGGGTTTGTATCACGGTATGGCAAGCAGACATATGTATATGTGAGTGGGCACACACATCAGTGCATAACCCAAGACCCATGAAACAGAGGAGCTATTTCATGGATCTCTATCTACATACTGATGACGTGTGTGCTCAGGGTCCACGTGACACACAAACATATGTCTGCTTGCTATCCCCTTGATGAACACCTCACATGGTCCTGACTCCTAGACAAGACATTGAGAAGCAATGGAGTGGCATATTTACTGTGCTACACACACACATCAGCATGGCAGGCCTTCAGCCGGAGCATGAACAGTTGCACCAGGTGACAGCTGTTGGACGGGGTGCTTGGAAGAGGAGGATGATGAGCCCTAGCCCTCTCACACCTTCGCCTCCACTTTCGTCTTGGGTACAAGCATGTGTACATACTGGTGTTGGTCTGTCTCTCTGTCAGTGTCTCTACACTACATCTGAGGAGGGTGGGCTGTCACTTTTAAACAGCAGTAAGGTGTTGTTCATGTGGTCATAATGATGGAACTAAAACAAAGGTGAGGAATCACACTAGCTCTGTACATAACTCCTTACTCAAGATAAAACTGTAATCAGCTGAGGTGCATTCTTTGGAATATACGATGATATCAAAGAAAGGGAAGAAAGGAAGGAAGGGGGAAACCAACAGTAAGAGAACCACCAGGCGGTGCCCCCCCCTCCCCCCCAAAGTATGAATACACATATACTCATCTCTATGAATATAAGTAAGAGCACAAGGGAAAGATCAAAAAGTGTGAATCCTGGAGTCAAAGAGATAGATAGGTATATGTGTATTTATATTTTGTTTATCATTATCACTTTGTACTTTATATGTATGGTAATATTGCACATTGCTAACAGTCCACATTGGATTTTTTTCAGGTACTTGGTATTGCACGTTTGCTTTACATATACTTGCTCTCAGTCTATAGGGGCATTATTCTATACGAAAATATCTTTATAACTTTATATTTCTGTGCTGAATGGTTTTTAATTGATTTTATGTATTCACTTGATTGATTTTGTATTGTCTAATGAAGATTATTTCTATTTTTTGTATACTCCTTTCTTCCATTTTTTTCTGTATTATGTGTTCATAATGGACTAATGGTAAGGTGTGTGTTATCCAGGTAATTGTTTTTTGGTGTTTGTGTGTGGTTGGTGGTGTGTTTATTTGTAATTGATATGTACCTGTCAGCTGTGTGTTTTGTCTCCATTGACTGCTGAGGTTACATAGGTGAGCTTGATTTGTTCTTGGAGTGACAGGTGTGCATGTTTTGTTGTGTGTTAACTCCTGTTGTTCATAGGTGTGTTGGGATGGCTTATGTTGTGCTGCTTTGTGTTCCCCTTGTCCCTGTGGGGTTGCTGGAGACTTGTTGTTTATCTGTGAATTGTTTGTATGGTTTAGGCCGGTGTTTCATAACCTTTGTGCCTTGACTCTTTGGTGTGCTTTGATCGCTAGCTCAGGTTGCCTGACGATTCCCATACAGGTTACAACTGCTTTGTAGACGTGTTCTGTGCTGTATGTTTGTAGTGATCATTCTGCTCAATTATCTCCTTGTTGTCATCCCCACTGTGAGACCTACTAATAAGTACGTATCCATTGATTGTTCCTTTCACTGAGCCCTTTCTAACAACTTCAAGGGGTGCCCTTGAACATCCAGATTGCATGTTAGGGGTGTCTTAGATGGAGGGATTGTGAACCACTGTTGTAGGCCTTGTTGCTGTATTTGCTAGGCATTGCAGGGGTTAATATCTGACCTCTGTATGCTTGGGTTGTGTCCTTGAATGACCTGCTTCTCTGTTTTGTTTCCCTCTACGGTGGTTTTCTACTCTGTGTTGTATGATATTCTCCAAAAAAAGTATGTGTTAGATTTCTGGAGAGAAATATTTCAATGTAACTCATGTTAGCCCTAACTCCAACATTTGAATGGCTCTGGGCTTAGCATTTACATTGTCCTCAATGGGTGATATTTTGATATTTTGGCGACGGGCGTCGTGTTTCAAAACTGCTGTTATTTCTTACTAGTGGGAACATTCGCATTGCTTACTTGACTTAAAAACCACTGTCACCAGTTTTTTCTGCCGACGCCAACATTTGGATTGAACCCTCAGTCTGCTGGAGTCTCCAGTTTTATTATGAAACCTCTGGAGTCCAGGGTCAATTACTGAATTCTTCAGATCCCAGCTGGCATACAAGCGGCATTCAATCTAGTGGATCATGCTTGCATTCGGATAAAGAGCCTTTTGTATTTTCCTTCCCTTCTTGACCTGGTATAGAGCGAGAGAGAGAAGGTGCTAGGCTGCTGTTCTGTGATTTATATAGAGAAATTGAGGTCATAGTGTTTGCTATCACTATGAGCACCTGGAATATAAGTAAAAGGAAGAGCTGGAAGGACTGTTATGCATCCAGTGAGTCTGAGAAGGAGGAAGTGACCACTGCCAGCATTGATGGGTCTGGATGCCCTGATTCCCCAGACCCAGTGATGGCCAGTCCCCCTAGATCACCCCTAGTTATCTTGGGGAAATTTGTGTCACGAGCAGAGGACGAAGAGGGTAGTAGTGTGAGCTGGACAGGTCATCTACCTGTGCCTGGTACCACTGCTGTGCCTACCACTGTCTCTTGGGATTCTCAGGAGGAGGTGGACTCGGAGGAGATGATAGCAAGTATGATAGCAAGGGACTCTAAGTCACACTTGCCATCGCCAGGCAGTCCTACCACTACTACTAATACTCAGATACAGCAGCTATAGACTCAGAGTGTTAGGAGTGAGGGAGGGTGTGATACTAGTACTGAGGAAGACTCAGATACTGAAATTGATGTGGTTGCTGCTGGTGGTACTAATGTAATCGCAGTAGATCATCATACTGATGCTGAGGTGGTAGGGGAAGAGATGCAGAGTGGCCAGACTAGTGGTCAAGGGAGCCCACAACATTCCCCTGACCCTGTGAGTCCCCTTACCCCCAAGGCATTGTCCTTTTGGAACAGAACTGGTGGCTATCAACAATAATACCACCACCATGAGCACAGATCATCTGCCTGTGCCTGCTGCTATTGCTGCCAGTCTGCCTTCTTCAGCTCAAGAAATGACAAGTATGACAGTAGGGTACCCTCTGTCACATTTGTTATCACCTCCAACTGGTGAGTCTGTAATAGAGCAGCAGCATCAAGGAGGGACTGGTAGTTGTTATGAGGGTGATGGTTGAGCAGCTGGTGATGAAGAAATATCAATATCCTTTTTTTAGCACAAAGTGAGTAGGAAAGGTAGACAGATATAGGGATGGGCATCACCACCACCACCAGCAGTGAGATTGCAAATTTGCAGATTTTAATGCTGCTGTAATCCCTGCTGCTGATGATTTACAAGGGCAGCAGTATGATGAGGAGCAAGTTAGTGTACCACAGACCACCATGGACACAGCAGGAATGGTGTCCAGCAGTAGTGATGTGGGACTAGGACAGGTTCCACTTGCCAGCAGCAATACTTCTGATTCTAGTTGCAGTGCTGATTCTGAGGTAGTAGCAGCAACAGCAACATCCTTTGCCCCAGCCAGTGAAGGGGAATGTGTAGGAGAAGAAGAAATAGGCCATTCTTCCCACATTTCTCCTCCTCCCTCAGGTCCTGGGTGTGGGACTATTTTTCTCTTGGGGCAGGCACAGTGCAGCCATCAATGACAACACTGCTCAAAATTTGTGACAAGTGCTCACCTTATCACACATTTGAAACACAGATACCATAACATCTATGTGAAGCATGTTATAGCCAACCCCCTCCCACAAAAGAAATCAGGCACCTCTATTGCTGTACCCCCTGACTCTCCCCAAAGGCAACAAGAGATAAGTGAAATCAAAGAGGAGGAAGAATAGAGAAACCTAGCCAATTCCTGAAAGTTTATGGTGAGCGAAACACCTGGCTTGCCATTATCTTCTTGCTCTAGGGTCCAGCCATGGTAAGATGTTACTACATCTTCTGGTGATCCAACTTGTTCTTCGTTACCTCCCCCACCAACTGACAGCCATTCTGTAGATGTCAGGATGTGGCAGTTCATGGTCACCCATTGCATACTGTGTGGTGTGCTAACCACAGATGGCAATGTGGTGGAGGATAATTATCTAGCGGCATCTGAGGAGATTCCATCACGCAGAATATGCTAAGTTGGTGGTAGGGAAGGTTCATAATTACTATTAAAACTGCAAGTTGTCATGTGTCCTTACCAGGGAGTTGACAAGGCCAGGGGAACAGTGACAGCAGCAGTACTTGGTTTCTAGTGGAATGATTTCACATTGGGGACCCTAAGCGTCATGGTGTTTGGTTAGAGTTGTACCAGGTGATTGATGTGAGTGCAGATGTGCCATTTTTTCAAGTCCTCCCCTTATTTACTACACATATACTGTGTATATTGCAGTTGCTGATGAGATATACAGTTCCTTCCTGCTCTCAAGGGAATCATTTGTATGCTAACAACACACTCATTATTTTTGGAGGAGGTGCAGGTGGAGAAGCATTATTGGCTAACTTCTTTACTCCACATAAACCTGATGTGGTGGGGGCTAGTTGTGGTGCTTCTACTGCCGCAGGCACATCACTGTACCTAGTAGTGGCAAGTGGAACCATCATCATCATCACCCATATCACTGCTGTTGTTGATCCCATTCCCTTAGAGTTGCCTAATCATCCTACTGCATAAACAACTCAGCAGCATTAGCAAGAACAGAAGTCACAAATACTGCAATGACACCAGAGCATTTGACACTGGCCACCATAACATGACTTGCTGGCACTAGGCCAGTAGGACATTTTTTTTCTCGGGGCTTGTTCTTTGAGTGCAAACCAGAAGTCTACAAAAAATGAGGTGGCCTGTTTCTAACAAACCTAAGTCCTACAAATTACTGATTCCTCAGGGGTTGTGAAGCTAACAAGCTGAACTGATAAAAATGATTTCTGATTCCTCAGGGCTTGTGATGATAACAAGCCTGAGTGATTAAAAATGATCACTGGTTCCTCAGGGCTTGTGATGTTAACAAGCCTGATATATAAAAATTATCTCTGATGTGATTCCTTAGGGCTTGTGACACTAATAAGCCAAAGCCATACAAATCAAATTTTCCCTCGGGGCTTGGTCCTAAAAAATCTAAGTCCTGCAAACCAATGTTTCCTCATGGCTTGGGCCTAACACAAGTCTAAATCCTATAACAAATGTTTCCTTAAAGGGAAAGAAATATTTAATATTTTAAAACTAAATATGTTGTAGGATTTTCCCCCTGAGTAAAACCAGACACTCCCACTGTTGAAAGGTGTTTTATTCAAAATTACATCTCAAACTTGAATTTTTTAGGTGCAATATCACAGTGGCCTGAAGTTGTACAGTGGCGTTGTTTCTACACCATTCGATGGAGGTTTATGATCAACTGACCAGCGCTGTCCATAGGATGGTGTAGCAACAGTGCCACTGTACAATTTCAGGCCACTGTGATACTGCACCTAAAAAATACATGATGGAGCTGTAATAACTTCTGAATAAAACACCTTTCAGCAGTGAGAGTGCCCTTGTTTCACTCAGGGGGATAAACATTACAACATATTTCTTTTTACATTTTAAGTATTACTATCCCTTCAAGGTTTGTGACAAATAAGTGTAAGTCCTACAAATCAATGTTTCCTCAGGGATTGTGCCTCTAATAAGTTTAAGTCCCATCAATGTTTCCTCTGGGCTTTGCCCTCTAACAACACGTCTAAATCCTACAAATCATCCTCTACAAAACACTCTCTTTCATCAGGTATCAGCCTGCCACAGTGACAGCTTATGTCAGGGGGGTCCTGAAGTACCAATTTCTTATTTTTTATGATTTCTTTTTTTATTTTATTTATTTATTTATTTTTACTGTCCCCCCAATACCAGTCAACAACCACCACCAAAAAAAATGCCTGTTCAACTGATTCTTTCCCCAGAATCCACCAATACAGACACCTCACTAGTACCCTGTGAGGTAAGGGAGGGAGACACTTTCCCAGAATCCCATCCCTTCTACTTATTTCTTCCCTCCCAGAATCCCACCCTTTCTCATTCCTTCCTTCCTTCCCTCATTCCCAGAAAACCACATCTCCTCCTATCTTCCTTCCCTCCCAGAATCCAATCCCCTCTGCTTCTTTCCCATTTCTCAGTGCAGAGGTGGGGTTAGGGGTGTAGCCATGGGAGGAAGACTTTTGCAGAGCAAAAACATTTGGAAAATTCGATTCGGACGATTTTGTTTTCCATTAGGAGGATCCGCATTTCAGACCGGACCTGTTCGACTTAAATGAAATTCGGAAATAGTCCGAATTATTTAGGCAAATATAAAATACTTTAAAATATACAATAAAAAAATTAAAATTAAAAAAATAAAAATATATGGAGTCATTTCCAGGGTGGTGGAACAGGGTAAGGTGGAGCTTTAGCCTTATGGTACTATAGGTGAAGTAGATGAAGTATGGATATAGCTAGCTACAATCACGAATGAACAAATAAATGAAACTTAAAGGAACAAGGAATACTGACGATGCCTGGTGCAGGGTGGACTCAGGATGACTGGAACACTGTAGATCTAGCCAGAAGCAAATTGCACTTGAGGGTAAGGAAGGTTCCGCAAGGTAAGCCTTAACCTCAAACTCAGCACTTTTTCTAGTTATGGGGAGCTCTTTCTTTTGTCTGAAGCATAATCTGTCCATTGCCTCAGCATAAAAAGCAACTGCTCCACTGGAACAAGATGAAGTGCTACTGGCGCTGCTACTGATAGATCCCGGAAGACCAACACACTCCTTCAGCTCATCTGCGGAATCTTCTCCCACCTCCTGTGATTGCATTCTGTTTTTTCTTTGCCTCTCACGTACTTTCGCTATCAATTGTTCCCACCAGGCAGTGAGGAGGTTGGAACTATGTGCCATCTTGCCTTTGATTCGAGGATCACAAATTGTGGCAAGCATTAACTCGGGACAATCATCCATGCACTCTTCCATGCACTGAGTCAGTTCCTTTTTCAGCCTCGTTAGAAGGGCAGCAACATCAGGAATTATATTACCCTCAGCACCAGGCAAGTGTTTCCTATGGACAAGGAAATCGTCAATATTTAAGGAGAGGTGTGTGAAGAGGGGAATTACTTGGGTCAGACTAGCATTCTCTCTGCTTAAAATTTCCGTCAAAGCATGGAAAGGCGTAAGGACTGTCACTACCTGTTCCATCAGGGCCCAGGCAGCCCTGCCCAGTGTTCTGTTACTGCCAATGAAATGGTGACATGACATTGCGTGAACTGCCTTTTTCTGTTCCAGGACACGCACTAGCATATCTAAGGTGGCATTACACCTGGTCCCAACATCTTGTTTGAGGTGGTGCTCTGGGAGATTTACCTTTTTCTGTTCCTCCCTGAGGAGATGTCAATCTTTGGTGCTACAATGGAAGTGGCCAGCAATTTGTCAGCACGACTCTAGAAGTGCTGACAACCTTCCAGTGTTATTGCTATCCTCGAGAGCCTTAACTACCAGATGCAGGGCATGCACTGAGCAGCACACACCCACAAATCTGCCATCCTAGAGAGCCTTTATTATGTTAGCTGCACCATCAGTAACCACAAACCCCATTTGTGCCTGTGTGCCTGCCTGCCCCCCTAGACACTGTGCCACCATGTTCTGCAGTGCTTTGTGAATGTTATCTGAGGTATACTGCTGATCCATTAACTCAGCATTGAGGAGGAAAGAGCAATGCCCCTGCTTGGCTACTGCACCTGAACTTGTTGTTGGTATCAATAATGATGTGTCTTGCAACACATTAGGCTGCCACCAATGCCCCGTCAATGACAGGAAGCCATGCTGGCCATTAGGAGCACTCCATAAGTCAGTGATAAAGTGCACTGACTGGCCACCATCCTTTGCTAGCAGGTCCTTCAAAAGCCCAATTCATGACCGGTACAGTGTTGGCACTATAGTTTGACTAAATGTGGTGCGGGATGGAATTTTATATGGGGGAGTGACAGCCTCCATAAGTTGCTGGAAGGGCTTCCCATCCACCAAATTAAAAGTAGCACCTTCGACAGCTACAAGCTGTGCAATAAGGCGTGTGATTTTTCGGGACTGCTATCTACACATCCCCTTTAAATGAAACCCACCAGAATCTTCCAGTGTGGCCTGTATTGATTTTGGGATGGGCTGTGACTCTCTGCTCTTACTAGGACCAGATGTGGCATGATCCCCCTGCCCTTTCTCCTGCCTACTGGTGGTGAATGTGACACTGGTATATGTAGTAGTTCCACTTTCTGCACTTATCAACACTGACTTGTGGTAGTTCTTCAGGTGTTGGTTCATCCCGGAAGTGGTTAGGTGACCCAACACCCTCCCATGGCTGACTTCCCTGCCACAAAATTTGCATTTCGCTAGCCGGCCATCGCCAACTGTCACAAAATGCTCCCATGCTTTGGAGTGACGGATGACATTACCAGTTAAAATGGAAGGTGGTGAAAAAGAGGAAACTGAGGTGACACTTTCTTCATCTTCACATGCTGGAGCAACCTCACTATGCTTCTTTTGTTCTACGTACCTTTACTGGGGTACTAGCAGACCTAAAGATGGCAGCAGGGGTGCTGGGACTGGGATTGGAGGAGGATAGTGGAGTAACAGCGGTGGCAGAGACACTAGCAGCTACTACCTGTCTGGAAGACTCAATTGAAACTGGAAAGGCAGGTGTTAAGTTTGCAATAGAAGACACAGTTGTAACTGGAGAAACAGGAGGAGTACTGTGGGCATCAGGGGTAAAATCAAGCTGAGGGGAAAAATCATGCTCAGTGGAAAAAAATCAAGCTCAGGAGGCCTTGGTCCCTCATATTCTTCTTCTACCTCTTGTAGGTTTGGACAGGAAGAAGAATGATCAGCAGCAGATTTTGGGGAGACCTGCTGAATTGCCTTTTCTGCCTGGTGGCTACTGGGAAATGGTAAACTATCTCCCTCAATAACATTTTTGAGAATATATGCTCTCAGTGGCAGTGACAGTGGTGGCAGGAGAAATGATCTCCAAATACTGCAATAATTCCCAAATCCAGAGTTGATACTGCCCGCGGTTTCTGACCAGTTGTGTTAAACATGCTAGTTGTCCCCAGGTTTATAGAACTGGCTGTAGAGGAGGTGGTGACGGAACTGGCAGTGACACTAGTCATTGTGCGGGTGGTTCTGGGGTTATCATCACAAAACAGCTGATGATGAGAAACAAATGCCAGCTGCTTTGTGATGTCAGAGGAGGACCTGGACCTCTCTATCTGCTAGTAGAGGTAGAATGACCTGCAGTTCCCTTCTTATTTTTTTGGTTTGGAGTGTTGCTGCTGAGTCTGACTATAACATTGACTATGAGTACTAGTACTACTGACAGTCCTCTTCTTTAGCCACCTGCTGCTGCTAGCACTGCTTGAAAGCACTCTGGTGGTGTTGGTGGTGGCTGGGTCACTGCAGCTGGTACCAGGACGAAGAACATCATGTTGTTCACTAGGACTCAAATCCATTATAGGTACGTAGGTAGTGTACTATAATAATTTTAACATTTTAAAACCTGGCCACACGACAACTGTCAGACTGGCTGTGTCATTCTGAAAATTATTATTTACACCAATTCTTAATATTTTTATTTTCAACAGGAACAAAAATGACTTGCAGTGGCAATAAGGCACTAATACTGGATGTCTGGCCACACGACAACTGTCAGACTGGCTGTGGCACTCTGAAAACTATTATTTACACAAATTCCTAATATTTTTATTTTCAACAGGAACAAAAATGACTTGCAGTGGCAATAAGGCACTAATACTGGATGCCTGACCACGAGGGATGGGTGAAAATTTCCGGATCAAACTGAAATCAGCGAAAAATGGCACTTTCCACTTGGCGTAAAATTTCCCACTAAAAGTGCTGATTTTCTGCCTTTTTTACACTTTTTCCACCTAGCTCATTCCATTGAAATCAATGGGAACATTGAAGTTACACACAACATAAAATAAATATTATTTAACCCCTTAGTGACAGCCGCGTTCGTACGCGGCTGTCACCTTAACGCCCGCCGAACATTTTTTTTTTTTTTTTTCAAAGAAGTCCTGAGTCTCCGAGCGGCGTGCAGCCGCACGGAGACGCGGACTTCCGTGACTTACCAGGTACGTCCTCTGTCACTAAGTGACAGTTTCTGCGGGACGTACCTGGTAAGTCATCTGTCGTTAAGGGGTTAATTTCCCAAAGGTATAGTATAAAAGGGGCATGAGGGTGCCTGTGTTGGTGGGATGTGGGAAAAGAATCAGTTGAACAGGGGATGATTTTTGGGGGGGTTGTTTACTGGGATTGGGGGGCACTTAATAAAAAAGAAATCCTAAATAAAATAAAATAGAAACCATAAGACATGGTATAAAGGGGGCTGAGGAGGGTGCCTGTGTTAGTGGATGAATGAATCATTTGAACAGGGGATTTGTTTTGGGGGGGTTTCTTGATGGCTATTGGGGGGACAGTTACTAAAAAATAAATACATAAAATAAGAAATTTTTATTTAAAGTGATAGAGACAGGAACCCCCTGACATAAGCTGCCACTGAGGTGGACTGATACTTGACTTGAAAGAGTATTTTGTAAAGGATGATTTGTTAGATTTGTTGTTAGAGGCCTTTGTAGGACTTAGGCTTATTAGAGGCACAGGCCCTGAAGAAACATTGATTTGTAGGACTTAAGCTTGTTTGGCACAAGCCCTAAGTAAACATTGATTTGTAGGACTTAGGCTTGTTAGAAACAAAACCCCAAAAATTATTTAATTTTTTGTAGGACTAGTTTTTTTTTCTTCGAAGCACAAGCCCTGAGAAAAAAATAAAAATGCCCTATTGGCCTAGTGCCAGCAGGTCATGTTGGCCAATAGCCACTGGCCATTGTCAAATGTCCTTCTGAGTCCTGAGTTGCAACTGCTGTTCATACTGCTGCTGCTGAGTTGTTTAAGCAGCAGGATGATTAGGCAGCTAAAAGGTAATGGGATCAACAATAGCAGTAACTTGGAAGATGGATGATGAAGGTTCCACTTGCCACAACTGGCTCCAGTGATGCACCTGAGGCAGTAGCAGAAGAATAAGTAGCCCCCAGTATATGTGAAGAAAAGAACAAGTTGGCCAGTAAATCTTCTCCACCTGACCCTCCTCCAAAATCGTCATGGGTGTGTTGTTATTAGAATATATATTTTTCCCTTGAGAACAGGAACTGTGGCTTCCATCAGCAACTGCAATGTGCACAGACTGTGTGCATGGTAAATAACATCTGGGGACGCAACTGTATCCAAACACCATGACACCCGAAACCAAGAACTGCCGCTGTCACTGTACCCCTTGTCCAGACCCCACTAAGGACACATGACAACTTGCTGACAGTTTAATAGTAATGAGAACCCTCCCTGCCAGAATTCAAGCATATTCTGTGGGATGGAATCTCCTCAGATGCCACCTGATGACTTGGTATCGATTCTCCTCCACCACACAGGCATGTGTGGTCAGTGCACCACACAGTGTGCAATGGGTAGAGATGAACTGCCATATCCTAACATCAAAAGAGTGGCTATCATTTGGCGGGGGAGGTAACGATGAACAAGGTGAATTGGCAGGAGATGTACTTGTTACCCTAGAGCAGTGGTTCTCAACTCCTGCTAGTGCACAGGTGTGGTGATCAGAGGCTCATTCACATTGATTAACTCACCTGTGCGCTAACAAGGAAATCATCAAATCCTGGCCTGTTAGTGGGTCCTGAGGACAGGAGTTGAGAACCACTGCCCTAGAGGAAGAAGGTTATATTGATGGCGAGCTAGTTGTTTCACTCATCATGGAACTTCCAGTGTCTGTCTGGGTTTCTTTATTCTCTTCTCTTTGACCTCCACCTTTCTGAAGAGTCAAGGGGTACAGTAACAGCGGTGCTAGATTTCTGTAATTGGTGTTTGACTTTAACATATTTGACATAAATGTCATGGTGTCTGCATTTCATGTGTGCTATCAGGGCGGTTGTGCCAAGGTGTGTTCCCTCCTTTCCCCTTCTCACTAACTTGTCACAGATTTTGCACTGTACCATTGTTGATGATGACTGCTATGTGCCTGCCAGAAGAGAATAATAGTTCCACACCTATGACTTCAGGGGAGAGTGAACAGGTGGAGAATGGCCTCTTTCTTCTTCTTCTCCACATCCCCCTTCACTTTTAGTGGCAGCGGATAATGTTGCTACTACTGCCTCAGATTTAGCACTGCAACTAGGACCAGGAGTATTGCTGGCACTGGCAAGTGGAACCTGTCCTAGTCCCAAATTACTTGTTGACCCCATTCCCACTGTGTCCACGGTAGTCTGTGGCACACTAGCCTTATCCTCAGCACCCTGCTGCCCTTTCATCTCAGCAGCAGCAGGAATTAGACCAGTTGCAATTTCTGCAAATTCCAAAAGCTGATTGCTAGTGGTGGTGGTGATGCCCGTCCTCATCCCTGTCTCCCATTCCTTCTCACTTTCTGATAAAAAGGCCATCAATTTCTCTTGTACCCCAGCTTCTCCAACATCCCCATCACCACTAGTTCCTACATGATGCTGCTCTATTCCAGACATCTCACTGCTGCTTGGAAGAGGTGACGAGCAATGTGACAGAGGGTCCCCTGCTGTCACACTTGTCATAATCTTCTCCTTCCCCCCTGAGTACAACAAGAAACACTAGCATCAGGCAAAGTATTGGTGGCAGCAGGTTCAGCACTGGCAGCAGGTACAACACTAGTGGCAGCACATCTGGAAGCAGGTACAACACTAGTTGCTGCAGGTACAGCAATGGTGGCACTGGCAGAAGGGGCAGCTCGTCTTGTAGCAGGCACAGGCACCTGACCTGTCCTGCTCTCACTAGTACTACCCTTTTCTCCTTCCCTTCCCATTCCCTTTTCTCCCTTCCTTCCCATTCCCTTTTATTCCTTCCTTCCCATTCCCTTTTCTCCCTTCCCTTTAAATTCCCCAAGATCCCTTGGGGTGATTAAGGGGAACTGGACAGCATTGGTTCAGTACTGCTAGTCACTTCCTTCTCCTCAGACTCAGTGGACACATAAGGGTCCTTCCATCTCCTCCACTGATTATTTTTCACCCTGCCCATAGTGATAGAAGTCACTATGAGCCTTTCCTGCCTCTATTTTTGCAAAATATCACAGCAGAACAGCACAGCACGTCTATCTCGCTCTGTAGCTACTTCTATTGTGTCTGCCTTCAGCAAAAAACATCACCTTTTTATAGAGGAAGTGCAAAAACAAAGTAAATCAATGGGGGGAAACTTTATATCCATTGAAAAAATGGAGAAAAATTTTGGCCAGTGGGTGAAATATGCAAAAATTTTAACCGCTAGTTTTAAAGCAGATTTTCCAGCGATAAAGTGGATAACAATGTGGTTTTCGCAAAATTTCCCGCGGGAACACGGCGACAAGTTTTGCCCACCCTTACTATCCACATGACAACTGTCAGACTTGCTGTTTCACTCTGAAAATGATCATTTACACAAATTTCTACAATTTTTTTTCAACAGGAACAAAAATGACTTGCAGTGGCAATAAGGCACTAATGCTGGATGCCTGCCTACACAACAACTGTCAGATTGGCTGTGTAACTTTAAAAAAATAAAAAAACAGCTCCTGACAGTGGCAATAGGGCACTAGACTGGCACTAGACTGGCTAATGATGCACTAGACTGGCATTAGACTGGCTAATAAGGCACTAGACTGGCTAGTGAAATCGCTTTTCTGGATACTCTCTCTCATCTTTCTCTGAGCTCCAACAATGGACTAACAAGAAATGTAGGCTGTCTGGGTGTCTGTGTCATTAGTCTAACCCCCATCATGAAACGAAGAAGCTAATTGGACTAGAGATGGAGGGAAAGTAGAGCGCGAGCAAGAAGCTGTCGTCCAGATTTCTGAAATATACTACAGAGTTTCGGACAAGGGCTGTTCGGATTTTTTTTTTTTTTTTACAAGCTGCCCTTGCCTTTCGGGCTGCACGAATTATGCCAAATTACCCTTATTCGTCCAAATTTGGCCGAACCGATTCGCACAAATCTAATGGGTGGTTCTAGGGGTGCACCATCTGGAGGCTATTGGGTCTTTGGGTGTTTCAAGGTGGTCATTTCCTCTATGACTGGATTAAGCCCTATTTTGCTATGCATGCTATGGAGCCGGTGTAAAAGGGGAGATCTTAGAACAGCGGAGGGTGTCTACTGGTATGCACTCAGAGATCACACAAGGGTGTGCTGCAAGGGTGGACAACCTGAGGCTCTTTATCTGTAGAGGACTATAATTCCTATAATCTCCAGACAGCCACCATAATCTCCAGGCAGCCACTGATTCTTTGAGGATGATGGGAATGGTAGTTCCACACAGGTGGAGATCCACAGGTTGCCTACCTCTGCTGTAGTCTAATGCATACTCTGAAATGCAGCATCTGGCATTGGAGGTTAATGCCAGTGGACTTGAGCTGGCAGAGTTGTACATCCATCCCTCTGTTTCTTTCTTCCTAATACTTGGTATGAAAAATGCCTGCTGCATTGATACCTGGGTTCCATTGCAACCTAATGACCACTGGAGCCCTGCAGCAAGCTTTTTCATATTTGTCTCCTGTTCTAAAGAGACGGTCTGTCAAACCTACCTACCTAATGGAACTCCCCTGTTCTTTTCCTTACTCAGTTTGCCCCTCTCTATCACAGATTCCTGCTCTTCTAATCTCCTTTAAAGGGATAGTAATGTTTCATAATAAAAGCAGCTCTAATGAATCATCATAGCACTTGGGCCTTGGAAAGTGTCATTTCAATTCTGTCAGAGTTGTAGTTTAAGAATAATTGAATGATAAAGTATCCTCCTCCTGCCCCTTTTACTGATATAACACTGCTTATCTCAGAGCAGCAGGGAGTGTCCAGGTAGATTGCAGAGAGGGACAATCTTCAATTAAGATAAGGGTAAAAGCTGAAAAATCTGTTAAGGGGGGCAGGGTTTTCATTGTTCTCACAGTAGAATATTGACCCTTGATGTGAGCTGTCTGGTCTATGGACTGGATCCCACATCTGAGGAGTGGGGGTTTACGCTAGGTAAAAGGGGTGAGAGGGGGGAAACTTTATCGTTCAATTACTCTTGAATTACAGCTCTCACAGTATTGAAATAACACTCTCTATGGCTCAATTACAATGAAGATTTATTGGAGCTGCTGTTTTTGTGAAACATTACTATCACTTTAAATCAATCTACACATTAGTCTTTAGTTTCAGGTACAAATAGTCAGGAACATACACTGCATTCTGTCTGATTATAACACAAGATAAAAGGAAATTGCTCTGCATATGAAGTGTCCAAGCAGCTGTGAAGGCAGCTCTGAAAGGTGCCAACAGCCGCAGGGGAGGTGTAACAACTGAGTGACATCTCCTTGTCACATCTAGTATACCAGAACCTAGGATCAAACCTATTACACTCAGATTGAAGTAATGATGCTCCCAGCAGTGCCAAATCTAGTTGAAAGAAGTGTAAAAAGTGTTTAGAAATTGAATATTAACTGAAAGCTGGATGGTTTCATATGATATTGTGTCTATGCAGGATTAGTGAGCTTTAAGCCTATCTGAGCCTTTCTGACATGTCTGCAGCCTGTCATCACAGAGAGACACACATATGCATGATTTTTTTTTGTCAGGGTTTATTAGACTGGGGAAGAATAGTGATTAAAGGAATTTCTGTTCTGTGATTGGCTAATAGATGACTCAGTGATTTTTTGCGGAAATCTACATCTGACAGCACTCACACCCTATATTATTCTCTAGAACAGGTGCCTTTTACACAGCTGTCATACAAGTTAATCCGTGATTGGCTCAAATGCTCCATATCTGTTCTATGTCAGTCTATAACAATCATTTGCAAATAGGGCTACATTCAATAACTAAAGGAGTGCGATTCTGAAGCAAACCAACTGCACCATCATTTTAAAATGGGGGTTAATTAACCTTTGAATGCTATAGCGGTCTCCAATATATTGGAAAGCAACAGAAATGTTTGAAATGTTTATTTGCTCCTTATAGTGCATTTGTTTGTCCCAGAATTGCTTCACTTTTCTTTTGTGCATTAGGTCCATAGTCTTTAACCTTTTACTGCCAAAGGGCAGTGTACCCCTCTGGCACTCAAAAGGTTAACTATTTCAGCACCAGAGAGGTCTACAAATCACACCCAAAATAGAGAAAAAAAAAAAACACCAAAAACCACTCACGTATGTTCACTATAAGTGTATTACCTCAAACAGCAGAGTGAATAAAAAACCCACATAATACATAAAACAATATAAAAGCGGAAATTTTACCTTCTATAAAATCGCCCTCCAATAATTAAGCATATGGCGACTAGCTTCATAATAGTTCTATTAGCGCTCAGAAGTACCCGATTCTGAAGTAATCCTTAATCTTCGGAGACTGGAAGCCAGACATCAGTGCAGACATCTTGTCTTAAAGACGTCTGCACTCCTGCACTGTCAGTCCAGGTCTCCAATAGGAGGCATTGCACTGTGCCGAAAAGCAACCGAAGGGACTGATGGTGCAGGCACACAGATGGCAATAACCTGACTGTCAGTCTCAGAAGATTAAGTATTACCTCAGAATCGGGTGCTTCTGAGGGCTAATAGAACTATTATGAAGCTAGCCGCTATATGCTTAATTATTGGAGCACGACTTTACAGAAGGTGAAAGTTACACTTTAAAAGACTCAGGTAATTGCAGTACCATTTACAGAATCCAGATCCTCCCCAGTTGGTGAACTATTATACTCCACCCCTGGGAGGTGGGGTTGCTTAACCTACTGTGTTATTACTATTGACAGGAGTTTGTTGTGTAGATTATTTAAAACCTTTTGTGTGCCAGAGGGGTATGCATTCAAAGGGATAATATTGTATTTTGTATTATGTGATGGGTTTTTCACTCTGCTGTTTGTGGTTATAAAATTATAGTGAACATACGAGTGCCTTTCTTGGCTTTTTTTGTTAAATTTTAGAGTTACCACTTAGGAAGCATCCCCCTCTTAATATGCTTTAATATAAGAGAATTTTAGTCTTACCTGTTAAATCCTTTTCTCTTAGTCCATATAGGGTACTCGTAACTTTGGGTAGGCAACCGCGCCTTTAAGTAGGCAGGAACAATTCTTGAAGCCACCCCTCTCCAGAAAGATTTGCGACACTAACTAGCGACTAGGTAGTAAGAAGGGAAAAGAAGACTCCTGTGAGCATGAACCTGAAAGGACTCCCACGTTCGGTCACAGGAGAGCCAAGCATGGTCCCTTGACAGGGTGGGAGACCAGTAACCTGTATGGACTAAGAGAAAAGGATTTAACAGGCAAGGACCAGGCGCAGAGCCCCCAATGTCACCAGAGCCTATATGAACCATCAGATCATAGACAGTCCAACAATAACAATGAGTGTCAATGGACACGAAACCGGTGCATAACCATACCAGGAACGTAACATAGCACACACAACTCAAGCCAACTGGGCTCAAAAGTGAAGAAGCAGAGACGAAAGGAGAACCTAGACAGGCAAAACTGCCTCTAGGATCTTCCATCCCAAGCTGGTATCGGCCGATTCCTGCACATCAGTGTGGTAGTGCTTAGAAAAGGTGTGCACAGATAACCAAGTAGCGGTCTTGAACAACTGATCAGATGAGACTTGATTCTTGTAAGCTCAAGATGTCCCAATAGATCTAGTGGAATGAGCTGAAACCCTACATGGAACAGACTTCTTCCTCAGTTTGTAAGCCTTACAAATAGTAGACTTAATCCAAGATGCTATGGTCAACTTGGATGCCGGTCTCCCTGTCGTGGGACCCTCAGGAATGACGAACAGGAAATCAGACTGGCGAATAGACTCAGTGCAGTGCACAAGGAACTTGAGTCATCCTAACACATCCAGCAAATGAAGATCCCTTTCCTTGTCAGATATGGGGTCAGGACAGAATGAGGGCACCACGATTTCCTGATTAATGTATAATTCAGAGACCACTTTTGGAAGGAACTCCTGAGAAGTGTGAACAACCTCCTTGTCTTTGTGAAACACCAAAAAGGGAGGTTTACAAGACAGGGCATGCAACTCTGCGACACAGCGAACAGACACAATCACCAAGAGAAAGGACATTTTCCAAGTCAGCATGCGTAGAGGAATAGTAGCCAATGATTCAAATGGAAGGCGCTGAAGGACGCCCAAAACCAAGTTAAGATCCCACTGAGGAGTAGGGCTCTTAAAGGCAGGATGGGTATGAGCAACACCCTGAAAGAAAACCTTGACATCATGAAGGATAGCAGTATGTTTCTGAAAGAAGACAGATAGTGAAGAAGTCTGAACCTTAAGGGAACTCAAACTGAGGCCTTTATCCACTCCGTCCTGCAGGAAGGACAGGATCGTTGGAAGATCAAATTCCTGGAAAAGATCCTTATCAGCACACAAAGACAGAAAAGTAGACCAGACTCTGTGGTAGGCCTTAGAGGAGACAGGCTTGAGGGCACTAAGCATAGTGGCCACCACACCTGAAGAAAACCCCTATTTCTTCAGTATTGAGAATTCAGTTTCTATGCTGTCAAACCCAGACGGTCCACATCCTCCTTCCACAGGTACCCCTGTAGAAGAAGATCTGGACGTCTGGGCAGCCGTAAAGTCTCTGCCACAGAGAGATCCAGAAGCTCCAGAAACCAAGCCAGAGCTCTCCAGATGTATTTTCCACAACACCCTGTGAAGCATGGGAATGGGAGGAAAGATGTACACCAGAGGGAAGTGCCATGGGATTGCCACGGCATCCACTGCCAGAGCTAGAGGGTCCTTCCAGCTAGAGCAGAACAATGGAACCTTCCGACTATGCCTTGTTGCCATCAGAATGATGCAAGGAAGTCCCCACTTCTGAACAATGAGGTTGAACACTTCTTGTTTCAGTTCCCACTCTCCGCTGTTCACTGTATGTCAACTTAGGAAGTCTGCCAGCACGTTGTCTATGCCGGGAATATGAACTGCAGATATGGCAGGAACATGTTCCTCTGCCCAGGTTAAAATAGCTTTGACCTCTAACCAAACAGCAAGACTTCTTGTACTGCCTTGCTTGTTGATGTAAGCCATGGCTGTGGCATTCTCGGACTGGAGTCTTATTGGGCACCCCTCCAGATGACGCGTCCAGTGGCGAAGAGCATGAAATATAGCCCAAAGCTCCAACACATTGATGGGAAGGAGAGATTCCAGCGGGGACCACCGACCCTGGGCATTGCTGTGACCCAGAACCTCTCCCCAGCCGGAGAGGCTGGCATCCGTCATGATGGTAGTCCAGAAGGAAATCATGAAGAAACAGCCCTTCAGCAGATTGGAGAGGTTGAGCCACCATGACAGGCTCAGCTCCACGTGAACAAGGAAAGACACCAACATCTTCAACAGATCCTGCTGACCCCTGCACACATAGATCACGAACCTCTGAAGTTCCCTGGTGTGAGCCATGGCAAATGGAACCGCTTCTATGGTGGAAATGAACTTCCCCACTAGGGAGGTCAGCTTCTTGGCCGGCACTGGATTGTGAGCCAGAACCACAGACATTTTGTGGACGATCTGGTGAGCCATCTCATCCTTGAGAAACACCATACCCTGCTTGGTGTCAAAGAGGAGAGTCAGGAAGACTAATCTCTGAGATGGTACAAGGTCCGACTTGTCCATGTTGAGGATCAATCTGTGATGGATCAGTGAATGAATACAGTCCTTGACCTACTATGAAGTAGTTCTGGAGAGGGGCCTTCAGAAGCAAGTTGTCCATGTAAGTAGTGCCGTGCCGATGGAGGACAGCCACTAATGCACCCAGGACGCGATTGAAGACCTGGGGAGCTGTAGTCAGACCAAAGGGAAGAGCAGAAAACTGAAAATGCCCTTGATCGCAAGCAAACTGGAGTTACTGCCAGCTTCCTGAATGGATGGCAATGTGCAGGTATGCATCTTGAAGGTCCAGAGAAGTGAGGAATTCTCCAGGACACATGGCCGCTATCACAGTCCAGACGGACTCCTGGTGGTAATGAGTCTTGACCACAAAGGAATTGAGGTCCTTGAGGTCAAAAACTGGACAACAGCAGCCGTCTTTCTTGGAAACCACAAACAGGAATAAAAACCCAAACCCACTTCCAGCACTGGAACTGGTTTCAGAACTTCCTTGTCCAAAATGGTCTGGATGGCACTGTGGAACAGATAGCATTTCTGCACTCCCTGAGGAGTGTGAGAAGGAAAAAAATCTGAATGGGGGAAGAGATACGAAAGGGATACTGTAGCCCTCTGGCACAACCTGAAAAACCCATGGATCCCCCACTGTGTCTGCCCAGACTCTGAGGAAGTGGCGCAAGCGACCACCCACTGAAGCATGGGGACCGGGGTTCGGCGAATCATGCCGACACAGGTTTGGAAGTTTTGGGCTTGGTGGAGGACTGCTTGGCCCTCCATTGTTGTTTGGGCTTGGAGGAGGATAGCGGAACCTGGGGAACCGCTTAGTTCGCAGAGCGAGCCTCAGCCTGAAAGGGACAAAAAGCCAGTTCCGCTTGACTGGAGGCTTCTTCCTAGGTACTAAGAAGACCCCCTGCATTTGGGATGGAAGAAGTTGTAATGTAGACCTTAGGTCCCTAGTAGTGGCCTTAAACTCTTGCACCCAAACTGGCTCTTGTGCATGGCTGGAGGTCCCTGGTTGAGATGCAGGGGCAGCAGCGCATCCTGGGCATAAATGACCTGAGTACTGATGACCTGATTGATATGAGGAGCAGTGCGCAATGGGGGACACAAACTCCCCAGTATCCTCAGTCTTAGGTCTAGCCCCAAGCTCCAATGGAGTTGACATCCAAAGTATAAGGAAACAATCCAATACAGTGTGTATGATTAAAAGTTCACCCCAAATATCGCTAATTTGCACTTATGCTTGTGAAGAGAAAGCAGAAAATGGCCTTTGTGACTGTTGTCCAGAAGGGCACCAGGAATGGTCTGTTGTGGAGTTTGTTGTGTAGATTATTTAAAACCTTTTGTGTGCCAGAGGGGTATGCATTCAAAGGGATAATATTGTATTTTGTATTATGTGATGGGTTTTTCACTCTGCTGTTTGTGGTTATAAAATTATAGTGAACATACGAGTGCCTTTCTTGGCTTTTTTTGTTAAATTTTAGAGTTACCACTTAGGAAGCACCCCCCTCTTAATATGCTTTAATATAAGAGAATTTTAGTCTTACCTGTTAAATCCTTTTCTCTTAGTCCATATAGGGTACTCGTAACTTTGGGTAGGCAACCGCGCCTTTAAGTAGGCAGGAACAATTCTTGAAGCCACCCCTCTCCAGAAAGATTTGCGACACTAACTAGCGACTAGGTAGTAAGAAGGGAAAAGAAGACTCCTGTGAGCATGAACCTGAAAGGACTCCCACGTTCGGTCACAGGAGAGCCAAGCATGGTCCCTTGACAGGGTGGGAGACCAGTAACCTGTATGGACTAAGAGAAAAGGATTTAACAGGCAAGGACCAGGCGCAGAGCCCCCAATGTCACCAGAGCCTATATGAACCATCAGATCATAGACAGTCCAACAATAACAATGAAGTGTCAATGGACACGAAACCGGTGCATAACCATACCAGGAACGTAACATAGCACACACAACTCAAGCCAACTGGGCTCAAAAGTGAAGAAGCAGAGACGAAAGGAGAACCTAGACAGGCAAAACTGCCTCTAGGATCTTCCATCCCAAGCTGGTATCGGCCGATTCCTGCACATCAGTGTGGTAGTGCTTAGAAAAGGTGTGCACAGATAACCAAGTAGAGGTCTTGAACAACTGATCAGATGAGACTTGATTCTTGTAAGCTCAAGATGTCCCAATAGATCTAGTGGAATGAGCTGAAACCCTACATGGAACAGACTTCTTCCTCAGTTTGTAAGCCTTACAAATAGTAGACTTAATCCAAGATGCTATGGTCAACTTGGATGCCGGTCTCCCTGTCGTGGGACCCTCAGGAATGACGAACAGGAAATCAGACTGGCGAATAGACTCAGTGCAGTGCACAAGGAACTTGAGTCATCCTAACACATCCAGCAAATGAAGATCCCTTTCCTTGTCAGATATGGGGTCAGGACAGAATGAGGGCACCACGATTTCCTGATTAATGTATAATTCAGAGACCACTTTTGGAAGGAACTCCTGAGAAGTGTGAACAACCTCCTTGTCTTTGTGAAACACCAAAAAGGGAGGTTTACAAGACAGGGCATGCAACTCTGCGACACAGCGAACAGACACAATCACCAAGAGAAAGGACATTTTCCAAGTCAGCATGCGTAGAGGAATAGTAGCCAATGATTCAAATGGAAGGCGCTGAAGGACGCCCAAAACCAAGTTAAGATCCCACTGAGGAGTAGGGCTCTTAAAGGCAGGATGGGTATGAGCAACACCCTGAAAGAAAACCTTGACATCATGAAGGATAGCAGTATGTTTCTGAAAGAAGACAGATAGTGAAGAAGTCTGAACCTTAAGGGAACTCAAACTGAGGCCTTTATCCACTCCGTCCTGCAGGAAGGACAGGATCGTTGGAAGATCAAATTCCTGGAAAAGATCCTTATCAGCACACAAAGACAGAAAAGTAGACCAGACTCTGTGGTAGGCCTTAGAGGAGACAGGCTTGAGGGCACTAAGCATAGTGGCCACCACACCTGAAGAAAACCCCTATTTCTTCAGTATTGAGAATTCAGTTTCTATGCTGTCAAACCCAGACGGTCCACATCCTCCTTCCACAGGTACCCCTGTAGAAGAAGATCTGGACGTCTGGGCAGCCGTAAAGTCTCTGCCACAGAGAGATCCAGAAGCTCCAGAAACCAAGCCAGAGCTCTCCAGATGTATTTTCCACAACACCCTGTGAAGCATGGGAATGGGAGGAAAGATGTACACCAGAGGGAAGTGCCATGGGATTGCCACGGCATCCACTGCCAGAGCTAGAGGGTCCTTCCAGCTAGAGCAGAACAATGGAACCTTCCGACTATGCCTTGTTGCCATCAGAATGATGCAAGGAAGTCCCCACTTCTGAACAATGAGGTTGAACACTTCTTGTTTCAGTTCCCACTCTCCGCTGTTCACTGTATGTCAACTTAGGAAGTCTGCCAGCACGTTGTCTATGCCGGGAATATGAACTGCAGATATGGCAGGAACATGTTCCTCTGCCCAGGTTAAAATAGCTTTGACCTCTAACCAAACAGCAAGACTTCTTGTACTGCCTTGCTTGTTGATGTAAGCCATGGCTGTGGCATTCTCGGACTGGAGTCTTATTGGGCACCCCTCCAGATGACGCGTCCAGTGGCGAAGAGCATGAAATATAGCCCAAAGCTCCAACACATTGATGGGAAGGAGAGATTCCAGCGGGGACCACCGACCCTGGGCATTGCTGTGACCCAGAACCTCTCCCCAGCCGGAGAGGCTGGCATCCGTCATGATGGTAGTCCAGAAGGAAATCATGAAGAAACAGCCCTTCAGCAGATTGGAGAGGTTGAGCCACCATGACAGGCTCAGCTCCACGTGAACAAGGAAAGACACCAACATCTTCAACAGATCCTGCTGACCCCTGCACACATAGATCACGAACCTCTGAAGTTCCCTGGTGTGAGCCATGGCAAATGGAACCGCTTCTATGGTGGAAATGAACTTCCCCACTAGGGAGGTCAGCTTCTTGGCCGGCACTGGATTGTGAGCCAGAACCACAGACATTTTGTGGACGATCTGGTGAGCCATCTCATCCTTGAGAAACACCATACCCTGCTTGGTGTCAAAGAGGAGAGTCAGGAAGACTAATCTCTGAGATGGTACAAGGTCCGACTTGTCCATGTTGAGGATCGATCTGTGATGGATCAGTGAATGAATACAGTCCTTGACCTACTATGAAGTAGTTCTGGAGAGGGGCCTTCAGAAGCAAGTTGTCCATGTAAGTAGTGCCGTGCCGATGGAGGACAGCCACTAATGCACCCAGGACGCGATTGAAGACCTGGGGAGCTGTAGTCAGACCAAAGGGAAGAGCAGAAAACTGAAAATGCCCTTGATCGCAAGCAAACTGGAGTTACTGCCAGCTTCCTGAATGGATGGCAATGTGCAGGTATGCATCTTGAAGGTCCAGAGAAGTGAGGAATTCTCCAGGACACATGGCCGCTATCACAGTCCAGACGGACTCCTGGTGGTAATGAGTCTTGACCACAAAGGAATTGAGGTCCTTGAGGTCAAAAACTGGACAACAGCAGCCGTCTTTCTTGGAAACCACAAACAGGAATAAAAACCCAAACCCACTTCCAGCACTGGAACTGGTTTCAGAACTTCCTTGTCCAAAATGGTCTGGATGGCACTGTGGAACAGATAGCATTTCTGCACTCCCTGAGGAGTGTGAGAAGGAAAAAAATCTGAATGGGGGAAGAGATACGAAAGGGATACTGTAGCCCTCTGGCACAACCTGAAAAACCCATGGATCCCCCACTGTGTCTGCCCAGACTCTGAGGAAGTGGCGCAAGCGACCACCCACTGAAGCATGGGGACCGGGGTTCGGCGAATCATGCCGACACAGGTTTGGAAGTTTTGGGCTTGGTGGAGGACTGCTTGGCCCTCCATTGTTGTTTGGGCTTGGAGGAGGATAGCGGAACCTGGGGAACCGCTTAGTTCGCAGAGCGAGCCTCAGCCTGAAAGGGACAAAAAGCCAGTTCCGCTTGACTGGAGGCTTCTTCCTAGGTACTAAGAAGACCCCCTGCATTTGGGATGGAAGAAGTTGTAATGTAGACCTTAGGTCCCTAGTAGTGGCCTTAAACTCTTGCACCCAAACTGGCTCTTGTGCATGGCTGGAGGTCCCTGGTTGAGATGCAGGGGCAGCAGCGCATCCTGGGCATAAATGACCTGAGTACTGATGACCTGATTGATATGAGGAGCAGTGCGCAATGGGGGACACAAACTCCCCAGTATCCTCAGTCTTAGGTCTAGCCCCAAGCTCCAATGGAGTTGACATCCAAAGTATAAGGAAACAATCCAATACAGTGTGTATGATTAAAAGTTCACCCCAAATATCGCTAATTTGCACTTATGCTTGTGAAGAGAAAGCAGAAAATGGCCTTTGTGACTGTTGTCCAGAAGGGCACCAGGAATGGTCTGCCTTTCAGGAGACTGGTCAGGTTAAGCCACCATGAGAGGCTCTGCTCCACGTGAAGAGGGAGAGATAGGGATCTTTCCAGGAGATCTGGTCGATCCCTGCATGCCACCAAGAATGACAATGAAATGGATCCTGAGACAGGATAGGCTGGACCTTCTTCCGTAAGAAATACCATCCATCTCTGAGTGCCAAAGAGGAGGCCCAGAAAGACCGTCCTCTGGGAAGGAACAAGGTCTGACTTGTCCAAATTGATGATCCACCTGTGATGGGAGAGAGCATGAATGCAGTCCTGCACCTGCTGATGAAGGAGTTCTGGAGAAGAGGCCTTCAGAAGGAGGTTGTCCATATATGGAGTAACCCTGATGCCGTTCTGATGTAGGACGGAGATCAGTGCTCCCAGGACTCTGTTGAAGACTTGAGGAGCCGTGGTCAGGCCATAGGGGAGGGCAGAAAACTGGAAATACCCTTGGTCGCAAGCAAAGCAAAGGTATTGCCGACTCTCTGGAAGAATGGTGATGTGCAGATAGGCATCCTGAAGATCCAGAGAGGCCAGAAATTCCCCAAGGGACAAGGCTGCTATCACTATACGCAGAGACTCCAGGTGGCATTGGGACCGGACCACAATGGAGTTGAGATCTTTCAGATCCAAAATGGGACAACAGCCGCCATCTTTCTTGGAAACCACAAAGAGGTTGGAGTAGAATCCCAAGCCCCTCTTCTGAGGAGGAACTGGTTCCAGGACCACCTTGTCCAGAAGGGCCTGAATAGCTTCCTCGAAAAGGCGGCGCTTTTCTGCTCCCAAGGGAGAACAAGAAGAGAAGGTCATGGGAGGAGGAAGGGAGGTGAAGGGAATCCTGTACCCAGTAGCCCCCACCTGTAAAACCACTGGTCCACCACAGAGGCCTGCCAAGCAGAGAGGTAGTGGCATAAGCAGCCACCTACCTGTGGGTGGGGACCCGGGTTCGGCGGGTCATTCAGAAGAAGGTTTGGAAGCCTTGGGTTCTGTGGAGGACTTGGATCTCCATTGCTGCGTAGGCTTGGATGAGGTGCACGGAGCCTGAGGGACCGTCTGGGGTGCTTGGCGTGAGTCTGCTTGAAAGGGACGAAAAAGCTGATTCCTTTTGACAGGTGCCTTCTTCCTTAGGACCACTGGCAGGTGAGTACTCTTCCCTCCAGTGGCCTTACTGATGAGATCCTTGCACTCAGGCCCAAACAGGAAGGAGCCCTGAAAAGGCAAAGACAGGAGAACCTTCTAGGAGGCCGTGTCAGCAGACCAGATCTTGAGCCAAAGAGCACGTCTGGCTACCACAGACATGGTAGATGCCCTAGCTACCATAAGCACAGCATCAAACAGGGCAACAGAGACATAATGCTGAGCCTCAGCAATGTTAGAGAGAAATCGCAACATGTCAGCAGTAGGGGCCCCCTGACGGACAGCTGAATTGAGTTGATCAGTCCAAACAGCCACAGCCCTATTCACCCACACTGCAGCAAAGGCGGGGTGAAGGGCAGAGCCAGCCATCGCAAAAATAGCCTTGAGAGAGGTCTCAAGCTTCTTGTCAGTCCAGTCTTTGAGAGCAGAGGAGTCAGCCGCCGGCAAAGCAGTGGACTTAGAAAGTCTGGAAACTGGGGCATCCACTTTGGGAGGATGGACCCACTGCGTGAGGGCCGTTTCAAAGAACAGGTAAAGCTTTGCAAACTTTCTAGACACAGATGGTTTCCTGTCTGGAAATTTCCACTCCTCAGACACCAAACGGTCAAGGGTGAGGATACATGAAAAATAAGTATGGGCCCTAACAGGCTCCTGAAACACATCAGAGGGGTCAGAAGATGCCTCCTGTACCAAGGGAATGTTCAGGGTGGTTAGCACAGCCCTGATCAGACCCTCAGCCCAAGGGAATGGGGTCAGCCTCAAAGGGGTCCCCAAAAAACTGAGATGAAGGAACAGCTGAACAGTGATCATCATCAGAGTCGACTAATAATTCCTCCTCAGAGGAGTCAGGCACATCAGGTACACCCGGCGGTTTAGGTAGGGAAGATCTGATAGGGGCAGGGACCTGTGAGGGGTGGAAAACCCACTGTAAAGTAGATGGAAGGAGTTGTAAGGGGTCAAGGACTCAATAATGACAAGCAGACAAGTACTGTAGGTAACGCACTCTTTATTAGGATATGCACGTACAGAAAGAATGGCAACAGCAATAACAATACAATATGGCAGATGTAATGAAGGCTAGCTGCTATGGAAGCACAGAGCAGAGCTCCAGAAGACAGGTTAGAGATAAGCTGCCTCAGGTCCGCACCTGAGGCTCACACAGGTCTGCACCTGTACCGGCAAGGTTCAGAGAAATGCTACATGCCACAGGTACTCACCTGGACAGACAAGGTACAAGGAAAGGCTACTACATGCAGGTCCGCGCCTGAACAGCCAAGGATCCAGAAAAGGCTACTACGTTACAGGTCTTCACCTGAACACCGCAGTAAATGGACAGGAACACGGAGACATCTGCCAGGACCACCAGGAGTACCCTACCAGTTATCCACTGGAGCGTTGGTATGCTGGGTGCGCAGTGGAAAACCTCAGGTAGCATCAAGGTGGGTAGTCAGACAAACAGGAATCCCCACGGAGCAATACTGAAACAGCCGCAAGTCATACCAAATAGGTATAGGACTAGCCAGGGTCATACACAGAGCGGGTAGTCGGAAAGAGCCAAAGGTTAGTACCAGAGATGGAGAGTCAGCCAGACCAAAGGTCATACACAGAGGATTTAGTCTACCAGAGCCGCAGGTTCACACCAGAAGGAATGTCAGCCAAGCCGGGGTCATACACAGAGCGGGTAGTCAGACAAAGCAAAGGTTGGCACCAGAACAGGTAGTCACACAAACCAAGATATGCACAAAACACTAGCCAACTGCACTGGACACTATGAAAGGGCAAATGAGTTAGTGTCCAGGCAGTTTAAATACTCTAAGTTCCACTCCAGGAAGGTGGAGCACTGTCACTTTAAGAGACGCACACGTCACTCAAGGAATTCCCCAGGGACGCACACCTGACTCAGCTGGCCAGCAGAGGGAGCCAGAGCCATGCAAGAATCACACACACAGGCACAGGAAGCCGCATCCGGAGCGCCACGGGGACCGGCTGCCGAACAGGGCACAGATCAGCCGGTTCCCTAGAAGGTAAGCGTTAACGCTTACATAAGGTAGACCGGAGGTCCCTGGTAGTAGCCTTAAACTCTTTCATCCATATTTGCTCTAGTGCATGGCTGGAGGCCCCTGTAGGGGATTCAGGGGCAGCAGCGCATGCTGGGAACACATGACCTGAGAATTCTCTAGGTAACCCTGAGTGACATGAGGAGCAATGGGCAATGGGGGACACAGAAACCCAGTGTCCTTAGTCTTAGGTTTAGCCCCAAGGTCTAAAGGAGTAGACATTCTCACAGAGTCAAACAGTGAAAGTATCAGAAACACCTACAAAGAAGTGTGTATGATAAATAAAATTACCCCAGTAATTCTAAAATAGACTTATCTGGCAGGCAAAGGGTTAAATTGCTGAGGAGAGAAGGAGAGTCCAAGCACTGCGTAGGATACTTGATCTGCGAATACACAAAATGGCTGGCGCGACGGGAGCCAATCAGTAATGAGTGCACGAAGCGAGCACTCATGGGAATCGTAGTTTCGCTAACGGAGTACCCCAACAGCCCCCAAAGCCCATAAGGCCCCCAACATGCCCAGAGCGTTGACCGGATGACAGAGCAAGGGCAAACCCACAAAATGAGCCATCCCTGACTTCGCCACGTGGAGCGGTTGCAGAGATATGTCCCAAATTGTAATGTCCCATAGAAGTGAATGGAGCAATGGCGTTTATGCGGTAAATGCATGCCTTAAAGGTGCGGAACATAAAGTAAACAAGGTGAATACCAAAATGTAAAACCACTCAAAAACCCACTAGAATTAAACAGTAGACTCAATAAACACTGGTTCCAGTAGGGAAAGTGCCCAAAAATCCCCCCCAAAAAGTTGCTAACCAGCAGCAAAAGGGTTAAGTTACCACAGAAACTTGCTCCAAACACCTCACAAACATACAGATAAACCCAATGAGTGCATGAGTATGTAACAGGAACTCCAAATGAGACCCCTGTGTGGAGGAGAAGCATGGGACGTGTGGACCTTAGCACTCAAAGGGTGCTCACCTTTTTCAGCAGGTCTTTTGT
The DNA here is from genome assembly GCA_037306005.1 of Rhinophrynus dorsalis. Taxonomy (NCBI): domain Eukaryota; kingdom Metazoa; phylum Chordata; class Amphibia; order Anura; family Rhinophrynidae; genus Rhinophrynus; species Rhinophrynus dorsalis. The sequence continues at coordinate 299,189,122 of CM074719.1, read as the reverse complement.
CTTCAGATTACCATATATCAAGAAGAAGCCTCAGTGGGCAACTCCTGGGGAAAGGACTTGCAGCCAAGATTTTTCCCCCCAAGGGCTTAGGTCCACAAAAGTGCCTGGTAAACTGAGCTATCCACGTTTGAGTAATGGGCAATGTCCCTAATGGTAATCCGCCTAATGGTGGTATTCCATATCTAACAGAAAAATAATAAAAAAGCTAAAACTATAGCAGAACTGTTCTCTTGCCTTGTGTCTTGAACAAATAACAAATCTTACCAGTTGGGGATTGGCTAGCTGCAAGCTAAGGAGAGGAGTTAGTCACTTCTCAGAATTGTTCCTGCCTACTTAAAGGGGCTGATCGCCTACCCAAAGTTACCAGTAACCTGTATTGGACGACAGAGAAAAACACCGTACCCTGAAAGGAAAATTGTGAAAACCCCTAAAAAGATGCCAACTGGCATACAAAGGGTTACATTTACCACAGAAAAGCTGCTCCAAAACCCCAACAGACATACAGAAAAACCAAATGAGTGCAGGAGTATGTAGTAGGAACTCCAAGTGAGACCTCTGTGCAGAGAGGAAATGTGGGACAAGTGGACCTCAGCACTAAAAGGGTTGCTCACCTTTTCAGCAGGTCTTCTGTCTTCAGATTACCATGTATAAAGAAGAAGCCTCAGTGGGCAACTCCTAGGGAAAGAACTTGCCAAACAAGATTTTCCCCCAGGGCTAAAAGGTCCAACATAGCGCCTGAAAACTGAGCTACGGAATGTCAGTAATGGTAATGTCAGTAATGGTAATCTGCCTAATGGTGGTATTCCATATCTAACAGAAAATAAAAAATAAGCTAAAACTATAGCAGAACTGTTCTCTTGTCTGTATCCTAATCGAGGAACAAATCTTTCTGAAGAGGGGTGGCTCGATGCAGCTAAGGAGAGTAGGTAGGCTCCACCCAGCATTCTCTTCAAGAATTGTTCCTGCCTACTTAAAGGGGCAGTCACCTAAACAAAGTTACCAGTATCATATATATTGGACAACAGAGAAATTAATTTACTAAATAAGAGGTTGTCCTGTACATGTGGTTGAGCTACCCCAGCAATAAATATTGTGCCTCCAAATCAATGCTTAGCTTGCGATGACACCCAAGGTTTAAATGGATAGCAATACTTAAAATGTAAAAAAAATATGCTGTAGGGTTTATCCCCCTAAAACAAGGTAACTCCCATTGCTGAAAGGTGTTTTAGTCAAAAGTTATTACAGCTCAATGTTTAATTTTTAGGTGCAATATCATAGTAGCCTGAAATTGCACAGTGGTGCTGTTGCCACACCATTGTATGGAGATTTATGGTTTACGGACCAGAGCTGTCCATAGGATGGTGTAACAACAGCGCCACTGTACAATTTCAGCCCACTGTGATATTGCACCTAACAAATTCAACTTTGAGCTGTTATACCTTTTGAATAAAACACCTATCAGCAGTGAGAGTACCTTTTTTTTTTACTCAGGGGGATAAACACGACAATATATATATTTTTTTACATATTAAGTATTACTATCCCTTTAAGGCTGAATGTAAGAGGCATGCAGCACATCATGAAGCAGTGTGGCACCCTGGAACTCAGAAGGTTAAATGAATACATGTTTCCTCCTTTCTCTGCAATTCTCTCCCACTAAATATCTGTTAAGCATTATATTTTTTATATCCCAGCTTAAAAATCCACTTTCTAAAAGAAGCATATCCTTAAATTGTTCCATCCCACACAACTGACTCCAAATGCACTTGACCCTACACCCACTGTGACTGCAAAACTTACTTTATCCCACTAGATTGTAAAGGGATTAAAAATGCACTGAGAGAATGTATGAAAAAAGAAAATTATAAGAAGTAGTAAACTCACTGGAAATGTGAGGAAATACTTATTTACCTATAGGGCATTGGTTCAAAGAAATAATAATGCTTTATTGTAACAGTGGTGTAAAAACCCGTGTACACGGGCCAATGTCCGGGTGATGTTAACCCTTTGAGTGCCAGAGGTGTATGCAACACATTGCTTTGCAATGCATTGCATACCCCTGTGGCACTCAAAGGGTTAAGAAGCCAGGCTGTGCTCTGCGTCCTGCTGCCGACGCAGTCATGCACTGTAGAGACTGCCCGAATGCACAGAATGCTCCCAGCACAGAACTCCCAGCATTCTGTGCGTTCAGGCAGTCTCTACTGTGTATGACTGCTTCTGACAAACATCCTAGTGAATTATTATATAGGATTTCTTATTTCAGTAGTATATAACAATAAATTGGTGGACAAATTCAAGGAACATGGGAGACCAGGGTCCTCAAATTTTACTTCTGGCTCCTAAATTTTGGAAACATTTCATATACATATGTGAATATTTATTCATCATCTGGCTCCTAAAGCTCATATTCTACTATTCCACTGTGACCCCTTCCTCTGTTATTTGATTGACTTGAAAGAGGGGTCACATTATGTATGGAGAATATTTGAGACTCTCTCCCTTATCCATGGTTGGTTGAGAGGTGAGGTTGCTTGAGAGCTGTGCGTAACTCCACCTCCCAGCCAATGGGAGCATGGGAAATACAACAGGCAAGCTCTCTGTGCGTTCTGACCATACATATGTCACTAAATTTAATTGTTTAAACGGATAGTAATGGTTAACAAAAAAGCAGCTCCAATTAATCTTCATAGTAAGTGAAGTGGTGGGATTTTAGGGAGTTTGTAAAAATATATTTTATGAGTGTAGGCTACTGCCACTGATGTGGACGATCATGGCATCATGGGCACTGCTGTATCTCTGACATCAAGGTGAGTATATGTTTATGACATAGATACACCATACTGGGAGAGGTGGTGGTGGTAAAAAGGGGTCTCAGGGACACCTTCCTGGTCTTTTTTTTTTTTAACATTTTTTTTTATTAATGTGGTGGCACTTGACCTCATATACATTTGTTTCATATACTAAAAATCTAAAAATAATAACCCCTTAAGGACCAGGACACCCTTCTGGTCCTCAAGGACCTACTTTTTTTCACTCATTAACCCCTTAAGGACCCTTGACGTACCAGGACCGTCAAGGGTAAATGTGCTCCAACGACCCTTGATGGTCCCGGTACGTCAAGGGTTAAACTCTTCCATCGCGGCTGCAAGGAGCGATGGAAGAGCGCAGGCTGCTTCTTACTAAGTGTCCTGGTATCGGGACACTTAGTAACAAGCAGTAGAAACATTGTTGCAACATGCGATTCGCTTCAAAAGCGAATCACACGTTGCAAAACCTGAATGACAGGGACAGTATTTGTAAATACTGTCCCTGTCAGATCTCTCTGCCTCGCTCCACCTTGCATACTGCTGAGGTGGAGAGAGACAGAGAGACATAGTGTTACAGTGTTCCTGTAAAAAAAAAAAGTGAAAAAAAAGTTTAAATAAAGAAAATTAACCCTTTGATCACTGTTCTGCAGTGATCAATAAGTTCCCCCCATCTGATCACTCTTGGAGTCATCAATTTGCTGCAGATCAGTGTTTTCTGATCTGTGGGACACCCCCCATCCCCCTTGAATTTTTTTAGATTTTTTTTTAAATGTTTTACATTTTTTTTTTTTTTGTTTGTTTATTCTTATTTGAATAGTAAATATAGTTTAGGTATTTTGGTAGGTAGTTGGGTAGGTTTAGTGTAGACAAGTGTTAGGGAAAGTTTTAGGGATAGATTTAGGTTTAGGGAAACCCCCCCAAAAAAAATATATATATATATATATATAATAAGTGCAGTTTAGATAGGTAGTTCACTTGGGTTAGGTAGGTTCAGGATATACGTAGGTTAGGGTAATTTTAGGGGTAGATTTAGGTTTAGGGATAGCGTAAGAAAAAAAAAAAAAAACAACCCCCCCCCAAAAAAAATATATAATAAGTGCAGTTTAGATAGGTAGTTCACTTGGGTTAGGTAGGTTCAGGATATACGTAGGTTAGGGTAAGTTTTAGGGTTAGATTTAGGTTTAGGGATAGCGTAAGAAAAAAACAAAACAAAAAAAAACCCAAATCCCCCCCCAAAAAAAATATATATAATAAGTGCAGTTTAGATAGGTAGTTCACTTGGGTTAGGTAGGTTCAGGATATACGTAGGTTAGGGTAAGTTTTAGGGTTAGATTTAGGTTTAGGGATCGCGTAAGAAAAAAAAAAAAAAAAAACAACCCCCCCCAAAAAAAATATATAATAAGTGCAGTTTAGATAGGTAGTTCACTTGGGTTAGGTAGGTTCAGGATATACGTAGGTTAGGGTAAGTTTTAGGGTTAGATTTAGGTTTAGGGATAGCGTAAGAAAAAAAGAAAAAAAAAAAGTTTTTTTTATTAAGTGGACAAAATGCAACGCAGGTACAGTGTTGAAGAGGTATATGCATTTTTGGCGTCTGACTCAGAGGCAACAGACACTGTGTCAGACTGACGTAATGCAGTTTTCAGAGAGTGAGAGCAGCTCTAGTGACGACGCTGGGCCTTCTGTAAAGAAAAGATGTACTGCCCCAAGAGCTGCCCTGGCAACTGCCCCAGCACCTGCCAAAAGATCTGCCCAATGGATTTACCCATGATAATTTTTTGGATTTGTTTTTGGGGGAAGACATTTTAGGTGAAATTGTGTCCCAAACCAATTTGTATGCTAACCAGTATACTGCCGCCAACCCTAAGTGTGAAAAACGCTGTTTTTTTTTTTTTTTTTACTTATGTCAAGGTTTACGAGGGATTGGTGGTAAAATGGCTGTGTACAAAATTGGAAAACACACCTAAAATGAAAGCCTGGAGTGTCTACTTTCCAAAAATATATACTTTTGGGGGGAAATCTTAGAGTGGAGCACTGTTACACAGTCCCAAATGAGACATGGCACCAGTAACGCAAGCTGTGAAGATTCAAAGTGTGAACCTGGAAACGCGCATGTTCCAATTTGGCCCCCGTAGGTCCCCCAAACCATGGGAAAGCTATGCATATGGGGGTATTGCCGTACTCAGAAGAAGGAGCTGAACACTAATCAATTCAGTTTATAAAATCTTCACCTATTCTGTGCTTGAAATTCACATCAACATTGAAGGCGAAGTGTGAAAAACGCTGTTTTTTTTACTTACATCAAGTTTACGAGAAAGTGGTGGTAAAATGGCTGTGTAAAAAAATTGAAAACACACCTAAACTGAAAGCCTGGAGTGTCTGCTTTCCAAAAATATACACTTTTAGGGGGAAATTTTAAGTTGTAACGCTGATACAAAGTCCCAAATGAGACATGGCACAAGTGGCGCAAGATGTGAAAATTCAAAGTGTGAAACTGGAAACACACATGTTCCAATTTGGGCCCCGTAGCTCCCCCAAACCTTGAGAAACTTATGCATATGGGGTATTGCCGTACTCAGAAGAAGGAGCTGAACACTAAACAATGTATTTTTAAAAATCTTCACCTATCATGTGCTTGAAATTCACATCAACATTGAAGTGCAAGTGTGAAAAACGCTGTTTTTTTAACTTACGTCAAGATTTACGAGCGATTGGTGGTAAAACGGCTGCGTAAAAATATTGAAAACATACATAAAATGAAAGCCTGGGGTGTCTACTTTCCAGTGGAGCACTGGAACGTAGCCCAAAATGAGTAATGGCACCAATTAACCAAGATGTGAAAATTCAATATTTGTTCAATATTGGGCCCCGTAGCTCCCCCAAACCATGAGAAACCTATGCATATGGGGTATTGCCGTACTCAGAAGAAGGAGCTGAACACTAAACAATGCATTTTTCAAAATCTTCACCTATCATGTGCTTGAAATTCACATCAACATTGAAGTGCAAGTGTGAAAAATGCTGTTTTTTTAACTTACGTCAAGATTTACGAGCGATTGGTGGTAAAATGGCTGCGTAAAAAAATTGAAAACATACATAAAATGAAAGCCTGGGGTGTCTACTTTCCAAAAATATATACTTTTGGGGGGAAATCTTAGAGTGGAGCACTGTTACACAGCCCCAAATGAGACATGGCATCAGTGATGCAAGCTGTGAAAATTCAAAGTGTGAAACTGGAAACGCGCATGTTCCAATTTGGGCCCCGTAGCTCTCCCAAACCTTGAGAAACCTATGCATATGGGGTATTGCTGTACTCAGAAGAAGGAGCTGAACACTAAACAATGCATTTTTAAAAATCTTCACCTATCATGTGCTTGATATCAACAGTAGTATTGAAATGTAAGTGTGAAAACTGCAAAAAAATAAAATATTACCACAATTTTGACATTTTTTTCTGGAAAAATAGCTGCATGAAAAACTCCAAAATTCTCCTGATTATTTACCTTATGTTGTGTCATTTTCAAAAACATATACCTTTGTGGGACATTTTTGGTTCTGTCACGTCAGCTAAGCCTTGATGCTCACATGCCAATTGTTGAAAAATCACAAGTTGGAAATAACGGCAGCCATCTTGTAATATTTACCTTGTAAATGTGAGGAAAGGACTAAAATACTAGGCATATGGGGTATTCTTATATTCAGGAGAAGCAAATGAATATATTTAGGGGTATTTTTTTTTCATTAACTAATAGTATGCAAATCCTGACAGAAAAATGTAAGCAAAATGTTGTTTTTTTTCAATTTTTTTCCTCTTTTATTCTATTTTAATCAAATTAAACAATAAGGTATTCATATAATTGTGGTATCAAAAGAAAGCCCTACTTGTGCTTAAAAAAACAGTATATAATTTATGTGGGTGCACAAAAGGAATTAAAGAGAAAATATGGTTGAACAAAGACATAGTAAAAAAAGTCAAAATTGCTCCGGTCCTTAAGTCAAATCTAACTCAGATTTTCCCGGTCCTTAAAGGGATAGTAATACTTCATTTTAACTTTATTTTATTTTGTAGGCATTAAAAAAACATGAAGAATGATATAAGTCTTATCTCTGAAACCTTTATGGTTTAAGAGATATTCACAAACAAAGTATCCCCCCCCTGTTCAACCAGATCAGAAGGGAGATGCCCAGGTAGACTGCAGAGAGGGACAATCTTCAATTAAGATAAGGGAAAAAGCTGAAAAACTTGTCAAGGGGGGAAGGGCTTTCATTGTTTTCATACAAAGAAAATTGTCCCCTTCTGTTATCTGTCTGGTCATACAACCTGACTCACATCTGAGAAGAGATGGCTTACACTAGGTAAAAGGGGCGGGGAGGGGAACTTTGCTTGTGAATATCTCATAAACCATAAAGGTTTGAGAGATAAGACTTATATCATTCTTCATGTTTTTTTAATGCCTACAAAATAAAATAAAGTTAAAATGGAGTATTACTATCCCTTTAAGGGGTTAATGACTCCATTTCCAGTGTTGATAACTGTATCCACCATAGCAACAGGGGTGGTTGTCATGTTTTTGGATGGGGGTTATGTGTGGTGGATTGTTTTTCTTAATTTTTTACTATTGATGGGTAGCCAATTATCTGTAATTGCGCTGAGATTGCTATAATGTGGCAATGGAGAGGTTAACCATTTTTGTTTATTGGGTGCTTTGGGGCAGTCGGGGTGGTGGAGATGGTTTTATATATTTTTTATCTTGTGTTTGACTGTACCACTGCCTGAGCAGCAAGGTAACAATGATCTGACAGTGGAGAGGTTAATCTCAGGGGTTGCACAATTATTCAAAAAGAGGATTTTAGTCTTACCTGTTAAATCCTTTTCTCTTAGTCCATAGAGGTTACTGGTAACTTTGGAAGGTGACCGCCCCTTTAAGTTGTCAGGAAACAATTCTTGGAGAGAAATGCAGGGTGGAGACTTCCTTTCCTCCTTAAATGGTCACCAGCCAATCACCTTTGATTGATATGCTAACTATTGACTAGATATCATGAAGGAAAATAGAAGACTACTGTGAACATGAATCCAAAAGGACTCCCATATTCGATCAGAGGAGAACCAAGCATGGTCCCTTGACAGGGTAGGAAACCAGTAACCTATATGGACTAAGAGAAAAGGATTTAACAGGAAAGACTAAAATCCTTTTTCTCTGTCGTCCAATATAGGTTACTGGTAACTTTGGGATATCCAAACATTGAGTTTTCCAGATCCGGGAAGAAAGGCAAGGACCAGGCGCTGGTCCACTGATTACCAGATCCCACATGGACTAATCATATCCAGAACAGCCCAGAACAAGCCAAGTGTCAACGTACACTGAACTGTAACACAGCACACCAGTAACCGTAAAACAGAACACAGGGTTCAAAGGATAAAGATCCCTAAGACATAGGAAATAAAGCCTCAGACAGTCAGAACTGCCTCCAGGACCTTCAGCCGAAGCCAGTAGATCAACACAGTAGTGATGAACAAAATTGTGCAAAGATGACCAAATGGCACCTTGCACAAATGATCAGCAGGGGCCGGAGACACAATAAGCCCAGGAGGACCCAACAGACCAGGTGGAATGAGCAATGACATGAAAAAGGAGCAGGCTTCATCCAGGGGACACAGGCCACATGGTTAGTAAACTGGATCCAAGGTGCAATAGTCACCTTGAATGCAGCTTTGGCAGAGAGCATCGGGCTGGTGAACAGACTTAGTGCGTACCAAATAAGGCAGAGCACCACATACAACAAACGGAGATCCCTCACCCTGTCAGAGTAGGGCAGGGCAAAAATGAAGGCACAAGGACTCCTGGCTGATGTGGAACGCAGAGACCACCAAAGGAAGAACTCCAGGAAGTATAAGGAACCACAGTGTCCTGAAAACACAATGAAAAGCAGCTTGCAGGATAAAGCCTGCAGGACAGCAACTCTGCAAACAGAGATAACCGCCAAGAGGGAAACCATCACTCAAGTCAGAAGACGAAAGGAATAGTGGCCAAGGCCCCAAAAGAAAGCCACTGCAAGAATTTCCAAAACCAGAGTAAGATCCCACTGAAGAGTGGGATGCCGAAAGGCAGGGAAAGCATGAACGACACCCAGAATAAAATCTTGACATTCGGAAGGATGACGAAGCGCCTCAGAAAAAGACAGAGAGCAGAAGTCTGAACCTTCAAAGAACTCAGGATAAGGTTCATGTTCACTCCATCCAGTAAAAAAGGACAGGACAGTTGGCAGAGAAAACTCTCATGAAGGCAGATCCCTGCCCACACACCAAGAGTGGAAAATAGACCAAATCCAATAGAAAGCCAGAGGAAACAGGCATCTGAGCCCTAATCATAGTCGCAACCACATCAGGAGAAAATCCTCTTTCCTCAAGGACATGATCTACAAAGCGTCAAACCCAAATGCCTGTGCACACCCTCCACAGGTAGCCCTGTGGGAGGAGATCTGGAGTGTGTGGAAGTCAACACGGTCCACATGCAAACAGGTCTAGCAACCCCTGAAAACAGGGACACCGGGCCCAGTATGGAGCAACCAGGATGATCAGAGACCTCTCCATCCATAGCTCCCTCAGAACCCTGGCAAGCAGGGGAATAAGAGGAAAAATGAGACTAAGGGAAAAACCCGAGGGAACAATAGAGCATCCCCAGCTTAAGCCAGATGGACTCTCCAAGGAGAGCAGACTAGCAAAAAACTTGCAGTCGAGACTGACGGCCAGCAGGTCGAACCAGGGAAAACTTCATCTAAGAAAGATGAAGGTGAACGCCTCCTGGTGAAGTACTCACTCACCGGTGTCCACGGCAAGGCGACCCAGGTAGACAGCGAAGACTTCTCCTCACTGGGAATCTGAACAGCGAAGAGGGCAAGTACATAGATTTCCATTCACGGGAAAACAGCCTTGACCTCCAACCAAGCTGCGAGACATCAGGAGCCATGCAGGATGATGATATAAGGCAAGGTCGAGGAGAAGTCAGACCGGACAACCTATGAGAAGAGATGAACAACTCCTCAGAGCATGGAATATTGCCCTGAGTTCCAGAACACAGATGGGCAGAAGAGGTTCCTCTCTCAACCAAGGTTCCTGACAGTCAGTTGACCCAGAGAACACCCCAGCTGGACAGGCAGGCAACCATGGAATCCATAAGCAGATGGAACCACAATGGGACTACCCTCCGCAGGTTGGAGAGACACAGCCACCAAGGAAAATCAGCACCACATGGAACAAGAGAGATAGAGACCGATCTCTGCAAGAATCTAGATACCCCATTCAAAATGGGACCACAATCCACTGTGGAACCCTGTGGGCCTAGCAACATGGCACCACCTGAGCTCCCCACCAAGGAGACCAATGGTTTGGCTGGAATAGATCTGCAAACCAGAACCGAGGCCACCCAAAGGTGGTCCAATAAGGCACATCCTCCATCAGAAAAAACAAGCCTGGCCGGGTGTCAACAAGGATCCCATTAAGACCAAGCCCAGCGATGGGATAGGGTCCAACTTGGGCATAAGCAGAACCCAACCAAGGAAGGTGAGTATGATGAAGGAGCCCTGAGCAGAGGGACCCGAATACCTTTGTGTGTACAATAGAATCAATGCACCCAAGACTTGAATAACCACCAGCGAAGGCAAGGTCAGCCCAAAGGAGAGAGCAGATAACTGGAAGTGCCCATGTCACAAACAATCCATGGACAGCAAGGTGCAGGCAGGCACCCTGAGGAACCAAAGAATCCCCCCCCCGGACACCTTGCCAGAATGACAGATAATAGAAGACCACATTAAAAACAAGTTTTGACCAGAAAGGAATCAATGCCCTAGAGGTCCGGAACAGGACAGCAGCAGCCCTCCGACCTGGAAACCACAAATAGTGTGGAACATGAGAAGGATCCATGTTCAGGGTAGTGAACCAGGTCCAAAACCTCCTTGTCCAAGAGATACAGAATGGATCCAAGGAAGGAAAACAAGGCAGATCTGGTCACCAAAGGGGAAAGAAAAGAAGAAAGGAAGGAAAAGAAGGAAGGAAGCTGAAAAGAATCCAATACCCTTCAGAAACCACCAGCAAGCCCAAGGATCTTCAACAAAGTCTGCAGAATGCTCAACAGAAAAGAAGGTGCCGCAGACAGACACCAACAGGTGCATGCAGACCAAGGCTCAGCTAATCCTGCCAAGGGAGGTTAGGCTCAGAGTAAGAGCTGCCTGGTCTCCAGTTCTTTGGCGGCATAGGGATGGCACTGGTCCAGACTCCTGTATACCATCAGGAGAAGTGTGAAAAGAAAGATGCCGTCATACCTGCGGATAGCACTTAGAGGCCAAGGGGAACCAAGCACACTGTCCTCCAGTAAACTCGCCAATGATGTCCTCCAGGTCAGGGCCAAAAAGGGATGAACCTTGGAAGTGGAGAGAAACCAGAGATTGCGTAAGGGTCGGGTCAACAGACCAGAACTTAAGCCACAGAGGGCACCTAACAGCCACAGATAGGGCAGAGGCCTTAGCCTCAAGCCTAACAGCATAAGATAAGGCATCAGTAAGAAAGCACTGAGCTGCAGAAATATCATCCAAAAGTAATAAAATGGTAGCTTCTGGAGCACCCACACAGACAGCATCAGACAGCTGGTCATTCCAAACAGCAACAGCTCTGTTAACCCATGCAGAAGCCAGGGTAGGTCACAAGGATCCACCTATGGCAGATAATACAGCCTGTAAAATATCATAAAGCACACTATCAGCTAAGTCTGTGAGAGCAGAGGGATCCACTGCAGGAGATGCAGGTTAAGGGGAAGGACTGGCAATATAGGCATCAACCTCGGGAGGTGTAGCCCACCAAGCCAAGGCCACATCAGAAAAAGGATAGAGCTTAGACAGTTTCTCAGACAGACCCATGACAGGGGTATTCCACTCATCCAGAATAGTCTGGTCAAGAGTAGGGTGGGGCGGATAAAATGTGGAAAACATCTTGCATCCCTGAAGGACAGCAAAAGCAGACTGAGGTTCCGTAGTAACAGGAACGCGCACGGTGTTCAGAACCGCCTTAATGAGACCCTCAGAAGAGGATCCAGGGTCAAGTTTAACGGAGGCACCACCAAGGTGGAAGGAAACCCCAAGTGAACACACAGAGTCCTCTGAAACTTCCAGCTGTTCCTCCACAGAGAAATTAAACAAGTCAAAAATGCCAGGTGCCATAGGGGCTACATGCCTGAGGGAAGTAGAGGGCATCCAAGACTGACTAACCCCTTGATGTGGAAGAGGAATATGCACCATAGAGGACCTAAAGTCCCTGACCCAATGTGGCTCTTGTTCGCAGCTGGGAGACCCTGGCATAGGCGTAGGAGTTACAGTGCATAAAGGGCATAATTGTCCTGAATACTGCATTTGGCATGAGGAACAATAATCAATGGGGGTCAAGGACAGCCCAGAAACATCAGCCCTAGGTCTAGCCCCAAGTACCAATGGGTCTGACATCCTCACAGGTATAAACATCTGAAAAAACCAAATATAGTGTGTAAGATTAAGTATTTCACCCCAGCAATAGCTAAATGCACTTATCTGGCAGGTGAAGGGTTAATCTGCTGAGTAGAGAAGGAGAATCCAAGACCTTTGTAGGATACTCATGGGAAATGTAGTTTTCCCTGACAAGTACCCCAAACAGTGCTTGAAGCCCCCTGAGCACCCCAAAACACTCAGAACATGAACCAGATGATAGAACAAGGGCAGACAAGCAAAATGAGCCGTCTCTGAAGTCGCTACATTGAACAGTTGCAGAGAAATGTCCCAAACAGTAAAGTCCGGAGTCTATGCGGTAAAGCGCGCCAACTCAAATAAACCAAAAAGTTTAAAAAAGTGTGTGAACAGTGCAAAACACAGTAGAAAACACTAAAATGAATGCATAAACACTGGACCCAGTAGGGAAAGTGAAATTAACCCCCCAAAAGTGCCCAAACCAGCAAACAAAGGGTAAATTTACCACAGAAACCTGTTTGCTTCAAATCGCAACAGACATACAGATAAACCCAGTGAGTGCAGGAGTATGCAGTAGGAACTCCAGAGGAGACCCTTGTGTGTACGGGAAGTGTGGAACAAGTGGACCTCAGCACTCAAAGGGTTGCTCACATTTTTAGCAGGTCTTCTGTCTTCAGATTACCATTTGCTAAAGAAGAAGCCTCAGTGGGCAACTTCCAGGGAGAAATCATGCTACACAAACTTTTCCTCTCAGGGCTGACAGGTCCACAACAGCACCTGGAAACTGAGATATCCACTTGGGAATGTCAGTTATGGTAATCCGCCTAATGGTTGGTATTCCATATCTAACAGAAAACAATAAATATAACTAAAAACTAAGCAGAACTGTTTCTCTTGCCTTTACTGTTCAAGGAAACAATCTAACTGGATGGGGATTGGCTGGTGACCAGCTAAGGAGGGAAGGAAGGCTCCAACCTACATTTCTTTCCAAGAATTGTTTCCTGCCTACTTAAAGGAGCGGTCACCTTCTAAAATTACCAGTAACCTATATTGGATGACAGAGAAAGAGCAGGGCCAGATTTACATCTCAGGAGCCTGTAGGCACAGGAATCTGAAGCGCCCCTTTTCCCTATTGGCCATCTCCACTGGACACCAACACAATGCTCCAAATCTCCACATTACCCCCCATATCCATACTGCCCTCACATTACCCCATCACCTCCACATTGCCCCATCAGCTTCATATTGCCCTCACATTGCCCCCATCATCTCAAAATTGTCCCCGTCAGCTCCATGCCCCCATCACCTCCACATTGCCCCATCATCTCTACATTGCCCTCACATTGCCCCCCATCATCCCCATGTTGCCCTCACATTGCCCCCCCCATCCTTTTCCTACCTCCCTGGTGGTCCAGCGGCAGGAGAGATCTGTGCTTCTGCACAGACCTGTAACTGCTGGAGTTCCCACGCGGTCTTCTCTTTAGTAATGCAGAGTGCTGGGAGATGATGTCATCTCCCAGTGCTCTGCATTACTAAAGAGCCGGGGGAGCTCAGCAGCTACAGGTCTGTGTCGAAGAAGGCACAGACCTTACCATCGGCAGGTGGCTCGGCACGCCACTTTAAAAAAATAATAATAATAATAATAATTAAAAAAATAAATAAATACAAAAAAAATTAAAATAAAATATTTAATCCAATGGCAGGCGCCCCTCTGTGGGGGTGCACCTGTAGGCAGATGCCTACTCTGCCTTATGGCAAATCCGGCTCTGAGAAAGAGTCATTATTTTATGCAATTTGCAATCTTATTCTGACTCTCCGTCAGAATGTGATTGCTGAATTGACCAGATAGAAATATCTGCTGAACAGATAAATAAACATTCAGCAAATATCTCCAGATGGAATGGAATCTTGTCCTGAATAAGTAATTTGCTCTAGACCAGATTCAGGGAGCAAATGCCAACAGCTTTATAACACATTCAGAAAACATGCTTAAATCATGCAAATTTTCCTACTTACAATTATTTTTTTTTGCCAGGTTATACCCTTAACAAACTCCTAAGCTAGAACCCATGTTTATCACATACTTTTTTTTATCAAATTCCAAGTCATTCAAGCGCCTACTTGTACATGCAAAAGTACAAGGGTATAAGGAATGAGAACACCACATCTGTATGGGTAAGAACAGGCCACTTTATTAAAACTGTTATCCAAATCTTCTACAAAATTAACAATTCCATTCCTATTAGTAATAACAATAATAACACATTATCATAATCCTTGCCTCTTAATCCCCACTTCTCACCTTCATTAGCATCCTCCTGTGCATGGCCAAATAAAACAGGTTCATGCTTAAACTGAACCATCATCCACATTCCCAAAGTTCAGTTAACCAGTTACCCCAGATGTTCCAGACCTAGCCAACTACAGTGGATAACATAACCACCCACATCCAAAGCCGGGGCAAACCTCTCTAGGGTTCCCTCCCTAAGGGTCCATCATTAATTATTTTGTCAACATTCCCCCATACAAGTCAAGGACATCACCAGTCCTGCAACAACACTCCACAACAGGGCAGGGCTTGTCCACTCCTAAGTCTTCCTGCTACAGCCTCTCCTTCCAATTTGCCCTTACTGTATAACATAACATCCCACTACCCCTAGCCTCACTTCACTTCCTAACCCTCACCTTTTGCATGTTCCCCCTACCCTATTCGATCTCGGGGATCTCTTATACATTGAGCCATCGGTTGATCATCAAAAGCTTGATGGTCATGGTCAAATAACATGCAACCAGGGCTTCCCTGGACCTCTGGCACACAAATTATCACCAGTCATCTACTAAGTGAAATTTCAATCTTAAAGTCAAGCATCTGGTAAGAACTGAACTGCAATTTAGCTATGACAGAGACCATAGCTTCAAAGCTTCAAATTATTCTACACTCCTAACCAATCCCAAGTCATGCTTCCTGTGATTTGAGCTTGCCGTCCTCATTGACAGAGAAAACTTGATGTCTTTATTTAATACAGTGCCTTACATATCACCTATTTAATTTCTTCTCTCCCTTCCATTTCAGAAATCTTAGTGCCCTCTACTTGTAGTCTTTAAAAACTGGATCATAAGATCTCTCTCTGTGAGTATCACTTTATTGATCTATATTACCTATGTAGTTGAACAGCTGGTGCTGGTGAACATAAATCAAGAAACATACATATAGTAAGAACTCTTACGAGGTTTTATAGATCTATTCGAGTAGCAAACCTCACAGAATTCAAGTAGAGGGCATTCCTATCACTTAAAGTGGAAGGGAGAGGAAAAACTAAAATAACTCATTTAATGTAAGTACAGGTAAGAAAAAGATATACAATGTATAAACTATATTAAATGTTTGGATGCTAGAGATGTTTATATTGAAAGCAAAGGATGTCCTGAAAACGTAAAAACAAAACCCTTGATAAAAATCTCATGAAAATCACATGTAAAATTAAATGAATCTCAAAGTGTCAGAAATAATGGGGAAAAGGGTTAGGGACGGACAAGAGAAGGAACATGGAGTCTGGAAAATTAAGAGGGGGTGGGTGTGAGGAAGGCTAGAGGCAGAAGTGAGAGGAGGCCAGGAAGAGGGAGAGAGAGAAATATGAATTAGAAGGAAAGAGGGACACCATGTGGGTGAGTGAAGGAGGGCTGTAAAGAAGAGTGGGACAGGGAGATGTGCAGGTGGGAAAGGAGAGCAGGCCAAGGCACAGGAGGCTTAGACGGATAAGAATACAGGAGAGAGAGAGAGCCAGAAAAATAGAAGAGAGAAGGTGGGGGAGAGGGATGAGTAGATAGTAAAGGAAAGAGGGGATGAGGAGGAGTGACATTCATCAACCTAAGTTCTCAGACCTTGCTCAGACAAAGGCTTCAGCCAGGAACATACCGTGACTGACATTGTTCAGATCTTGCTCAGACAAAGGCTCAAGCCATGAACATACTGTGACTGACATCTGAAGGTAAGCAAACCTATTTTTTCTAATTATATTACACAATCAATTTTCATATTTATTGGTTGGTTAAAAAAGTAAATGAAATGTAAAGATGAAACACCAATCACTAATGACAGGACTCAGGTCTTGAGAAGCCATCTTCATACTAAAACCTAATTTACACAATCTTTTTTCTCATTCCTAGTAAAAACTGACACAGTGATGCTTGGAAAATGTACTCTGTTGGGCCAACTATAGATAGGGATTTTTCAACAGACAAGAAAAGGCAATGTATGGCAAAAGTTATTTATTTGCAAAGCAAAGCATTGCTAATATCTCAAACATATAAGGGTTTAATCTACAATGTTGTTTTGTTTTAAAACTGTATTCTAGTGTGGTAAGAGAAAGAAGATGGAATATACTAATCAATATTTTACTGATCCTGCTGCCTAATGTCAATTTACTAAGCTATTTATGCCAATATTAGTAATCTTTACGTCACTTACTCTTAGGAGACAGCAGTGCGGGACTGTATGGGAGTTTCAGAGTGTTCCTTTCACTTACGCTAACAAGGCTCAATATAAACTGGTGCAACAATCTGCCATTGTCCTGCACATGCTGTAGGGGTGGCTTTTGGAACTTTCTCACATTATAATCTTAATGATAGCAGTGTGTGTGTATATGTTTTTGCGTGTGTGTGTGTATTTGTGCCAGTATAAACTAAAGTATTCACATGCTCTAGTGCATTCCCAGAAGTACAGCCACGTGATATCTAAGCCTGTATCCAAGTGCAGAAACTGATCTGTGGCACTATATTTATACTTTCACCCCATGTCACCCCTGGGTGTCTCTCTGGGAGATGCTGTGAGCAAAGAATAGAGAGAAGTGCAAGACAGCATGGTCAGCATCTGGAGTGTTTGCTCCACCCTTAATCTGTATGGTAAAGGGGCTGTATGGTAAAGGGGCTAGATATCTGACCCTGATTGAGCTGGGTCCAGATCAGAATAAGTACTCCTTTCTGCTGAGAGCCCAAAAGAGGCACTTACAAAGAATATGTTCCTCAGTACAGAAACTTTAGTGGATGAACCATGCAGGTAAGATAAAAGGTAAGAGGTACCTTTAAGAAAAGGTGTGCAGTGTGCAAATGTATCTAAGACAAAGTAAATGAGCAGCAGTGCACAAACTGCTAGTTAAAGCATCCAGTAAAAGAGCAAAGCTAACACTTTAGGAGGCAGGAACAGCAGATAGCTCAAGAAAACATCACAACCAGGACAATAGAAAAAACTAGTACAGCCCAACTAGTTGAATTCCGCTACATTGGAAAACAGCTAATGCAATGGATGAGAGAAGACACACTAGTAACAGCTGAGAAGAAAACTGCATGCTGGGCACAGTAGATTGATCAACAGAAGGGTGACACACAAGACTTCAGGAAAATTCAATTAAGTACAAAATAAACTGATGAGTGGCTGATAAAATGATTATCATTTCGTTAGGTAACACCTGATGTTATGGTTACAAAGAAAGCATGCTGGTAACAGCTGACAGATCAGTTGAGAGGAGAACTGCTTGCTGGGAATAGCTGACAGATTCAAAGAGCGGTGGATAACAGGTCTTCTGGGTATAGTCAAGGCAAAAGCCTGTGGGTCAGAGAGGAGGCAGAGTCAGTCAAGGCCATGAATCTGTTAACTAGAGGGTTCAGAAGAAGCCAGGCAAGGTACAAATTGGATTTTGGAATTTAAGGTAGATACCAGAGGACAGCAAAACATGAATGGCTGAAACTATAGACAGAATGAGTAAAATGGGTGTGGAGTCTACAGGATGCACTAGATTTAAAGACAGACAGTGCCTGCCTTTTTCCCCTCACTGCTGGCTGATGTTCATCTTCCTCCTCAGTTCAAAGTATATAGGAGGGTGAGGTCATCTCTGTTGGGCTGAAGTGGAAGGGGGTGGGCAAAGAGGAAGGCAGGACAAATGTTGGATGGATTATGGATTTACAAAGAGACATAGAAAATAAGAAAAATAGGCATTGGCAGTATAGTGGTGCCCCAGGTCTCATCAGTGCAGCTTTGCCAAGGAAGGTTTTGGTTTGCAGGCAACACAGGTTATACAGCAGGTTCCCTGCTACTAGGGTTAGATATTGCACTAAAGTAAGGGAAATGGACTTGAGGAGGCCTTGGTTCATACTTTCATTTTTTTCCTTTGCTTAGGAATAATGGTGATGCTATTCCTGGAGCTCTGGGCATGTGGTAGGAAGTGTGTCTGCTGCATGTTTCTGCAGCAGGATCCACACACTATTCATAGCCAGGTAAGAGGTTCAGTTTGGCTGTTGGGCTGAGATTAATTAAAATGTGTGGGGCAAATCCTCCAGTGATAAACAGGTCAACCCCAAATGTCAATCTTACTTTATCTCCTGTGCATTCATTTTATATGCATTTTAGGGGCATAGCCAGTGCAAACAAATTACCCAAAACTCAAAGGTCTCCACACATATTGCAGCCTTACTTTGTCGCTATATCCCTTCTCACTGGGCCTTTTCAAAATCTAGTGCAACATGGAGTTTGGAGAAGAAAAGCTGTGTCAGGGGACATTTACCATGAGATCTTAGAAAGCCAGGGGGAGTGGAGTCCTGACTGGTGGGGTTGGACATGATAGAGTGGAGCCTTCAGCCTCCCAGGATCCTTATTTCCTAGAAGGTGTTGCTGCTTACAGAAGACCTCATCTCTCACCAAAGTTACACCCATAGACCCTTGACTGAAAATGTAGAGATAATTAAGAGCAGCTGAAAAGGTCAGCAAATTGGGCTTGTTAGCAACACCCCCTTCCAGGAAGTAAGGATGTCCTAGAGTTCCAGAATAACACAGGTTGCTCCAAAACATGACAAGCAGCTGATGAAGTATGCCATACAGGAACAGGCAAAAACACAAGTTGAATTTACAATGGTGTCCAGCTTCGGAGTCAAGCCACACCTACCCCTTGTGCACCCCTCTATCCCCAAGCTGTCCCTGCAAGCAACAAATATTTTGCCTCTTGCACATTCTTTTTGGTGACCGGCTGCACAGCACTTTACCCTTTTGCATTGCAAAACCCTCTGGTCCTCAATAGGTTAATTAGCAATGCACAGTTACCAGCCAATCACAATGATTATTCAGTGGCCAATTGGCAGTTTCAAATGGGAGGGGCTCTTTCTTAGGCAAATCCACCTCCATGATTGCAGGATATTGTGCTCCACTAAGCTATAATCCCTGTCTCCCTAAGACAGGAACAAAGAAGCCGCTTATTGTATTATTCTATTCAGAATCTATCCCTTGTGTTGGCATCTCTTGTTAATCAAGCTTTGTGAGCAACTCATAGCATAAACACAGATAATGCAGCTGGACAACAGGTGCAAAGCATATGAATTGATGAATTTAACCAGGGTCTGGGATTCCGGAAGGTGGAGAGGAGCATGCTGATCCAAAGATGAAATTAGTAAAGAGTAATATCCATGCAGGTTAGCAGTAGAGATGGAATTTTGAGCGGTAGATGCTAAGAATTATAAAATAGTGTAGGTTTCTAGTGAAAAGAGGTGTTTTAGGGTGGGCAGGAGAAAGTGAGGAACTGGAGACAAAAACTGGAATACATGAACCATGAAAGAGGTAAAGAAGAATGATGGTGAAAGATACAGAGTTCTATACCTGCAGAGCTGGGAGAGAAGAAGATTCACAACCCCATCCCTGTTATCAAGGAATGGTAAGTGTGAGAAACATAGGCCACAATAGGAGACAGCAACTTCAATAGTGGAGTCAGAATGCGTGAACCTAGTTTCTGTGATAGGAAACAGGTTAAGAGAGTCAGAGAAGAAAAGATCCTGAGTAGTGTGGCATTTGGCATTATACATTGAACACAACTTTAGTACTCAATGAGTTAAGCTACTGACATTTGAAATTTTAATATTTAATGGGCTGCTGGAAATGCATGCCAAGTAAATGACTGTGTACTGCTGTGTTGTGCTAAGTTTGTGTGTGCTAATATGAGACAGTTAATAGACACGCATATGGGTAAAGAACTGTGTTCAGAGTCTGCATATGTATGAAGTTGCATGATAGGCCTATAGGTTCTACATATGAGCATTTCATAGCTATAAGAAGCATAAAAAACATATAATGATAAGCTACAGATTGTGGGTTCGATTCTATTACCAGCGATAAAAAAAAAACGGACGCTGTATTTTTTTAAGTCAGGTTTTAGCATCCTATTACCCAACTTGTGAAAACAAAAACAGCGGTAATTATACACACCGCCAGTTAAAAAAAAAAAAAACCATAGGTAACACTGACTTATTCAATGATGAAAGCACAATGCTGGTCTTTCTAGGAATGACCAGGTAACAGGGTTCATTCATTCTGCAAGACCTTGTACTGGATGCGGCTTATACAGCCTCTCCAGTACTAAAGAAGGCATAGAATGCCTTTGGGTCCCCCATGGATCATCTATCCTGTTGGATAGACGATCCATGATAGGGGGGCTATCAGGAGGGGTCCTGGTGTCCCCCTCGAGGTCTGACATTAATAGTTACTTACAAAAAACTCATATAACCTATGGCAAACATAGGTTATATGCTGTTTAGTTAAAAGGTTGCCACATGGATCATCTATCCTTTTGGTTAGATGATCCATGTTAGGGGGGTGTCAGGAGGGGTCCTGGTGCTCCCCTCCAGGTCTGAAATGTTTACATATTACAGTAAAAGCAAATATAACTTATGGTACACATAGGTTATATGTGCTTTATTTAAAAAATGGGCAACTGTCACCTGCATGCATAACCTATCCTAATGGATAGGTTATCCATGCTAAGGGGTGTATTGAGGGGTCATGATACCCCCCTTGAGGTCTAGAGTATTTTTTTTATATAATTAAATATATAATTAAAAAAACAAAAATTTTTACACATATACAGGCAAGGTATGCAGCCTCATAGCGTGCCTATTAACCCTATGGGTACCAGAGGGGTAGCAAACACATTGCAATGTCTTGCTACTTCTGTGATAATCATAGGGTTAAGTATAAAATACAAATAAGGCATGTCGTAAAAAAATAGGAGAAGAACAATGTTGAATTTAAACAGAGAAAAAAGTCATGGGAGTCGAATTTTCAAGGGGAAAGATTAAAATGTCGAATGTACAATATCTGTCGAATTAATGCGGTGAAAGAAAGCACTGTAAGTCGAATTTTAAAAGTGGGGGTTAAAATGTCAAAGGGGGGCACTCTGTGTCGGATTTTGATAATGTGGGGAACACATATAACACTGAACTTGATTTTTCTGTCATCAAAGGTATGACTATTTCCTTGAACTTTGACATTTTGTACATTTTTTTTAGGCAGTAGTCGAATAAAGGCAAACAGCGCCAGTTTTGTTAGTTTCTGAAATGTGCTGTCTACGCCAGTTTTGTTTTACTGTGGTTCTGAAATAGAATTCCGACGTAATACGTTTGCAAAACATGGCTCAGTTTGCATAAATATGACATGTTCTGGGGTTCAGACTTTACGAATTGCAAGCTTTGTGAAAAGGATAGGGGAAACCCAGAATCAAGTTTTTCACTGGGGCCTAGATAATTCTATTTACGCCTCTGATGCACTGAAATCTTTGGAAATCTGGAGCAATCCAACTGCACCACTTGGGACTTTTGGAACTCTTAATCCCTTGAACACTAGAGAGGTTTTAAACATAGCTGAACATACTGCAAACAATAAACACAAAGAGGGGAACTTCTATTGCAATACCTCTGGTGTATATTGGTAAACAGTCCAAAAACAGTTCCTAGTGGGTGGCTACCCACAATAATGGTGGTTTGTGTAGTACTTAAGCACTCCCCAACTGAGTCACTCATGGGGAACTTTAGCTAGACTGCCCCAACTCAGTCTTCAAGCTGTTGGATAGATCTTAAAGGGACAGTAAAGTTTCACAAAAAAAGAAGCTCCTCTTAATCTTCATAGTATTTGGGCCATGGAGATTGTTATTTCAATACTGTCTGAGTTGTAGTTCAGGAGTAATTGAATGATAAATTATTCCCCTCCCGCCACTTTTACTGATGTAACAATGCTCAGCTCAGAGCAGCAAGACTGTCCAGATGTATCTCAGCAAGGGACAATCTTCAGTGAGTACAAGGAAAAACCTGATAAACCTGTCAAGGGGGCAGGGTTTTATTTATGCTCACAGTAAGAAGCTTGTCCCTTGCTGTGCTTTGTCTGGTCAAGGGACCAGATCCCACATCTGAGGAGTGGGGGCTTATACAAGGTAAAAGGGGCAGGAGGGGGATACTTTATCATTCAATTACTCTAGAACCACAACTCTGACAGGATTGAAATAACACTCTCAATGGCCCAAATACTATGAAGATTAATCGCACCTGCTTTTTTTTTTGTGAAACATTACTATCACTTTAAGAATTTATTTGGCTCCTGCTCTTCTGGCTTACAAGGAAGTGAAAGTACTTAGAAAAGTGAGAAGAATAATGGTCTATTCATAGTATAGGGGATTAATTTAGGCATATACCTTAAAACAACAACATAGGCATGTGCAGAAATCACCCCTGTGCCCGTTATAGGAACTGCATGCAATAACTGCTCTCCCAAAAACACATAATTCACATAACAATGGGTTGCATACCCCTCTGGCACTCAAAGGGTTAAATAATAATAACATATACAAATTCACACAGGTAAAAAAACCAAAACCTAGCCTCTTTGTATGTTTTGTGATGTACGTCACTGGTTCAGCGGAAGAAAAATTGCATTTTTCATTTAGTCATGTGACTTACACTGTGAAACACATAAAGCAGCTAGGATTTTATAACCCAAGTCAAATTTTATATCTTATATAATTGGTATGTCAGTTAGTGGATTTTTTTGAGCTGATAGATATTAATGGATACAGTTATTTGAAAAGATGTGAGGGTGACTTTTCCACATGCCTATTATTCTGATGTCAGGTATATACTAGTGATGAGCGAGCACCCCAATGCTCGGGTGTTCGGGTGCTCTGACCGAGCACCCCCGGAGGCTCGAGTGCTCGGCCGAGCACCCGAGCCCCATTGAAGTCAATGGGAGGACTCGAGCATTACACCAGGCACCCCCTGCTCTGATGAGGGGAGGGTGCCTGGTCCATAGGAAAAGGGCAGAAAAGGATGGAAACACCACAGAAATGGTTCAGGGACAGCATAGGGAGGATGTCTGGATGCATCTTGGACTCCAACATCGCTGCTGGGAACGATCTTTCGCCCGTAGTACGCCATTTTTACAGACTGACCGTAAAACACACAAAAAGGAAGATAAAAACGACTTTAGGCGAAAAATTGTTACCAAACAGTATTTGCTGTATATTTACTTGTATATCATCTGCAAATTCTCCCAAAAATTTCCTCGATTTTTCTGAACTGAGGCCATGATTAAGAGGGAAACGTGCGCAGAGGCAAATTCTCCCAAAAATTTCCTTGATTTTTCTGAACTGAGGCCATGATTAAGAGGGAAACGTGCGCAAAGACAAATTCTCCCAAAAATGTCCTCGATTTTTCTGAACTGGGGCCATGATTAAGAGGGAAACGTGCGCTGAGCCGACCATCCAAAACATTATGGGTGAGGGTCTGCCGCGGAGCTGACCATCCTAAACATTATATGCGAAGGCCCGCTAGTGAGCTGACGCTATAAAACATTATATGAGAGGGCCCGCTAGAGAGCTGACCCAATAAAACATTATATGAGAAGGCCCACTGGTGAGCTGACCTATACAAAAATTGTCAAACTGCGCCCGCTGGTGAGCTGGCCCTATATAAAAATTATATCACAGGGCCCGCTGGTGAGCTGGCCCTATATAAAAATTATATCACTGGGCCCGCTGGTGAGCTGGCCCTATATAAAAATTATATCACTGGGTATATGGAAGAGAGTCAACCATATACCCATTTTTTGGGTGGAAGGGGTGAATGGGAATACAGAGTATTCCCATCATTGTAAATAACATATATAAAGTGAGTTTATGTTCCCCCGGGGCTTTCCTCCAGTGGAGTGGAGAAGTCAGGGGAAATCCAGGCCTTGTTCATTTTTATAAGTGTCAACCTATCAGCATTGTCGGTGGAAAGGCGGATACGCTTATCTGTTATGATGCCACCAGCAGCACTAAATACCCGCTCAGACAGAACGCTGGCGGCAGGGCAGGCCAGCACCTCCAAGGCGTAGAGTGCCAGTTCATACCACGTGTCCAGCTTGGACACCCAGTAGTTGTAAGGCACAGAGGGATCATTGAGGACGCTGACACGGTCTGCTACGTACTCCTTCACCATCTTCCAAAACTTTTCCCTCCTTGTGACACTAGGCTGCGCATCAGGGTGAGGGTGCTGGCGGGGTGTCATGAAGGTGTCCCACGCCTTGGAGAGTGTTGCCCTGCCTTTGTCGGAACTGCTGTGTGCTCCCCTTTTCTCCCCTTCTCGGTTGGCCAAGGTAGCACGTACTCTGCCGCCAGCGTTGTCAGATGGAAAATTTTGGAGCAATTTTTCAACAAGAACCTTCTGGTATTGCACCATTTTGCTTGTCCTCTCCACCGGAGGAATGAGAGATGAGAAATTCTCTTTGTAGCGGGGGTCCAGAAGGGTGAACACCCAGTAATCCGTGTTGTCTAAAATGCGTATAACGCGTGGGTCACGGGAAAGGCAGCCTAACATAAAGTCAGCCATGTGTGCCAGAGTACCAACAGGCAAGATTTCGCTGTCCTCACCAGGAGGATGACTCTCAATCTCCTCATCCTCTTCCTCCTCTTCTGCCCACCCACGCTGAAGAGATGGAACTAAAGTTCCATGGCTACCCTCTGTAGCGGAGGCAACCGTGTCTTCCTCCTCCTCCTCCGCCTCCTCCAATTGTCGCTGAGAAGACGAAGTGAGGGTGCTCTGGCTATCACCTTGTGTAAGCTCTTCCTCCCGCATTTCCACCTCTTCCACATGCAAAGCGTCGGTTTTAATTGTGAGCAGCGAGCGTTTCAGTAGACACAGAAGTGGGATGGTTACACTGATAATAGCGTTATCGCCGCTCACCATCTGTGTCGATTCCTCAAAATTGCGTAAAACCTCACAGAGGTCTGACATCCATTCCCACTCCTCACTTCTGATTACAGGAAGTTGAACGGAGAGGCGACGACCGTGTAACAGCTGGTACTCCACTACTGCCCTCTGCTGCTCACAAAGCCGGGCCAACATGTGGAAGGTGGAGTTCCAGCGCGTGCTCACGTCACACAGCAGCCGGTGAGCTGGCAATTGTAAGCGCTGCTGCAGCTTCAACAGGCCGGCTGAAGCTGTTGATGACTTACGGAAATGTGCACACACGCGGCGCACCTTGGTCAAGAGATCATGCACATTGGGGTAGGTTTTTAGAAATCGCTGAACCACTAAATTAAATACATGCGCTAGGCATGGTACGTGTGTGAGCTTGCCGAGCTCCAAAGCCGCCACCAAGTTACGCCCATTATCACACACAACCATGCCTGGTTGCAGGTTGAGTGGTGAGAGCCACTGCTCGGTCTGGTGACTAATCCCCTGCAACAGCTCTGAGGCCGTGTGCTGTTTGTCCCCAAGGCAGATCAGCTTCAGCACGGCCTGTTGACGCTTCCCCACTGCAGTGCTACACTGCTTCCAGCTACCGGCTGATGGGTGAGTGGCGCTGCGCGCAGAGAATTCGGAGGTGGTAACGGAGGAGGAGGAGCCAATAACGTAGGTGCTGGCGGAAACCCTGATGGAGGTAGGGCCCGCAATCCTCGGCGTGGGTAGCACCCGTGCCATCCCAGGGTCCGAGTCGCTCCCAGCCTCCACGACATTCACCCAGTGTGCCGTCAGGGAAATGTAGCGTCCCTGGCCACAAGCACTTGTCCATGTGTCAGTCGTTAAGTGGACCTTCCCAGTAACTGCGTTGGTCAGGGCACGGGTGATGTTACGGGACACATGGTGGTGTAATGCGGGGATGGCACACCGGGAAAAGTAGTGGCGGCTGGGGACCGCGTACCGAGGGACAGCTGCTGCCATCAGGCTGCGGAAGGACTCAGTGTCCACAAGCCTAAATGGCAGCATTTCGATGGCCAGTAATTTGGAAAGGTGTGAGGTTAGTGCTATGGCCTGTGGGTGGGTGGCTGGGTATTTTCGCTTGCGCTCAAATGCCTGGGGTAACGACATTTGGACGCTGCGCTGGGACAGGGAAGTGGATGTGGTCGCTGATGGTGCTTCAGATGGTACAGGTGCAGGGCGGGAGGTATGCGGGCCTGCGTCTTCGACAGGCGATTGGCCGGCACCGAAAACAGGGGAAGAGGAGGCAGTGGTGTGGCCTGCAGACACAGATGGGCGATCCAGGCGTTCCTCCCACTTATTACGGTGCTTGGATGCCATGTGTCGGATCATGCTGGTGGTGGTGAGGTTTCTAGTGTTCATGCCTCGGCTCATTCTGGTGTGGCACAGGTTGCAAACTACAATTCTTTTGTCGTCCGCACTTTCCTTAAAAAAACGCCATACCGCGGAACACCTACCCCTTGGCAAGGGAGATTTACGCAAGGGGGTGCTCCGTGGAACATTTGCGGGCCGGTTTGGTGCGGTCCGCCTTCTTTCTGTAGCCACACCACTGCCTCTTCCAGCCTGTTGCGGTGCTGCAGATGGCTCACCCTCAGGACTGCTGTCATCGCTCGGCTCTACACCTTCCCAGGTGGGGTCAGTCACCTCATCGTCCACCAAGTCCTCCTCCACTTCCTCACTCTGATCATCCTCCTCATGTCTTGATCCCACCACATACTCAGTCATTGACAACTGTATATCATCCTCCTCATCAAGGTCTTGAGACAGTAATAGTGGTTGATTTAATGGCAACTGTGTCTCATCATCATCATCATCCACTACTTCCTTTGACCTTAAATGCCGTTCACATCTGTCATCTTCTTGTGATTGGGTACCCTCTAGAGGTTGTGAATCAGGCACAAGATGTCATGTTCCTCTGCAAGCGTGCTTGGAGAGAGGGTCAAATGAAGGATTGGTGATGAGACGAGCTCCTCACTATATCCCAGTGTGGGATCACTTCTTTGACCAGACCCTCTATGGTGGGAGGAAGGATGATCAGAGTGAGGATTATGTTGACCAGACTCTTGGCTACTGAGAGTGGACTTGGTGGAAGACAGGGTGGTGCTTAACCGACTGGAAGCAGTATCAGCTGACATCCAACCGACCACCTGTTCGCAGTGGTCGGACCTCGAGAGTGATGTCCTGCGACGCCCTGTAAAATGAGACATGAAGCTAGGTATGGTGGATGTCTTTCTTTCTTGTGCTCTGGCACCAGGCACAGTTTCTACGCGTCCTGACCCGCGCCCTGAACTATCAGGATCACGTCCACTTCCCCGTCCCATTTACCCGCCTTCTTCATATTACACGGAATATGTGCTGCAAATCTGCAACTGTGCACAGTACACAGAATGTGCTGCTAAACTGCGGCGAAGCACACTGAATGGAATATGTGACTTTGATATTTTACAGTTTGAAGACTTAACAGTATTTTTTCCTATTCTGCAACTGTGCACAGTACACAGAATGTGCTGCTAAACTGCGGCGAAGCACACTGAATGGAATATGTGACTTTGATATTTTACAGTTTGAAGACTTAACAGTATTTTTTCCTATTCTGCAACTGTGCACAGTACACAGAATGTGCTGCTAAACTGCGGCGAAGCACACTGAATGGAATATGTGACTTTGATATTTTACAGTTTGAAGACTTAACAGTATTTTTTCCTATTCTGAAACTGTGCACAGTACACAGAATGTGCTGCTAAACTGCGGCGAAGCACACTGAATGGAATATGTGACTTTGATAATTTACAGTTTGAAGACTTAACAGTATTTTTTCCTATTCTGCAACTGTGCACAGTACACAGAATATGCTGCTAAACTGCGGCGAAGCACACTGAATGGAATATGTGACTTTGATATTTTACAGTTTGAAGACTTAACAGTATTTTTTCCTATTCTGCAACTGTGCACAGTACACAGAATGTGCTGCTAAACTGCGGCGAAGCACACTGAATGGAATATGTGACTTTGATATTTTACAGTTTGAAGACTTAACAGTATTTTTTCCTATTCTGCAACTGTGCACAGTACACAGAATATGCTGCTAAACTGAGGCGAAGCACACTGAATGGAATATGTGACTTTGATATTTTACAGTTTGAAGACTTAACAGTATTTTTTCCTATTCTGCAACTGTGCACAGTACACAGAATGTGCTGCTAAACTGCGGCGAAGCACACTGAATGGAATATGTGACTTTGATATTTTACAGTTTGAAGACTTAACAGTATTTTTTCCTATTCTGCAACTGTGCACAGTACACAGAATGTGCTGCTAAACTGCGGCGAAGCACACTGAATGGAATATGTGACTTTGATATTTTACAGTTTGAAGACTTAACAGTATTTTTTCCTATTCTGCAACTGTGCACAGTACACAGAATGTGCTGCTAAACTGCGGCGAAGCACACTGAATGGAATATGTGACTTTGATATTTTACAGTTTGAAGACTTAACAGTATTTTTTCCTATTCTGCAACTGTGCACAGTACACAGAATATGCTGCTACACTGCGGCGAAGCACACTGAATGGAATATGTGACTTTGATATTTTACAGTTTGAAGACTTAACAGTATTTTTTCCTATTCTGCAACTGTGCACAGTACACAGAATGTGCTGCTAAACTGCGGCGAAGCACACTGAATGGAATATGTGACTTTGATATTTTACAGTTTGAAGACTTAACAGTATTTTTTCCTATTCTGAAACTGTGCACAGTAAACAGAATGTGCTGCTAAACTGCGGCGAAGCACACTGAATGGAATATGTGACTTCGATATTTTACAGTTTGAAGACTTAACAGTATTTTTTCCTATTCTGCAACTGTGCACAGTACACAGAATATGCTGCTAAACTGCGGCGAAGCACACTGAATGGAATATGTGACTTTGATATTTTACAGTTTGAAGACTTAACAGTATTTTTTCCTATTCTGCAACTGTGCACAGTACACAGAATGTGCTGCTAAACTGCGGCGAAGCACACTGAATGGAATATGTGACTTTGATATTTTACAGTTTGAAGACTTAACAGTATTTTTTCCTATTCTGCAACTGTGCACAGTACACAGAATGTGCTGCTAAACTGCGGCGAAGCACACTGAATGGAATATGTGACTTTGATATTTTACAGTTTGAAGACTTAACAGTATTTTTTCCTATTCTGCAACTGTGCACAGTACACAGAATGTGCTGCTAAACTGCGGCGAAGCACACTGAATGGAATATGTGACTTTGATATTTTACAGTTTGAAGACTTAACAGTATTTTTTCCTATTCTGCAACTGTGCACAGTACACAGAATGTGCTGCTAAACTGCGGCGAAGCACACTGAATGGAATATGTGACTTTGATATTTTACAGTTTGAAGACTTAACAGTATTTTTTCCTATTCTGCAACTGTGCACAGTACACAGAATGTGCTGCTAAACTGCGGCGAAGCACACTGAATGGAATATGTGACTTTGATATTTTACAGTTTGAAGACTTAACAGTATTTTTTCCTATTCTGCAACTGTGCACAGTACACAGAATGTGCTGCTAAACTGCGGCGAAGCACACTGAATGGAATATGTGACTTTGATATTTTACAGTTTGAAGACTTAACAGAATGTGCTCTAATCTGCAACTTTGCACACTAAACAGAATGTGCTCTAATCTGCAACTTTGCACACTAAACAGAATGTGCTCTAATCTGCAACTTTGCACACTAAAAAGAATGTGCTGCTAATCTGAAACTTTGCACACTGAACAGAATGTGCTCTAATCTGCAACTTTGCACACTAAACAGAATGTGCTCTAATCTGCAACTTTGCACACTAAACAGAATGTGCTCTAATCTGCAACTGTGCACACTAAACAGAATGTGCTCTAATCTGCAACTTTGCACACTAAACAGAATATATGAATTTTTTTTTTTTTTGTTTTTTTTCCCCACACACAAAATAAACTGCTGCCCCCACACACAGTAGTCCTAAAAAGGACTTTTGGGTCTTTTTTTTTACAAATTTGCTTTTCTTCTCTCTACACTGACTTTCCCTTCCTATCCTCATCTCTCCCTGGCTAAGACTGAGCCGAACTCGCTGGTCAGGTGCTATACAGCACCCGACCACGGGTTCTGGCCAGCCAATCAGTGTAATGCCAGCAGCCAACATGGCTGCTGGCATTACACTGATGTCAGAGCCTCCCTGCACGTTTATTGGCTGCGCAGCAGCCGCGAAACGTGCGGGGAGGAGACCCGAACATGGCGGGCGAGCACATGCGGTACTCGTACGAGTACCGCCATGTGCCGAGCAGAGCGATGCTCGAGCCGATCCGAGCATCGGCCGAGCATGCTCGCTCAACACTAGTATATACATGCCTGCATTAAGGGAATAGACTGAGGTGAATATTCTATCTAATTGTGGAAGCATTATAATGCACTATTAGCTCCCTCTGTTGCTCTTCTCTTTTTTTCTTTTGAACATGAAGAACTACTGAAATTTCCAGCAAGCTACATTAACAGCAACCAAGGCTTCTGCAGATTTTTAAACGGATAGTAATATTTGACAAAAACAGCAGCTCCAGTTAATCTTCATAGTATTTGGGTCATGGATAGGGGTGGGCGAAAGTTGTTGCTGTGTTCCCACGGGGAATTTCGCAAAAATGACATTGTTATCCTCTTTTTCGCGGGAAAATCCGCTTTAAAACTAGCGGTTAAAATTTTTGCATTTTTTGCCCATTGGCCAAAATTTTTCACTACTTTTTTCAATGGATAGAAAGTTTCTGTCCATTGATTTACGTTGTTTTCGCGCTTACTCTATAAAACGTGATGTTTTCGCTGAAGGCAGACACAATAGAAGCAGCTACAGAGAGAGATAGATGTGCTCTGCTGTTCTCTTGTGATATTTTGCAAAAAGTGAGTCAGGAGAGGCTCATAGTGACTCCTATCACTATGAGCAGGGTAAAAAATAATCAATGGAGGAGCTGGAAGGACCACCATTATATGTCCACTGAGTCTGAGGAGGAGGAGGAAGGGACCACTACTGTACCAATGCTGTCCAGTCCCCCTAAATCACCCCAAGGGATCTTGGGGAATTTAATGGGAAGGGAGGGAGAAAAGGGAATGGGAAGGGAGGGAGAAAAGGGTAGTACTAGTGAGAGTAGGACAGGTCAGCTGCCTGTGCCTGCTGCAAGACATGCTACCCCTGCTGCCAGTACCACCATTACTGTACCTGCAGCCACTAGTGTTGTACCTGCTGTCAGATGTGCTGCCACTAGTGTTGAACCTACTGTGCTGAACCTTCTGCCAGTGCTAAACCTGCTGCAACCAATACTTTGCCTGCTGCTAGTGTTTCTTGCAGTACTCAGGGGGGAAGTAGAAAATTATGCCATGTGTGACAGCAGGGGACCCTCTGTCACATTGCTCGTCACCTCCTCCAAGCAGCAGTGAGATGTCTGGAATAGAGCAGCATCATGTAGGGACTAGTGGAGGTGGTGGTGTTGGAGAAGCTGGGGTGGAAGAGACATTGGTGGCCTTTTTATCAGAAACTGAGGAGGAATGGGAGACAGGGATGAGGATGGGCATCTTCACCACCACTAGCAATCAGCTTTTGAAATTAGCAGAAATTGCAAGTGCTCTAATTTCTTAGATGAAAGGGCAGCAGGGTGCTGAGGATAAGGTTAGTGTGCCACAGACCCCCGTGGAGACAGTGGGAATGGGGTGAACAAGTAATTCTGGACTAGGACAGGTTCCACTTGCCAGAGCCAGCAATACTCCTGGTCCTAGTTACAGTGCTAAATCTGAGGCAGTAGCAGCAACATTATCCGCTGCCACAGAAAGTGAAGGGGAATGAGGAGGACAAGAGGAAAGACACCATTCTTCTCCACCTGTTCCCTATCCCTCCCCCTAGAAGTCATGGGTGTGGGACTATTATTCTCTTCCAGAAGGCACAGCGCAGTCATCATCAGCAACTGTACAGTGCAAAATTTGTGACAAGTTAGTAAAAAGGGGAAAGGAGGGAACACACCTTGGCACAACCTCCCTGACAACACACATGAAACACAGACACCATGACATTTATGTCAAACATGTTAAAGCCAAACATCCATTACAGAAATCTAGCACAGCTGTTACTGTACCCCCTGACTCTACAGAAAGGTGGAGATCAAAGAGTAGGAAGAAGAAACCCAGAATGACACTGAAAGTTCCATGATGATTGAAACAACTAGCTCGCCATCAACATCACCTTCATCCTCTAGGGTAACAAGTACATCTCCTGCCAATCCACCTCGTTCATCGTTACATCCCCCGCCAAATGATAGCCACTCTTTTGATGTTAGGATATGGCAGTTCGTCTCTACCCATTGCACACTGTGTGGTGCACTGACCACACATACCAGTGTGGTGGAGAAGAATCAATATCAGGCCATCAAGTGGCATCTGAGGAGATTCCATTCCACAGAATATGCTAAGATGGAGGCAGGGAGGGTTCATCATTACTATTAAACTGTCAGCAAGTTGTCATGTGTCCTTAGCGGGGTCTGGACAAGGTGTTCAGTGACAGCGGCAGTACTTGGTTTCAGGTGTCATGGTATTTGGATACAGTTGTGCCCCCAGATGTTATTTACCACACACACACACACACACACACACACACACACACACTGTGCACATTGCAGTTGCTGATGGAAGCCACAGTTCCTGTTCTCAAGGGAAAATATATATATTCTAGTAACAACACACCCATGATGATTTTGGAGGAGGGGCAGGTGGAGAAGATTTAATGGCCAACTTGTTCTTTTCTCACATATACTGGGGGCTGCTTATTCTTCTGCTACTGCCTCTGGCACATCACTGGAGCCATTCATGGCAAGTGGAACCCTCACCATCCATCTTTCATGTTACTGCTATTGTTGATCCTATTCCCTTTCAGTTGCCTAATCATCTTGCTGCTTAAACAACTCAACAGCAGCAGTACGAACAGCAGTTCCAACTCAGGACTCAGGAGGATATTTGACAATGGCCAGTGGCTACTGGCCAACATGACCTGCTGGCACTAGGCCAATAGTGCATTTTTATTTTTTTTCTCAGGGCTTGTGCTTTGAAAAATAAATAATAAATAAATTGAAAAAAACATAGTCCTACAAAAAAATAAACCATTTTTTGGAGGTTGTTTCTAACAAGCCTAAGTCCTACAAATCAATGTTTCCTTAGGGCTTGTGCCAAACAAGCTTAAGTCCTACAAACCAATGTTTCCTCAGGACTTGGTCATCTAACAACAAATCTAACAAATCATCCTCTACGAAAAACTCTATCAAGTCAAGTATCAGTCCACTCCAGTGGCAGCTTATGTCAAGGGGTTCCTGTCTCTACAACTTTAAATACAAATGTCTTATTTTATTATTAACTGTCCCCCCAATAGCAGTCAAGAACCCCCCCCAAAGCAAATTCCTTGTTCAAATGATTCATTCATTCACCAACACAGGCACCCTCCTCAGACCCTTTTATACCATGGCTTATGGTTTTTATTTTATTTTATTTTATTTAGCATTTCTTTTTTATTAAGTGCCTCCCAATCCCAGTAAACAACCCCCCAAAAATCATCCCCTTTTCAACTGATTCTTTCCTCACAACCCACCAACACAAGCACCCTCATGCCCCTTTTAAACTGTACCTTTGGGAAATAAAATATTATTTGTAATGTGCTGTATGTAATTTTCATGCATTTTTCACAGGAAATTTTTTGCCAAGCGGAAAGTGACATTTTTCGCCGATTTCAGTATGAGGCAGAAATTTTCGCCCATCCCTAGTCATGGAGAGTGTTATTTCAATACTGTCAGAGTTGTAGTTCAAGAGTAATTGAATGATAAAGTATTCCCCTCATGTCCCTTTTACGTAGTGTAAGCCACTTTCCCTTAGATGTGGAATCTGGTCCTGGGACCAAACAGCTCACAGCAAGTGACAACTTTCTTACTGTCAGCATAAGGAAAACCCTGCCCCCCTTGACAGGTTTTTCAGGTTTTTCCTTATGTTCACTGAAGATTGTCCCTCTCTGTGATCTATCTGGACAGTCTTGCTACTCTGAGGTGAGAAGTGTTATATCAGTAAAAAAAATTACTCCTGAACTACAACTCTGACAGTATTGAAATAACACTCTCCGTGGCCCAAGTACTATGAAGATTAATTGGAGCTGCTTTTATTGTGAAACATTACCGGTCAACAACCCCCCCCAAAAAAATTTTAAATGTTCAACTGATTCTTTCCCCAGACTCCACCAATACAGGCAGGGCCGGCACTAGCATAAGGCTGCTTAGGCAGCCGCCTTAGGGCGCCGCAGCAGAGGGGCGCTGAAACAGCGAGAATTTTTTTTTTCTCATTTATTTATTTTTTATATCTGCTGTGAGGCTGATTTAAGCAGCGGCATCGCTTACGCTACCAAGCACTCCCTGATTTAAGCGGCGTCTCCTTAGTTGGCGGCTAGTTCTGGTGACTGGTGTGAGCCACAGGCAGCAGAGCAGGAGACGGAGTCCACTCACTGACTGACTCACACTGAATTATTTAAACACGATGAGCTACCAGTGACAGCAGAAAGACATGACGATGTCAGGCGCATGCACGCACTGCATCTGTGCACCACCGCCGCCAGAAGACGCAAGAGAGAGCAGCATGAGCGGGAGCAGCAGAGACAGAGTGCTGTGAGTGAATGAGTGAGTCTCTGACAATGATGCTACGGGAATCGGGACGGGTTGTGTTGCTTGCTGTAATGAGTTTAAAAAATGACGGGGTAAGGGTTAAGGAATCCACATGACCGCACAACAATAGTTTTTTTTTTGGTTCTTTTAAAATAGCGCATTTCAAATGGTTACTACTTTGTTAACTGTCCCTACTGATCTGCCTTTGTGTGCTTTGGGGGATAAGTGACAATCAGACACACAAGGCTATGTTCACAATATTCAGTCCAGGTGAAGAGGGGATTATATTGGGAAAGTCAATTTCAGATTATTGCAAGCAGATTTGCTATGTTTTTCAGATGATATGGTGAATGTTGTGAGTTTTCGCTTTTTTTCCAAGAGGTGACTACTACATGGTGGTTAAAAACATACTTTATTTAACTGACACCTTTAAATAAATAAATAATGCACGCATCCATACCATAAAGCTCAACCAACAATATGCCTGTGTTGAGATAACTTCACCATAATGACAAGTATCAATTGCAGCACTTGTCATGAAGGTGAAGTTACTCTCTCAATACAGGCATATTGTTTGGTGAGCACTATGGTATGTGTGCATATTTTTTGTTAATGTTTGAAATAAAGACCATATATTTACAATACCTGCAACCTTGTAGGTTCATATGACCTTAAGACCATGCATGTGTGCAAAGGAAATAACTATTGTACTGTCACCCTGCCCTCCAACAGGTCAGGGAAAATAGGGATCAATATCCACATGTGTAATTTGCAAGTGTATTAATCATGGTTATTACTCTATTTATTCATTCACTGATAGATATTGGTATGGATAAAATCCTTATATTTCCCTAAGATAGATAAACTGTTGCTTTTTACTGAATAGAGTATAATGCAAAGTGGGTATAAGCGGGCATAAGGTTTTGGTAATACCTCTCTCAGCCAAAAACTTAAAGAGAAGCATTGCAGTTACTCCATCCCCCTGGCTGTGACAAGCTTTAACTACAGATGCACAAGTGTCAATCAGAATACCATATGCCCGGAATCGCTGTCAGGATGAATGCAGCCCGATCGAAGTAAGTGTATTATCTGCAGCACACGGAGGTGCTCCAGCTGCTACTACAACAGACACTTAGCTGGAATGCCTCCGTGTGCTGATGTGACCATTATGTAGGCGATATGACAATCTCGCCAAATCCTTGCACTGACCCTGAATACAGGCATGTTTCTCATACCCCTTTAATACCATGTCATTTTTTTAACTGTCTCCCAAATCCCAGTCAACAAACACCCCAAGAAATTCCTTATTCAAATGATTCTTTCCTCCCACTCCACCAACACAGACACCCTTAGACCCTTTTATAGTATGCTTTTGAGAATTAACATTTGCTATGTGTTGTATCTACATTCAATGTTCCCATTGATTTCAATGCAATGAGCTAACCAAAAAAATAAAAAGGGAAAAATTGCACTTGCACACAAAATTATTCTCCAGGTGGGAAGTGCCATTATTTACCGATTTTGGTTTAAGGCACACTTTGTAGACCTTTCTAATGAAGTAGATAATGCTATTTTGGCTCTGCTGAAGAGTCATCCGGTCAAATGACCAGAATCTCTTTCTGTCAGCTAGAGCTCTGACGTCTAGGAAAGGGGCCGGAGGGGGGACTTTAAAAGCTTCTATCTATAAAACCAGACCATTTTAAATAACGGGACTTACATCTTTATGTTAACTTTTTTAATATGAACAGAATTAAACATTATGAAAATTAAGTATTACTATCCCTTTAAAAGTGTCTCAAAGTGACACAACTATATTTATAAACATCTAGTGACATTTTGCTAAGTGATTTCTTAAGTTAGTTGACTTTTTCGAAAACTGGAGTTGACATGGTCTTGGGCAGGGCTGATAACGGAGCGGGGTGCTCCGAATTCAGACCGTAGTCCTCTCTGTGCACCTTCCTGGAACCCGTGCTCCTTTATCAGCTGCGACGCTTTCGGGCAGTCAGTACTGCGCATGACTGCAGCGCATGCAGCTGTCTCTAGTGTGCATGACGGCTTCTGACAAACATACTTTTAGCGAATTATTATAAAGGATTGGGACACAATTCTTATTTGGCCAAGACCAACAGGATGCGGCCAACAGGATCCAGCCACCAGCCGAGGTTGCTGGATGGCACTGTGGCCCGTGTACACGGGCTTTTCAACTAGTATATTTATAAAGAAATTCACTGATTGTGCCAAAATAAAGGCAGTTTTATGTATAACCTGTTCTTAATGGAAGTATGTAATACTACTATGTGTGCAAAAATATATTCACAGGTGCAAATTTTCTCAGAATATTCTCAGATAGAAATATTTATAAAAGTGACTTTACTTCTTTATAAATATGACCAGGCATTGTGAATTTTAGCTACAATTTTTAAGTATACACTAAGAAGGCTTGTTATTAATGTTGAGCGAGCATGCTCGGCCGATGCTCGGATCGGCTCGAGCATCGCTCTGCTCTGCACATGGCGGTACTCGTACGAGTACCGCCATGTGCTCGCCCGGCATGTTCGGGTGGCGGGGATCTGTGCCGAAGGAGGCACAGATCTGAAGACGCTCCACTGGACCACCAGGGACTGGAGGTAGGGGGCATTGCGGAGATGAAGGGGGCATTGCGGAGATGAAGGGGGACATTGCGGAGATGAAGGGGGCATTGCGGAGATGAAGGGGGCATAGCGGAGATGAAGGGGGACATTGCGGAGATGAAGGGGGCATAGCGGAGATGAAGGGGGCATAGCGGAGATGAAGGGGGCATTGCGGAGATGAAGGGGGTATAGCGGAGATGAAGGGGGACATTGCGGAGATGAAGGGGGACATTGTGGAAGGGGGGCATTGCAGAGATGAAGGGGGTATAGTGGAGATGAAGGGGGTATAGCGGAGATGAAGGGGGACATTGCGGAGATGAAGGGGGCATTGCGGAGATGAAGGGGGCATAGCGGAGATGAAGGGGGACATTGCGGAGATGAAGGGGGGCATTGACCAGGCACCCTCCCCTCATCAGAGCAGGGGGTGCCTGGTGTAATGCTCGTGTCGCCCCATTCAATTCAATGGGGCTCGGGTGCTCGGCCGAGCACTCGAGCCTCCGGCGGTGCTCGGTCAGAGCACCCGAGCATCGGGGTGCTCGCTCAACACTACTTGTTATACATCCCCCACTAAGTTTCCAATACATTTTGAAGAAAACAGTTGGAGAGCTCTCTAGAATGCAGTGTGTTTAAAGGGGATGTATCACCTTATAAAAAGGTGTTACCATCCACTTTGTTAATAAAAGTTATTATAGGAAAGCTGAGTTAAAAAAAAAATATATATATATATTTATAAAGATATCCCCTGTTCTGTCCTGTGCACTTCCGCATTATGTGCACAGCACAGCTCTTCAGCACTTCGTATTTCTCCTCCCGCCTCCCTCCCAGCTGCCCCAGGGAGCACTTTCACGCTTCCCTTCGGTGTGCTGTAAACGGCTCCTAGCGTTACAGCAAGCTGCAATTAGCATTATACTGAGGTTGCAACTTCAGCTTAATGCTAATTGCAGCTTGCTGTAACGCTAGGAGCTGTTCACAGCACACCAAAGGGAAGTGTGAACGTGCTCCCTGGGGAGCTAGGAGGCAGGAGAAAACGGATGTGCAGAAGAGCTTTGCCGATCAGCATAAAGGGACACACTGATTCTTCGGCAAAGCTCTTCTGCACTTCAAGATGGAATATCTTTATAAGTATTTCAATTTTTTTTAAAAAAACTCAACTGTCCTATAATAACTTTTATTAACAAAGCGGATGGTAACACCTTTTTATAAGGTGCTATATCCCCTTTAAATCCAAATATAACCCTTTTAGTGCCAAGGATAGCATCCAACTCATTACAAAGCAATGTGTTGGATATTAAATCACTGGCAGTCCTGGAAATTTGTGTCTCCCTTCCCCCCCATAGAGCAGCTGGTTTACTTCAAAAACTGCTGATCTTTTTATAGTCTCTGAAAAACTTCTCATCTCCTGGGTTTAACCCTTTGAGTGCCCGAGGGGTATGCAACGCATTGCTTTGCAATGCGTTGCATACCCCTCTGGCACTCAAAGGGCTATCATCTCCACTTTAGAGAACAGTGATTCCTTCACTGGAATTGATAGGTTACAGCAAGAAAAATCTGAGAAATACAGAGTAACCCAAAAGCTCAGCGTGTCTCCTTCTCAGCCTCAGAGCCTGGAGGATGATGCAGGTCACTTGTGGAGCAGCAGACAGAATAAATGGTGTGAATCACTGAGAACAATGAATCATCTTGTATTCGTGACTTAACCCTTTCCTGTGGCAATTCCATGTCTACAACCAG
Organism: Rhinophrynus dorsalis; assembly: GCA_037306005.1. Classification (NCBI taxonomy): domain Eukaryota; kingdom Metazoa; phylum Chordata; class Amphibia; order Anura; family Rhinophrynidae; genus Rhinophrynus; species Rhinophrynus dorsalis. Next base: position 299,149,717 of record CM074719.1, on the reverse strand, counting down.
TGTTTATGTAGATGCAAAGAATATTTTGATTGATTTGATTCTGGCACATGGATTACCTCTAACCTCTTATCTCTAACCGTTTAAATACAAATTCAAAAGTCTTTTTATCTGCTTGAATACTACAGATATCCCCAATGTATCACTGAGCACTAATGCTTTGGAAACATATCTACAATCCGTGAGGGTTAAATGAATATATTTTACATAAAGTCAGAGAGATCAAGAAATGAAATGACATTTTTGTTATTTACTTGTTTTTGTTTTATATTTTTTCACATGATAAATAGTAATTATAAGGAAAAATATTTAAAGGGATAGTAATACTTAATTATTACTAATGCCTATATTAAAGTCCTATTAAAAATAAATGTATTGCCCCCAGTGTCATCTCTCAAACCTTTATTGTTTGAGAGATGATTGCTCATAAAGTTGCCCTCTCCCTCCCCATTCCCCGTAGTCAGCGTTCTAGCTGACTGCAGGGAAGCCAGTCGTGCGACTTTCAGGCGACTCTTCAGCACAGCCAAGATCGCTTTAATAAAAAAGAAAACTTTCACTGAAATGGTCTTCTATGTGTGCTTGGTTTGCAAGCACAAGTAGAAGACAGTTTTAGTGAAAGATTTTTTTTATTAACGTGATTGCGGCTCTGCTGCAGAGCTGCCTGATGATCTAAGATCGGATTTCCCTTCAGTCAGCTACAACGCTGACTTCGGGGAAGGGGGAGGGAGAGAGCAACTTTAGGAACGATAATCTCTCAAACCATAAAGGTTTGAGAGATGACACTGGGGGCAATACATTTATTTTTAATAGGACTTTAATATAGGCATTAGTAATAATTAAGTATTATTATCCCTTTAAATTAGAACTTCTATTTTGTTACAAATATGTGATTTTGAAAGAGCTTTTGATATTTATGTTAGCCATTTGTGTATTCAAAGCAATGTATGAAATATTTTTCTTTATTTATATATCAGTTTAAGCAACAATACTGTCTGGCATGCCAACCGGGTACTAACATTCCATACTGCTTCCCGTCCCAAATGCCAGTCACCTACTAGTGGTAGTCAATTTGCATTCACAGACAAATAAATACAGATAAATATTTCATGCACTATTGTTTGATATAAACAATGGCAATCAACTCAAAAAGCTTTTCAAAGCATTTTCCAAATCCCAGACTTCCAATTCAACTTTAAAGGGATAGTAATACTTCGTTTTATCTTTATTTTATTTTGTAGGCATTAAAAAAACATGAAGAATGATATAAGCATACCTGGGAACTCTCCGGATTTGCCCCGGAGACTCCGGTTCTGACAGAGATTTACCGGGTCTCCGGGGCAGAGGCTGATTCCTCCGGAAGTGGAGAGTTTCTATTGAAACTCTACCACATCCGCTTTTTTTCCTGCTGTTCCTCCGTCCCCAGCCTTCTGTGTGACACCTTTAACCCTCTGACTGCCAAAGTGGTAAGGAATGCATTGCTTTGCAATGCATTCCTACCACTCTGGCACTCAAAGGGTTAAGTCCCCCCACACACTCGCGGCAAGCCCCGCCCCTTTTTGACGCGATTAGCGTCATTTTTGTCACCCACTGCTGAACAGAGGGCTACCCTCCGGGTAGCCCTCAACTAGAAGTTCCCAGGTATGGATATAAGTCTTATCTCTCAAACCTTTATGGTTTAGGAGATATTCACAAGCAAAGTTCCCCTCCCCGCCCCTTTTACCTAGTGTAAGCCATCTCTTCTCAGATGTGAATCTGGTTGTATGACAGTACAGATAACAGAAGGGGACAATTTTCTTTTATGAATACAATGAAAGCCCTTCCCCCCTTGACAAGTTTTTCAGCTTTTTCCATTATCTTAATTGAAGATTGTCCCTCTCTGCAGTCTACCTGGGCATCTCCCTTCTGATCTGGTTGAACAGGGAGGGGATACTTTGTTTGTGAATATCTCTTAAACCATAAAGGTTTCAGAGATCAGACTTATATCATTCTTCATGTTTTTTTAATACCTACAAAATAAAATAAAGTTAAAATGAAGTATTACTATCCCTTTAAACATTGAAGGGGGATTTAGGGTTATAGAGAACAATTCTGAGAGATACAAGACAATTATGCACAGAGTATAAGGAATTATAGAATCACACCAGACATAGTAAAGCTGATGTACTAAGATTAATGAAATAGTTTTGATTCAAACCAACTGATTTGATTTAAATGGGGCTTTTAGCTCTAAATAATTGAGTTGGACATTGGGCTCATTTTCATTTTCTTCAATGGTGCAGGTGATTTGCTCCATTTACTAAGCACAGGGCTCATTGATTTTAGGCTTCATTGACCCACCCAGTGCATATTCAGTGCATTCTGCTACATTCAGGTGCAGGGCTGAATGCAACTCCACAATGGAGGTTCAGCCAATCCTGCTTCAATGAAAAAGCATAAAGGAAGCAGGCAGACCAAGGTCCTGTTACCTATTTAATGTATCTAAAAGAGGTAACTGGTGTGGACGGACATGGGTGCAGGTATATAACCACAAGTTAAATCTTTCATGATTCACATATGTACTGCTAATACCCCAAAAATCATATGAGTGGTATACCACTAGATAAAAATTCACTTTTAGTTTATTTAAAGGGATAGTAATGTTTCTCAAAAACAGCAGCTCTAATTAATCTTCATAGTATTTGAGTCATAGAGAGTGTTATTTGAATACTGTCAGAGTTGTAGTTCAAGAGTAATTGAATGATAAAGTTTCCCCCTCCTGCCCCTTTTACTTAGTGTCAGCCACCTCCCCTCAGATGTGGCATCTGGTTTTGAGATCAGACAGCTCACAGCAAGGGACAATCTTCTTACTGTGAGAACAATGAAATCTCTGCCCCCTGACAGGTTTTTCCCTTATGCTAATTGAAGATTGTCCCTCTCCGTGATCCACATGGACACCACCTTGCTGCTCTGAGCTGAGCAGTGTTGCATCAGTAAAAGTTGTTTTTCCTTATGCTCACTGATGATTGTCCCTCTCTGTCAACCATCCGGACAGTCTTATTGCTCTGAGGTGATCAGTGTTACATCAGTGTTACTTTTGAACTACAACTCTGACAGTATTGAAATAACACTCTCCATGGCCCAAATACTATAAAGATTAATTGGAGCTGCTTTTAAGTTTAATTGCACTTCTGAGCAACTTCTTTTCTTTTTTTCATACGCTATTCTGTAGGCATTATATTTTTACAGTAATATTGGCACGGCTTTGCCAGTGCAGTTACTTTCACTGCGTAGGCCCTTCAGCCCCAAAAATGTGTGCAATGCTTTGCAAAGCACTGCGTTATACAACTCTCCATCAGTGAGCATGAGTGTGTGAGTGAGTGTGTGACTGCATGTTTGAGCAAGAGCGTGTGGGCGAGAGCCATGTGTGAGTGCATGCGTGTTCTGTGTGTATTGTGTTTTGCTTGTATTACGTCTTGCTTGTATTGTGTTTTGCATATAGCATTTTGCATATAGATTTTGTGTCTAGTGTATAGCCTATAGTGCTGTGCTCATAACATATTGTGTTTTGTGTACAGCATTTTGCCTATTGCGTATATTGTATTTTGTATAGCTTTGTGCGTACAGCGTTGGCATATTGAATTTGGGGCACAGCATATTGCCTTTTGCGCATAGCATATTGTGCATAGTGTTTGAGGTTGTACATATATCGTTTGGCATATAGTGTTTGGTGCATTGCATATAGCATTTGGAGTATTGCATATAGAATTAGATTTGTATGACTTCTTTAAATATACCACATTATAAACAGAAAATATATATGCGGTGAGAGCGCTAAATGTGCCAAGATATATATTTACACCTATACCTCTTATCTCTACACACAGAACAACTCCGAATGTTTATACAAATTATTTAATGAGTATAATAATACAATCATTAAAAGTTGCTATATATTTGTAAACATATGGCTCACAATATATAATGAACTCAATTCCAATATAAAAATATGTGGTACCACTTGAAAAATAAAATGTCTTAAAATCAAAAGCGCCCGGGATAAACATGTAGGGTATTTGTGTAGAACTGTCTGGCCTTTACCTCTCCAATAAAGATGGCTATTTGCTCAAAGCTGCTCCACTGGCTGTAACAATGTGTCCACTGTCCAGAAGATGATCTTAAACATCTTGCTCTACTGCAGGGGTGCCCCTCTGCCGGCGGCTGCTGCTGTAGCAGATAATTTCAGCTCCCCGCTCTCACCGGGTGTGTATTCTAGGGCTACCCTGTTCAATGTAGATGTATGTGGACGCGGGCAGAGCTCAGAGAAGCTTCAATCAGGAGCTATCAACAGTGATCAGCCTTCTGCACATCTATTACGTATTGAAGATGCAATTATGTAGAGTCTCCGTATCTTTTATTCTTGAACCGGACAGCACCCTCCAACACCAGGAATTCCGGTGCAATCTATAAAGCAAGTGACTCTCATCCAACATGTTTCCTGCCTCCTGGGCACTTCTTCAGGGATAGATATTCCACCAAACAACCCTGTTTAAATAGTTCTCCCAGGGTTCAGTTATTAGCAAGTGAATTGAGTCCAGCGAGAGCTTTCCTAATTATTAACGATTAATACCATTATACATGATTTAATTATACTGATGGAAACATAATATAAAAATCATGTATACAACAGTAACACTCTGTTGTTCTATGTGCTTTTATGTCTCTACTCCCAGAAAAACTACATTGTATATAAAAAAATCCATCCCATGGAGGAAAAAATGCAAATAATAGAAAATAGTAAAATAATATATATAAAAATAGAGATACAAATAAAAATATACTAGTAGAACCTAATTCTTTCTTATGCTTTTCCCTATAATAACTTGTCCTTGGAACATATACCATCAAATATTTTAGGGGGAGATTTAGGAGAATGTGTAATAGGGAGTCCTTCTGGATATACACATGTGATAACCTGAAACCTAGTGGTCATAATGACAAACTAGATACATATACATTTATCTAAGGTTGGTTATGTTGCATTGTAGAAAGGTTGTTAGATATAGATACAGTAAAGCATGTCTCTGTGTTTAAGGAGAAAGGGCAGGAATCAGGAAGTGGAGGAGGAGACAGTTGAAAAGGAACAGTTAGTGTAAGGTGATCTGAGGAGATGGAAGGAGTCATATAAAAGAATTGCTATTAAGTTTATCCTTGAGTGTCTGTATTTATGAAAACATTACAACTGGAGATGAGGAGAAAAATTGGATTAGAAATCAAGGTATGTGAGGTGGATATTATCACAGAGGAAAGCAATTACATCACAATTCTGGTCTGACAGCACATTACTGTGTGGAACTGAGATGGCGGATTTTCAACACATGTTTCCTGTAATTTGATACCTCTGATACCAATAACTTGGCCCATGACTGGAGAAAATAGATAACTAGATTTGAAAACTTTCTGGAAGCAATGGACATAAAAGATGATAAAATAAAAAGGGCTTTATTATTGCATTATGCTGGCACAGAAGTATATGATATATTCTGCACACTACCTGCTGTGGACACTGACACATACAATGGCTGCTCCAAAGCCTTAACTTATTACTTCAACCCAAAACAAAACATCAGATATAAGAGATATATATTTAGGATTGCCAAACAACATCCAGATTAATCCATGGATACATATGTCACACGTTTAAGAGAACTGGCACAAAGATGTGTTTTTACTGATGTTGATGAAATTATAACACAAATAATTGTATCTTGCACATCATCGATTATAAGACGCAAAGCTTTACAGCAAGACTACTCTCTACATGACTATCAATCTTCTAGGATGGAAAAACGACTTGATTTACATGTGAATAATGTCCAGAATAAACATACAACAGTTAATTACACAAAAACAAGAAGTAAAATATATTACAGGTGTGGAATGGAGTTTCCTCACACAAACAAATGTCCATCTTTAGGTCAGATGTGTAATAAATGTGGTAAAGAAAACCATTTTGCTACATCCTCTTTAATGGATAACTATGTTTTCATTACTTCAACTGATAAATTGAAACAACCTCCTGGTGTTACACTCACTATATTTGATACTGACATTGCATTCACGATTGATACTGTAGCATCAGTGGATATATTAGACGGTGATACATATGACCGATTGAAAATGAGGCCTGTCTTGGAAGATATTCACACTAAAATCTTTCCATATGGTTCTCAAACTCCACTACCCACTATGTAAAAATTTGATGCTGTACTCAGCTACAAAAATAAAATGCAAAAGATATGTTTTTACTTCTTACAAGGTTCTGGAGGCTGTCTTCTTAGTTATCATACTGCCATGTACTTGGGTCTCATTCAGATCATCCATGCAATAGCTGTTGCTGATGGCAAGGATATACAAACTATGATTAATAAATTTCCTTCTTTGTTCAGTGGGCTTGGAAAATTGAAAGACTTCCAAGTACATATTCATGTGGATGAGAATATTTGTCCTGTTGCACAAGCTCACAGGCACATTCCATTTCATCTAAGACAAAAAATAGAAACCAAACTCCAGGCTTTGGAAGACCAAGATATTATTGAATGTGTCAATGGTCCCACTCCATGGTTCTCTCCAATTGTGGTAGTTCCAAAATCAAAAACTCCTGACAAGATAAGAATTTGTGTTGACATGTGCCTCCCAAACATTGCCATTAAGCGAGAAAGACACATATTCATCTACTAAATGGCACAACTGTCATCTCAAAATTAGACCTTAACAAAGGTTATCATCATCATCATCATGGAACTGAGTCCTGAATCCAGATACTTGACAACATTTTCTACGCATTTAGGCCTCAGAAGATATACGGTTATCATTTGGAGTCTGTTCAGCTGCAGAAATTTTTCAAGATGTCTTAAGAAATATAATTCAACATATTCCCAATGCTTTTAACTACAGTGATGATATTCTTTTATTAGACAAAACCCAGGCTGAACATAATTATGCAATACATGCTATTTTTGAGTGTTTATCGTCTAAGGGACTCACTTTAAACAAAGAGAAATGTGAATTTAACAAACCTTCTTTGGAATTTTCTGGTCACATTTTTTCTGCAGCTGGAATACAACCTGATCCGAACAAGGTACAGGCTATCAAAATGGCCTCTGTTCCTCAAAATGTCAGTGAAGTTCACTCTTTTCTAGGGATGTCCAGCTACTGTGCTAGATATATTGAAAAATTTTCAACAACTAGTGCACCACAGAGAGAACTCACTAAACAAGGACGTGAATTCAACTGGTCTCAAGAATGCCAACCTTATTTTGATAACATTAAAAATTATCTGTGTGCAACAACAAAGATGGCCTATTTTGATCCTACTTTACACACTGAGCTGATTGTTGATGCGAGTCCAGTGGGATTGGGTGCTATACTAGTACAATACAAAACCTATAACTCAGAGTCGTCCATCATTTCATTGCATATGCCAGTAAAGCCTTAACTAATACAGAAAGAAAATATTCCAGCCTGAAAAAGAGAGCTTAGTGGTTGTCTGGGCATGTGAACACTTTCATTTGTTTCTTTATGGAGCGCCTTTCACTATTGTAACATATCACCAAACTCTACTTACCATCTTGGAAATCCAAGAGCCAAAATGCCAGTGAGAATTGAACGATGGAGCCTGCAAATACAAGGCTATAATCATAAAATTAGTCACAGACCTGGAAAATACAGCAATCCAGCTGACTACATTTCATCTCCCTGAAGTGAATCAAACTACTCATTCATCCACTGAAGATTATTTCAGTTTTATTGCAACTCATGCAATAACAAAGGCACTTCCAGCTGATCAGTTTGTCACAGCAACAAAATTTCCAGATCCTGAAATAGACCTCAGAGAACTAAAATCATTCTCTAGTGTAAGAGCAGAATTATCTATCACAGAAAAACACCTCATTCTACGAGGCACCAAGCTAGTAGTTCCTAAGGTTTTGCGTCACTTAGTAATACAGATAGCTCATGAAGGCCATTTAGGAATTGTTGGTACAAAGACACTTCTTCGGGAAAAGGTATGGTTTCCAGGCATGGATCAGCTGGTAGATAATTTAATAAAACATTGCTCTACATGTCAGCTTGTTACTTCTATGTCAAAACCTGAGCCATTACTAATGTCTACTCTCCCTACAAAAGTATGGGAAGAAATGGCGGTTGATATCTATGGCCCACTACCTAATGGCCAATACATTGTGGTAATAATTGATGAATATTCCAGATATCCAGCTATTGCATTTATTTAATCGACTTCAGCTTCCAGTATCATACCAGAATTGGACAACATCTTCTCAACATTTGGCATTAAACGAGTTGTCAAAACAGATAATGGGCCTACCTTTAATGGACACACATTTGTACAATTCTCTGAATATCTTGGATTTACTCATAGGAAGATAACACCCTGCTGGCCACAAGCAAATGGAATTGTGGAAAGATTCATGCTCACTTTGGGGAAGAAAGTTAAAACAGCCCATTTGGAGCACATACCACTGAAACAAGCACTGTACAAATTTTTGTGCAATTACAGACGTGTACCACATTCAACAACTAATGCTGCCCCAGCACAACTGTTGTTCAACAGAAATCCTCACATACGCATCCCTGATGTTGCTACTCATGCACTACCCAACAAAGTCACTGTAAGGTCAACAGACGCAAAGAATAAGGAGAAAATTAAACAGTATGCAGACAGCAAACATCATGCCCAGACTTCCTCTCTACACAGGGGAGATAAGGTTGTTATACGTCAAAGACCACATAATAAGATTACTTAATTCTATGACCCAGCACAATACTATGTATGTAAAAGAATATTCCCAACTATTCAAGATTCTATCCTGTGTTTTATGCTTAATTAAAAAAAAAAAAAAGAGGGAGGTAATGTAACATACAGTAAATCATGTGTCTCCCTTTAAGGAGAAAGGGCGGGAATCAGGAAGCAGGAAGTGGAGGAGGAGACAGTTGAAAAGGAACAGTTAGTGTGAGATGATCTGAGGAGATGGAAGGAGTCAAATAAAAGAATTGCTATTAAGTTTATCCTTGAGTGTCTGTATTTACGAAAACATTGCATATCCTAGTGTGGGCTCAGAAAGTATAGTTGGGTTCCTCCAATTAAAGCTGCCTGCTAATAAGAATGAAAGGCAGTTATTCATATGGGATATAGGTTGCTCTTTGGATCTAGTGGTTTTTGCTTTTGCTTCTGTGACAGCCAGTGTACCAACTCAGTGATGGTTCAAGTAATATTATTAGGCACCCTTAGATAATAACTTTAAGGATGTTTATTTTTATCATATTTTTATTTATATTATTTTACTATTTTCTATTATTTGCTTTTTCTTCTCCATGGGATGGATTTTTTATATACTATGTAGTTTTTCTGGGATTAGAGATATAAAAGCACACAGAACAACAGAATGTTACTGCTGTATACATTTTTTTTATGCTTCCATCAGTATAATTAATCATGTATAACGGTATTAAGGATTAATAATTAGAAAAGCTCTCGCTGGACTCAATTCACTTGCTAATAACTGAACCCTGGAAGAACTATTTAAATAGGGTTGTTTGGTGGAATATCTATCCCTGAAAAAGTGCCCAGGAGGCAGGAAAAGCATTGGATAAGAGTCACTTGCTTTATAGATTGCAATGGAATTCCTGGTGTTGGAGGGTGCTGTTGGTTCAAGAATAAAAGATACAGAGCCTCTACATAATTGCTTCTTCTATACGCAATAGATGTGCAGAAGGCTGATCACTGTTGATAGCTCCTGATTGAAGCTTCTCTGAGCTCTGCCCATGTCCACATACATCTACATTGAACAGGGTAGTCCTAGGATACACATCCGGTGAGAGTGTTGAGCTGCAAATATCTGCTACAGCAGCGGCCGCTCCCTGCAGTAGAGCAAGACGTTTAAGATCATCATCTGGACAGTGGACACATTGTTACAGTTGGAGGAGCAGCTTTGGAGAAAACAGCCATCTTTATTGGAGGTAAAGACAGGACAGTTCAATACAAATACCCTACATGTTTATCCCGGGCGCTTTTGCTTTTAAGACATTTTATTTTTCAAGTGGTACCACATATTTTATATTGAAATTGAGTTCATTATATATTGCGAGCCATATGTTTACAAATATATAGCAACTTTTAATGATTGTATTATTAAACTCATTATATAATTTGTATAAAAATTCGGAGTTGTTCTGTGTGTAGAGATAAGAGGTATAGGTGTAAATATATATCTTGGCACATTTAGCATTCTCCCCGCATATATATTTTTTGTTGGTCAGTTTAGATAGGGTACACACTGGTCTGGTGATAGTAGCAGATTAGTGGCCAACATATTTCTTGTTTATTTTTTCAGCCTGCACATAGTGGGTCTATGCATTAACCTTTTGGGCTTCATTTTCTCTGTATAATTCTTTCACATTATAAACAGGTTCATGCATATAGGGGGTTCCATGCACAGATTTTAAGACATCTGGGGCCTTTGGATTGGAGGCATAGAAAAATATAAACTGCTCCAAAAAATAAAGGGAACACTTAAACAACACAATGTAACTCGAAGTCAATCACGCTTCTGTGAAATCACACTGTCCACTCAGGAAGCAACACTGATTGACAATCAATTTCACATGCTGCAAATGGAACAGACAACATGTGGAAATTATAAGTAATTAGCAAGACGCCCCCAATAAAGGAGTGGTTCTGCAGGTGGTGACCACAGACCACTTCTCAGTTCCTATGCTTCCTGGCTGATGTTTTGGTCACTTTTGAATGCTGGCGGTGCTTTCACTCTAGTGGTAGCATGAGACGGAGTCTACAACCCACACAAGTGGTTCAGGTAGTGTAGCTCATCCAGGATGGCACATCAATGCGAGCTGTGGCAAGAAGGTTTGCTGTGTCTGTCAGCGTAGTGTCCAGAGCATGGAGGCGCTACCAGGAGACAGGCCAGTACATCAGGAGACGTGGAGGAGGCCGTAGGAGGGCAACAACCCAGCAGCAGGACCGCTATCTACGCCTTTGTGCAAGGAGGAGCAGAAGGGGAACTGCCAGAGCCCTGCAAAATGACCTCCAGCAGGCCACAAATGTGCATGTGTCCACTCAAACGGTCAGAAACAGACTGAGGGTGGTATGAGGGCCTGACGTCCACAGGTGGGGGTTGTGCTTACAGCCTAACACCGTGCAGGACTTTTGGCATTTGCCAGAGAACACCAAGATTGGCAAATACGCCACTGGCGCCCTGTGCTCTTCACAGATGAAAGCAGGTTCACACTGAGCACATGTGACAGACATGACAGGGTCTGGAGACGCCGTGGAGAACGTTCTGCTGCCTGCAACATCCTCCAGCATGACCGGTTTGGCGGTGGGTCAGTAATGGTGTGGGGTGGCATTTCTTTCGGGGGCCGCACAGCCCTCCATGTGCTTGTTAGAGGTAGCCTGACTGCCATTAGATACCGAGATGAGACCCTCAGACCCCTTGTGAGACCATATTCTGGTGCGGTTGGCCCTGGGTTCCTCCTAATGCGAGACAATGCTAGACCTCCTGTGGGTGGAGTGTGTCAGCAGTTCCTGCAATAGGAAGGCATTGATGCTATGGACTGGCCCGCCCGTTCCCCAGACCTGAATCCGATTGAGTACATCTGGGACATCATGTCTCGCTCCATCCACCAATGCCACATTGCACCACAGACTGTCCTGGAGTTAGCGGATGCTTTAGTCCAGGTCTGGGAGGACATCCCTCAGGAGACCATCTGCAACCTCATCAGGAGCATGCCCAGGCGTTGTAGGGAGGTCATACGGGCACGTGGAGGCCACACACACTACTGAGCCTCATTTTGACTTGTTTTAAGGACATTACATCAAAGTTGGATCAGCCTGTAGTGTGGTTTTCCATTTTGATTTTGAGTGTGACTCCATATCCAGACCACCATGGGTTGATAAATTTGATTTCCATTGAAATTTTTTGTGTGATTTTGTTGACAGTTCATTCATTCAGATCTAGGATGTGTAATCTTAGTGTTCCCTTATTTTTTGGAGCAGTCATTCAGATCTAGGATGTGTAATCTTAGTGTTTCCTTTATTTTTTGGAGCAGTGTAATTTTGCTTTCTGATTCCTCTTTCTTCTCTGGAGTTCCACCTGCAGAGCTGACTGAAATGCTTGGGACCCTTAACCCTTTGAGTGCCAGAGTGGTACGCAATGCATTGCTTTGCAATGCGCTGCGTACCACTTTGGCACTCAAAGGGTTAACAGACTGGGAATAGTATTCATACTATCCACCCTTTTTTTACTGTATCTGGGAATTGCTTTGGAAATGAGGGTGTCTTTGCTCTCAGGGAAGGGGTTTAGAAAGGATTTTAGGGTTTATGGATGGGATGTTTTACGAAAAACCTGACATGCATTACCCTGTGTCAATATATGTTCCATATACTGCTCTGATCATTTGTTCATTCTGTAATTTATAATTGGATGTTTATATTGCCAGCTGGCTAATGTATGTTTCATGTCTCTAATAAAATCATTCTTTAAAACATAGCTGATTTTTTTCGATCTGGAATTGGGTGCAGAGGATATGGATGAGATCATTATATCGACCCTTTTTAACTCAGTTGACACAAATAGGTTTTTATGTTGTAAAAGTAGTCATCATCACAACTGGTTGTCTAATATCCCTTAAAGCCAATTCCTGAGGATTAGTTGAAATTGCAGGAATTTAGCTATGTTTTACCAACAGTCATTGGTTTTAAAATCCCATTTCTTGGAAAAATGCTATCCTTTGGATTTACTAGTACATTCAACTAAGAAAGCTAGAGTTCAGAGGGGAATATAATTTTAGGTGTAGAAATTGAGTACCAACATGGAGCCATAAAGACATTTAGCAACATAAGGCATACTGAAGTTGCAATCTGTTTAATAAATATCAAACAACAGAGAAAAGAATAATAATAATAACAATAATAGTAATATTGAAATAAAACAAAGAGGATTGATTTAATTTACCTTTTATTGCTATTTATTATGTGGCACATGGAGAGTTTAAAAAAAATGGGTGCTAGCCCAAGTACATGTATTAAAAGTTAATAAAAAGGAAGTATTCAGACATTCATTCATCCTGCAATATATATAGTATATGTGATTTAACTAAGTGTTATAGTGAACATATAAGTGCTACTTATTCCAACATTAAAGGAGACACTTTTTATCTATCTATCTATCTATCTATCTATCTATCTATCTATCTATCTATCTATCTATCTATCTCTCTATCTATCTATCTGTCTATCTATCTATCTATCTATCTATGAGAATCTTGCATCCATACAGACACATGGAATTGGGGGGCAGTAAGGAGGAGATATTAAGTTCTTTATCACTGCTGTGGTGGTGGAGGTGGTGATTTGGACAGGATATTGCAGGGAACGTAGCTTCATACTCATCGTGACCAAATCACTGCAGGAAATGCCCCCTGGGTAGGTGATTTGGACAGGATTAGATGGGTGGGGGGTAAATTGTCCCTGCCTAATTCTGGCCCTGTCACTGCAGGACGATGGCCACTGATAAAGATTTTGGTGACTAAGCTTCTGACCAAATCACTGCACTCTAGCCATATTGTTAATAGTGTCATATTAAGACACTGTATGCTGCAATGTTCCAATCACTGAATGACAACTTATCACAGTCTCCCTTTGAGGCCTAAGCTATCCTGTGCTCTTACCTCTATATGACCACCGGCCGGCATGGCCTCCGGACACTTCCTCATTGCTATAGTCATGTTTCAGGCACTGGCACGGACGCCTGTTTATGGGCCTATTCTGTTGGGCCTAATTGGGTCCCACCTCCTTCTGCTGCTTTATAAACCTCATTGAGGCTAGGACTTGTTGCCCTTTTGTGGTGTTCCTGTGTGCATCTAGATTGTTCCCCTGACCCTTGCTTGGCTTACATTGTCTCCTGGTGTTCGATCCTTGGCTTGTCTGACTACTCGCTCCGGTTGTGACCTTGGCTGTGGTTGATTTCCTGATCATGTATGACTCTGGCTTATGCGACTACCCGCTCCGTGCTGACTTTTGCTGTGGCGGACTACCTGATCCGGTTCCTGACTGTGGCCTGTCTGACTGATGCTCTGTTTGTGCCTCGCTCCTGTCTGACTATCACTAGGCCGATCCAGGGCACGCTCCTTTACCTTGTAGCTCAGCCACCAGCTGGTCGCTTGCTGGTTGCCTCCACTTGGTGCTTTCCGTTTGACTTCGGACAGCTAGAGCAACTTAGTTTTGCTCCTGGACACTCGCTTATTACGCTTAACTGTTGCCTGGCTTAGCACTTGTGGTGCAACCTAAGCTCTGTGCCTCATAGTTGCCTTCGGTAGACAGAGTGCAGCTTGTCTCGCTCCTTGCCTCAGTAGTGTGCTCTATCTGGCTGCATCTATCTAAGCACCTACTCTGCTGCCTCGAGTGGTGCTACAGTTACACTATTAGTATCGGTGGTCTATTCTCGCTCTGTGCCTCTTCTGGGTACGCTCCTGTAATAGTCTTGTCGTTCCTTTCTGTTATGGTAGAGCCAAGTCTGGTTCTAAGACCCAGTACCATAGACCTACGTGATTCAGTGTCAGCCCCTGGGTAGTGGACTAGACACTGTCCTCACGTCTATCTCCCCTCTGTCTGAGGAAATGTTCATTATTACTACTAGTATTCTTATTATCTATTGCTCAATAAACTGGTTTAAATTCACTTGTACTGTTTTGTTTATTTCTTTACTGAGAGTCCGTGACACAACTACTATGGATAATCCAGCTCCAGCTTGCAAAGATCGCGCTCTGAGAACTCGGCAAAAGTTTAAAATCCAATTTTATTCTTTTTCAACAAATACAGACACCGGATCAAGGTGATTGATTCATCTCACGTGTTTCGCACTAGATGTGTTTGATCATAGACATAACCAATAAACAATCAGAAGTTCAAATTTAAATACGACAATTTTGATGACACAGGCTATCTGCGGCCAATCTAATAAAATTACCTGCCGGGTCCTCCCATTAAAGGAAAAGTTTAAAGAGCCCTAAAGTGTTTACTCTACAAGTTCAATCTCTTAACAAAGCATCCATCAGAATATCAAAACATTCAGTATAATGTCAAACAATGTACAATCTTAAATTCAGCATTTAGTACCTATGTTGATTTTAAAGGGATACTAATGTTTCATAATAAAAGCAGCTCTAATTAATCATCATAGTATATGGACTTTGGAGAGTGTTATTTCAATTCTGTCAGAGTTGTAGTTCAAGAGTAATTCAATGACAAAGTATCCCGCTCCCGCCCCTTTTACTGATGTAACACTGCTCAGCCAGAGCAGAAGGGAGGTGCCCAGGTAGACTGCAGAGAGGGACAATCTTCAATTAAGATAAGGGAAAAACCTGAAAAACTTGTCAAGGGGGGCAGGGCTTTCATTGTTTTCACTGTAAGAAGATTGTCCCCTGCTGTTATCTGTCTGGTCTTACAACCAGATTCCCCATCTGAGAAGAGATGGCTTACACTAGGTAAAAGGGGTGGAAGGGGAACTTTGCTAGTGAATATCTCTTAAACCATAAAGGTTTGAGAGATAATACTTACATCATTCTTCATATTTTTTTAATGCCTACAAAATAAAATAAAGTTAAAATGAAGTATTACTATCCCTTTAAGATCAACATAAGTACTTGTATAGTAAATAGTAGAAGTAGTAGTAGTTGATAGTTATATACTTACTTGGTACTTGGAGTATTTGTCCATTCCTGTATTAGAGTTTTTACTATCCTTTACATATTTGAACTTGATCAGTGTTTAGTACAAATTGTGAGATGTGATCATGCACTAATATATATTGCTCTTTCCCTGCATTATTATAATAGACTGTTTGAAAGTCACAAATTAATGGGCTTTTTGGGGTTTAATTGTGTGTTTGACAGCTATTCAATATCCTCAAATTTAGGATAATTATGAAGTTACTATTTTTATTATTTTTAAATACGGAGCATTATGAATTTGGTCAATGATCATAATTATATCCTTATGTGTGTTTAAATAACATTTGAATTTTTAGCAAATTGTGCATTATTAAAGCAGACCTTTCACCATATTTAAAGTGCCCTGCAATAATTAGGCAGATGATGACTAGCTTGATAATAGTTATATTACCTCTCAGAATGAGTCGATTCTACAGAAATCCTTAATCTTTGGAGACCGGAAGCCAGGGATCAGAGCAGACATCTTATCTGTGTGCCTGCGCTGTCAGTCCCGGTCTCCATTAAACAGCATTGCACTGTGCCCAAGGGCACCGGAAGGGACTGATGGAGCAGCCGCACATACTGCACTAACCTGGCCATCAGTCTTTGAAGATTAACCCTTTGAGTGCCAGAAAGGTATCCAATGCATTGCTTAAGGGTTAAGGATTTCTTTAGAATCGGCTCATTCTGAGTGGTAAGATAACTATTATTAAGCTAGTCGCCATCTGCCTAATTATTTTAGAGCAACTTAAAATATGGTGAAAGTTCCCTTTTAAAGGGATAGTAATACTTCGTTTTATCTTTATTTTATTTTGTAGGCATTAAAAAAACATGAAGAATGATATCAGTCTTATCTCTCAAACCTTTATGGTTTGAGAGATATTCACAAGCAAAGTTTCCCCTCCTGCCCCTTTTACCTAGTGTAAGCCATCTCTTCTCAGATGTGGACAACATGGTGATTGAGCTCGAGGCGGCCCGCTTCGAGTGTGACAATACGCGTGGCTCTGCTCCCGATCTCCTTGAACAAATATGTTAGTCTAATTTTTAGTTTTTCATACATTTGAACACATAATAGGACACTATAATGGGATTTTCCCGTTGCATCCAATATTTTAAACCTTTTTGAACTCCCACTTGACCTGGGGGCCTATGGGGTACGTCCCTTTGGGAGGGTTTGTATGTCTGTTTGAGTCTGGGTTCTTGGGTGTGTGCTAACTGGCGGAGGATGCATGGCTAGCTTTGTGTAGGTCTATAGTTCTATAGATGTATGGGTATGCCGGTAATGGGGTGTATGTATAGAGGTTTAGGTGTTTGGTGTCTGGCTTCTGGGGTTGTTCTCTGTGGTCTTTGTGGTGGTGCCTGTTCTGTTGTATTTGTATGCTGTACTGTGCGCTTGTGTGTTGATGGGAGGGGGTTGTTCGAATGCAAAAAAAATAAAATAAAATTGTGGTTTGTCTGAGGGTTTGGTTCTACAGGGTTGTTCTTGGGTGGTGTGCCCTATGGGGTTGTGTGCATTGCTTTTGGGGTGCTTTTGGGGTGTTTTTGGGGTGCTGTGTGTGTCATGGGGGAACAGACCATAGCATTAATGGGTTTTGGGGCCCGACGGTCACGGCATCAACAGTCAGGCCTGGTGGCGGGGGGCCCAACTGGTCAAGGTATTGACAGTCGGGCCTCGTAGCGGATAGTCCTTGCTTATTTTTCAGAGATCGATAACTGTTGTGGTAAAGTTAGGGGATTTTATCCTTGGACGAAAGCCCTTTGGGAGTTTGCCCCAGACTCAGGTCACGGGAGGTGACGTTACCAATTGAAGTTAAAGTGGATGGCCAATGGGATAATTCATTGGGAAAGGGCTGAAAATGGTGGAATCAGCTGTAAGTGCTGAAGAATGGTGGAGTAAGCTGTGAGTGCTGACAAACGCTGGGAGCAGAATGTGGGAATGTTAGCATGACCCTGTACAATTTGGCCATGCTTGGAAAGGAAAGCTGATTGGCAAGGACTGTCAGTTAATGATTGATTATTGGCTAATGGTTAATTATTGTTTGTTTGAACAAGAGCAATAATAATATGAGTGAAAATAGTTAAATAAAGCTGTGGTCTGTTAACCCCAAAGTACATGTGTTTGTACTTATTTATGGATCATACCCTCTCCCTGACATGACTTACCTATACAAAAATGTTTATAACAGCTACAGAAGTGAAGAAAAAAATACAAAGCATACCATTTTGGAAAGAAGATAAGCTACCGCATCAAATGAGGGGTCTCTTTCCTTATTACCCCATGCCTAGTGTGCATAAATGTTTCCAGCAGGTGGCACTAAAGGAAAAAATGGCATTTGTTTCTGTTTCTACCCCTTCAAACGTATTGAAATATATGAAAACAATGGCATTTCCAACTGTATTAATTAGCTAGTGCTCTTAGGAGACACTGGTATGAGTAGACATACCACAGGGGGTGCCAGAAGCATACAACTACACCTACCTGTTTTAGTTTTTGAAAATAGCTGCCTGTACTAAAATGTTCATAACTATTAGATACAGGAAGGAAAGGTATGCAAGGTATACCATTTTGGAAAGTAGACATTCACCCACATTAAATGAGACATCACGTGCCTTTCTACCCATGGCCTGAAGTGCACAAATATTTCCAAAAAAATGAGCTTTAGGAAAAAACACGTTTTTTACCTTTCTACCACTTCAAAGATACTAAAACCTTTGAAAACCATAGAATTTCCTACTGCATTCAGTACCGACGACCAATTGTGAGGAGCACTCATCAAGCATGAACAAGATGAGGTGCCTTGTTCTAGGCATGGTAGCCTCTCAATGGTGCTGCAACTCATGTTTTTCACTCCCATGTGCCATCGCAGAGAAAAAAATCTCCATATCCATATCCATATCCATATCAGACTGGTCCCGCTCACAGACAGTCCAGCTCCGAAATGTCAGGCAAATCCTCTACGCACGAGAGAAACAGCAAAACCACAGATGTACATTTCAGCCTATGTGGACCTGAATCCCTCTAGGCACACGGAAGCAAGGGCCCATGCCTGGGATGCCCTTATACTAGGGAGACAAAGAATTGTGAGACACACCCAACAGGTACAAACAAGATGAAGTGTCTTGTTCTAGGCATGGTAGCCTCTCAATGGTGCTGCAACTCACGTTTTTCACTCTCATGTGCCATTGCAGAGAGAAAATCTCCATATCAAACGTATCCCGCCCACAGACAGTCCAGCTCCGAAATGTCAGGAAAATCCTCTAGCACAAGAGAAACAGTATAACCACAGACGTACGTTTCAGCCTATGTGGGCCTCAACAGTGTGGTGGAGCTTAATCCCTCTTGGCACACGGAAGCAAGGGCCCACGCCTGGGATGCCCTTATACTTAGGGAGACAAAGAATTGTGAGGAGCACCCCTCAAACATGAACAAGATGAAGTGTCTTGTTCTAGGCATTGTAGCCTGTCAATGGTGCTGCAACTCACGTTTTTCACTCTCATGTACCATTGCAGAGAGGAAATCTCCATATCCATATCCATATCCATATCAGACTTGTCCCGCCCACAGACAGTTCAGCTCCGAAATGTCAGGCAAACCCTCTCTGCACAAGAGAAACAGTATAACCACTGACGTACGTTTTGGCCTATGTGGGCCTCATCAGTGTGGTGGAGCTGAAACCCTCTAGGCACACGGAAGCAAGGGCCCATGCCTGGGATGCCCTTATACTTAGGGAGACAAAGAATTGTGAGGAGCACCCCTCAAGCATGAACAAGATGTAGTGTCTTATTTTAGGCATTGTAGCCTCTCAATGGTGCTGCAAATCACGTTTATCATTCTCATGTGCCATTGCAGAGCGGAAAGCTCGATATCCATATCAGACTGATCCTGCTCACAGACAATCCAGCTCCTAAATATCAGGCAAATTCTCTATGCACGAGAGAAACGGTATAACCACAAACGTACATTTCGGCCTATGTGGGCTCATTAGTGTGCTGGAGCTGAATGCCTCTAGGCACACGGAAGCAAAAGCCCATGCCTGGGATGCCCTTATACTTAAGGAGACAAAGAATTATGAGGAGCACCTCTCAAGCATGAACAAGATGAAGTGTCTTGTTCTAGGCATTGTAGAATCTCAATGGTGCTGCAAAACACATTTTTCATTCTCATGTGCCATTGCAGAGCAGAAGTTTCCCAATCCACATTAGACTGGTCCCGCCCACAGACAGTCCAGCTCTGAAACGTGAGGCAAATCCTCTCCGCATGAGAGAAACAGCATAACCACAGATGTACGTTTCGGTCTATGTGGGCCTCATCAGTGTGGTGGAGCTGAATCCCTCTAGGCGCACGGAAGCAAGGGCCCATGCCTGGGAAGCCCTTATACTTAGGGAGACAAAGAATTGTGAGGAGCACCCCTCAAGCATGAGCAAGGTGTAGTGTCTTATTTTAGGCATTGTAGCCTCTCAATCTTGCTGCAAATCATGTTTATCATTCTTATGTGCCATTGCAGAGCAGAAAGCTCGATATCCATATCAGACTGATCCTGCTCACAGACAGTCCAGCTCCTAAATGTCAGGCAAATTCTCTATGCACGAGAGAAACAGTATAACCACAGACGTACGTTTCGGCCTATGTGGGCTCATCAGTGTGCTGGCGCTGAATGAATCTAGGCACACGGAAGCAAAGGCCCATGCCTGGGATGCCCTTATACTTAAGGAGACAAAGAATTATGAAGAGCACCCCTCAAGCATGAACAAGATAAAGCGTCTTGTTCTAGGCATTGTAGCCTCTCAATGGTGCTGCAAATCACGTTTCTCATTCTCATATGCCATTGCAGAACAGAAGTCTCTCTATCCATATTAGACGGGTCCCGCCCACAGACAGTCCAGCTCCGAAATGTCAGGCAAATCCTCTCCGCACAATGAGAAACAGCATAACCACAGACATACATTTCAGACTATGTGAGCCTCATCAGTGTGGTGGAGCTAAATCCCTCTAGGCACAAGGAAGCAAGGGCCCATGCCTGGGATGCCCTTATACTTAGGGAGACAAAGAATTGCGAGGAGCACCAATTAAGCATGAACAAGATGAAGTACCGTGTTCTAGGCATTGTAGCCTCTCAATAGTGCTGCATCTCACATTTTTCATTCTCATGTGCAATTGCAGAGAGAAAATCTCCATATCCGTATCAGACTGGCCCCGCCCACAGACAGTGCAGCTCCAAAACGTCAGGCATATTCTCTCCGCACAAGAGAAACAGCATAACCACAGATGTACGTTTCAGCCTAAGTGGGCCTCATCAGAGTGGTGGAGCTGAATCCCACTAGGCACACAGAAGCAAGGGCCCATACCTGGGAGGCCCTTATACTTAGGAAGACAAAGAATTGTAAGAAGCACCACTCAAGCATGAACAAGATGAAGTGTCTTGTTCTAAGCATGGTTGCCTCTCAGTGGTGTTGCAACTCACATTTTTCACTCCCATGTGCAACTGCAGAGAGGAAAACTCCATATCCATATCCATATTCGACGGATTCCGCCCACAGACACTTTAGCTTCGAAATGTCAGGCAAATGCTCTCCGCACGAGAAAAACAGCATGACCACAGCCGTACGTTTCAGCCTATGTAAGTTTCATCAGCGCGGTGGAGCTTAATCCTTCTAGGCACACGGAAGCAAGGGCCCAAGCCTAGGATGCCCTTATACTTAGGGAGACAAATAATTGTGAGGAGCACCGATCAAGCATGAACAAGATGAAGTGTCTTGTTCTACGCATGGTAGCCTCTCAATCGTGCTGCATCTCACATTTTTTACTCCCAAATGCCATTGCAGTGCGAAAATCTCCATATCAGACTGGTCCCACCCACAGACAGTCCAGCTCCATAATGCCAGGCAAATCCTCTCCACACAAGAGAAACAGCATAATCGCAGACATACATTTTGGCCTATGTGGGCCTTATCAGTGTGGTGGAGCTGAATCCCTCTAGGCACACGGAAGCATGGGCCCATTCCTTGGATGCCCTTATACTTAGGGAGACAAAGAATTGTGAGGAGCACCCATCCAGCATGAACAAGATGAAGTGTCTTGTTCTAGACATTGTAGCCTGTTAATGGTGCTGCAACTCACGTTTTTCACTCTCATGTGCCATTGCAGAGAGAAAAATCTCCATATCCATATCAGATTGGTCCCGCCCACAATCAGTCCAGCTCCGAAACGTCAGGCATATTCTCTCCGCACGAGAGAAACAGCATAACCGCAAACGTACTTTTCGGGCTATGTAAGCTTCATCAGTGTGGTGGAGCTTAAGCCCTCTAGGCACACGGAAGCAAGGGCCCATGCCTGGGATGCCCTTATACTTAGGGAGACAAAAAAATCATGAGGTGCACCACTCAAGCAGAACAAGATGAAGTGTCTTGTTCTAGACATGGTAGCCTCTCAATGGTGATGCAACTCACATTTTTCACTCCCATGTGCAACTATAGAGAGGAAAACTCCATATCCATATCCGACAGATTCCGCCCACAGACACTTTAGCTTCGAAATGTCAGGCAAATGCTCTCCGCACGAGAGAAACAGCATGACCACAGCCGTACGTTTCAGCCTATGTAGGTTTCATCAGCGCAGTGGAACTTAATCCTTCTAGGCACACGGAAGCAACGGCCCATGCCTGGGATGCCCTTATACTTAGGGAGACAAAGAATTGTGAGGAGCACCCATCAAGCTTGAACAAGATGAAGTGTCTTGTTCTACGCATGGTAGCCTCCCATGTGCCATTGCAGATAGAAAATCTCCATATCCATATCCACATCCACATCAGACTGATCCCGCCCACAGACAACCCAGCTCTGAAACTTAGGGCAAATCCTCTCCGCACGAGAGAAACAGCATAATCGCAGACATACGTTTCGGCCTATGTGGGCCTCATCAGTGTGGTGGAGCTGAATCCCTCTAGGCACACGGAAGCATGGGCCCATGCCTGGGATGCCCTTATACTTAGGGAGACAAAGAATTGTGAGGAGCACCCATCTAGCATGAACAAGATGAAGTGTCTTGTTCTAGGCATTGTAGCCTGTCAATGGTGCTGCAACTCACGTTTTTCACTCTCATGTGCCATTGCAGAGAGAAAATCTCTATTTCCATATCCATATCCATATCAGATTTGTCCCGCCCACAATCAGTCCAGCTCCGAAACGTCAGGCATATTCTCTCCGCACGAGAGAAACAGCATAACCGCAGACGTACTTTTCTGGCTATGTAAGCCTCATCAGTGTGGTGGAGCTTAAGCCCTCTGGGCACACGGAAGCAAGGGCCCATGCCTGGGATGCCCTTTAACTTAGGGAGACAAAGAATTGTGAGGTGCACCACTCAAGCAGAACAAGATGAAGTGTCTTGTTTTAGGCATGGTAGCCTCTCAATGGTGCAGCAACTCACGTTTTTCATTCCCATGTGCTACTGCGAAGCAGAAAACTCCATATCCATATCCATATCCATATCAGACTGGTCCCACCCACAGACAGTCCAGCTCCGAAATGTCAGGAAAATGCTCTCCGCACGAGAGATACAGCATAACCACAGACATATGTTTCGGCCTATGTGGGCCTCATCAGTGTGGTGGAGCTGAATCCGTCTACGCATATGGAAGCAAGGGCCCATGCCTGGGATGCCCTTATACTTAGGGAGACAAAGAACAGCGAGCAGCACCCCTGAAGCATGAACAAGATGAAGTGTCTTGTTCTAAGCATGTTAGCCTCTCAATAGTGCTGCAACTGACGTTTTTCACTCTCATGTGCCATTGCAGAGAGAAAATCTCCATATCCATATCCATATCCATATCCATATCAGACTGGTCCCACCCACAGACAATCCAGCTCCGAAATGTCAGGCAAATCCTCTTTGCACAAGAGAAACAGCATAATCACGTACGTACGTTTCGGCCTATGTGGGCCTCATCAGTGTGGTGGAGCTGAATCCGTCTAGGCATACGGAAGCAAGGGCCCATGCTTGGGATGTCCTTATACTTAGGGAGACAAAGAGCAGTGAGAAGCACCCCTCAAGCATGAACAAGATGAAGTGTCTTGTTCTAGAAATGGTAGCCTCTCAAAGGTGCTGCAACTCACATTTTTCACTCCCATGTGTCATTACAGAGAGGAAATCTCCATATCCATATCAGACTGGTCCTGCCCACAGACAGTCCAGCTCCTAAATGTCAGGCAAATTCTCTCTGCACGAGAGAAACAGTATAATCACAGATGTATATTTCGGCCTATGTGGGCCTCATTAGTGTGGTGGAGCGGAATGCCTCTAGGCACATGGAAGCAAGGGTCCATGCCTGGGGTGCCCTTATACTTAGGGAGACAAAGAATTGTAAGGAGCACCCCTCAAGCATGAACGAGATGAAGTGTCTTGTTCTAGGCATAGTATCCTCTCAATGGTTCTGCAAATCACATTTATCATTATTATGTGCCATTGCAGAGCGGAAAGCTCTATATCCATATCAGACTGGTCCTGCTCACAGACAGTCCAGCTCCTAAATGTCAAGCAAATTCTCTATGCACTAGAGAATCAGTATAACCACAGACATACGTATCAGCCTAGGTGGACACATCAGTGTGGTGGAGCTGAACGCCTCTAAGCACATGGAAGCAAAGGCCCATGCCTGGGATGCCCTTATACTTAGGGAGATAAAGAATTGTGATGAGCACCCCTCAAGCATGAACAAGATGAAGTGTCTTGTTCTAGGTATTGTAGACTCTCAATGGTGCTGCAACTCACGTTTTTCACTCCCATGTGCCACTGCAGAGAGGAAAATTCCATATCCATATCCATATCCATATCTGACTGGTCCCGCCCACAGACAGTCCAGCTCCGAAATGTCAGGCAAATCCTCTCCACACGAGAGAAACAGCATAACCACAGATGTACATTTCAGCCTATGTGGGTTTCATCAGCGTTTTGGAGCTTAATCCCTCTAGGCACACGGAAGCAAGGGTCCATGCCTGGGATGCCCTTATACTTAGGGGACAAAGAATTGTGAGGAGCACCCCTCAAGCATGAACAAGATGAAGTGTCTCATTCTAGGCATGGTAGCCTCTCAATGGTGCTGCAACTCACATTTTTCACTCCCATGTGTCATTGCAGAGAGGAAATCTCAATATCCATAACAGACTGGTCCTGCCCACAGACAGTCCAGCTCCGAAATGTAAGGCAAATCATCTCCAAACGGGAGAAACAACATAACCACAAAAGTACATTTCAGCCTATATGGGCCTCACCAGTGTGGTGGAGCTGAATCTCTCTAGACACACGAAAGCAAGGGCCCATGCCTGGGATGCCCTTATAGTTAGGGAGACAAAGAATTGTGAGAAGCACCCATCAAGCATGAACAAGATGAAGTGTCTTGTTCTAGGCATGGTAGCCTCTCAATGGTGCTGCAACTCACATTTTTTACTCCCAAGTGCCATTGCAATGAAGAAATCTCCATATCAGACTGGTCCCGCCCACAGACAGTCCAGCTCCATAATGCCGTGCAAATCCTCTCCACATGAGAGAAACAGCATAACCACAGACGTACGTTTCGGCCTATGTGGACCTCATCAGTGTGGTGGAGCTGAATACCTCTAGGCACACGGAAGCAAGGAACCATACCTGGGATACCTTTATACTTAGGGAGAAAAAGAATTGTGAGGAGCACCACTCAAGCAGAACAAGATGAAGTGTCTTGTTCTAGGCATGGTAGCCTCTCAATGGTGTTGCAATTCTCGTTTTTCACTCCCATGTGCCACTGCAGAGAGGAAAACTCTATATCCATATTCAACTGGCTCCACCCACAGACAGTTCATCTCCGAAATGTCAGGCAAATGTTCTCCGCAAGAGAGAAACAACATGACCACAGACGTACATTTCGTCTTATGTGGGCCTCATCAGTGTGGTGGAGCTGAATCCGTCTAGGCATACTGAAGTAAGGGTCCATGCCTGGGATGCCCTTATGCTTAGGGAGACAAAGAAGAGTGAGCAGCACCTCTCAAGCATGAACAAGATGAAGTGTCTTGTTCTAGGCATTGTAGCCTGTCAATGGTGCTGCAACTCACGTTTTTCACTCTCATGTGCCATTGCAGAGACTAAATCTCCATATCCAAATCCATATCAGACTGGTCCAGCCCACAGACAGTCTGGCTCCGAAATGTCAGGCATATCCTCTCCGCAATAGAGAAACAGCATGACCGCAGACATAAGTTTCGGCCTATGTGGGCCTCGTCAGTGTGGTGGAGCTGGAGCTGCACCACTCAAGCAGAACAAGATGAAGTGTCTTGTTCTTGGCATGGTAGCCTCTCAATGGTGCTGCAACTCACGTTTTTCACTCTCATGTGCCACTGCGTAGATGAAAACTCTATATCCATATCCATATCCATATCCGACTGGCCCCGCCCACAGACAGTCCAGCTCCGAAATGTCAGGCAAATGCTCTCTGCACGAGAGAAACAGCATAACCACAGACGTACTCTTCGTCCTATGTGGGTCTCATCAGTCTGGTGGAGCTGAATCCGTTTAGGCATACTGAAGTAAGGGCCCATGCCTGGGATGCCCTTATACTTAGGGAGACAAAGAAAAGTGAGCAGCACCCCTCAAGCATGAACAAGATGAAGTGTCGTGTTCTAGGCATGGTAGCCTCTCAATGGTGCTGAAACTCACATTTTTTACTCCCAAGTGCCATTACAGTGAGGAAATCTCCATATCTGACTGGTCCCTCCCACAGACAGTCCATCTCCATAATGCCGGGGAAATCCTCTCCACACGAGAGAAACAGCATAACCACAGACGTACATTTCAGCCTATGTGGGCCTCATCAGTGTGGTGGAGCTGAATCTCTCTAGCCACACGGAAGCAAGGGCCCATGCCTGGGTTGCCCTTATACTAAGGGAGACAAAGAATTGTGAGGAGCACCCATCAAGCTTGAACAAGATGAAGTGTCTTGTTCTAGGCATGGTAGTCTCTTAATGGTGCTGCATCTCACGCTTTTCACTCCCATGTGCCAATGCAGATAGAAAATCTCCATATCCATATCCATATCCATATCAGACTGATCCCGCCCACGGGCAATCCATGTCTGAAATTTAGGGCAAATCCTCTCCGCAAGAGAGAAACAGCATAATCGCAGACGTACGTTTCGACCTATGTGGGCCTCATCAGTGTGGTGGAGCTTAATCCCTCTAGGCACACGGAAGCAAGAGCCCATGCCTGGGATGCCCTTATACTTAGGGAGACAAAGAATTGTGAGGAGCACTCATCTAGCATGAACAAGATGAAGGGTCTTGTTCTAGGCATTGTAGCCTGTCAATGTTGCTGCAACTCACGTTTTTCACTGTCATGTGCCATTGCAGAGAGAAAATCTCCATATCCATATCCATATCAGACTGGTCCCGCCAACAGACAGTCCAGCTCCGAAACATCAGGCATATCTTCTCCGCACGAGAGAAACAGCATAACCGCATATGTACTTTTCGGGCTATGTAAGCCTCATCAGTGTGGTGGAGCTTAATCCCTCTAGACACACGGAAGCAAGAGCCCATGCCTGGGATGCCCTTATACTTAGGGAGACAAAGAATTGTGAGGTGCACCACTCAAGCATGAACAAGATGAAGTGTCTTGTTGTAGGCATGGTATCCTCTCAATGGTGCTGCAACTCACGTTTTTCACTCCCATGTGCTACTGCGGAGAGGAAATCTCCATATCCAGCTCCAGCTCGTCAGGGAAATCTTCTCCGCACGAGAGAAACAGCATAGCCACAAACGTACATTTCGTGTGCCTCATCAGTGTGGTGAAGTTGAATCCCTCTAGGCAAACGTAAGCAAGGGCCCATGCCTGGGATGCCCTTATACTTAGGGAGACAAAGAATTGTGAGGAGCACCCATCATGCATGAACAAGATGAAGTGTCGTGTTCTAGGCATTGTAGCCTCTCAATGGTGCTGCATCTCCATCTCCATCTCCATCTCCATATCCGACTTGTCCCGCCCACAGGGAGTCCAGTTCTGAAATGTGTGACAAATCCTCTCTGCACAAGAGAAACAGTATAACCACAGATGTACATTTCGGCCTATATGGGCCTCTTCAGTATGGTGGAGCTTAATCCCTCTAAGCGAAGCAAGGGCCCATGCCTAAGATGCCCTTATACTTAGGGAGACAAAGAATTGCGAGGAGCACCCATTAAGCATGAACAAGATGAAGTTTCTTGTTCTAGGCATTGTAGCCTTTCAATGGTGCTGCAAATCACGTTTTTCATTCTCATGTGCCATTGCAGAACGGAAATCTCCATATCCATATTAGACTGGTCCTGCCCACAGACAGTCCAGCTCCAAAATGTCAGTCAAATCCTATCCGCACAAGAGAAACAGCATAACCACAGACGTACGTTTCAGCCTATGTGGGCCTCATCAGTGTGGTGGAGCTGAATCCCTCTAGGCACACGGAAGCAAGGGCCCATACCTTGGATGCCCTTATACTTAGGGAGACAAATAATTGTGAGGAGCACCCATCAAACATGAACAAGATGAAGTGTCTTGTTCTAGGCATGGTAGCCTCTCAATGGTGCTGCAACTCATGTTTTTCACTCCCATGTGCCATTGCAGAGAGAAAATCTCCATATCCAGCTCCAGCTCCAGCTCCAGCTCCAGCTCCAGCTCCAGCTCGTCAGGGAAATCTTCTCCGCACGAGAGAAACAGCATAGCCACAAACGTACATTTCGGCCTACGTGTGCCTCATCAGTGTGGTGAAGTTGAATCCCTCTAGGCAAACGTAAGCAAGGGCCCATGCCTGGGATGCCCTTATACTTAGGGAGACAAAGAATTGTGAGGAGCACCCATCATGCATGAACAAGATGAAGTGTCGTGTTCTAGGCATTGTAGCCTCTCAATGGTGCTGCATCTCATGTTTTTCACTCTCATGTGCAATTGCAGAGAGAAAATCTCCATATCCATATCAGACTGGCCCCGCCCACAGAAAGTCCAGCTCCAAAATGTCAGCCATATCCTCTCCGCACGAGAGAAACAGCATAACCACAGATGTTCGTTTCGGCCTATGTGGGCCTCATCTGTGTGGTGAAGCTGAATCCCTCTAGGCACTGGGATGCCCTTGGGATGGGATGCCCTTATACTTAGGCAGACAAATAATTGTGAGGAGCACCACTCAAGCATGAACAAGATGAAGTGTCTTCTTCTAGGCATGGTAGCCTCTCAATTGTGCTGCAACTCACGTTTTTCACTCCCATGTGCTACTGTAGAGAAGAAAGCTCCATATTCATATTCATATTCATATTCATATTCATATCCATATCGTCCCACCCACAGACAGTCCAGCTCCAAAATGTCAGACAAATGCTCCCCACACGAGAGAAACAGCATAACCACAGACGTACCTTTCAGCCTATGTTGGCCTCATCAGTGTGGTGGATCCGAATCCCTCCAGCCACACAGAAGCAAGAGCCCATGCTTGGGATGCCCTTATACTTAGGGAGACAAAGAATTGTGAGGAGTACCCCTCAAGCATGAACAAGATGAAGTGTCTTGTTCTAGGCATGTCAGCCTTTCAATGGTGCCACTGCAGAGAGGAAAACTCCATATCCATATCCAACTGGTCCTGCCCACACACAGTCCAGCTCCGAAATGTCAGGCAACTGCTCTCCGCACGAGAGAAACAGCATAACCACAGACGTACTTTTCGGCCTATGTGGACTTCATCAGTGTGGTGGAACTGAATCCCTCTAGGCACACGAAAGCAAGGGCCCATGCCTGGGATGCTTATACTTAGGGAGACAAAGAATTGTGAGGAGTACCCCTCAAGCATGAAGAAGATGAAGTGTCTTGTTCTAGGCATGGTAGCCTCTCAATGGTGCTGTAACTCACATTCTTCACTCTCATGTGCATTGCAGAGAGGAAATCTCCGTATCTGTACCCAAATGGAACCACCCACAGACAGTCCAGCTCCAAAATATCAGGCAAACACTGTCTGCCCAAGAAAAACAGCATAACCACAGCCATATGTTTTATCTTAAGTGGGCTTTATCTGCATGGTGGAGCTGAATCCCTCTAAGCACACAGAAGCAAGGGCCCATGCCGGGGATGCCCTTATACTTAGGGAGATAAAGAATTGTGAGGAACACCCATCAAGTATGAACAAGATGAAGTGTCTTGTTCTAGGCATCGTAGCCTCTCAATGGTGCTGCATCTCACGTTTTTCACTCCCATGTGCCATTGCAGAGAGGAAATCTCCATATCCATATCAGACTGGTCCTGCCCACAGACAGTCCAGCTCTGAAATGTGCACATAGGCTGAAACGTACTTCTGTGGTTATGCTGTTTCGCTCGTGCAGAGAGGATTTGCCTGACATTTCGGAGCTGGACTGTCTGTATGAGGGACCAGTCTGATATGGATATGGAGATTTCCTCTCTGCAATGGCACATGGGAGTGAAAAACGTGAGTTGCAGCACCATTGGCAGGCTACCATTTCTAGAACAAGACCCTTGATCTTGTTCATGCTTGATGGATGCTCCTCACAATTGTTTGTCTCCCTAAGTATAAGGGCATACCAGACATGAGCCCTTGCTTCAGTGTGCCTATAGGGATTCAGTGCTATTGCACTGATGAGGCCCATATAGGCTGAAATGCATTTCTGTGTTTATGCTGGGTTTTTTTTGTACAGAGGGGATTTGCCTGACATTTCAGAGCTAGCCTGTCTATGGGTGGGACCAGTTTGATATAGGAGTGTAAAATGTAAGTTGCATCACCATTGAGAAGCTATCATGCCTAGAGCAAAACATTTCCTCTTGTTCATGCTTGATGTGTGCTCATTACAAGTCTTTGTCTCCCTATTCTCTTGGACCCCTAACAGGCTATGCCTTTAAGATGTCCTTTTTCTGCACAGTTGGTTTAATTAAATGTCTGACCCTATGATTAACTCACTGGTACTCAAGCAGGGAAATCCTAAAGACATGACATGTTAAGCACTCCTGATGACAGGTGTGGGAACCACTGCACTAGATATATGGTTCTTAATGGTTCTCTGTGGTATTCACATAACCAAACATATATTGTCTGGCACCTCATCCTTTGTTCTTCTGTCTATTGATAGTCAAAGAACCATACATACGAGTTTGACAAACCAGCCTTGTTCTATTGTCCTGTTTTAGTCACAGAACCATCTGACACTACAGATTTCATTCACTAGCAATCACAGAGCAGCACATTCACTGTGTGACACACCAGACTTCTTGTTCCTATGGTATTCACAGAACCTCACAGGCACAGTCTGATATCCCAACATTGTTCCACTATTTCAGTGGCGGTCACTGAATCACATACACATACTATCTGCCACACTGGCCTTCATCCATGGTCCGCTGGTAGTCACAGAATCAAAAATGCACTTTCTTCTGCTATGACCTTGTTCTTTTGTCCACTGGTAGTCAGAGTACACACATATTTTGTTCCACTGTCCATGGTAACCAGCCTTGTTCCACTCTCCATTGTAGCCACAGAATCATGCGTACACTGTCTCACACCACAGTTTTGTTCAACTGTCTATTGTAGCCACCGAATCATACATACATACATTGTATGACACAGTTATAACTTTCACTGTACAGTTAGAGGGCCTACCTCTGTGTCCCTTCATTAAGCTGATCACTGCAAGACTGAGCTTAAAGGGATAGTAATACTTAAAATGTAAAAAAAAATAATTAATTAATAATTAATTTTCAAAGTTGAATTTTTTAGGTGCAATATCACAGTGGCCTGAAAGTGTAGAGTGGCACTGTTGCTACATGATCCTATGGACAGCTCTGGTCCCGGAACCATAAATCTCCATAGGATGGTTTTGCAACAGCACCACTGTACAATTTCAGGCCACTATGATATTGCACCTAAAAACATTCAACTTTGAAAATTAATAACTTTTGAATGAAACACCTTTCAGCAGTGGGAGTACGCTTGTTTTACTCAGGGGGGATAAACCCTACAACATATTTTTTTTTTTTACATTTTAATTATTACTATCTCTTCAAAGTGGAACTTTCAGATCATACTAAGTAACCATGCATTCATTAAATGCATGGAGACTAGCTTTAAATTAGATGTCTTACCTTTAAAAAATAGCACAGTGTAAAGGAATCCTTCCCGTTTGGAGACCGGAATACATACTACAGCACAGATATATTGTTTACGCTCCTGTGCTGTCAGTCCCGGTCTCCATTGAGTAGCACTGCAGTGCACCATATGGTTACCGGAAGGGACAGACGTCGCATGCGCGGACCACACTAACCTGCCCGTCAGTCCCCAAACAGAAGGATTCGTTTACCCTGTGCTATTATTTTATCACACCTTAGTCTTAGTGAATAACCCCAATGAGCTGACAACCTCTCTGGCATTCAAACGTTTAATGCAGCAAAGGAAAAAAACTGTAGAATAAGGGCAGATGTTCTATATAACCTCTGGCAAGATTAGTGAGCACATTTTCTCAGTGCTGCCCCCTGGGATATAGACTTCATTTGTGATCCTTTTGTTACAAAGCACGAGATCAGTAATATATTATATCTACTGCAGTTGGTATTGCTTCCCAGGATTTCATATGATAGCTATATTTACTTTGTAGTCAAGCCTTCTTTGTGGGAGTTTACCATGCAGTGTGTTTTTTAGTCCCTCTAACAGAGAAGAGGTTAATCACAAAAGGTGCACACCTGCCTCCTGCCGAAACTCAAACCCTTACTAATGACTGTTTCCTGTCAGACACCAGCTCTGATTCTCTCTCTCTCTTTTTAAATCACATTTTATTTCCACACCAGCTGCTTAGACTTCGAGACAGATTGGAAGATCAGTTATCACAGCAGAGAATGAATCTAATTTTTCAATATCATTTGAGATAATTCTATATTCATTGTCAATGTTGAAAATAGCTCTGGATCATTGCCAAGGAGTTAACTTAAAAAAAAAAAAAAAAAAAAATGGACTTTTTCCGACTTCTCAGTGAGACCAATATAAATAGTAATTATAAATGTTCGGGTTTTGGTAGTGTACAAATTTAAGGAGTAATGAATGTTGGTTCAGTAAAATCTTATATATGATGGGTCAGGGACAATACTTAATCAAGAAGGTACAAATTATATAGACCTGTTATTGTATTTTGTAATGAGACTCAGAAGGTAATTTGGCATTACCTATTTCTGTAAATGAATGAAAATGAATGGTTGTGTACTGATATACTTAGGCTGATTTTCTAAGTAGAACTGAAACAATTCTTGAGCAAACCAACAGCACCATGGGGGATAAATGCAAATTCCCACTGATTTATAAGTTGCTTTTACCATGGGCATAGGAACCTGGGGGAAGGGGGGGTGACAGGTCCCTCCCAGATTCAGTGCTTAACAATACAACCTGCTGGCAGTAAAATGTTCCCCACTGTCTTGTTTCTTTGTGTTTGTTTCATAGTGGCATTAACCATTTCAGTGCAGGGTTAACCAAAACATAGATTTGCAATGTGTTGGTTACCCCTCTGGCACTGAAAGTTTTAAGCCTGTGAAAGAATCAGGATACCAGCATGTGAGACCTGTTATGAGAGGTACAGGCTGAGATGTTTTCTGTAGCCAATAGGGTGTCAGAATTAAACTTGTGTTTTGTTCGGGGTGGCCGATGTTCTCTTGGAGTGCGTGTTAGTTATGGGTTAGCTGGCAGGTGTTGGTTCGGTCTCACTAATTCTGTTTCGGGCTCAGTGAGTGTTGGTATGTGCAGCTGTTCATCTCTGGTTTGTTTGGGTGGGGTGTATGGGTTCCTGTTTTACATTCCTGGTGGTGTGTGTGGGTTTCTAAATGTAGTTCAGTCTGGATGTGGTGTGGATAACTCTGTGTGGGTGTGTGTGGTTTCGGCCTGGATGGTTTTTCTGTCGTTTTTTTTCCTGAGGGCTAGGGATGGTTGGGTCCGTGTCTGCTGGATTTGGGATTTGACTGCTGCTTGCCCTTAGGGTTCTGCCGTTGCCTCCTGACCATGTATAGTGGCAGCTTGGGGTTGCTTGGCTGCTGCGTGTGTTGGATTTGTCCTTCCTGTGTTTTCTGTCCCGTGCAGTATCTCCTGTGAGTCCTGTCTGCATGGCAGTATGATCTGGGGGTGCACAGCGTGCGGCGTGTGTGCGCTTGGATGTTGTGAGGCTGGTGCTTGGGTCGATGACACTAGCTGTACCTATGTCATGTGGGGTCTGTGTGTACTTCGGTGTGTGTTTGAGGGTAGAGGTTGGATCTTGCCCTTCTGCTGTTTGTTCGGTGTGATCTGGGGTTTGTTGGCCTGGGGTTGGGGTGTTGTTGGTGGTGCTTTCGGTGGTATAATGTTTCAGGTAGGGGCTGTGGACCTGTGGATTTTCATGGGGTTTCGGTTGTGTGTTTTTGTGTGCTGTTCGGGACCGGCGGCTGGTTAGTGTTCGGTGCTTATTTGGTAGGCGGGTGGTTTGTTCTGGTGGTTGCTAGTGGTTTGCCTGTTGGTTTAGTTCTTGGGTATTGGTTAGGGGAGCTCCCCTTTTGAGTGTCTGCGTTGTATTTTCAGTGGTGGGGATACAGACCTTGGCATTTGGGGTGGGGGGCCCAACTGTTCAAGGGATTGACAGTTGGGCCTTGTGGTGGATAGTCCTTGCATGGTTTTCAGAGATTGATAAATGAGGTGGTAATTTAAGGGATTTTATCCTCGGGCTGAAGCCCTTTGAGAGTTTGCCCCGACTTAGGTCGCGGGAGGTGACGTTACCTATTGGACCTAAAGTGGATGGCCAATGGGGTAATTTATTGGGCATCAGCTGGAAGTCCTGAAAATGGTGGAATCAGCTGGAAGTGCTGGAAATGGGGGAATCAGCTGTAAGTGCTGATGAATGTTGGGATCACCTGTAGTGCTGAAGAATTTGGGAATTGTAGCATGAGCCCGGACAATTTGGCCATGCTTGGTTTCAAAGGAAGTGGATTGGCATGGACTGTCAGTTTAATGAAAGAGTATTGGTTATTATTTAATTAGTATAGTGGTGTTTGATTAAGAAAAATAATAATAATGTGAGTAAAAAGTTAAATAAAGCTCTGGTCTGTTATCCCCAACAATAGATGTGTCTGTTTTTATTGATGGATCATACCCTATCCACATGACAAGAAATTCCCTGGAAAGGACAATGGATAATGGAGGGGAAGCATGTCATGGGGGGGTTGATGCAGGAAGGAAGTGTGTGTGTGTTAGGGAGGAGCAAGAGGTGAAGGGTTTAAAAGGTGCTAGAGACAGGAAGTGGGCTGTTGTGGGAAAGAAGAAAGGAGAGAGGAAGTGTCCCACCCTCCCACCCCTTTATTATGGTGTGGTTGTGTGTTTCTGCATGGCGGATAGTCCTTGCATGGTTTTCAGAGATTGATAAATGAGGTGGTAAGTTAAAGGGATAGTAATACTTAATATATAAAAAAATATATATTGCAGTGTTTATCCCCCTGAGTAAAAAAGGAGTACTTTCACTGCTGAAAGGTGTTTTATTCAAAAGGTATTATAGCAAACATTTTTATTTTTTAGGTGAATATCACAGTGGCCTGAAATTGTACAGTGGCGCTGTTGCTACACCATCCTATGGTCAGCTCTGGTCTGTGGACCAGAGCTGTCCATAGGATGGTGTAACAACAGCTCCACTGTACAATTTCAGGCCACTGTGATATTTCACCTAAAAAATCAACTTTGATCTGTAATAACTTTTGAATAAAACACCTTTAAGCAGTGGGAGTACCCTTGTTTTACTCAGGGGGATAAACCCTGCAACATATATATTTTTTTTCATTTAAAGTATTAGTATCCCTTTAAATGATTTTATCCTCGGACAGAAGCCCTTTGAGAGTTTGCCCCGGACTTAGGTCGCTGGAGGTGACGTTACCTATTGGACCTAAAGTGGATGGCCAATGGGGTAATTTATTGGGAATCAGCTGTAAGTGCTGGAAATGGTGGAATCAGCTGTAAGTGCTGGAAATGGGAGAATTAGCTGTAAGTGCTGATGAATGTTGGGATCACCTGTAGTGCTGAAGAATGTGGGAATTGTAGCATGAGCCCGGACAATTTGGCCATGCTTGGTTTCAAAGGAAGTGGATTGGCAAGGACTGTCAGTTTAATGAAAGAGTATTGGTTATTGTTTAATTAGTATAGTGGTGTTTGAGTAACAAAAATAATAATAATGTGAGTAAAAAGTTAAATAAAGCTCTGGTCTGTTATCCCCAACAATAGATGTGTCTGTTTATTGATGGATCATACCCTATCCCCATGACATGTGTGACAGGTACAACAATTCAATAAAACTAGTGACTGTAGTGGCACACCTGAGTTCAATTTGGGGTGTGGGGGGGGACTGTCTGGTGTCTGTCCTGCCTGGCCACACGGTGTTTTGCGGACAGGGAGTTCAGGGACAAGTGATCACACTGCTGCCTGAGTGCCTGCCTGGCTTCAAAGTGACACCGGAGGTGGCAGGACAGGAGAAGGATAGCCTAGTTAAAATTATTCCAGACTGGCAGAATAAGGTCATGATTAGGTACTCTGATGTCTGATGTGATTTAACCCCTTGAGTGCCAGAGTGGTATGTAACGCATTGCAAAGCAAATCGCTGCTTACCTCTCTGGCACTCAAAGGGTTCATGTATTTTCAGTACATTCTTGGGCAAGAGGCATCAGGGTTAGAGAAGACGAGAAACTAGCCAGCACTTGGGGAGAGGCTGGAAATGTCCTGAACACACTGCAAAGCAAGAATACCTACATCATTAAGCCACATTCACAGTCCTGACTGTCAGTAATTTACAAGGTGTTGACTCTCTTCTGATATCTAAGAGAATCGGATCGCACTGCAGCCCTCTCACTTCTCCCGTCAGTCTCCCCGCGCTGACTCGCAGGAGATAACACAGGGCTGCAGTACGATCCGTCATGGTCTCAGATACTGGAAGAAACTACCTTGTAAATTAGAGCAGAGCAGACATGAAACTACAGAGCTGTGGGTTTAACTCTTCAGGTGTCAGAGTGATCTGCAACACATCGTTTTGCATACAATCCTGGCACTCATAGGGTTAAAACCAGAAGTTGAATGATTAGGTGCATTTAAACTTTGTGTGTGAAATTAGAGTTAAAGGGATAGTAATGTTTCATGATAAAAGCATCTCTAATTAATCATCATAGTATTTGGACTTTGGAGAGTGTTATTTCAATTCTGTCAGAGTTGTAGTTCAAGAGTAATTCAATGACAAAGTATCCCCCTCCTGCCCCTTTTACTGATGTAACACTGCTCAGCCAGAGCAGAAGGGAGGGGCCAGGTAGACTGCAGAAAGGGACACTCTTCCATTAAGATAAGGGAAAAACCTGAAAAACTTGTCAAGGGGGGCAGGGTTTTCATTGTTTTCATAGGAAGAAGATTGTCCCCTGCTGTTATCTGTCTGGTCTTACAACCAGATTCCACATCTGAGAAGAGGTGGCTTACACTAGGTAAAAGGGGCAGGAGGGGAAACTTTGTTTTGTGAATATCTCTCAAACCATAAAGGTTTCAGAGATAAGACATATCGTTCTTCGTGTTTTTTAATGCTTACAAAATAAAATAAAGATAAAACTAAGTATTACTATCCCTTTAAAACTTTTGTGCACCAGTTTAATATTTTATGATTCCCTCTTGTCTCCCTCCTCTCCCCCTCTTCTCTCCCCTCACTTCTCTATGATTCCCCCTTTTCCAGACTCATGGGAACCCTCCACCAAACTCACACAGGCACATACAAACATGAAATAATCCAGTTACCATTTGAGCGCCAGGAGGGTGAACACTTTGCATAGCAATGCCTTGCACACCTCTCTGGTGCCCAAAGGTTTACCTTTTTTCCTGCTATTGACTCCACTCAGAATAGCTGTGTAATGTATTTAATTAACTGGGTGCTCGAGGGGGTGAGCAATGCATTGCTATGTCCTGTCCTGCCTTATACCTCAATTAACTCACAGTGTTGGCTTGTACCTCTCCTGCTTGTAAAAAAATAATAATCTCCATAGAGTGTACTGGGGAACTCGCTTGTGCCCACTGCAGAAGTAAATTCCTCATTCAGCCTAGCTTGTATCACTGGCCAGAGGTTCTGTTTATGTGCACAGCTCTGCCTCATATGATCAGTCATTGAGTCACTGTGACTGATCCAGATATGTTAATGTGAGTGGTTTTGTAAACCCTTTGAGAACCAGAGGCATACCTCCCAAGAGGGCAGTCCCTCTTTGAGACCCAAATTCCTCTGTCCCTGTTTCCCACCCAGGTGACTCTCTTTTTAGGCAATCAGAATGTGTGGTGTATGTGGTGTATATATAAGTGTTTCACATTCCTCCACATTAATGTTTGTATAAACATCAGTTTATGTGTAAGTAAATTAGTCTGTGTAAATAAAATACTTTGGACAGGGTGTGGAGGTGGACAGGGTGTGGAGGCGGATAGGGTGCGGACAGCAGTGTAATTTCATCAAAGAGAACTTAAGATGGGTGGGGTTAATTGTAGAGATATGGGTGTGGTTAAAGGTGGGGATATGGGTGGGGCTAGGAGTGGAAACTTGTGGTGAGTAACTCTTCAGGCCTGGCTAATAGCTCAGAGCCCTGTATAGGGTAAGCTGATCCGCCGCAGTTTACCAGCCTTTGTCTCATCTTCACCTCAGTACATACCAGCAATAGCCTTCCTTAAGAGATCTGGCCACTGGGGCAGAGTCCCTAGACTGTAGACAACATTTGATTAGCAGCACTGGCCACATGACCACCACTCAAAGAGGAGATTACTATGGGGACCCTCTAAGCCCAGTCCCCATGCACGTGGTATCCATTTGAAGTGTCACATGTAAAGTTTTGCTTCATAAAATGACTCATGTATTTGGCCGCGTCATTTAAAGTGTCTCAATTAAAGTTATGCATCTTAAAGTGTCGCAAATTTTACATTTCTCGTAGTTCCGAATGGTGCATTCACCATATTGCAACATTAAGGACACAATATGGGTGCATTAATGACGCAATTTGGGGTTAACATGTCGCAGCAATAAGAACGAAATATGGGTGCATTAGTGACGCAATTTGGGTGCAGCATTAAGGATGCAACATGGGTGCAATATATGGACGTAATATGGGTGCATTAAGGATGCAATATGGGTGTAATACTGACGCAGTTTGGGTGCAATACTGACACAATATGGGTGCAATATGGGAACAATATTGGTGCAATAAGGACCATTAAGGACGCAATATGGGTGCAATACTGACGCAATATTGGTGCAATACTGATGCAATTTGGGTGCGATATGGTTGCAATATTGGTGCAATAAGGATTCATTAAGGACTCAATATGGGTACAATACTGACGCAATATGGGTGTAATACTGACACAATTTGGGTGCAACATGGCGCATTCACCATATCGTGCGTTAACATGTCGCAACATTAAGGACGCAATATATGGGTGCATTAGTGACACAATTTGGGTTTGTGGGTATGTTTTGTTGGGTTTTGGGTATGTTTTGGTGGGTTTTGGGTTGCTTTTTGGGTATGTTTCGGTGGCTTTTGGATTGGGTTTTGGGTTGGTTTTGGGTTGGGTTTTAGGTTGGGTTTTGTGGGTTTTGGGTTGGTTTTGGTGGGTTTTAGGTTGGTTTTGGGTTGGTTTTGGTTTTGTGGGTTTTGGGTTGGTTTATGGTTGGGTTGTTTTTTGTGGGTTTTGGGTTGGTTTTGGGTTGAGGTTGTTTTCGGTTGGGTTTTGGATTGGTTTTGGGTTGGTTTTGGTGGATTTTGGGTTGGAATTGGGTTGGGTTTTGTGGGTTTTGGGTTGGTTTTGGTTTTGTGGGATTTGGGTTGGGTTTTGGATTGGTTTTGGGTTGGTTTTGGTGGATTTTGGGTTGGTTTTGGATTGGGTTTTGCAGGTTTTGTTGGGTTTTGGATTGGTTTTGTGGGTTTTGGGTTGGTTTTGGTGGCTTTTTGGGTTGGGTTTTGTGGGTTTTGGGTTGGTTTTGGTTGGATTTGGGTTGGTTTTGGATTGGGTTTTGGGGGTTTTGTGTTGGATTGGGTTTTGGGTTGGTTTTGGTGGGTTTTGTGGGTGTTTGGGTTGGGTTTTGTGTTGTTTTTGTTGTTTTTGTGTTGGTTTTGGTGGGTTTTGGGCTGGGTTTTGAGTTGGTTTTGATGGGTTTTTGGGTTGGTTTTGTGGGTTTTGTGTTGGTTTTGGTGGGATTTCTTTTGGTTTTGGGTTGGGTTTTGTGTTGGTTTTGCACCCATATTGCATTCTTAATGCACCCATAATGCGTCTTTAATGCACCCATATTGCATCCTTAATGCACCCATATAGCTTCATTATTGCACACATATTGTGTCCTTAATGCACCCATATAGCGTCATTATTACACCCATATTGCACCCATATTGCGTCCTTAATGCACCCATATAGTGTCATTATTGCACCCATATAGCGTCATTATTATACCCATATTGCATCCTTAATGCACCCATATAGCATCATTATTGCATCC
Source organism: Rhinophrynus dorsalis (assembly GCA_037306005.1). Classification (NCBI taxonomy): domain Eukaryota; kingdom Metazoa; phylum Chordata; class Amphibia; order Anura; family Rhinophrynidae; genus Rhinophrynus; species Rhinophrynus dorsalis. Next base: position 299,109,421 of record CM074719.1, on the reverse strand, counting down.
ATATTGCATCCTTAATGCACCCATATTGCACCCATATTGCGTCCTTAATGCACCCATATAGCGTCAGTATTGCACCCATATTGCACCCATATTGCATCCTTAATGTGTCTTTATCGCACCAAAATTGCACCCATATTGAGTCCTTAATGTGTCCTTATTGCACCAATATTGCACCCAAATTGCATCATTAATGCACCCATATTGCATACTTAATGCTGCACCAAAATTGCATCATTAATGCTGCGACATGATAACGCACGATATGGTGAATGCGGCATTCAGAACGATGTGAAATGTAGAATATGCAACACTTTACGACTCAAAACTTTAATTGTGACACTTTAAATGACGAGGCCGATTACATGCATCATTTTATGACGCAAAACTTTACATGCAACACTTTGATAGTAAACCCATGCATGTGACCCCATGCTATCCTCCAGAGCAGCCTTAATAGTGCCCAAGAAGAATGTAAGGCCCTGCTCTGACATGTACACATCATCATATCTGTACAAGACATGTTCTTGTGCTGTGAACCCCCATGACGGATGGTGAGTTCATTCAAAGAAGCAACAAACCTGGATATAGAAGAGTTAACCTTCTTCTGAGAACCTTCAATGGCAGCAGGGCTATTGCCCCCTCCATTTACATTTGGGTATGATCTCTGACAACATGAGCATTGCATTTGGATATATGGATTTGACAGACATGATTGTTGCCTGTGTGTTTTTATGATTAAATAGAGGTGATGTCATTGCCAACTGCATGCAGAATCACCACATCCTGACTCCCCCCACCTCCTGAAGGCTACGCTGATCATCTCCTCCATCTGATCTCAATGCAATCCCCCCTTAACCCACAGGTGATTTTTGCATACTTCTCTCCCATTCTCAGTTGTGTGCCTCCAGTTCTGCTTTCCGTGGCCCTAGCCACCCAAAAGAAAGAGTGTTTCATGATGAGCACATTCTTATTCTGACTTAGTTATAGAAAAACAAAAGAACAATATTAACAAACACATCATGGCTTTACATAAACAATTTACCAATTTCTGACCTAAAATAACGTGAAGGCGAATATAAATTTTAAACACCCCTGACATCTCTACCTATCTGTTTGATCTACCCTTCTAAACAATCCTGCCTTGCTTCCATTGTCATGACCCCAATTCTAAATGAGTGTGTCCCATAATGTCTCGGGTCCAACCAATGGAGGCTATCTGACCAGGTCAGAACCACCTTAAACTGATAGCGTGAAAGAGCTCCCTCATATTGGTGCCTTAAATGGATTTGTGATGTTTCATAATAAAAGCAACTCTAATGAATCATTAAATGGATATGTGATGTTTCATAATAAAAGCAACTCTAATGAATCATCATAGTATTTGGGCCTTGGAGAGTGTTATTTCAATTCTGTTAGAGTTGTAGTTCAAGAGTAATTGAATGATAAAGTATCCCGCTCCCGCCCCTTCTACTGACACTGACACTGACTTCTACTGACACTGCTCATCTTAGGGCAGCAGGGAATGTCCAGGTAGATTGCAGAGAGGGACAACCTTCAATTAAAATAAGGAAAAAAGCTGAAAAACCTGTCAAGGGGGGCAAGGTTTTCATTGTTCTCACAGTATGAATATTGACCCTTGATTTGAGCTGTCTGGTCAATGGACTGGATTCCACATCTGAGGAGTGGGGGCTTACACTAGGTAAAAGGGGCGGGAGGGGGAAACTTTATCATTCAATTACTCTTGAACTACAACTCTCACAGTAATGAAATAACACTATCTATGGCTCAAATACTATGAAGATTAATTGGAGCTGCTGTTTTTGTGAAACATTACTATCACTTGAAGGATGCTCCTTGTAACCCAGGTCTACACCTTGCAAAATTCCTCATGCACCTAACTGGGCAAGCCCAGTCCCTCATGCCCCCTAGTGGGCCCACTGCGTACTTCACATTTTTATCATTGTTGGCTTGTTTAGTTTTGAGAAAGCGGTTTTCCCAACCACGACGCATTAGCTTTATAGCCAGCTATTTTACTGTATTTTACAAGAATAAATTTTAAACGAGATTCCGCCTGTTGTTTTCAGTTTGGAAGATCAAAGATATTCACAGAGAAGCGAGAGGAGAGAGTGACCCTAATGGAGAGGGGAGAAGTCCTCCATATGTCTATGAGTCAGTGGACTTTGATATCAGAGCCCTGGCTATAAATGTGAGTGTATTTCCACTTTCTTATTGAATATTTATCAATATATACTTCACTATATGCGCCCCGGCTTTGTTTTTGTTCTTTTATATATACTTTGCTACTAAGGGAGAGCGTGAGACCTAAGGGAGCTGCAGTGGAACAGAGATACTGTACCTGTAACCATACTGTTTATGGAGACAGTTATCATTTCTCCAACTGCTTGTATAGTCAGTGCCGATATATTTTGTTACTGACACTACATTTTTGTGAGTGCACACAATAGGGTGCGGTGGCAGTGATCCATATATATCTTCTAGTTTGATACACACAAGGGGCGGCCCTTGTTTTGTCTCCGCCCCCCCATTTTAATGTTTCTGCAGTTGGAGAAGTGATATCACTGGAGAAGTCATCTCCACTTTCTCACCTATTTATCATGCCTTAGTGCATCTCCCCCATTGTTTTGGAGACCTCTCTAGCTTATGCAGACTTTTCCAGTTTTAATATATTCCCTATCTTGCACTTAGTTAACTCCAGAATAACACCATTTCTTAGTACATCAGCCTCTAGTAGTATCATTACACATGTTCCTATAGGCCTTGTATCTTTTTTAATATGAATGAACAGGATACTTGCCAAAATTATTATACACCGTGGTTTGTTATTCCTTTATTTTTATTATACTAATATACAACACTTTATCAATAATTGATCTCTCCTTGGGTGCCAACGAGGTCTCCAACATGAAGAAATTGATTGGAAATCTCTCTTGCATTCAGAGGGTTAATAGTAATGTTTCTCCACTCAATACTATTGCTGTTATATACTGATTAGATTGCCCCACATTTTACACTATCTGCATAACATTGATATCTCACAGCGACGGTCAATCTCAGGCTCAGTTTGATTTTTGTAATGTTAATCACCTGTGTGTGAATGAGCTGCTAATGAATTGGTGACGTTCCACGTGAAGCAGCTACTGAGGAATGAGATGTCTCCTGATCATCACAGGGGCATGTGTGGAGGGTGGGAAGGATCCCTGGAGATTTGACTTTTGTAGAAGATTACCATTTCACTGCTGTAGTGTCACAATGGGGCTTTGTGATTCTGACATAGAAATTGTTAAACCTGTTACTGACACACCATTGATTCAGCCCCACATTATAACTAATAATGGTCCAAAATACTACAGAAACCTATGTTACCCACTAAGGCATGAAGGGAAATTCATCGCAGGTGTCGCATCTGTTCAATTGTGTAGAATGAGGATTTATCAACATGTAGTGTTTTCCCCTATGTATTCCCGCATCCTAACACAGTAGAAAAGGAAGTGTCAGTCTGTGCAGGAAAAGAGAGACACCCCAACATTGTCCCACTGGCAGCCACAGACCCCCTCATATACTGACCCTACTACCTACTGTAATATAATTTCTGCAACATATTTCTTTTTTTTTTTTTCAAAGTAATTTCTTTTGTGATAGAAATACATTATTTTGTAGCAAAACTAGAATTTGTGTAAAATTAATAATGCAGTAAAAAATTACAAAACAAACAAGTCACATAATTAATTTATATGTAATTACGTGGACAAAACACACGACTGACAGGTAGCAACCCATATAGTTATAGGGTAGATGCACTAATAGGAGCAGTTATAAAGAAGGTTTACATAGAGAATGGGAAGGAAAGATAGGCAGAGTTTATATTGATCGTTAGGGGAAGATCACTGGTGGTGTAATATGGAGAATGAGAGGAGATGGTGAATATAGGATAAATGTAAAACAGCACATTAATACATTTAGGTCTCCCTATTCCAAGAGAAAAGAGTTAACCAGAGAATTTCAGTAGACATTTTAATTCAAGGCATAGTTTGAGTCTAAAAATTATTCTACAGGGTTTGTTTAAAAAAAAGCAACAAAAAAAAAAAAAAAAACAGAAAGGCCAAGACTGCAGCTTCTCGAGGTTTTGAGTTGAAGAAAGGAGATTAATTTATTGAGTACTGTCATGGAACAGAGAGGTAATACAATTCACCTTGGCTTCCGCCGTGACAGCTGCTTCAGCAAATAACAACAAGGGACCAGATTAAATTTGGAGATGATGAGGATGGAGTGTGAAGGTGGAGGTGGAGAAGCATGGAGGAGTCAGCATGGTACTTGCACATGCTTATAAATTTATAGACGTAGCACAACTTTCTGAGCATTTTCTCTAAATTTTGTAACTTGGATATGGAGCAGTGCGAACTGAACTCTTGAATCTTGCTGTGAAGATGTTTCTCATTGACATCAACATGGCTGGTGGTGTCACCTAATACAAACAATTTATTGCATTACTTCACACCTCAACATAAACCCTAATTGATATGATTCAGAAAAAAGAAATATACAATGTTTTCATGTAAAAATGAAGCTACATCTATACGGCTTTGAAGATGCTCAGGGGGATTTAGCCTAGGCATTTGTAGTGGTCATTTGCTAGACCAGGAATGGGCAACTGGAGGCCCTCTAGCCTTGAATGACTACAGTTTCCATCATCCCCAACCTATCACCGGTAGGATGGTGATGATGAGAATTGTAGTCCTTCATAGTTAATGAGCTTCAGGTTGGCTGCCTCTGCCCTAGACCCATCATCATCATCATATATAATAATTTGCTAAAACGTGTGTAACACCGCGTCATGCGCAGTAGACACTGCTGCGCGTGCTGCAGTAATGTGCAGTAGATACTGCCCATGCCGTGGCTGATACAGAGCTGGATGCTCCTTTGGAGCGTCCAGCTCTGTATCAGCCGCAGCGCGGACAGTCTCTACTGCACATGACTGTTCTGCGACCGGGTGGCAGTGGCACTGTGGCCCATGTAACGGGCTCTTCAACTAGTTTATATATAAACCTACATCTCTACACAATCCCAGGGGTGGCAGTAAAGAGGAGATATTCAAATCTCCTCCATACTGCCAGTCCTGGAGATACAGGTGGACAAGAGGTAGAGTGACCACATGTCCCTAATTTCCCAGGACAGTCCCTGATTTTAAATTTGTGCCCTTTGTCCCTGGCAGCTCCCTTCAGGGACAATACAAAGTCCAAGAATGAAGATTCCAGATCACAGAGTTCTAAACACTAGAAGGAGAACTGCCCATTGTCTACTGTGACAGGATGTGATGCCTCTGACTGGGCTGCAAGAAAAATGTCTTCCAGACAATGCTTTGAGCCTTGATCCTGACATCTAGCAGGAGTTGATGAACAATTTTGTTGTAGTGTAACCCTAGTCTAAAGCTTTTGGCGTAAAGTACATTTTCTTATAGCCCACAACAGATATCACTTTCTGTCACATCAGTGTTTAGAACTCTGCGGTGTGAGTTCTTCTGCTGCTCTCATCTCCACAGTCCCTGAATGGCAGAATGCAAATGTGGTCACCCTAGCATGAGACCATGTCAAAATCTCTGCCCTTCCTCAACATCTGTCTGAACAAAGAAGAAAACATGGCTGACACACATGCATACACACACAGACACAAACTCACACACTCTCTCAAAGTGGCCTCAGCTGGACCTGTACACACACACTCACAAAATCTCTCACTCTGACTCAAAGGTGCCTTAAATAGACCTGTAATACGGCCACTGAAGGGAACCTGCAGTGCCGCAGGGTAATGTCCTGCCACTCAAGCCTGTAAATCTTCTTTTATTTTATGTGTTTCAAAATTTGTCACAAAACATGGAGGAGAGGCAGCCATCAGACACACTCTTAAGCCATTCAGTGTCAGAGGGGCAAGCAACGCATTGCTCAGCAATGCATTATGTACCCCTCTGCCACTGAAGGGGTTAAGTAACACCATAATTGTTTAATTATTTGGTGTGTTCTGGGGTTCAGAACAGAGCAGCAGCATCTGGGGAAGCCTCACCCAAACAGCGACAGTGTGCACTTTCATATACTGCCCACTGTCACACCATAGAGTTGCATTTCCTGCCCAGGGAGCACAGCACTGGGGGACACACCCACAGGTGCTTACAGTATAGCCTTGCATACAATATGCAAAGATAGTCTGTGAGCGCCTGTAGGAGTGCCCCTCCCGGTGCAGTGCTGTGTTCCCTGGGCTGAATATGCAACTCTGTGGTGTGACAGTGGGCAGTATATGAAAGTGCACTCTGTTGCTGTTTGGATGAGGCTTCCCCAGATGCTGCTTTGTTCTGTGCCACAAACACAGCAAATAATTAAACAATTAGGGTGTTACTTAACCCCTTCAGTGGCAGATGGGTATGTTACGCATTGCTGAGCAATGCTTTGCGTAACCCACTGGCACTGAATGGGTTAAGAGTGTACCTGTTGGCTCTATTCTGCGCTCCACTCAGCAGAGGTGGTAAAGAATAGCAACTTCAAGTGTCGGTGACAAATTATGTTATGACATGCAACCGCCCCTATATCACTGGGGGTAGGTGTGGCCAAGCACCAACAGTGCACCCATAGGGTTGCGTCTTGTGTCAACCAGATTCCACCACCAACGGCAAATGAACTGTATGGTGAGGATCAAAAAGGGAAAGCAATTACTCCTCTACCATCAATGTGCCCATCTATATAGAACCCAATTAAAAATCACAAAAAGAAAGATACCACGACAGTCATTACTGATGTAAAGAAGGGAGACACACTGCCTCATTATAACAAGCACTGTTTCAATCCAGGTGCCGCAAAAAAAACTACGACCATTGTAATCTAATTGGGGCATGCTCACCTTGAGACTCCCGGAGTGAAAAAAACAGCTAAATAAGGCACAAAACAAACAAATAAGGGACAAGTAAACAATCAACAATGAAAATAATATAATCATGACACAAACATATAAAACTATCACTAAGGGATGGATTGCCCTTCTCTTTTTATGGTTATTTTATTAAGCAATGCTTAACCCTTTGAGTTCCCAAGGGGTACACAATGCAATCCAATGCATTAAGTATCTCTCTGGCAGTCAAAGGGTTAATGTGAGCCTCAGTGAGACAGAAGATTAATATATATATTATATATAGAATTCTGTGTGTACAGTAATATACACTATATAAATACTCCTGTCTCACTGAGGCTCACAAAAACCCTTTGAATGCCAGAGGGGTACACAATGCATTGCATCAAATGGTTAAGCATTGCTTGAGAAAAGAACCAAAGAGACAGACAACACCATCCCACACTGCTAGTATTAAATAAATGCAGTGTATGTATAACAGCCAGGGGCATTGGTAAGGGGGCATAAGTCCAGAGTGTTAGATGTGCAACCCCAATTGTCCCACGTCCTCACTCATCCTCTCCACTGAGACATTAAACAATACTCAGTAAGGCCGAACTAGCCTGGTAGGTGCATTGTCCTGGGGCTAATCTGGATGCAAGTTATGTCTGCCAGTGGCAAAACACAAGCCCTTGAAGAGGGGGCTCCTGTGTCTGGAGGGGATTACCAAAGAGAACCCGCCATAGAGGTTCCAAATTGTGTACATGTGAGCAAGAATCATGAGGCTCATGAGCCATACCGCCCAACATTTCAAATTGCCAAAGAGGGACACTTGTGGTTTAGGGGGTGTTGCTGGGGGTGTGGTTGGTGGTTGGGGCATTACCAGTCATTTTCAGGCTATTTCATAACCTATTGACACCTCCTCGTGTAACATAATAAATGACTTATAACAAGACAAAAGTATTATATTTACACACACTAATTTATAAACACATATACTAACGTTTAAACAAACAATAATCTAAGTTTTATTGCTGTAGAGTAATATGATACACTTATATACACACACCATGCAATCTAATCTCCTAAAAAGAGGGACATCAGGGTGCGAAAGAGGGACAGAGGGATTTGGGTTTAAAAGAGGGACTGTCCCTCCTAAAGAGGGACACTTGGGAGGTATGCATGAGCAGCTAACACTAAAGACCACACATGTACAAATGTTTAGTTAGACCCTTGTGGCCTTAAGAAGAAAGTTTCAGCTGCAGGTGGGAATCACATCCTCTCCATTTCCAAGTGCTGGCACCATCAAGTCAAAGAGGGTCAAGGTACTTCCAAATATTATAATTCAGTGATGTCTGTCTGGTGAAAGAGACCAGGGGATTGATCATGTAGACAGGGATCAGAGGAATGGAAAGAGAAAGAAATGGGTTAAAGATTGGAACTATTGTATCCTATACTGTAAGGCAGGGGTATACAAACTGAGAGGAACTGGCAGGGGATGCAGAGACTTTGACATTTTCACTACATTAATAAAAAAAAATACATTTCCTATGTGTGAAACTATTTTTTTTTGCTTGTGACAGCAATACTGGACAGAATTACACTAATCAGTGAGACTGATTAGTTTCATCAGTCTGCACTGCTAGCAGTAACCGAGTGGTGCTATGTGTGTCTTAGTGCTTGCTTGTTGCACCAGCTTCCTGTTTCTGATATGCTGCAGCCCTCAAATGATGTGGTGATTCTCCTGTCTTAACCCTCTGAGTGCCAGACAGGTATCCAAAGCATTACATGCATTGGCTACCTCTCTGGAACTCAAAGAGTTAAAATATCAGTTACATAGCTCACTCTTATAGATATTTGTAGTACCTACCTTCCAGAGTCATTTTCTTCTCCCAAAATTCCACAAGCCCAACAAGACACCAAGTAAATTCCTGGTGGGCCTTATTTTGTTTTTTTTCTGTGGGCATGTCATTACTGTAAGTCAGTTAGACTGTATAGTGGAAGACATGCCTTCCACACGAACATTGTTGCAGTCTGTAGGTTTCAGCCCAGAATATGCTAAGTGGTGTGTGTGTGTGTTTGTGTGTGTGTTAGTGTGTGTTTGTGTATGTATGTGCTCATGTGCACAGGCTGACTACTAGCATTATACTGATGTACTGGAATGAGATAGAGTGGTAGTAGATGATTTATTTGCCTGTACGACCAAAATAATAATGGTATCACTTGTTATAACTGTATAACTTGTTCAGCACCCTATCATTTTTAAGCTTTGTGTTGTCATGTATGTAGCACCCAATAAATTGTATGCTCTGTGGTATCCCTGGTGTAGCACTCAATGAATTATAGCTTTGTAGCAACAAATAAATTGTAAGCTCTGTGGTATCACTTGAATAGCACCCTATCATTTGTAAGCTCTGCACCATCACTTGTCTAGTATCACTATCATTTCTAAATTTTGTGGTATCACTTGTGTAGCTCCCAATGAATTACAAGCTCTGTGGTATCACTTATGTATTATTCTAAGAATTGTAAGCTCTTTACTATCACATGGGTCTCACACAATGAGTTATAAAATCTTTGGCATCAGTTGTGTAGCACCCAATGAATTTTAATTTCTCAGAAGTAACTTGTGAACTGTAAGCTCTGTAAGGATCATTGCTTCTTAAAGGGTTAAAACTATGATATACTGCTGAACACCCTATCACAAGGTTAAATCATTCGGGGGGGGGGAGAAATGTAAATCTTAGAGGGCTAGAGGGGGGTGTAAGACATTGAGTAGCAGCACATTGCGCATGTCTCTGGAACACTAAGGGTTGTACTTTTTATTCAAAAACTGTAGTCCATCTGAAGGAAACCAGTTGACTATAAAATATTCCAACTGATTTAAAGCGGAACTACCACATCTAAGCAACTTTAGCTTCAATAAGTCCCAATCTGGCGACTAGCTGCTTACTAGCGCTAGTGGCCAGAATGATTACATTGTTAAGGAGAAATAGCCATTCTTCACAGGCTGACAGGCAGGACGGAGCACAGACATCTTTCCATAGTGACGTCTGCACGCCTGCTCTGTCAGTCCCGGCCGGCTCAAGAAAGCATTGCTAAGAGCTGTTCGGCTCCGGAAGGGACTGACTGAGCAGGCTCTCGGACGTCATTATGTCAAGATGTCTGCTCTCCGTCCTGCCTGTCAGCCTATGAAGAATGGCTATTTCTCCTTAACAAGGTAATCATTCTGGTGGCTAGCGCTACTAAGCAGCTCATCGCCAGATGGGGACTTATTGAAGCTGAAGTTGCTTAGCTGTGGTAGTTCTACTTTAATGGGGCTGTTAATCCCTTTATGCTAGAGATCTTCTGGAGAATTTTCACATTAAAAGGGTAAAAAGCTCAATTTAAATCAATGGGGAATTTGTATTTGTCCCCTATGGTGTAAAGGTCAGTATGGTGTTTAGTTGATCTATATAACTTTCATGTACATTTTATATTGTAATTGGGCACCAGGGATATACAGATCAACTGAATACAATGTCGGGTTGTATTCTGTTTCTCTATACTCGCAAAATACATTCATAATTTACAGTGTGGATTATTTTGTGGTCTTCAGATATCCTGTACTCATATATACAGCTGAGCTATACATTGTTGACTGTATGTGATACATACATTTAAAGCAGAACTACCACATCTATGAAACTTTAGCTTCAATAAGTCCCCATCTGGCGACTAGTTGCTTAGTAGCGCTAGTCGCCAGAATGATTACCTTGTTAAGGAGATATAGCCATTCTTCAACTGACAGGCAGGATGGAGCGCAGACATCTTGCCATAGTGACGTCTGCGCGTCTGCTCTGTCAGTCCCTTCCGGAGCTGAACAGCTCCTAGCAATGCCTCCTACAGCCGTCTGGGACTGACAGAGCAGACGCGCAGACATCACTATGGTAAGATGTCTGCGCTCCATTCCGCCTGTCATCCCGTGAAGAATGGCTATTTCCCCTTAACAAGGTAATCATTCTGGCGACTAGCACTACTAAGCAGCTAGTCGCCAGATGGGGACTTATTAAAGCTAAAGTTGCTTAGATGTGGTAGTTTCGCTTTAAGTTTGTATGTGTTCACATGTGGTCATCTTCAGTACAGCAGTGGGAACGCAGTTGAATTTTGCCATGGGCTCTAGCCCCAGATATTTTGGAACCTAGCAATGACGCTGATAACAGCACAAGTAGAGATATTCTGGGGCTAACTACCTCATAGGGAACAAAAAAAGGCAAATTTGTAAGTAATTCTGTATTTGTATGAAATATACTGTTTTATAAGACATGAAATATGTTTTGCAAAACAGGTGTCTTGTGTTTCATTCTTCATTTTCACAAACTAAACTGCAGATACAGAGATCAATTAAAATAAAGGTCCACAAATCATACAGATTTTTATTTGGATCACTCATCTCCTGCACAAGGTAGGGCTGCTGGTTGAGCCCTCTATCTCGCTGTCCCCAGTCTTTCATCTTCTCCACTTCTATCTCTGCCAGTCTCTCCCCTTTGCTTTCTCCCATTCTCATGTGATCCATGGGACGGGAACACTTGCAGGGCCGGATTTACATCTCAGGAGCCTGTAGGCACAGAAATGTGAAGTGCCCCTCCTTTTGAGAACCAAATGCCTCTTTATAGGAACTTTCAACCCCCTGAAAAATGAAGGTCTCCAACGCACTGCAAATCTATCAGTACTAGAAAGGTCACCAATGCATTGCATCACTGTGTGTTGAAGACCTCTCTAGCATTCAGGGAGTTAAAAGTAGCATTTAAATCTGTTAATTTGTATTTGTTCCCTTTGGAGAAGTTTGTTTGCTGTAGAATTTCACCACTACAATTATATATATGGTCTGCTATGTTGTGTAATGACTTCTTACAAGTATTTTTTTATTGTAAACAAAATGGCTTTCCTCTTGTTATTATGTAGAATAGGAGTGATGACTAGAGGCAGAGAAATGTGGGCTGTACTAATAATACGATTCCACTGTAATATAGGTGCTGGAAACAGAGGCGTAACTAGAAGCCGTCAGGCCCTGGTGCAAGAATTGCCATGGGCCCCCCGACCACATTGGCCCCCTTCATCTCCACATTGCCCCTTCCACAATGCCCCCTTCATCTTCTCATTGCCCCTTCCACAATGCCCCCTTCATCTCCACAATGCCCCCCTTCATCTCCACACTGCCCCTTCCACAATGCCCCCTTCATCACCACAATGCCCCCCTTCATCTCCACAATGCCCCTTCCACAATGCCCCTTCCACAATGCCCCTTCCATAATGCCCCCTTAACCCCTTAGTGACGGCCGCGTTTAGACGCGGCCGTCACTTAACGCCAGTCTAACATTTTTTTTTTTTTGTCTAAAAGAATCCGGAGTCCCCGAACGGCGTGCAGCCGCGCAGGGAGCCGGATTTCCGGGGCGTACATGTACGTCCTCTGTCACTAAGTGACAGCCACACAGGACGTACATGTACGTCCTGTGTCGCGAAAGGGTTAATCTCCACAATGCCCCCATCATCTCGACAATGCCCCTTTCACAATGCCCCCATCTCCACATTTCCCCTTCCACAATGCCCCCATCTTCACATTGCCCCTTTATCTCCACACTGCCCCTACATCCAGTCCTGGTGGTCTAGCGGCGTGGCTTAACAGATCTGTGCCTCCATCAGCACAGATCTTTAGAGCTGAAGCTCCCGCGCACCACTCTAGTAATGCAGAGGCTGGGTGATGATGTCATCTCCCAGCGCTCTGTATTACTAGAGCGGCGTGCCGAATGGGAGATCTGCTGAGCTGCTGATGCGGGCGAGTGGGTTGCAGGGGGCGGCTGGGCCCCTGGAGTGACAGGCCCGGTTGCAGGTGCGACCGCTGCAACCCCTATTGTTATGCCACTGGCTGGAAGTGATTTCTATTTGCTGTTTCCTGCACTAAGCTGTGCACATTGAATGTCATCATCTCTACACCACTTGTGCCAAGGGGAGCAGTGGAAGTGTATGGACATTTCTGCATGTTCCATTGCACCTTGTGTCTCCTTGTGTACTATCAATCAGCACAGGAAAATGTTTTTAAAATGAGTCCTTTTCCTACTGATGCTATAGAGAATGCAGATTATTTTTATATCAACATATAAACACACTTAAAACAAGCTGATCTTACAAATTTGTACTCCCCCCCCAATCCATTATGTTTTAGAGTATAAAAACTGTTTGCTGTTATCATAGCTGAAGCACATTACTGGTGTTGAACAGAGTTACAAACTGTTCCATCTCCCGTGACCACTGACCTTCACATTAGAAAAGATCTGCTTCTCAGTGCTGGGCCAGTGATGTATCTGCACTCCTCCCACTGCTCATATCATCAAGTGGGATGGAGACTCAGCTACCATGTCACTGCTGGGCCTGTCACTCACTGACTGTTAGGCCGGCCCAGCACACCTTCGACTGTCAGAGCAGCAGGCGCCAGGAAGCAGCCCACTGCTCTCTAGTTGCTGGGCTGGAAGCCATCCCCCTGCTGGCAGCAAGTGGTAGTGAAGATTGGTGCTGCAAATTAAAAAAAAACAAAAAACTATCCCAATGACAGGCGCCCCTCTGTGGGGTGCACCTGTAGGCAGATGCCTACTCTGCCTTATTGTAAATCCGGCCCTGAACACTTGTGAGGGAGTAAGGGAGATACTCCCTCACAAATTCTCCTATCCTATCTCTTATGCTCACTTGATCTCTCACTCCCACACTGTCTCACTTCTGAATCGGTTTAGACAGTTGTGAATTTTTTCTGTAAATTAATTGTATGTGATTAGCACATCTCTGCTTTATAAAGAGACCTGCTTTTTTTAATCTCACAGCTTCATAATTGATGTTTACTTTTTGATGTTAACAATATCTCCACACATTGGAGAAATAATGGCAAATTCTATTGATTTAATTGGGTCTTTTTCCCCCTTGAATGTTAGGGATGTCTATAATTCATCTGCACTGGAGACCTCTAGCATCCAAGAGGAATAAAAAGCCCAATTTAATTAAAAGGGAAAATGTCACTTCCTATGCTAGTTAGTTTGCTCTAAGTTTGTCATTATAGATTGTTTCATCTTGGCTCAGTGAAATTCAGCTTCTAACTAGTTATCTGGTACCTCCCTATAATGATGAAGGACAATGCACTGAGACCTCTCTAACATTCAATAGGTTAAAAAAAAACTTTTAAAACTTTAAATCATTTTCATTTCTCCCCATGCAGTGCAGCTGGTTTGCTTCAGAATTGCACCTATTAAGTTTAAATGCACCTTAAAGGGATAGTAATACTTAATATGTAAAAAAATATATATTGTAGTGTTTATCCCCCCTGAGTAAAACAAGGGTACTCCCACTGTTGAAAGGTGTTTTATTCAAAAGTTATTACAGTTCAAAGTTGAATTATTTAGGTGCAGTATCACAGGGGCCTGAAATTGTACAGTGGCACTTTTGATACATTATCCTATGGACAGCTCTGGTCCCGGGACCATAAATCTCCATATAATGGTGTAGCAACAGTGCCACTGTACAATTTCAGGCCACTGTGATATTGCACCTAAAAAATTCAACTTTGAGCTGCAATTACTTTTGAATAAAACACCTTTCAGCAGTGGGAGTATACTTATTTTACTCAGGGGGATAAACCTTACAACATATTTTTTTACATTTTCTGTATTACTATCCCTTTAAACTGTTCTTATTGTTATTATACCCCTCAAAGTACTATCATATTCAGTTCTCTTCCACTACCTGCTGTAGCTAGAGAACATCAAATGTGGATGTTGGAAGGGAAGGAGATGAGGAGGTGGACATTAAGGGAAGAAACAAGGAAGCTGGCAATGAAATGCTGATTAGGAGGGAGACAAATAGGAGCAGAAGTGGGAGAGTAGTGGGGTAGAATTTGAGAGAAGAGGTTTTTGATAGTGGAAGAAGGAAGGTTGGTGGGGTGGATGCTAAAGTCAAGATGATTAAGAAAGTGGGAGAAGAAAACAAGGAAGGAAGATGGAGGATGGAGATGGAGTAAAAGATGTCAGGGTGGTAAGAGGAGGAAACTTGTGGAAGGGATTTAGAATAGGTCAGTGGTTCTCAACCTGTGGGTCGGGACCCCTTTGGGGGTCGAATTATGATTTGCCAGGGGTCGCCTAAGACCATCAGATATTTATATTTCGATTCATAACAGTAGCAAAATTACAGCGATGAAGGAGCAAAGAAAATAATTTTACTGTTAGGAGTCGCCACAACTTGGGAAATATTATCAAAGGGTCGCGACACTAGAAAGGTTGAGAACCACTGGAATAGGTGCATTTGGTTGGAGAGGAAATTAAGAGGGAGTAAGGGGCCTCAAATGGGAATTGATGGGAGGCTGTGGGAAAAGGGAACACGAATATAAGTGTTGCAGATGTATGGCAGAGAAAGGGGGAAATGAGGATAATAATTGTGGAAAATATATGTAGGGTTGCATGGGATGGGATGGGATGTGAGGAGCACAGGTGCAAGGAAAAAAGGGGAGGGATAGAATAGATGGATGAGGATGAAAATAGAAAGGTTGGAGGTGCGGATGAACTGGAGAGGGCGAAGAGGGAGTATAGAGCATTAAGAAAACCATGAAGGAAGGAAAAGGCAGCATGTAAATGATTTGTTAGGTTAACCCTTTGAGTGCCTGCCAGAGGGGTGTTAAACACATTGCTCAGCAATGCTTAGACACCACCATTCTGGCGCACAAAGGATTACGTTCAACATCCATATGAATCTCTAAGTATTTTCTATGACTACTCAGTTCATGAATACCAGCAGATGTTCCTCAGATTTTTTGAATAGTTTCAGCCAATAAATTGCAGGATAAGTGGTGACATTGTGATCCGCAGACAGAATAAATACCTTTTCAGCTTGTGTTTAGAGGCACTACTGGATATGCTAGACTAGCTGAGTTACTAAGCAATTAGTGAAACATTTATACATTGGTTTATCTAATATTAATCATATTTTATTAGTGATCATTATGTTTTACAACATACTATTATTATTTTATTTTTTGTATGATAAATTACTAATTTTCTGCCTTACAAGCATTCATTCAGTGCTGACGCTGAGGCTTCTGTACTGAAATGAACTGGAGTAAATCTGGAGCATGCCACCAACACCACAGGGAGCTTGTGATAATTCTCATTAATATAAATGGGGCTTTTAAATTCTTGAATGCTAGAGTTGTCCCCAATGCATTGATTTGCAATTCATTGAAGACCTCTCTGACATTCAAGGGGTTAACGCCCAATTTAAATTAATAAGAATTTGTTGATTTTTTTTTTTCTTATTTTCCCCTATGGTATATTTGGTTTGTTCCAGGATTGCGCCATCTTAGTACAGAAGCCTCTGTGTATATTCAGTGATTTTTATTTCAGTTCGACAGATTTTTATTCCTATTATGCATTTATTTAATTTTTTCTTTAGCTGTTTGAAGTTGTACACACAGCTGGTCATTAACCCTTTGAGTGCCAGAGGGGCACGCAAAGCATTGCCCTCTGGCACTCGTGGGGGTTAACCCTTTGAGTGCCAGATTGGTACAGAATGCATTGCTTTGCAATGCTTTCTGTACCACTCTGGCACTCAAAGGGTTAAAGTTTGATTATTTTTTTTTTAATTATTTATTTATTTTTTTATATGGGGGGGGTGAGTAAAACAATTCCCTCCTTTTTTTTCTCTACTATACTATAAAAAATGTTCAGTTAATTTCAGCTTGGTCATTTTATTGGGCTGTTTCCTAACAAACCAGGCATATACAAGAGACTATATTTAAAGGGATAGTAATACTTAAAATGTAAAAAAAAATGTTGTAGGGTTTATCCCCCTGAGTAAAACAAGGGTACTCCCACTGCTGAAAGGTGTTTTATTGAAAAGTAATTGCAGCTCAAAGTTGAATTTTTTAGGTGCAATATCACAGTGGCCTGAAATTGTACAGTGGCGCTGTTGCTACATGATCCTATGGATAGTTCTGGTAGTTGACCATAAATCTCCATAGGATGGTGTAGCAACAGCGCCACTATACAAGTTCAGGCCACTGTTATATTGCACCTAAAAAATTCAACTTTGAAAATTAATAACTTTTGAATGAAACACCTTTCAGCAGTGGGAGTGCCCTTGTTTTACTCAGGGGGATAAACTCTACAACATATTTTTTTTTACATTTTAAGTATTACTATCCCTTTAATACCATTGGAACAGTTGAAAAAAACCACACAAATGGCCCAAAAAACATCACCATCAGAGAAATAGGGTAAGAAGAACTGTTAAAGAAAGAGAGAGATAAGTAGTAGAAATAAACTTGATGGAACCCTTTGAGTGATTAAGTGGTCTCCTTCAACTTGCAAAGCAATGTGTTGGGGACCTCTGCAGCACTTACTGGGTTAATAAATTTCTCTGACTCTATCCATCACAAATAGGTATTCCAGTCAGCCTTTCGGGGCTCCTAAATAAGCCAGTGATAAACCCAATGTTTCTCAGTGTTAGTCCTAGGGGCACACTAACCAGTCAAGCTTTTTCAAGATGTTCTTGTTTAATCACAGGTGAGTAATTAGTGTCTAAGTAATATTTTATTGAGCTGCTTGTGCTTAATACCTTAACGATCAGCCGTGTACCACGTGGTCCGTAGTTAAGGACCATGGGCCATTTTTATTTATGGTATGGGCATACCTGGGAACTTTTCCTTCTGGCCTCCCCAGAGGGGGAGGCCTGTGGTGCTATTGAGGGAGTCAAATGATGCAATTTGTGTCAAAAGGGGGCTGGGCTTAATCATAACTGGGGGTGGGGCTTCAAAAACGTGTTAAAAATATAGGCAATAGGCTGGGGAAGGAGGAGAAGTGGGCAGGGAGTGGGTGGAACTGACAGGGAAGGAACACCAATGGGCAGAGTTTCTTAAGAAACTGCCCACACCCCAGAGACTCAGACTTTACCCCGGAGTCCCGGTAATGCAGAGTCAAAACAGGAGTCTCTGGCATTCAAAAGGTTAATCATTAATTCATCATTAATCATAAATGGGGCAAAGACTAAATGGAAAAACAAAATGTGATTTTTTTTTCTCAGCGTTTCTTCTCTGCCTAAGTACATTTTAAAACTCACTCAGATCACTCAGATCTCCAGGAAGTCCCTTGAGAAATTAAAATGTGAATAATTCTAAGGCAAACCAGGTGTGCTTTAGGGGACAAATAAAATTCCCTCATAAAATCTGCTTTTTTACCCATTGAATGCTAGAAAGGTCTCCAATGCATTGTAAAGGAATGTGTTGTGGGTCTCCCTAGAATTCAAGAGGTTCAATGCTCCACTTAAATCAGTGGGATTTCATTGTTTGCCTATTGTGCAGTTGGATTTTTCCAGAATCATTGCATTTTTGTTTTGAACACAAGCCCCTAAGTCAGTCGTAACCACTTCAGATCTTGTGTATTAGGAAGATTAGATTTTATCTGAGGTTTAATGGATTTTAACTCCTTGACTGCTAGTCCCAAATATATTGCTGTGATATGTTAGTGACTTCTCTATCCTCCAAAGGGTTAACACAGTCTCAAGCTTTTATAACACTGATAATGAAGAGTGGATGCTTTTTTGCCCTAGTATATGTTAAATAGGATAAATCTCCACAAAAGCATTCAGAAGATCTGATATGCTTATAGTCTCTGATAAGAAGTAGAAGGAAAGCATGATTGACCATTTCAGGGATTCGGCCAAAAACTAATTGCCAGAGGGAATTGATTAATAGGTTCTTTCTAGTCAGCTGCATATAAAATAGACCCTCAATTCTTCCCATGTAATATAATCTCTTGTCCTTCCTCATAGCTCCAGATTGGATCGAAAACTTAGACAGAGGCTATCACATATCAGTGAGGAGCAGAAGCAGAAAGCAAATACAGGGTACCATAAATTTTGGCTGTGATGACCAGAAGATATGTTCCTGTTATTAGCAACAGCAGCTCCCTGAAGCTCATGAGGGTAGAGTGCACAAAAGGAGAATAAAACAAAAAATAAATCAGAGAGAGGTGCTCAATCTAGAGAATGAATTCCAGTTGATGACTCGGTTATGCACCACTCAGAGGTCCCCATGAGAAGCACTGAGTATGATAAGAGCAGGGAAAATGATGGAAAATGCCCGTGAGGTACCACAAAGGCGATAGGTTAATACATAAGTATCCAAGTCTCAGTAGCAAAATGTGATACAGCAGCGGGGGGAGAGAGTTTTATGGGATGCGGAGGTAATGGAAGTATTAAAAACAAAATGGTAACTTGTTCATCGAGGCCTGGAGGAAAATTGGATAATCGCCAGCTTGGCCTGAAGCAGAGGAGCGAGAATTAAAAAAAGAAAAAAAGAAGAGCAGTTTGGGAAAACAATCTTGTGCTTTCAGAACACCTTCCCTTGGGGCAGAGACAAGGACACAATGACAAGTAAACAAAAGAAACAGATAGCAAAAATGAGAACTGGAAGGAGTATGAGAGCAGCTTAGTGGAAACAATGAAGGTATTCAAATTAAAGAAAGAGACAGAGAAGAGACAGATGCAAGGACTGCATACTCTGAAGCAGCCTTAATGTAGTACCACCGGTTAAAGAGGAACTGTCACCTGTCCATTTTACTTCAGAAGAGTATCCATCTTGACAATATCTGAATGCTTGTCAGTTTATGCAAGTGAAGTACTTGCTCTCAAAGAATGGCAGCTGGGAGGGAGCAGTGTGGAATGTTAGTATATGGCTGGCATGTCATCCACTACTAGCTAATCTTGATAAAATGACAAATCTAAATACCTAATAAACTATTGTTTTAAATAAAAAAAGGATAAATTAAATATAGGTGATTTTGAAAGCTGTTTCAAAATTACCTAAGTCGTTATAAGAGGATAGTTCCACTTTAACCCATTGAATACCAGAAAGGTATGCAGTACATTTCTTCACAATATGTTGCATACCCCTCTGTCAAGTGGTTAATAGGCATATGCTTCAGGAAGAGGGGACAGACAGACAGAAATATTTGAATAATTGTTAATTCTAACAGTTTGTTACCACATGATAGAGGAACTGACACTCAGTACATTACCAGTCATAGAAAATGAAAATCTCCACAGGGAAAGGAGTTCTGTTCATGTCCATTTGTCTTCCTGTAAGAAGCACACTCCTTGAAATAATTTGTTAAAGCGCTGGCAGCAATTTGTATCCAAAATGAAGTGACAGAAAAAAAAGGCAACAGGGTCCTAAATGGAAAGCAGAACTGTCCTTGGGTTATATTAGTTACAATGTGCAGGTAAAGGAAAACTGTACCTCTGACTCCTAATTTATTGAAAGCATAAGTACACTTTTTAATGAAACCCTATATGTTTTAGTAGTAATTCTCTATGCCAGTCCACGGAACACACCAACAGGTCAGGTTTTCTGAATATCTTTAATTAAGCACATCATATAGAGTTATTGGTAGAGCATTCACTTCAAATATGTAGAAAACTTGCCTGGGTGCCAGTCTCGAAAGATGAGTAGATATCCAATGATAAAAACCGTAATCACAGGTCTTTTCTAGTGGATACAAAGTGTTGATTTATTAAATCAATATTTCGGCCCACACAGGGGCCTTTCTCAAGATTTAATTAAGCACAGGTAGCTCAATCACTATGTCTTAGTCAATTACTGTAATTAATCACTGATATAATGAAAATCTGTCCTGTTAGTATGCTCCAATGATTAACGTTGAGAAGTACTGTGTTTTAGGATTTTTTCTTCAGAGTAATTCAAGGGTACTTCCACTGATGTCAGTTGCTTTATTCAAAAGTTATAACAATTAAAACTGTCAAAAAGTTATGGAAAGGGTTAAGATTTTAAGGAAATGGTAAGTACATTTAATGTTAACAGTCAATATGGTTTTGTTTTGCAGTTACATCATGGAGGACAGGATGATTGTGCATCCTCAGCTGTATCTGGAGGAAGAAGTGCAGCCTGTGGCACAGTGGTTGACTGTGGAGAGGGGGGAAACTTGTCCACTCACCTTAGAAACGCACGTTCCCCCATGTTCCTCTGTCTGCCCACCAGCCTCCCCATCTTCCTGCTTTGATACCAGTCTTTCTTACCTGTACAAGTGCAGCCCCAGCCTCATCAACTACAGCCAGTTCCCCTTAGCCAGCCCAGTGTTGCTGCATGATTACAGGCTTATCTACACATTTACTTTAGGCTGCTTCTTCTGTTGTCTATATTGTGCAACCAGCATTGCATGGACAGTACTCTAATGCCTATACTATTCCCCAGCAGTCTACCCACCCCAAACAGCAGGAGCTGCAGTACAATCCCTCAAAAAATTGACAGTGTTTAGAATTAATGGAAAATGATATGGATTCATCATGAAGGCTAATATTAAAACAATGAAGATGATAAGTGTTCGATGAAGAAAATGATATCTTGTCTGATAAGTAGTATCCTTGTCCCCAGAGCAGAGAAAATCTACATAAGGTAATGAGAGCAAAACAGACAAGGAACATTAAAGGTATAGTAATGTTTATAGATAAATTAATGAAAGTGTCCCCCTCCCACCCCTTTTAGGTATGTAACACTGCCTCAACTCAGAGAAGCAAGCCAGTCCAATTGGAGCTCAATGAGGGACAATTTTCTTTCAGCCTAAGGAAAAACCTGACATCCTTTGTCAAGGGGGGAAGGGTTTTCCTTATACTAACAGCCAGAAGATTGTTCCTTGTTGCCATCTGTCCGGTCTAATGACCAGATTCCAGATCTATGGGGAGGCAGCGTTATGTATGTAAAAGGGGCAGGAGGGGGACACTTTATAATATAACTAGTTGAACAGCCCGTTACACGGGCCACAGTGTCACAGCCACCCAGTCGCGGGGCAGTCACGCGCAGTAGAGACTGCCCGCGCCACTGCTGATACAGAGCTGGATGCTCCTTCGGAGCGCCCAGCTCTGTATCAGCTGATGCGCGGGCAGTCTCTACTGCGCATGACTGCAGCACGCGCAACAGTGTCTACTGCGCATGTTGCGGCATTACACACAATTTAGTGAATTATTATATAGGATTACACATGAACTAGACCTGTTATAGCATTGTAATAATGCTCTGCGTTGTAAAAAAAAAAGTATGATATATGCTTGAAGATTAATTTGTCTTCAGATATTACTATATCTTCTAATTACAGTATTTAATAATAAGTAGCAATGTGGGACGGCATTGCTCATCATGTTATGTGTGAATTGTGGACACACTGATACACCAGGACATATGCAACACACAGGCAGGCACATACACACAGTGAGTGGTAGAAACATGAAACAGAGCTTTACAGTGCTATGTAGTTAGTTAACAATCTGGTATTGTCCAGTATTGAGAGAGTTAAAAGGCAAATATAACCCTCTAAGGACCAGAGGACATCACTTCACAATGTGTTGCAGCCCACAATGTGGTCTTGACATTGTAAAATAATGGTATATGTTATTTCTTTACTTTGGGGCAGAATTGCAGTATTCTCCCCAAAGTGTTTAGCATGTAGAAGTGGAAAGCAGAAAATAAAAGAAGATTATGTGAGAGAGACTTATATCAGCACGTTAATCCATAGAGTGCCATTCAGCATACAGTGGGGTGTCATGTCAGAATCAACCCTTTGAGTGCTGGAAATGCACCTAATGCAGTCTGGTGCAATTCATTAGTTACCTCTCTGGCAAATAAAGCGTTAAATAGAGTGCTATTAATTTAATGTATCAAGAAGTTGTGCTGATGAGATAAGTAATGTAGATTCATTGACCCACTGTATTGGCCCCAATACAGCAGAGACACTCTTTTTCCCACAATGTGCCGAGCAATGTCCGGGTCCAAGGTAGGAGGATTAAGCCTCTGTTGAGACTGAGGGAGCAGGCCTGAGCCTAGGGGCTGACAGGGTAGAGGCTGTGGAGAGGCCATGCTGGGCTGCGGCGAGCCGAGGAAAGACAGGGGGATCCTGGGCATGCACTCTCCAACTCCAAAAAAAAAAAAAAAAGGCTCCAAAAAACACCAGCATGGTCACACCAGAAAAAATAGAGAGTCTATAAGGTTTTAACCCTTTGAGTGGCAGAGGGTCTCTTAGTGCATTGCGAACTGGCACTCCACAGGTTAACCTTTTGAGTAGCATAGGCATCCAACATCCCTCCCTTGCACATTCCTTCCCTGCAAGGTAACAGTCTATAAGGGTTTAATCCTTTGAGTGCCAGATTGGTTTGCAACTCATTGCAAAGGAATGTGTTGTGTACTCCACTGACACTGAAAAGGTTTACAGGAAAAGTGTGAGTGAGGGCATTGTGAGTGTGGAGCAGGGGTAAGTTTTGGACATAGGAGAGGCTTCAATGCCTGACTTAAGTGTGTTGCTCCATCTGTGGCAAGAATATATTGACAGTTCAGGATGATGAGCTACAGTCACTGTTAAGATGGCCTTTGGATCTCAAGACTTGAAGCAGACTCTAACTCATGTAACTCCTTAACGACCAGCAGTCCAGGGAAGTTAACTTCTCTTAAGGACCGCTTTGAACGTTGACGGCATCTTGGCACACGTGACTTGTGATGTGTACCGGTGTGCCAAACGGAGGTCTGAGAGAGACCGCTCTGGTTTTGGAGCGCTCAATTTCAGACCTGGTTTTTACTTTCACCTCTCCTGCGCATAAAAAGTATGTGATGGGTCTGGACCATCACGGGTCCTTCAGGAAATGTCACCAGTCATTGAGATGAGTTAGCATAAGCATGTGATAATGATGGAGGTGGGCATTCTTTATATTTGTTGCTTCGATTCATAAAACACATTCAGGTATTGGGGTCATCCAGGGCCAAAATTGCAACAACTATGGCAGCTATATCCTTTTCTCCAGAGCTAAGGAAGAAAGGATATAACCTGCAGATTTGCTGTCAGGCATATCATCAAAGGGTGGGGGAGGTACATATCAAAACGGTGTGGTAAGTACAGGCCAACTGACAGCAAGGGGCTTAGGGCAGTCTTGCAGGTTCTCCATTCCATCTGTGAATCTCTGCATCAAGTATTTTTTGATACAGCATTTTTTATGGCTTTCTGAGGCTTCCAGTGTTAACAAGCAGTTTAGCAATGCAAGTCACCAACATTGAATGGTCTAAGAAGGTAATGCACTGTATAATTGCTAGATCAAAGAGGGAACAAGATACTCTAGATCATGCATGTCCAGGGGAGGCAGTCAAAAAATTCCTTAAAATGAGACAGCCACTAATTTATGCACTGGGCAGTAACCCACACAGCATGGCAGAGAGGAGGCAGTCATCTAGGAATACTGCAGATGAACAGATGAACCACTTTTGGATGGTAAAAGGGAGTTTAAGGTGGGGGCAAGTTTGGGAATTGTTTCAGGAAGCCCTGATAAAGAGGGATCTTCCTTGTTTTCTGGTGTTCAACAGTAGCAGCAATAACTTCACATCCATCCCTTCTGTGAGGTTAGTTCACTTAATCATTCCAGCAAATCAATACTGCCTTCACAACATTAGGCTTATCTGGTCAAAAATGGTGCAGAGAATTTCCTAGATGGAGATAAGTTTGCTACCTGCCTTTGAGAGGTCTTGGCATAAAGTCAATGTCACCATAGCCAGGTTCCTGTCACTGGTGGTGCAGTGTCTAGGGGAGCAGGCAGGAACAAATGGGATTTGAGGTTACTGATGGTAAAGCTAACATGATAAAGGCTCTTCGGGATGGCAGATTTGTGGGTGTGCGCTCCTCAGTGCTTGTCCTGCATCTGTTAGTTAAGACTGCTCTTGAGGATGGCAGTAACACTGGAAGGTTGCCAGAACTTCTGGAGTGGTGTCCACAAATTGCTGTCCACTTCCATCGGAGCGTCAAAGATAGCCAGCTCCTCAGGGAGGAAAAGAAAAAGGCAGACCTTCCAGAGCACCGACTAAAACAAGATGTTGGGACCAGGTGGAACTCTACCTTAGATATACTAGAGTGTATCCAGTAACAGAAAAAGGCAATTCACGCAATGTCATGTCACCATTTCATTGACAGTAACAGAACACTGGGCAGGGCTGACTGGCCCTGATGGAACAGGTAGTGACAGTGCTCACACCTTTCTGTGCTTTGACAGAAATTTTAAGCAAAGAGAATGCTAGTCTTGCCAAAGTCATTCCTGTCTTCACATACCTCTCCTTAAAAATGGATGATTTCCTTGTCCATAAGGAATGCTTGCCTGGTGCTGACAGTAATATCCTTCCTGATGTTGCTGTCTTTCTAACGAGGCTCAAAAAGGAACTGACTCTGCGCATGGAAGAGCTCATGGACAATTGTCTCGAGAGATGGCACTTACTTTTAATTCCCTCACTGCCTGGAGGGAACAATTGACAGCAAGGGTGCCTGAGAGGCAAAGAAAAAACAGGATGCAGTCACAAGAGGCAGGAGAAAATTCCGCAGATGAGCTGGAGGAGTGTGGTGGTCTTCCGGGACCTATCAGTAGCAGCACCAGTAGCACTTCATCTTGTTACAGTGGAGCAGCTGCTGCTTTTTATGCTGAGGAAATGGACAGATTATGCTTTGGACAAAAGAAACAGTTCCCCATAAATAGAAAAAGTGCTGTGTTTGAGGTTAAGGCTTACCTTGCATAACCTTCTTTGACCCCAAGTACAGATCCCTTGAGTTTCAGGGATAATGAGGGCTGTGTGACCTACTTTGTCCCTTGTAGCCCACAAGTTGCTTTCTAGCCCACTAACCACTGTCCTAACCACTGTCCAGAGTGAGCGGGTATACTTCAGTTTACCCAGCTCTCGAACCATGCTGTATCCATCTACTGAGTCCTGCCTGCTTCAGTTTTCTGCAGTTTACTGATGGCTACATCTGCAGTGTTGCTGTCACCCTGAGTCTGCCTAGCACCAGTCATCCTTAGTTTTGTAGTCTTGTAAAACAGTCGGCTGTATCCATCTTCTGACTGAGTCCTGCCTGCTCCACTGTTTTGCAGTTTGCTGCTGGCTGGCTACATCTCCAGTGCTGCTGTCATCCTGAGTCCACCTCACACCAGTCATCCTCAGTTTTGCAGTCTTGTAAAACAGTCTACTGTTTCTATCTACTGAGTCCTGCCTGCTCCAGTATTCTGCATTTTGATGCTGGCTACATCTCCAGAGTTGCTGTTATCCTGAGTCCGCCTCGCACCAGTCATCCTTAGTTTTGTAGTCTTGTAAAACAGTCGGCTGTATACATCTACTGACTGAGTCCTGCCTGCTGAAGTGTTCTGCAGTTTGCTGCTGGCTAAATCTCCAGTGTTGCTGACATCCTGAGTACGCCTTGAACTCATCCTATGTTTTGTAGTCTTGTAAAACAGTCTGCTGTATCCATCTACTGACTGAATCCTGCCTGCTCCAATTTTCTGCAGTTTGCTGCTGGCTACATCTCCAGTGTTGCTGACATCCTGAGTACGCCTTGCACTCATCCTATGTTTTGTAGTCTTGTAAAATAGTCTGCTGTATCCATCTACTGACTGAATCCTGCCTGCTCCAATTTTCTGCAGTTTGCTGCTGGCTACATCTCCAGTGCTGCTGTCATCCTGAGCCCACCTCGCACCACTCATCCTTAGTTGCTGAATCCATCTACTGACTGAGTCTTGCCTGCTCCAGTGTTCTGCAGTTTGCTGCTGGCTTCATCTCCTATGTTGCTGTCATCCTGAGTGTGCCTGGCACCAGTCATCCTTTCTTTTCTAGTCTTGTAAAACAGTCTGCTGTATCCATCTACTGACTGAGTCCTGCCTGCTCCAGTGTTCTGCAGTTTGCTGCTGGCTACATGTACACAGTGTTCCAATCATCCTGAGTCTGCCCTGCACCAGTCATCCTCAGTCTTCCTTCTAATAGCTATATCCATGCTTCATCTACAGTACCATAAGGCTAAAGCTCCACCTTACCCTGTTCCACCATCTTCATTTAGACTCTGGAAATGGTTACATTTATTTTATTTATGTAATTTGGATTTTATTGTATTTTTAAAAGCATGGTAAACTTGAACAAATAGTTTGGATTCCTTCTGAATTTCGTCAGAGTCGAACAGGTCTGGTCTGAAATGCGGACCCTCCGAATAATAAAAAAAAAATTTCTCCAAAATCTAATTTTACCGAACATTTGTGCCATGCACAAGTCTAGTAACTGAAAATTTCTCCTGCACTTTGGTGTGGGTTGTGCTCCATACTGCTACAGCTGTGTACAGGGTTCAGTCCAACCTGCCATAGCATTGGCATCTGCAAAAGATTTTCCGGAGGGGAGGAGGCAAAGCCATAATATGACCTTTGGACACCCATACATAGGTATGGGGTTTTATCTGGCTGTTAACCTGACAATATGAATTAAGGGGGAGGAGAGTCCCTAATTTAATAAATTGTTTTCCTCTTTATTTGCAAACTTACATTGTATCCTATGTTTTTTATTTATTTAAGGTATTAAACATGGTTAAAATGTGTGCTGGAGTTAAAGTTTTTTAACAGCATGGTTAATTCGGAATAAAGGGGGAGGGGATGCATTGCCATCTTAATAATGTTTCCCAGATTCCAACTGACTTAAATGATACTTTAAACCACTTGAATGTTAGAGAGTTTTCCAACACAATTCAACCTATCTATCATGTAGAGGGTTAAAAGCCTTATTTAAATGATCAGAAATGTGCTTTTGCCCTCTATGGGACCTATGGGACTACATTCCTCCATTTTGTGTGCGCATATTTGTAAGAGTAGTTAAACAAAAGTCATCTTCCAATATATTTTTTAACATTTTTATGTGCCTGACAGTAAGCTCCCTGGATCTCTGTTACCAAAAAAGTTTTCTGGTCAGTCAACCATCAAAGCTGCGATACAATGTAACAGTATCCCTTCATCACTGAGTAGGGATGGGAGAAAGTTTTTGCCTCAATAATGAATCAGAATAAAAATTGTACCCATTCAAGAAGGAAATTTTATGTGAAAGGTGCAGATCTACTCCCCCCCCCACACTTCAATGCATTGAAATCACTGGCAAGACTAAATTTCCCCCAACATTTGAAAAATTCCCCAAGTTTTTCTGCAGGCATAATATAATATGGGTGTCAGATTCCCAGAGCATGTAATTTATATATTTGTTAGCAAGAGAGAAAGCACAATTTTGCGGCTAGTTAGGCAAATTGTATGAAACTGGAGTGGAATTTTGGGAATCCTGTAGGCAGGACATTTGTTCTCTGTGTTAAGAGAGTCAAAAGGACACTGAGGCTTCGAAAAGCGCAAAAGTACTTTGATGTAAAAAAACAAACAAAATCTTGGTTGCTTGAGATAGACAGCTGTGATCCAAGTTCCTTTATGACTTCGCTGTTATTTCTGTCCTAGGAGAACTGGGTGTGTGTGTGTGTGAAGGGAGAAAAGGAGATTTACCCCAAATACCCTAACATTTTGTGTGACTGGGAAGACACAAGCAGCCTTGATCCACTTTCCTTCCTTATCTGGCTGTTATATTTATGATAAGCATACAAAATGTGAGAGGTTTCTGAGGGCGAACAACAGCACAATGGCCTGTTCTATGGCTAGTCACCAACCAGAAGCATCACATTTTAGCTCTCTAGTGCCATTAAAGAGGAGAAATTTCCACATACATATTAGTCTAATCCCGCCCAAAATGGTGCTCTAGTTCCAAAATGACGGTCAAGTTACCCCTGCACGGGAACACCAGCTAACCCCCTACGTACGTTTCAGCCTTGTTGGGCCACGTCAGGAGGGTGCAGCCAGATTCCCTACGCACTGAGAGCAAGGGGTCCACATCTAGATTACCCTTCACTCTTAGGGAGACCCCCCAAGAATATTCACAATATGCATACAAAATGTGAGAGGCTTCTGAAGACGAACTACAGCACAATGGCCTGTTCTATGGCTAGTCACCTATCAGAAGCATCACATTTTAGATCTCTAGTGCCATTAAAGAGGAGAAATTTCCACATACATATTAGACTAATCCCGCCCAAAAGGGCGATCCAGTTCCAAAATGATGGTCAAGTCCCCCCTGCACAGAAACACCAGCTAACCCTTGAAGTACGTTTCTGCCTTGTTGGGCCTCGTCAGGAGGGTGCATCTGGATTCCCTATGCACTGAAAGCAAGGGGTCCACGTCTGGATTACCCTTCACTCTTAGGGAGACCCCCCAAGAGTATTCACAATATGCATACAAAATGTGAGTGGCTTCTGAGGACGAACTACAGCACAATGGCCTGTTCTATAGCTAGTCACCACTCAGAAGCATCACTTTTAAGCTCTCTAATTCCATTATAGAGGAGAAATTTTCACATACATATTAGACTAATCCCCCAAAAAGGGCAGTGCAGTTCCAAAATGACAGGCAAGTCTGTCTGTTATCTCTGTGCTAGGGTAATCTGGGGTGTAGTGAAGAGCGCAAAGGAGATTTACTTCAAATACCCCAAAATCTTGTGTGTCTCACAAGACACAGGCAGCTGTGACCCAAGTTCCTTTTGGATCTGGCAGTTATCTCTGTGTTAGAGGAGTCTGGGGGAAGAAGTATTATGGTGCCCGTGATTCCTCTGGCTACGACATTGCTATTTCCTGGTTGTTTCTATACTGCATTCTTATTGGTGATCAACGCTGACTCCTTCTATCGATTACCTTTATATTCTTGGAGCTGTCATTATGGCAGCACCTTTTCGTGGTGTACCAACATCTTGTGTTTGTTCCTGTGGTTCCTGGTATCCTGTGTATAACCCGGCTAGACTGACTACATTCCTGTTTGATTGCCAGTACTTGACTTCCGTTGTGACCCGGCTCGGCTGACTATCCTACTCTGTGTACTGACCCGGCTTAGCTGACTATCCTGCTCCATGTACTGACCCGGCTTGGCTAACTATCCTGCTCCGTGTACCGACCCGGCGTGTCTGACTACCCTGATCCATGTACCGACCCAGTTTGGCTGACTATCCCGCTCTGTGTACCGACCCGGCTTGGCTGACTTCTTGCTCCGAGTTTCTACTCGGCTATCTGTTGTCCTTCTCCGAGAGTGCCTGTCCTGCACTGTGTGTCTCTTCTCCCTGTGTACCGGCATTTCCCAGTTACCTTGTGCTACCTCGTTCCTGACACTCCGGTGTCAGGGAGCACCTGTGTTATGCTTGACCCAACATAGCTTGTTGCTCCATCACTACGAGGTTGGCTGCTGCTCCATGAGCGCCTCGTTAGTTTCCTGTCTGTTTGGCCTTTGGGCATGGTTGGGGTCTGAAGCGTCCCTTACCCTTTCCAGGGTTAGTGCATGGGTTAGTGACGCCGGTCACAAGCTGGTTGCCTTAGTCCCTTGGGATGGTCCGGTTGCCTTGCTACTTACTGTCAGTATCGCTTTACCACTTAGAGCACTAGGGGCCTGGTTGCCTTGCTACTTACTGTCAGTATCGCTTTACCACCTAGCGCACTAGGGGTCCAGTTGCCTTGCCACTTACTGTCAGTATCGCTTTACCACCTAGCGTACTAGGGGTCCTGTTGCCTTGCCAGTTACTGTCAGTATCGCTACACACCTAGCATACTAGGTGTTCTGTTGCCTCTCAGTTCCAGTCAGTCTTGCTGAACTCCCTAGTGTAATTGCTGTTGCCTCGCAGCAAACTGTTTGTCTTACTGCTCACCCTAGCATTCTAGGGGTCCTGTTGACTTTCACGATCTGTCCACTCCAGACATACTTCCTAGCATTCTAGGGAGATTGCGTTGGGGTCCTCCTCCCGACTAGGGCCTGCCAGCTCCGGTTGTTGGCCTAAACGTTCCTGCTACCACCCTTGGGTATTCTCCATTTCTGGACTAGATTTTCTCTGCTGCTGTACTAGTCCAGACCCTGGGTTATTCTGTGGATACCTTTCCTCACCTGCTTTACTGTTCCTGTATCAGTTGCCTGTTTACATTTATATTATCCACTGTTCTGTATGTATTACAGTACAGTACTTGTTCTTTGCTTAATAAAACTGCGTTTTACTAAACCATACATGTCTGAGTGTCTGAAAACAGTAACAAGAAGTAATTTCTCAGGAAGTGTGAACATTAATAGAGACAGAAAAAAATAAATAAAAAAAAATAAAATAATTTGTTATATGTGACAGGGACCCTGGTGTAAACTGTGACTGAGAAAGATACTAGAAGTAGGGGTGCACAGAAATTTCGGTAGCTGAAATTAGGTTTTTTGGCCGAAAATAGTATTTTCTGCAAAAAAGCTGAAATAAAAAAAATGCCCGAAAATACGTGGCACTGAGGCCTCAGTAATATACTGCTGTGATGTCATCATGCTCCCTGGTCAGCAATCGTGCTTAACCTATGGCTGCCGCACTGCATAGTAAAGTATAAGTGCAGACCTGCGGTACTGCACAGCAAGCCACAACATTGCTCAGTCGGATCGGAAGACCTTCTTATCCACCTCTTACTGCCAGTCTGCCAGAGTCCAGACTCAGACACTGCTGGAGTTGTTAGTCTGGCAGCTGCTGCTCTTCCTCTTCTTTGGGCATGCTACGGGACCATTGGTCTGTGCAGCATGTGCATTGATCTTATCATGGCCCGCAGGGGCTCGTGATGATGCAGGGGGGGTGAACTGTGGGACTCAGTCAGCAGCAGAGCCTGCCACAGGACATCACGTGAGTCCGCCGGTGCCAAGCAGGGCACGCAGCACTGCAGGATCAGGACAGGTCACAGGAGGACTATTGGGAACCCAGACTCACCAGGAGGACCTGTGCAGCAGTGACAATCACAGTATAGCAGCGGCAGCACACAGAAGACCCACCACCATGCAGCACAGGTAAGCCAGGAGTACTGGATGGCCTGGTGCTGGGGGGTACTGGATGGCCTGGTGCTGGGGGGTTACTAGATGTCATGGGAGGTGCAGGATGGTCTGGTGCTGGGGGAGGGTACTGGAAAAAAAGTTGTTTTTGGTAAAGTGCATTCTGAAGTTTCAGTTTCGGCTCAGAACTTTCATTTCGGTGCACCCCTAACTAGAATAGTTATAGAATTTTAAAAAGAGCAAGACTCATACACACAATCAGTTCTGCTGTGTACATCACTATTAAATAATGTCCAGCAAGTGTACTATTGGCAATGGCAAGGCCAAAGGAGTAGTAGCAGTTAGCAAAGTGGTAGTCGAAAAACTGACTGCAGTCATGGTTGCTGTAGTGTGCACATTAAATGATGATGATCCTTCTACTCATGATTTGTCAAAGTCCCATAAAAATGTTCCACCAACACCACCAGAAATATTGAAAAAAATCAGCTCCTGTGCCTGACAGTGAAAGTTAAAACACCAGTCTTCAAAGTAACAGCACCGAGTAGAAAGAGATATGCCACTGTTGGGACAACTGCTAAGAACACTAATTAATGTTTATGAATAATATAGTTATAATGGAAGGTTAAATAGGATGTTGAAACAATGGGAAATATATAACTGCCGTTTGGAGTCAGGGAAGGCATTTTTGAGCCCACTTTGGACTTAATTGGAAATGGCTTTATAGGTTTTTTTCCCTCTGGCTCATCAGCTGTGATATGGCATGGGCTGAATTTGATGGAAGTGTGTCTTTTTACAGCCTCATTAACAATGTTACTATGTTTTATGTTTATTATTATTATGATCCACTAGTGTTTTTTTCTGATTGCAGTTGTTATTCACTTATCATGGTAGTCTATATATGCATTCTTAGCAGATTAGGGAGGGATATATGCGCCATCTGTAAACAATGTTTTTATTTGTCTCTCATTTTTAGTGTACTTTTTACATTCAGCAAAATTAGTTGCTTATATTATGTCATGCCATATATAATTTGTGAGCACTTCAAACATATTGATATGTGCCCATTTATATCTATTTCTTTTGTGGAAAGGAATAGGAGGGTAAATGTAATAGTTGTGGCTGTGATTTATACATTTTATTGTTTTCTTGCTTGACTCGCAGAAGAAAAAAAAATTGCCCTGCTAAAATTATGGTTACAAATATATGTTGTTTACATAATATTCTACACAACGCAAAGCCAAGAAACATTATTTTAAAGTGGGAATCTTAAAGGAAAATACATTTATAATGGAAACATACAAAAGTATGACTTAGCTTGGCAGAAGACGCATTCACACAAACTATCCTATATAATAATTCGCTAAAACGTGTGTAATGCTGCGTCATGCGCAGTAGACACTGCTGCGCGTGCTGCAGTCTTGCGCAGTAGAGAGTGCCCGCACCGCGGCTGACTCCACTCTATATCAGCTGCGGTGCGGGCAGTCTCTACAGCACATGACTGCCCCGCGTCCAGGTGAGAGTGGCACTGTGGCCCGTGTAACGGGCTCTTCAACTAGTTAAAAATAAACAAATAAACAAATTAATAAAAATAATTCACCCTCCCTGCTATCAGGTATTCATATTCTGCAGGATGCGTGGTTTGAAGGTGTTCTGTTATGCCTCCATCTTATGTGTCTACCCAGCATTACCATGTGTGGTCATTGTGCAACACAGGGTGCAATGTGTGGAGACAGATTGCCATATTCATACCTGCACAGAATTGCTCTCTGGAGGTGTTAATGGCATTAGTGGAGGGATTAAGATTAAGTGGGAACACTTAGGACAGGTGTGTAAATTGGGAGGGAAGCTGCAAAGGATGATAGGGGCTTGCTGTTGGCTTATGGGGAGATCTCTGTAGCCAATTTAGTCTTCTTTTTCAAGGTTTTCTTGGATCCACATTTTTGAAGAGGGGTAGTACAAGTACTAGCAGGGTCAGTAGCAGTGACATGGGAGTAGGACTTTTTTTCTGGCATACATGTCATCATGCCTATGCTGCATATGTCTAATCAATGCAGATGTGCCAGGGTGGGATATCTGCTTTTCTCTTTTTACTGTTTGATCACAAAGCATGCATAAAGCATTTACGGTGTCCTCCACTGCTCCAGACCCCAGGGAGAAATATTCCCACACCCAGAACATCAGTGCAGGAGGAGGAAGATGAGGAGATGATGTTGCACCTGAGACACGCTTCAGAGCCTGAGACTGACCCACCACATGCCTCTCTAATTTTCCTCCTCAACTGTCACCAGTCCCACCACCACATCATTTGGCCCACTCACTCAAGCATGCTCTTCTTTCTGCCCACTCAAAGATCCTACTCCTCTTTCTGCCCACTCACATCCAGAACCTGCCCCTCTTCCTCCTGACTACTCAAAGAATCCTGACCACCCACAGGATACTGACCTTCCTCTTGCCCATTCACAGCCCAAACTTGTCCCCTCCTAGGAACTTGCACATCTTCTTCCTACCCACCATATTGTTCTGCTTCCCACTCAAAATAGCATCTCTCTTACCTACTACACCCTCCTCTAATTGTAGTCTGTCTTACGCATCATCACTCTCTCATTCTATTACCTCTCTGTGCCACTCCATGCTTGTCTGGTGAAAAAAATCATCAGGGTACACTGAAAGACTCTGAGGAACTATCATCACTACTATCTAGGTTGCTTGATGACAAGGGTGGTGCACCTGATGTTGCCACCATTGTTGGTTCAGGTGGCACTGGCTGGGGTTTCACTGCAGTGCTGCTGACTGTATCAGTGGCACTGTTTCTAACAATTAGTGCCTCTCCTTCCATCTTGGCAATAGGGAGAGCATCCCTTTTTAGGCATGGCCTACACTACCCTGATGAGGATGATTCTACAATTCCTCCCCATCCCCTCTAAGTCTTTCTGCTGGAAATTGAGCATATCTTTTATTAGAAAACAAAGAATAATTAAAAAAATTAGTACTATAAAAAAATTATTAAAAAAATACTTACAAAATAATGAAGAACAACCACACATCACACACACTGCAGAATTCACTGAGCCTTACTGCCCTAATACAAACTCACCAAATTTTAATGACCATCACTACCCTATCATTAACTCAATATGAATGACCCTCACTGCCCTAAGGCTAACTCACAAATTGAATGATCCTCCCTCACTGCCCTAATACTAAATCTCACTTGACTGATTCTCACTAACCTAACCCTAAGTCACAGATACTTCACAAACTTCAGAAATGTCAAATTTTCTTTTTAACCGCTCTCTCCTCTTTTGAAATATCTCTACTTCTTTCATTACTAACAAAACCCACAGTGAAGTGTGGGAAATTCTTGGCTTTTATAGTAGAAGCTGGCAAAAAATTAAGGAGTGTTTTTCTATGAGGCGGGAAATTTCAGTGGTGGGAATTTTCACCCAGAAACAAATGATAGGGTGGAAATCTGTCAGCAAAAGTTTTGCAGGAATTTTCAGTGGGAAAAGTGGAAAATCGTATATTTTTCTCAAAATTTACCATGTGGAAAAAACTGGATTTTTGTTAATCCCTAACACAGAGTGCTCTCTATGCCGCTATCTTTTTTCTTTTTTCACAGTTCTTGACAGAAAGCTTTCTGGAAACAGATCCAGGGATCTCAAACTCATGTATATCAAACTGCAAAAAATTAGGTGAAGATGATAAAAAGAATAGGTAATATGACATTATGGGGGTTATGCTCTAAGGCATGATAAAGAGGTGATAAAGAGGGGATGAATTCCTCAGCGATATCTCTTCTCCAGTTCATATGTTATTCTATGGAGCCTATGCACTAAGATCTCCAAAGTTGGAAGAATCTTAGTGCATAGGCTCCATAGAATAACAGGATTTGGAGAAGTGATTTCACTGGAGAAGTAACCTCCACTTTATTACCCCTTTATCAGCCTTAATGCATCTCTCCCATTGTGTTATGCACTTGCAGAATATGTAAAGTCAGAATAAAAAAAAAAGACACTGTCCTTCTGTGTATGCTATAATGGAGAACAATGCAATGCAATGTGTTGAAGACCTCTCTAGCATCCAAAGGGTTAAATAGTAAGTACACCTGTTTTCCCTTTGGCTATACTCAGTCTTATAACAACAGCATGTTTCTGAACTTACAATAAATCTAAAATTTTGAGATCTCACCTAGGTTCACAAAATGATAAGTGCTTATAACTATGCACATTGCATAAAGAAAAAACACAAAAAGCGGAGCAAAAGATCTTCTAAGGGTAGTAATCCTTTTCTTGAAAGGGAATCCTTCACCAACACCACAGTGGTAAGAATCCTACTAACAATTTCAAGAGGTCATGACCTGCCTCCCAGTGTAAACACATATACTGGCTCTCCCCCCAGTATGGTGTACTTATATCACTGTCCACTGCTTCTCTTTCTTTCACGTTTACACTCCGCCAGGGAGTCAATACTTGTGGAAACAGCCACTCCAATAGAGGACTAACCCTTTCCTCCAATAGAGGACTAACCCTTTCCAGGGTTAGTGCATGGGTTAGTGACGCCGGTCACAAGCTGGTTGCCTTAGTCCCTTGGGATGGTCCGGTTGCCTTGCTACTTACTGTCAGTATCGCTTTACCACTTAGAGCACTAGGGGCCTGGTTGCCTTGCTACTTACTGTCAGTATCGTTTTACCACCTAGCGTACTAGGGGTCCTGTTGCCTTGCCAGTTACTGTCAGTATCGCTACACACCTAGCATACTAGGTGTTCTGTTGCCTCTCAGTTCCAGTCAGTCTTGCTGAACTCCCTAGTGTAATTGCTGTTGCCTCGCAGCAAACTGTTTGTCTTACTGCTCACCCTAGTATTCTAGGGGTCCTGTTGACTTTCGCGATCTGTCCACTCCAGACATACTTCCTAGAATTCTAGGGAGATTGCGTTGGGGTCCTCCTCCCGACTAGGGCCTGCCAGCTCCGGTTGTTGGCCTAAACGTTCCTGCTACCACCCTTGGGTATTCTCCATTTCTGGACTAGATTTTCTCTGCTGCTGTACTAGTCCAGACCCTGGGTTATTCTGTGGATACCTTTCCTCACCTGCTTTACTGTTCCTGTATCAGTTGCCTGTTTACATTTATATTATCCACTGTTCTGTATGTATTACAGTACAGTACTTGTTCTTTGCTTAATAAAACTGCGTTTTACTAAACCATACATGTCTGAGTGTCTGAAAACAGTAACAAGAAGTAATTTCTCAGGAAGTGTGAACATTAATAGAGACAGAAAAAAATAAAATAAAAAAAATAAAATAATTTGTTATATGTGACAGGGACCCTGGTGTAAACTGTGACTGAGAAAGATACTAGAAGTAGGGGTGCACGGAAATTTCGGTAGCTGAAATTAGGTTTTTTGGCCGAAAATAGTATTTTCTGCAAAAAAGCTGAAATAAAAAAAATGCCCGAAAATACGTGGCACTGAGGCCTCAGTAATATACTGCTGTGATGTCATCATGCTCCCTGGTCAGCAATCGTGCTTAACCTATGGCTGCCGCACTGCATAGTAAAGTATAAGTGCAGACCTGCGGTACTGCACAGCAAGCCACAACATTGCTCAGTCGGATTGGAAGACCTTCTTATCCACCTCTTACTGCCAGTCTGCCAGGGTCCAGACTCAGACACTGCTGGAGTTGTTAGTCTGGCAGCTGCTGGAAGCAAGCGGTTCGGCCTCTCTCTGTGTACCTCTTCCTCTTCTTTGGGCATGCTACGGGACCATTGGTCTGTGCAGCATGTGCATTGATCTTATCATGGCCCGCAAGGGCTCGTGATGATGTAGGGGGGGTGAACTGTGGGACTCAGTCAGCAGCAGAGCCTGCCACAGGACATCACATGAGTCCGCCGGTGCCAAGCAGGGCACGCAGCACTGCAGGATCAGGACAGGTCACAGGAGGACTATTGGGGACCCAGACTCACCAGGAGGACCAGTGCAGCAGTGACAATCACAGTATAGCAGCGGCAGCACACAGAAGACCCACCACCATGCAGCACAGGTAAGCCAGTAGTACTGGATGGCCTGGTGCTGGGGGGTACTGGATGGCCTGGTGCTGGGGGGTTACTAGATGTCATGGGAGGTGCTGGATGGTCCGGTGCTGGGGGAGGGTACTGGAAAAAAAGTTGTTTTCGGCAAAGTGCATTCTGAAGTTTCAGTTTCGGCTCAGAACTTTCATTTCGGTGCACCCCTAACTAGAATAGTTATAGAATTTTAAAAAGAGCAAGACTCATACACACAATCAGTTCTGCTGTGTACGTCACTATTAAATAATGTCCAGCAAGTGTACTAGTGGCAATGGCAAGGCCAAAAGAGTAGTAGCAGTTAGCAAAGTGGTAGTCGAAAAACTGACTGCAGTCATGGTTGCTGTAGTGTGCACATTAAATGATGATGATCCTTCTACTCGTGATTTGACAAAGTCCCATAAAAATGTTCCACCAACACCACCAGAAATATTGAAAAAAATCAGCTCCTGTGCCTGACAGCGAAAGATAAAACACCAGTCTTCAAAGTAGCAGCACCGAGGAGAAAGAGATATGCCACTGTTGGGACAACTGCTAAGAACACTAATTAATGTTTATGAATAATATAGTTATAATGGAAGGTTAAATAGGATGTTGAAACAATGGGAAATATATAACTGCCGTTTGGAGTCAGGGAAGGCATTTTTGAGCCCACTTTGGACTTAATTGGAAATGGCTTTATAGGTTTTTTTCCCTCTGGCTCATCAGCTGTGATATGGCATGGGCTGAATTTGATGGAAGTGTGTCTTTTTACAGCCTCATTAACTATGTTACTATGTTTTATGTTTATTATTATGAACCACTAGTGTTTTTTTCTGATTGCAGTTGATATTCACTTATCATGGTAGTCTATATATGCATTCTTAGCAGATTATGGAGGGATATATGCGCCATCTGTAAACAATGTTTTTATTTGTCTCTTTCATTTTTAGTGTACTTTTTACATTCAGCAAAATTAGTTGCTTATATTATGTCATGCCATATATAATTTGTGAGCACTTCAAACATATTGATATGTGCCCATTTATATCTATTTCTTTTGTGGAAAGGAATAGGAGGGTAAATGTAATAGTTGTGGCTGTGATTTATACATTTTATTGTTTTCTTGCTTGACTCGCAGAAGAAAAAAAAATTGCCCTGCTAAAATTATGGTTACAAATATATGTTGTTTACATAATATTCTACACAACGCAAAGCCAAGAAACATTATTTTAAAGTGGGAATCTTAAAGGAAAATACATTTATAATGGAAACATACAAAAGTATGACTTAGCTTGGCAGAAGACGCATTCACACAAACTATCCTATATAATAATTCGCTAAAACGTGTGTAATGCTGCGTCATGCGCAGTAGACACTGCTGCGCGTGCTGCAGTCTTGCGCAGTAGAGAGTGCCCGCACCGCGGCTGACTCCACTCTATATCAGCTGCGGTGTGGGCAGTCTCTACAGCACATGACTGCCCCGCGTCCAGGTGAGAGTGGCACTGTGGCCCGTGTAACGGGCTCTTCAACTAGTTAAAAATAAACAAATAAACAAATTAATAAAAATAATTCACCCTCCCTGCTATCAGGTATTCATATTCTGCAGGATGCATGGTTTGAAGGTGTTCTGTTATGCCTCCATCTTATGTGTCTACCCAGCATTACCATGTGTGGTCATTGTGCAACACAGGGTGCAATGTGTGGAGACAGATTGCCATATTCATACCTGCACAGAATTGCTCTCTGGAGGTGTTGATGGCATTAGGGGAGGGATTAAGATTAAGTGGGAACACTTAGGACAGGTGTGTAAATTGGGAGGGAAGCTGCAAAGGATGATAGGGGCTTGCTGTTGGCTTATGGGGAGATCTCTGTAGCCAATTTAGTCTTCTTTTTCAAGGTTTTCTTGGATCCACATTTTTGAAGAGGGGTAGTACAAGTACTAGCAGGGTCAGTAGCAGTGACATGGGAGTAGGACTTTTTTTCTGGCATACATGTCATCATGCCTATGCTGCATATGCCTAATCAATGCAGATGTGCCAGGGTGGGATATCTGCTTTTCTCTTTTTACTGTTTGATCACAAAGCATGCATAAAGCATTTACGGTGTCCTCCACTGCTCCAGACCCCAGGGAGAAATATTCCCACACCCAGAACATAAGTGCAGGAGGAGGAAGATGAGGAGATGATGTTGCACCTGAGACACGCTTCAGAGCCTGAGACTGACCCACCACATGCCTCTCTAATTTTCCTCCTCAACTGTCACCAGTCCCACCACCACATCATTTGGCCCACTCACTCAAGCATGCTCTTCTTTCTGCCCACTCAAAGGATCCTACTCCTCTTTCTGCCCACTCACATCCAGAACCTGCCCCTCTTCCTCCTGACTACTCAATGAATCCTGACCACCCACAGGATACTGACCTTCCTCTTGCCCATTCACAGCCCAAACTTGTCCCCTCCTAGGAACTTGCACATCTTCTTCCTACCCACCATATTGTTCTGCTTCCCACTCAAAATAGCATCTCTCTTACCTACTACACCCTCCTCTAATTGTAGTCTGTCTTACTCATCATCACTCTCTCATTCTATTACCTCTCTGTGCCACTCCATGCTTGTCTGGTGAAAAAAATCATCAGGGTACACTGAAAGACTCTGAGGAACTATCATCACTAGTGTTGAGCGAGCGTGCTCGGCCGATGCTCGGATCGGCTCGAGCATCGCTCTGCTCGGCACATGGCGGTACTCGTCGAGTACCGCCATGTGCTCTCCCGCCATGTTCGGGTGGCGGGGATCTGTGCCGGAAGAGGCACAGATCAGAAGACGCTCCGCTGGACCACCAGGGACTGGAGGTACGGGGGCATTGCGGAGATGAAGGGGGCATTGCGGAGATGAAGGGGGACATTGTGGAAGAGGGGCATAGACTCTATGCCCCTCTTCCACAATGTCCCCCTTCATCTCCGCTATGCCCCTCTTCCACAATGTCCCCTTCATCTCCGCTATGCCCCTCTTCCACAATGTCCCCCTTCATCTCCGCTATGCCCCTCTTCCACAATGTCCCCCTTCATCTCCTCTATGCCTATCTAGGTTGCTTGATGACAAGGGTGGTGCACCTGATGTTGCCACCATTGTTGGTTCAGGTGGCACTGGCTGGGGTTTCACTGCAGTGCTGCTGACTGTATCAGTGGCACTGTTTCTAACAATTAGTGCCTCTCCTTCCATCTTGGCAATAGGGAGAGCATCCCTTTTTAGGCATGGCCTACACTACCCTGATGAGGATGATTCTACAATTCCTCCCCATCCCCTCTAAGTCTTTCTGCTGGAAATTGAGCATATCGTTTATTAGAAAACAAAAAATAATTAAAAAAA
Organism: Rhinophrynus dorsalis; assembly: GCA_037306005.1. Taxonomy (NCBI): domain Eukaryota; kingdom Metazoa; phylum Chordata; class Amphibia; order Anura; family Rhinophrynidae; genus Rhinophrynus; species Rhinophrynus dorsalis. The sequence continues at coordinate 299,068,380 of CM074719.1, read as the reverse complement.
TGAGTACTATAAAAAAATTATAAAAAAAATACTTACAAAATAATGAAGAACAACCACACATCACACACACTGCAGAATTCACTGAGCCTTACTGCCCTAATACAAACTCACCAAATTGTAATGACCATCACTACCCTATCATTAACTCAATATGAATGACCCTCACTGCCCTAAGGCTAACTCACAAATTGAATGATCCTCCCTCACTGCCCTAATACCAAATCTCACTTGACTGATTCTCACTAACCTAACCCTGTCACAGATATTTCACAAACTTCAGAAATGTCAAATTTTCTTTTTAACCGCTCTCTCCTCTTTTGAAATACCTCTACTTCTTTCATTACTAACAAAACCCACACTGAAGTGAGGGAAATTCTTGGCTTTTATAGTAGAAGCTGGCAAAAAATTAAGGAGTGTTTTTCTATGAGGCGGGAAATTTCAGTGGTGGGAATTTTCACCCAGAAACAAATGATAGGGTGGAAATCTGTCAGCAAAAGTTTTGCAGGAATTTTCAGTGGGAAAAGTGGAAAATCGTATATTTTTCTCAAAATTTACCATGTGGAAAAAACTGGATTTTTGTTAATCCCTAACACAGAGTGCTCTCTATGCCGCTATCTTTTTTCTTTTTTCACAGTTCTTGACAGAAAGCTTTCTGGAAACAGATCCAGGGATCTCAAACTCATGTATATCAAACTGCAAAAAATTAGGTGAAGATGATAAAAAGAATAGGTAATATGACATTATGGGGGTTATGCTCTAAGGCATGATAAAGAGGTGATAAAGAGGGGATGAATTCCTCAGCGATATCTCTTCTCCAGTTCATATGTTATTCTATGGAGCCTATGCACTAAGATCTCCAAAGTTGGAAGAATCTTAGTGCATAGGCTCCATAGAATAACAGGATTTGGAGAAGTGATTTCACTGGAGAAGTAACCTCCACTTTATTACCCCTTTATCAGCCTTAATGCATCTCTCCCATTGTGTTATGCACTTGCAGAATATGTAAAGTCAGAATAAAAAAAAAAAGACACTGTCCTTCTGTGTATGCTATAATGGAGAACAATGCAATGCAATGTGTTGAAGACCTCTCTAGCATCCAAAGGGTTAAATAGTAAGTACACCTGTTTTCCCTTTGGCTATACTCAGTCTTATAACAACAGCATGTTTCTGAACTTACAATAAATCTAAAATTTTGAGATCTCACCTAGGTTCACAAAATGATAAGTGCTTATAACTATGCACATTGCATAAAGAAAAAACACAAAAAGCGGAGCAAAAGATCTTCTAAGGGTAGTAATCCTTTTCTTGAAAGGGAATCCTTCACCAACACCACAGTGGTAAGAATCCTACTAACAATTTCAAGAGGTCATGACCTGCCTCCCAGTGTAAACACATATACTGGCTCTCCCCCCAGTATGGTGTACTTATATCACTGTCCACTGCTTCTCTTTCTTTCACGTTTACACTCCGCCAGGGAGTCAATACTTGTGGAAACAGCCACTCCAATAGAGGACAAAGTTCGTCCAATATCACTTTTGGCTGAACCTATTTAATCTATAGAATACCCTATATAAGAGGCTCACATAGAAATGACCATTTCTATGCAAGCCTCTGATGAAGTAACTTGTTTGTTATGAAAAGCGTCAGTCTGTTTCTCTAATATTTGTTACATATATATTTTATACACTGAAATGTATTTTTGACTTAGGTGTTATTGTTTTAATAAATAGATATTTATACTGCTTTTTAAAAAAAAGGATTTGGCCCATGCCTTATTCTTACTCTGATTGATATAGGATACTCTATACATTAAATAGGTTCAGCCAAAAGTGATACTGGACGAACTTTATCCTCTATTGGAGTGGCTGTTTCCACAAGTATCGAATCCCTGGTGGAGTGTAAAATTGAAAGAAAGTGGAGCAGTGGTCACGGCTTCTTGAAATTGTAAGTAGGATTCTTACCTCTGTGGTGTTGGTGAAGGATTCCCTTTCAAGAAAAGGATTACTACCCTTAGAAGATCTTTTGCACCGCTTTTTGTGTTTTATCTTACAGTGTATCTCTCCGTGGGAACCCAGCCCATTGGAAAGCGTGCAGCATTGATCATATGATCAATTGGGATTCACGGTGGACTGTGACTTGGGACTGTCGACTATTTAAATAAGTTAAATATCTATATGTTTATTTGGTTTTATATATACATTTTTTGCTGGTGGGGTTCTATTCATGATCCTTACAATTATTATATTGGATGTATCTTGTCTGGTTTACTGTCTGTTATTGATAATTACGTAAACGGGAGATATACCAGTTTTGTGAAATAATAATAATAACAAATGTTTGCATATAATGACACCTGTTGTTAGTTTTGTTAATTTCCCTGTAGGAAGGTGTGGCCAATTGGAGAGACTGTGTCGTTATCCCCTCTGGGGCTGATACACTTTCTCTTTTTTGTGTTTTGCACATTACATAAACAATGCTTATGAGCTTTCACACCTATCTTCATATAATGCTGAGTTTTCACAACTGCAGAGGACCATGCACACACACTTTTATGAAAAGAAATAGATATATTTACTATGCTGTTATTCAGGTGCATATGAGTGCTAAATCAGACCCAGGGCTCATTATTTACTGTACAGTAATTGGCTACTATCAGTTTAACCCGTTGCGTGCTGCTGTCTCTACCATTCAGAGTTTCTTGAAACATTACGATTTTTCTCAGTGTTTTTTTAACCTCTTAACCAGTGTGTTGGGGGACATCTCTAGCCTCTAGTGAATTAATTAATCATTTGAATTGCTGAGTTATCAGACCTTACTTCAGTTTTTATTCCCTGAATGTTAGAGAGGTCCCTGGTATCAGGGCCATTATAACAATATGTCAAAGTGGCCATCTGCTCAGGAGATGTACCACCCTCTCCCATGTGATTTGGGACACCTACATAAAGGGATGATTGATAAGTAGATAAGCACTCACCAAAATTTCCACACAGACACCAGAATCTAAATTTTGCAATTTAGGACACAACAATAGAATTGTCCCTTCTGTAAATGCTGGCCATAGATGTGTGGGTTTATATGTACTGTCAAGTTTTCTGTGTATGACCGACCTTATAGAATATGGATGGACAGCCTGTGGACCCTTTTTCCACAGCTGGCTCTATTTTAATAACAGCTGAGAAATAAGCTGGCCTCTCTGTCGAGCATCCTTTGGCTCTCCAGATATTAACTACCTTCTCCATAATTTCCATCCAGGCATTAGCTGGTTCAGGATGAAGCGAGCTGTAGTTTCCAAAAGCTTAGCTATTCCTCCCACTTTATGAGAAAAGCTGCATAATCTATGCCTTAACATCTACTTCTTCCTATTATGGCTTGACCACATTATAAAGCAAATCTCGTCATTTGGACACTACTAGTACTACTACCCCAGTCCTGCTTAGTATTCAGGAGGCTGGGGTCTAAGATGTTGCCTGGTATGTATCGGAGAAACTGGAGCATGTAGAGTATGCATGATCATATTGTAAAGATGCTCACATGAGAGACTCGCTTGTAGCAATGTTCATTGCAACACTCAGTTATTGTAGGCCCCATGCAGCATTGTCTGTGAGCCATATGCATAAAGAAAAGCTGATCAATTCTGGGGCAAGCTAATTGCATCATAGGGAACAAACAAAAATCCTCCAAAATTCCCATTAATTTAAATGGTGGCTTTTAACAACCTGAATGGTAGCGAGGTCTCCAAAACATTTCTTCTTTAGCATGCAAATAATTAAATGTTCCATTTAAATAGAGACACATTTTTGATGCTGCTGCTTTGCCTCAGAATTTCTCCACTTTATCGTTGTGCTTATGGCTCCATGAGTGGCTTACATCCCATGTACCTGTCTGCTGCTTCTGGATTATCCTTATCCCTGAAGTGATCCCTGCGATTGACTTGCATGGGCAACATGGGAAATTTGAACACTGTGACAGTGTTGCCATGCTCTTATAATCACTCTTGTGAATAAAGCCTGATGCAGACTGTGGACTTAATAGGTATCTCAGAGCAGCTGCCAGAAGGTTGTTTGGTAAACATAGCCCATAATCTCTTTTTCTGACATCACTTTCTAAATTACAGAGCAGCCAGGTTATTTCCAGTACATGCACAGATAATGTCTCTGTTACTCATTGCATCCATTTATTGCAGTAAATTAAGTTTTTATTGACTGATGTAAAAGGCTTTTCAGATATACCACTTTGCCTTCATAAGATCACAGAACTAAACTGTACATAAATGTAAGCACATAGGCCTGTATGCATCAAGATACAGAGTTGGAATTCCAAGACAAACCAATTGTGCCACAGGGTTCTAATAAAAATTCTCCAAATCCCCACTGAATTAAATGGGGCTTTCAAAAACGCTTAAGTGCCAGAGATGTATTCTGCTTTTTGCAACACAATACATTGGATACCTCTCTGGCAGACAAAGTGATAAAAATCTGAATGCTAGATAGGTCACCAACACAACAGGGCCGGATTTACATCTCAGGAGCCTGTAGGCACAGATATCTGAAGCGCCCCCGGCCATCTCCACAATGCTCCAAATCTCCATATTGCCCTCACATTGCCCCCTATCACCTTCACATTGCCCCCATCAGCTCCACATTGCACCCCATCAGCTCCACATTGCCCTCATATTGCCCCATCATCTCAACATTGCCCTCACATTGACCCCATCAGCTCCACATTGCCCCCCCATCAGCTCCACATTGTCCTCACATTGCCCCCCATCAGCTCCACATCGCTTGCCCCCCATCATCCCCATATTGACCTCGCATTGCCCCCATTATCTCCCCCCCATCCATTTCCTACCTCCCTGGTGGTCCAGCAGCTGGAGAGATCTGAGCTTCTGCACAGACCTGCAGCTGCTGGAACTCCCTCGCGGTCTTCCCTTTAGTAATGCAGAGTGCTGGGAGACTTAATCTCCCTGCGCTCTGCATTACTAAATAGTCGGGAGAGCTCAGCAGCTAAAGGCACAACTTACAATGCAGCGCCACGTCAAAAAAAAAAAATCAATTGCAGTGGCAGACGTCCCTCTGTAGGGAGCACCTGTAGGCAGATGCCTACTCTGCCTTATGGGAAATCCGGCCCTGCAACACAAGTAAAGCAGTGGGGTTGATGCATATTTAATATTCAAGGAATTTAAAAGAAACAAATCATTGAGAAACTTCATTTGCTCTCTATGGAACAGTTATTTGCTCCAGCTTTGCACCTCCTTATAGAAACATAAAATATGACTGCAGATAAGAACCATTCGACTCATCTAATCTCACACAATCCAATCATCCACTCAGGTGATATACTAGTGATATACAGCTACCAAATAGTCACTCAGAGTTCATAGAAGAAAGACATGTATCAAAAGCTGGATGCTTCAATCACCCTTTTATGTAGGTACACTTCTCCAAATACTGTCCAAATGATAATGAGACACACTCCTCAGTCTTGGGAATGGTGTGGAAATCGGAACTCCACTCCTCTCTTGGATACACCAACAAAATATCCACACCCGTTCACTCAGAATAATATATGTAAAAAATGAGTCTTTATTAGAAGTATAAAAGCAAAAAGCATCAGGACACATACGAAGACAGTGAAAAAACACCCCAAAAAACTCCTAACGTGTTTTGGACCACACTGGTCCTTACTCATAGGCAAAGCGGGTGGGAAAACAAATGGCACTCAGAGGGTTAACTATGGCATATCTTGGGGGGCATTTTTTTTTTTAACTATTACATTGACGTTTTCTTTTCTTTTACAGGAAATAAAAAAAAGAAGAAAGAAGATTAGAGAACTAGAAATTTAGAAGAAGACGAAGAAGATGGAGAGTAGCTGACCAGGGTACTGAAGACTCTGCTGGACATCAGGATTACAAGTAAGTGTTTCTTTTCAGGGGCTTTTTTTTTTTTTTTTTTTTTTTTTTAACCTTAGTTGGATTAACCTTTTGAGTTCCAGTGAGGTAAGCATACCCAACTGGCGCTTAGGGCTCCATATCAATACATCTACTCGTCACTTTTTTTTTCACTTTCAATTCCTGCATCGGCCAAAAAAAACTGGGTGCAGATTTTACCACAATAAAATGGGTCCCTTAATGGATCTTAGTGCTTAATGCATTGAATTGAATGGCATATTTTGGTTTTTCATATGGGTGAAAACATTGCAACATTTATAGCCCAAGGTGTTTTTTTTATCCAGTATTTTAACATAGTAACATAGTAAATTAGGTTGAAAAAAGACACAAGTCCATCAAGTTCAACCTTCGCCTCATACCTCAGAACTGAGAATTTTATAGCTTTCCTGCTACCAATTAAATTAGTCTTTATCAGACCTTCCTGATCAGCCTACCGATAAACAGTATCTCTGTATGTTCTCTTTTGAAAGAAATTTATCTAATCTTCTCTTAAATGTATCCATTTTATCTGCCATAACTACCTCCCTGGGCAATGAATTCCACAATTTAACAGACCTTACCATAAAAAACCCTTAATTGAATAGCTTACCATTAGTGTTGAGCGAGCGTGCTCGGCCGATGCTCGGATCGGCTCGAGCATCGCTCTGCTCGGCACATGGCGGTACTCGTCGAGTACCGCCATGTGCTCGCCCGCCATGTTCGGGTGGCGGGGATCTGTGCCGGAGGAGGCACAGATCTGAAGACGCTCCGCTGGACCACCAGGGACTGGAGGTACGGAGGCATTGCGGAGATGAAGGGGGACAGTGTGGAGATGAAGGGGGACATTGTGGAAGAGGGGCATAGAGGAGATGAAGGGGGACATTGTGGAAGAGGGGCATAGCGGAGATGAAGGGGGACATTGTGGAAGAGGGGCATAGCAGAGATGAAGGGGGACATTGTGGAAGAGGGGCATAGAGTCTATGCCCCTCTTCCACAATGTCCCCCTTCATCTCCGCTATGCCCCTCTTCCACAATGTCCCCCTTCATCTCCGCTATGCCCCTCTTCCACAATGTCCCCCTTCATCTCCGCTATGCCCCTCTTCCACAATGTCCCCCTTCATCTCCTATGCCATAGAGGAGATGAAGGGGGACATTGTGGAAGAGGGGCATAGCGGAGATGAAGGGGGACATTGCGGAAGAGGGGCATAGAGGAGATGAAGGGGGACATTGCGGAGATGAAGGGGGACATTGCGGAGATGAAGGGGGGCATTGACCAGGCACCCTCCCCTCATCAGAGCAGGGGGTGCCTGGTGTAATGCTCGTGTCGCCCCATTCTATTCAATGGGGCTCGGGTGCTCGGCCGAGCACTCGAGCCTCAGGGGGTGCTCGGTCAGAGCACCCGAGCACCCGAGCATCGGGGTGCTCGCTCAACACTACTTACCATGCTTGAAAAAATGTCGGCAGGGTTTATTTTTTATGCGACAGGTGGAATTGAATCAAGTACATATATTCTTAAAATCCAATAATAAATGAAAAACGGTAATCAGGGAAAGAATCCTGTTGTAACAAATATGGGATGTAGTATAATCACATGCATTGTATCTTGACTGTTACTTAGAAAAATCATAAACATGTAAATTATAATCATGAAGATAGGAAGGATACCAGTGCTGAGATACACATATGAAGTCAGACCCAATCCAGAGCCGTGCATAATCTAATTAATAAACAAAGTAGAAGAAATATATATATATATATATATATATATATATATATATATATATATATATATATAAGGCTTAAAATGTGAAGTCCTTTGCTACTAGCCAGACATGAAAAGTTACTCGCCACTGCAAGCCATAGCATACCCACCAGGGCTGAATTTCTACTTGCCATGGTTAAATTTTCACTCGCCATTGGCTAGTGGCGAATTTGGGATTCTTGTATCCAGTTGATGTATCCAGAACGTCTCCCAACTACCTAGGCAGTGCAAAGTGATTCCATCTCTCTGGAGTCTGGATACCTTCTTGATACCCTGAAAATCAAAATGTTCAAAAGCAGAATCATGGGCCAAAAAATGTCTAGCAATCGGAGATCTAATATCCCTATTCTCAGTTGCATTAAGATGTTCTCTAATCCGCTCCTTTTGAATGTATAATTTGGAAGACTCTTTACACTGTTCTTGGATTTTAAAGAGTATATGTTTTTAAAGAGGTGAGTATCTTCACATTTCCTGTCTATTTAAACCATTTGTTTTCCCACCCACTTTTGCCTATGAGTAAGGACCAGTGAGGTCCGAAAGGCATTAGGATATTTTTTTGGGGTGATTTTTTCACTGTCGTATGTGTCCTGATGCTTTTATATTTCTAATAAAACCTCACCTTTTATATATACTATTCTGAGTGAATGGGTGGTATATTTTGTCCCATCTAAACTTCTAATTTTTGCCACTGTAAAGACCTCAAACCTCATTTGGTCCTTGGTTTTGTCTTATGCCTTATGCCTATCCCATGCATGCTTAAATTCTGGCACTGTATTAAGCTCTAAGGCCTCTGCTGGTAGATTATTCCATGTATCTACCACCCTGTCAGTGAAATAACACTTTCTTACATTACATCTCAACCTCTATACCTCTAATTTTAGTCTATGACCTCTCGTCTTAACATTTCAACTCCTTTGAAATGTAATTCCTTCCTGTACTTGTTGAATCCTGTCATGTATTTGAATGTTTTTACCATATGCCCTCTCTTCTAAGTGATACATGTTCAGATCATTTAGTCTACCTTGATATCTTTTATTCTGTACACCATACACCATTTTAGTAGCCCTTATCTGAATTCTCTCCAGAATATCTATATTGTTGTGGAGATGGAGTCTTCAGTACTGTACACAATAATCTAGGTAGAGGGCTAACCAGAGATCTGTAGAGTGACATAACCACTTCCCTCTTTCTAAACTAATGCTATACAACCCAGAACCCTGCTTGCATTCCCTGGATGCTTTGTTACATTGCCTGCTTACTTTTAAGTCACCAGAAATAATTACTCCCAAATCCCTTTTCTCTGTTGTTTCAGACAGCATAGTGCCTTTAATACTATATTCTGCCAACAGAGACACACATATATATTCTCATTACACATTTATTCTAACAGACACACCTGCAAAGATATTTCTATGCAAATAATTGTATATATATCTAATATTCCTCACAAATATAAACACAATTAAGTAATAGAAGGCTAGAAATGTCTGCATTACATTGCTGATGTCTCAACATCAACTGGGTTAAACAGGGTATGTCAAAGTTAAGGCCTGGGGCCATTCATGGCCCTTGAATATGAACAATTTGGCCCTTATTGCACATTCCATTAATAAAAATGTGATCTGCTGCAAAAAATATTATTATTTTCCTTAACTGTTGCAGTCAGGCAAACATTTATTGCTTAGTATATGCGTTTTTATACAAAATATAACATAGGTTAATAACTTGATATGTATAACATTGAATCATTGACATAAAGTCTCACCATATGTTTGCTTTTAATGTTATTACATTAATTGGTTTATGTGGCCCTCAACTTACTATTCTTTTCTCGATCTGATCCACGTGAAAAACATTTGGACATCCCTTAGTTAAATAGATCAAAAATTAAATGAATAAAAATGGACATACACTTTTTGTTCTGACATTTCAATGGAAAAAAAAACAAGTGAATGGGTGAAGATAAAAACACACACATAAAATAAATATATAGAGCATATACATTTATACAACGGTCATATAAGTCCTCAGCACATTCTGGAGATGAGGTGACAGGGTCGAACATATTGCTGAGGTTTGAAGATGAAGTCAGGATGTTGTGGGCAATGTTTGTAATGCTTCAGAGAGCTAGCATGTTCAGCAAGATCTCAAAGCTCACACCAGACAGTGAAATATCTCCCTCTTTCTTGTTCCTGTCAAACTTTTGACCTATCATGTGATCTCTCCCCTCCTTCTGTGAATGATGGACATGTCACATATAAACTGCTTTACTCCAGAGAGCAGAGAGAAAATAGATCCATAAAAGTTCAGCTTGCAAACCAGGATAGAAATGCAATATTCAAAAGCATCTCTATGCAACATATTTCAACTTGTCTTTTCAATATTCTCCATGCTCTCCATGCAATATACTCTTTGCCTGCATCGTGTTTCATTCTCCAAGCAATATTCTTCAACTGGTTCATGTAATGCTTTCTTCATTGGCTGTTTTCTATCTTGTCTATGAAGTTGTCTTGATTTTCTAAAAAATGCTGTTTTCCTATTTGCTCATTTAATGTAATGGCCTGTCTAGGTAATTGTCTCCACTTTCTCCTTGCAATATTATTTATCTGTACAAAGCATTATACTCTAACATTTCTACTGTGTCATTTTAAAAAGTAGATAACATGAACAAACAAATACATATGTTAAAGAGGCACTATATGTGTTAGGTATTTGTATATACTGTTTTTGTTTTTTGTTTTTTGTTTTTTATTTTATTTTATTTTATTTTTTTGCATTTGAAATCTGCCATAGTCTGAACAGGGACATATTACTACCTTGAGGAGGTTTTCATATCCCATTAGAATTGTGTCCGTGTCTGACTCGTTCTCAATGTGTAATCTTATTCGGACCAGACAGAAAGTGAACTCTAAATACAGATCTAATATAGTACACCAAAAGTACAGGTATCAACAGATATACCTGACTGCTGCATGAATCATCCCTTCCTAAATAGGTACTTCTGTTAAGACTTAGATTCAAATTACCCTGCTAAAATAGCCGGAAGGGCAAAATTGGCTACTGACCCGTACACAAAATGTGTCACTGGAGGTATTGAATTGCCCTACTAACTGATACCACAAAGAACATTGGGCAACAGAACCTGACTTGTGATCAAACGTCCATTGTGTGTTTTAAGTTCCCAATACCCACACTAGATAGCATGAGTAATGGGAACATCAAAGGAAAAGGGCTTCTGATTGGTGCTTGACACTGTAAAGGCTGGAGCATGAGCTCAACACTCAGTCACCTTCCGAACCACAAACCCAACACTACCCCAACAGTAAAGTGCAACAGTACTACAATAACAGAACCTAACACCCAGATCTGTATAATACTTACCTACTGAGGCCAGTCTCTTCAAATTTCCCACAGACTGGCTTGGGTATTGGCCTGAGAGGTAACAAGGAGTAGGAGGTTTAGCCTACTTTCCTGCTGCCACCATCAGTGACAGTGGAGGAGCAAGCAAACTATTTTAAGTCTTGCAATTTTCTTTGATTTGAGGGAATGTTAATTTCATTCTACTAAGACTAGGTACATATCACTGTGCCCATGATATTGCTGGCGACATTCTGTCAATTTTACTTCCTGTTGCCTCTTATTGGTTGGTGTGGCTTTGCTCCACCCTGTATTTGTCCTTAAATATTGGGCTCAGTCACTTCTCTGGTGCCCTTTCATGGTGTTTCCGTTGCCAGCGCTTGTTCCAGTAATTCTTGTGATCTCTGTGTATGACCCGGACTGCCTGACTACTCTGCTGTATCCGTTCCTGCCCTGTTTACCGACCTGGACTGCCTGACTACTCTGCTCTATACGTTCCTGCTCTGTGTACTGACCCGGATTGGCTGACGTTCCTGCTCTGTGTAACGACCCAGCCTGGCTGACGTTCCTGCTCTGTGTACTGACTCGGATTGGCTGACGTTAATGCTCTGTGTACCGACCCGGTTTTGGCGAACATTCCTGTTCCGTGTATCAGGTTCTGACTGTGGTCCCATCTGGTATCCGGCTAGGGGCTGTCATCCGGTGTCCACTCTGTCTACGGACAAATCCTCTGTTGTCTTATTGCTGCTCAGGCAGTCTTGTTACTGTGACCCAGTCACCTATTGTGTGACGTGGGCGACACCCCGGTGTGGTAGTTCCATCTGGTTGCACCACAGTACGCTTGCCCTTTTACTGCTGCACCATCTCTGGTAAGGAGACGATCTGCAATACTTTCCAATGCCTAAATAATATGCTCCTTGTTGCCCATGCAATATTGTCCACATTGCAGATAAAACATTCTCTATATCTATCTATATATCTCTCTCTATGTATAAATATCTATATGTATTATATATCATATATATATATATATATATATATATATTTATAAAATCATATTCAGCCACTATTGATCCACTGCAGGATGAAAGCCTCCTCATCAAGTTTCCAACAACTTAGGTGTTGTGTTTTTTGTTGCCACTATGTATAGATTTTGGCAATTTCATTTACCCGTCTTGACTTTGGTCTTCTTCTTGGGCATTTAGTATCCAGTGTAATCCATTCCAAAATTTGATTGTTCCTTCTTCTTGCTATGTGGCCTGCCCATTTCCATTTTTAAGTGCTTTACTCCTTTAATGATGTCACAGAACTTTGTTTGCTGACGAAACAATGCATATGATTTTCAGGCAACAATGAAAGATAATGTCCACACACATAAACAACGTTTAAGCTCTAGGGAGCATTTTTATTATCACCACACAAGCACAATGTTTAGGGGGACAATCACCTTTGTCAGGTAATAAAATTACACTCTCTCCTGCTATCTTATATACAAACAAAGAGCGCCAAGTTAGAATAATTGGGAACAACTTTTATCACAAATATTTTAATAAAATATCTTTATCAATGGAGCCATTTGAATAATAATTTTTCTACACCACATTATTGGAGCTACCCAAATGGAGATGGGGTTAATCTCTAGGAATAGGGTGGGCGAAAGGTCCTGTCGTGTTCCCATGAAAAAAATTAGCTAAAACCATGTTGATGTCTGCTTTTTCATGGTGAAATCCACTTTAAATACAGCTATTAAAATCACCGCTTTCGCCCATTGGCAAAAATTCTTCGCCGATTTTTCAATGGCTAGAAAGTCCCCCCCCCCCCTTGATGAATGCTTTTTTAACATTTTCGCTATAAAAATGTGCCATTTTCCAGGAAATGAAACACAATAGAAGCAGCCACAGAGCGAGAAAGACATTCCATGCTGTTCTCTTGTGAAATAGTAGCAAAACTGAGGCAGGACAGGCTCATAGTTGCTATCACTATGAGCAAGTTTACAACCAATGAAAGGAAGCACTGGGAGGACCTTTAAGTGTCCACTGAGTCTGAGGAGGAGAAGGAAGTGACCACTACAGACCCAATGCTGGCCAGTCCCCCTAAATCACCCCTAGGTATCTTGGGTAAATTAATCTCCAGGGAGAAAGAAGAGGTTAGTAGTGAGAGCAGGACAGGTCAGCTACCTGTGACCGCTGCCAGTACTGAACCTGCTGTCAGTGCTGAACCTGCTGCCAGTGCCAATCCCAGTAAACAACCCCCCCCAAAAAAAAAAACATTCCTTGTTCAACTGATTCTTTCCCCACCCACCACCAACACAGGCACCCTCATGCCCCTTTTTTTACTATGCCTTTGGGAAATAAAATAACATTTGCTATGTGCTGTGTGTAAATTCAATGTTCCCATTAATTTCAATGGAATGAGCTAGGCAAATAAATCAGAAAAACAGCACTTTTCACAGGAAATTGTTTGCCAAGCGGGAAGTGCCATTTTTCACCAATTTTGGTTTCAGGCAAAAAGTTTAGCCCATCCCTATCTACAAATGTGCATTTGCAGCTGGCCTCTTTGCTAACAACTACATATGTGAGTGCCCATCATTTAATATTACTGTTATTTTCTTATTTAACTGTATTACACTATTTGGCACCTTTTTGCTTCTTTTTTCTGTTAGAAATGAGCCCATCAACTTGATTCAATTAAGCAAAATAATTAGTAAATTATAAACAATCAGTAATTAAAACAATAAATTCTTTGTATATGGAACACAGAATAAATGTTAGATATCTCTAAGTCAATTTTTCACATCAAATAAATATTCTTATAGTACCTGAATTTCAACAGAGAAGTGGACTCAATATGTAACATGATTTAGTAAAACTTTAATAAACAGACTGTTTTATGTAATAATAATAGGGTACGAACATCAGTTAGTGTTTGTTCCCAAGGACATTATTTTATGTAATAAAAGTCAGTAGTATGTTAACCCCATCAGTACCGGCGGGACATGCAAACATAGCTAAATACCCCTGCAGGTTAGCATATGATGGCAAAACATCATGCACAATCAGGACTAGAATAGGTGAACACAAGAAATCTATTACTAATTGTGATGTTGAAAAAATCTGTTATATCAGTTAGCAAACACTTTAGGATTAGGATACAATACTTCACAACTCAGATGGTGTGTGTTGGAAATCACAAAGTTATCTAAAAGAGGTGGAAATATGGAATACCTTCTATTACAACATGAAATCAAATGGATTGACAAACTTTGCACTAAGTCGCCAAAAAGGTTAAATGAGGAAAACAGCTTTCAATGTTTTCTCTAGAGTGTATATAGTATATAATAAGGGACTATGGGGTAGATTTAAAGGCAAGCATTAAAATAGCCGGTAGGACCAAAGTGAATACCAGCTGAAAAAATAAAATGTCTAATGCGGTATTCAGAGGCCCTACCAGCTAAAACCCCAAAGGACGTTAAGCCACAAAAACAGTCTTGTGGATGAATGTCCGTTTTTTGCGTTTAGTTCCCAAAATTCCCAATATTGGGAACTTCACAGTAAAAAACAATTAACTATCTGTGCCTGACATACTGACAAGCACTGATAGTTAAAGTGGATCTATCACATATAGATATATAATGCTCATTAGATAGAGCATTTAGCGAAAAAGTTTAATATGATAGTCATTTTTAAAAAATAAGCGGAAAGCTGCTTGCCACACAGAGGCGGCTCCCATCCCACTACCCAGCATCCTCCAATGACGGAGGATGTCTGTCTCTAAGCTGGAGCTATCTCATTGGCTAGATATCGATCTCTGCCAATGAGATCGCTCCAGCTTAGAGAAAGAAATCCTTCATCATCGGAGGATGCTGGGTAGTGGGACGGGAGCAGAGGCAGTGCTGCAAGCAGGAAATATGCTGCTGGGCACCTTTTAAACTTGAATTTTTGCGCAGATAACATTTCTTTTCAAAAATGACCAACATATTAAACTTTTTTGCTAAATGCTGTATCTAATGAGCACTAGATATCTATATGTAATAGATCCACTTTAACTGATATGTCTTACACTTACCTGTCATCCACTGTCCTTCTCCTTCATTTCAGCCTTGTCTTTTTTCTTCTATCGTCTCTTCTTTCTTCCTGATCCTGTAAAAGAAAAAAATTTATAAGTACAACGCGGAATACACAATTTAGTTTAACCCCTTGAGTGCCAGAGGTTAGAATGCATTGCGGACCTCTCTGGGCTCAACGGGTTAAGTCAGTGCCCAGGAATATATAAATAGAGTGCCATTATGGGGTAGATTTAAAGGCAGGCTTAAGCATAAAAAAAAAACACCACCGGGTGTTTTAACGTGTAGTAAGCCATTCAAAGGGCCATGTAATGAACTGCTAACAGCAGTTCATCTAGTATAATGGCCGCTACATTAACTTGTGTTTTGGCCCATGTTTAAAAAAAAAAAAAAAAAAAAAAACGCTCCAGTTTACCATTTAAAGGACTGTGTTAGCTGAAAAAGATCCAATAAGGGACTTGCTTACCGCATAAAACTTAAGACCCAGTTGGTTTAGCTGTAAAGTCCCTTATGAGATCTTTTGCCAGCTAACACAGCTGTTAACTGGCAAAAAAATCCCAAAGTCCTCAGTGGATGTATTGATATGGGGCCCTAAGCCCCACATCTGTACATCCAAAGTGCCTAAAATGTGTCCAAAGTTAGTAGGATTAACCCTGTGAGTGCCGGTGGGGTATAATTACCCCATCGGCATTCATAGGGTTAACCCGACTAAGTAAAGCAACATTGCATTAACACTTACCATTAATCCTGATGTCCAGCAGAGTCCACAGCTTCCTGGTCATCTTCTGTCCTTCTCTTCAGTCTTCTCATCCTTCTGTCTTCTTTCTTCTATCTTCCACCTTCTCTTCAGTCGTCTTTCTTCTGATTCTTCAGTCTGTAAAAGAAAAGAAAAGATTAAATACCAAGCATGAATGAATACATTGTTTAACCCAAAGCAATGCATTGCATACCTCACTGGCACTCAAAGGTTTAAATAGTACTGCACAATAAATATGCCCACAATAACTGCCGCTATTTAATGCCCAAAAGTATAAATATGCAAAGAAAAAATAGTATCCATATACACAGAAATCAATGTCATTCATTAACGCTAAGTAAATGCACTTAGCTAAATTCTTCATGTCTCTGCCTCTTGGAGCAGCCACAAGGGCAGCTGCAGCGGAGACACAGATGCCCAAAACTGGTCCCTCTTCAGTGCTGTATGGGCCAATGCCTGTAGCACACTGAGGGCATTGGAAGTGAGCCTGCCTTTATATATGGGCAGGCTCAGTTCCATTTCCCTCACAGACATTGGCTGGGAGGTTCTTCACATCCCAGCCAATCAGTTTAAAGAACAGCCGCTCAAATCTGATTGGCTGAAGAACATCCCAGCCAATGGATGTGAGGGAAATGGAAGTGAGCCTGCTGATATATAAAGGCAGGCTCACTTCCAATGCCCTCAGTGTCCTACGGGCATCGGTCCGTACAGCACCGAAGAGGGACCCATGTTGGGCATCAATATCTCCGCTGCCGCCGCCCTTGTGGCTGCTCCAGTCGACGGATGCATGAAGAATTTAGCTAAGTGCATGTACTTAGCATTAATGGATGGCACTGATTTCTGTGTATATGCATACTGATTTTTCTTTGCATGTTTATACTTTTGGTCATTAAATAGCGGCTGTTATTGTGGGAATATTCATGGTGCAGTACTACTTAACCCTTTGAGTGCCAGTGAGGTACGCAAAACTTTGCTTTCCAATGTTTTGCGTACCCCTCTGCCACTCAAAGGGTTAAAGACTGTATTAATTCATGCTGGTATTTAATCTTTTCTTTTACAGACAGAAGAATCAAAAGAAAGAAGACTGAAGAGAAGGCAGAAGATAGAAGAAAGAAGAGAAGACAGAAGGACAGTGGATCACAAGTATATGTAACATGGATCAGTTAACAATCAGTGCTTGGCAGTATGTCAGGCACCGATAGTTAATTGTTTTTTAATGTTAAGTTCCCAATATTGCTGCTCTTAACTCACAAAAAATGGACATTCAGCCACAAGACTGTTTTTGTGGCTTAACGTCCTTTGAGGTTTTAGCTGGTAGGGCCTTTGAATACCGCGTTAGTTTAACAGACGGTATTCACTTTGGCCCTACCGGCTATTTTAACGCCTGCCTTTAAATCTACCCCAATGTGTCTTAAAATAAAATATGCCCCAAAGAACAAGTGCGCAAATATGCTACAAATATTAGAAATATATAAAGTAAATTCTTAGTTTTATCATGTAAGGGGACAGCTGCTGTCCGTGGTCACAGAGGCGGCGGCAGCGGAGACAGTGCCACATTGAGAGAATTAGAGCAGAGACTGCCTTCATATATGGGCAGCCTCTGATCCAATTCCCTCACACACACACACACACATACATCCCAGCCAATCAGTTTGCAGCAGTCATTTGAATCTGATTGGCTGAGATCTGTGTGTAAGCTGTGAGGTAATTGGATCAGAGGCTGCCCATATATAAAGGCAGTCTCAGCTCTAATTCTCTCAATGCGGAATGGGAATCTGCCTGAAAGGAAGGGGGACCTGTGGTGCATGGCACTGCCTCTGCTTCCAAGCACAGCAGCGGAGACAGTTACATGATAAAGCTAAGAATTTACTTTATATATTTCTAATATATGTAGCATATTTGTGCACTTATTCTTTGCGGCATATTTTATTTTAAGACACATAATGGCACTCTGTTAATATATTCCTGGGCACTGACTTAACCTGTTGAGCCCAGAGAGGTCTGCAACACATTGCTTTGCAATGCGTTGTGTACCCCTCTGGCACTCAAGGGGTTAAACTAAATCTTGTATTCCGCATTGTATTTATACATTTTTTTCTTTTACAGGAACAGGAAGAAAGAAGAGAAGATAGAAGAAAGACGAGGAGGACAGAGGAGAAGGACAGAAGAGGACCAGGGAGCTGAGGACTCTGCTGGACATCAGGATTAATGGTAAGTGTAACTTCTAACGTGATGTTGTTTTTTACTTAGTCGTAGGGTTACTATGAATGCCGGCTGGCACTCATAGGGTTAATCCTACTAACTTTGGAGACTTTTTAGGCACTTTGGATGTAGTGATGTGGGGCCTAGGGCCCCGTATCAAAACATCCACTGAGGACTTCGGGGTTCTTGTGCTAGTTAATAGCTGCGTTAGCTGGCAAAAGAACTGATATTAAAACCGAATGACTGAATATTATTTTTTAAAGAAATACCACACTGCATTTAATCCTTTGAGCGCAGGAAGGGGGGGGGGAGGGTACCCCTCCGGCACTCAAAGGGTTAACTCAGGCATATCTTGTGGAAATTTTTTTTAACATTATTTGCAATGACATTTACTTTATTTTACAGGAAAGAGGAAAGAGGAAAAAGAAGATAAAAAGAAAGAAGATTAAAAAGAACACAAGAACGACGACTGAAGGAGAAGAAGGACAGTGAATGACAGGTTAGTGTTACACAGATCTGCGTGTTAGGTTAGAGTTAGGGCTAGTATTGTTGCACTTTACTGTTAGAGGTAGTGTAGGGTTAGTGTTTAGGAGGGTGACTGTGTTTGAGGTAATGATCGCTGCTTGACAGTATGTCAGGCACTGATTGTTAGGTTTTTTCCTTTGATGTTCCCATTAATCATGCTATTTAGCATGCATTTTTGGAACTTAACACACAAAACGGACATGTGGTTCTTTTCTGTGGCCTAACGTCTGTTAGGTCAAGGCTGGTAGGCCAAGGTGGCAGTTCTGGAAAGCTGAACAAGTCAGTCAAGAAAATTAGTCACAAAATCTGTCTTGGATTTTAACAAAATAACAAAAGAGTTAGTTTGCTTGAGATGAGTGGGTAATGAATATGAATGAATGAATGTGTTTATTTATATAGCGCCACTAAGTATACTCAGTGTTTTACAATTTCAGGGTTTAACCCCTTAAGGACCGGACGTTATGGGACATTTCCGTCCCATAACGTCCGCATAGGGGCACTTTGACGAGCCGGTACACGTGACCTATCACGTGTATCGGCGTGTCACTATGGGGCTTGAAACAGATCGCTCCGATCTTGGAGCGGTCTATTTCATGCCCTATTTTTACTTACAGCGCTCCCGGTAGAGCGCTGTAAGTAAAAAGTACGTGACGTACCAGGACCGTCAAGGGTCTTTCGAGCAAATTTACCCTTGACGGTCCTGGTACGTCAAGGGTCCCTAAGGGGTTAAACAATACAGGGTTACAGGTGCTTTGTAGAGTGAAACATTGGGTGTGAGGTCCTTGCCCGAAAACTTACAATCTAAACAAGCTTACAAGGTTGTAATGATTGAGTGTTAGGTGAATTTGGTATATTTATATATAGGTACCCGAAAAAGATTACTTTAGAGGACACTTTTGAAGATGGAAATTTGAGGGAGATAAAGTTTTGTTCACAGATGAGGTAAAGTTGTTTTTTGGTTTTGGTTCCTCTTGGTTGGTAGCTCCCCAGCAGAGTATAGCTGATTAGAGTAGGTATAAATACCTTCCCTGTTTCACTCACAAGTGTTTTATTCACAGTAGAGGTAAAGTTGTTTTTTGATTGCATTATACTAAATACATGTTTACAGATTGTAGGAAGATAGGGACATTCCTGAGTCTGAGGTGCCTTGATTGGGCAGGCAGGCTTACCATGCCTTTGGCCAAAAACATGCAACTAAATCCCCGCTGTTTTATTCGTCGTAAGGCATAGGTCATTTATTTATAAGAGTCAGGATTTGATGCACAGACAATCATTTAGTTCATTATGTATATGTAGCCAATAATGTCATGCTGTTCTCCTGTCCATACACATATGTTACTACTAATAAAGGTTATTTTGAGCTTGCCAGGAATCTATATATTTTAATGTGGTAGATAATTCCAAGCATGAGATTTGTACATATTCAATAGATGTCTTGAAGGCATGAAACACACATTTGAGGGGGTAGGGAGAGAGTAGCAGAGCATGGTTGAAGTGAATAGAGAAAATAAATGGGTACTTGGAAATGAAAGTAGAGCTGAAGGGGGTGAGCAGATATGTGGAAGGCTTTCTTTGTTAGTGACTGATTTTTAAATACAACTGTGGAAGCTTTTGAGACCACTTGCAGAGTGGGACAGGAAATGAGGAATGGTTAATGAGGTAAAGTACTGGCAACATCATTATGGTTAGATTGCAGAGAAAACTGTCACTGGAGAACAAGACCAGATTATAGGGCCTTATAATTGTCAATGTGCAATATGATGGTGACATAATGTGGTGCTTTGCAGGAGAAAAGCGTATCATTTGGTATTATGTTTTATGTGAAAATGATAGGTCATAGAGAGAGTCTGAATGTGGAGCATAAAGAAGATAGAAGAATCAATGTGTATCATAGAAACTGGTTAGGGTGGATATAATGATAGTGAAGTGAGGTAGCTGTGGCTGAAAGAGGAATGCAAGCAGTAAAAAGAGGAAGGGTAAGAGGAGGTGACTTTAAGAATTTGAAGGTGTTATTTCAGCTTGCTGCAGGAGACAGTGATCAGAACATAGAGCACATCTGGGTTTTGTGGACTGGTTATGGTCCTGTCCTTCCATCAGAAAATATCATTCTGCCTCTAAAAAATTCCTACTTGACTTTCCTAAAAGGTGGATTTTTAGCAGCTGCATCTAACCAATTATAACTGCATGAGAAAGTTGGATTTTGACCATTTGTACACAGTATTTATAGTTAGATTACAGTGTGTGACCTTGAACTTCACTACTGGATTGTGTCTTTCTTTCCTGGAAGCCAGTGACCTTTGTCTTGATAAACACATCTTCCATAGCCTTCAGCCAGTCATGGCCTTTGCCTGTGATTTCAACCATTACATAGGGGCATCTGTATAAAGAAATGTGGCATGTTTCTATGGCAAAATAGCAAAATAACTGAACCGAGGGGCTGTTTCTAGACATTCTGCTGCCTGAGGCAAAGACAGAAAGGACGTTTTCTAACTCAGGGCATGGTATAAGGGCCTCCCTGTTCACTAGAAAAGTAGAGCAATTGTGAAGCAAATAATCTCTACCATAAGGGAAAAATAAAAATTGCTATTTTTAAAAATATTGGTTTTAACCCCTTGATTGCTAGAGAGGTCTCCATCTACACTGCATTTAAAGCATTAATTGGGTTAAATGCCCCAAAACACGGACTATCAAAAGGCTAGTTCTATCTGCTTCCTTGTAACAGACCAGTTGATGAAGCCAGAGCTGCAAACAGAGCACTACACATACAGCTGGAACTGCACAGCTTGTTAATCAATAGGGGAAACTATCAAAGTTTGCCAGCAATAAAACTGGCACACAAAGTTACAATAGCACAAGCACAGACTGAACAATAGCGTTTGCAACCATAATGAAACTGATTCACTGATTAGACATTATACCACAGGTTACACTATAAACTGATAATGCCAGTGTCATTACAGTGAACCCCATCATATACTTTGCATATTTCTTAACACAATGTCAGAGAAGGAGATACAGACCATATCAAATGTGAGACAATTTTTGAAATATAGAAAAATAAGTAAATGCACTCATATGTATAGACACACCAGCTGATCTGGATCAATGCAATGCAGTGCTCATGCTTTGGTACTTCGTATTGGTGGTAATGTTCCCTAAGTTGTACATTTCTACAAACATGCATTATAGCATTGCTGGATTTGCAGGTTAAGTGTGACGCAGTATATTGGGGGATGTAAAAGAAGAAGCTGAACTCTTTCCAGTTATTTACATTTTTTCCTGAGCAATGGGCTTTGAACCCAGAAAATATTTTATTGCTTTTTATATGTGCATATGCATTGTTTTATTTAGATATTTTGTCTTCAAGCTGACATTGTGGATCTAGTTTACTTTCTGTGGTGTCACTGAGCAGAGTGGGTTACATAGGTGTCAAGCCCAATGCCCGTCATAGTTCTTTATCTGAAATAGGCGTCTCCAATGATGAGATAGCCAAGTCCGAAAGGGTGGGAACATCAGCTTGTTTCAGAAATTGAGAAACAAGTGAGGGAGAGAAAGAGCGGGGAGAGGAAGTATCACGGTGCCCGTGATTCCAGAGTGACACCGGTTGCTGACCGGTTACGTTACGTACCCTTCTCACTCCCGCTCGCTTACCACATCTCGTCTATTAGGCCTAACCTATCCTATAGTCACCTGGAGCATGTGGGAGTTCCATCACTCACCAGTGTCTGTGTTGCTTCCGGTAACCCTATAGTAGGGTCCAGTCTATACCAGACTTCTGCCCGTGTTGTCTACGCTCACCCTAGTGGTCTAGGGTTACTGTTCTGCCAGTATCTGTTATCTGTTGCCTCCGTTAACCCTAGCATGCTAGGGCCCAGTCATTGCCATAGTCCTGTTGCCTCCGTTAACCGTAGCATTCTAGGGTCAAGCGTCTGCCAGAGTCTGTACTGTGTTGCCTCCATTAACCCTAGCGTGATAGGGCCTAGTTACTGCCAGATTCCTATCCATGTTGCCTCCATTAACCCTAGCATTCTAGGGTCAAGTTGCTGCCAGAGTACTGTCCATGTTGCCTCAGTTAACCCTAATGTTCTAGGGTTCAGTCACTGCCAGAGTCCTGTCTATGTTGCCTCCGTTTACCCTAAACTGCTAGGATTAGTTATCTGCCAAAGTCTTGCCAGTGCTGCCTTCATTAACCCTCCATTATCCCTAGTCCATTAGGGGATTGCCCTTCAGTCACCCATCGTTTGTGCCACCTATTGCAGTGTGGGGCTGTTGAGGATATTCTGTTCACAACACAATCTACGAATTCTTCTGCAAGTCCAAGATCATTACACTTGTTTTACATTATTACTACTGTGTATGTTCTTGCCCTGACCCACGTCAGATTATGGAAGTACTTGGTACAAACCTTATCTGGACCTGTGAGGGCTATTGTGCATTATTTTCAATAAAGCTTTTAACCTTACCTGTCTGAGAATTCTTTAACAAACCATGACAGGAAGAAGCATGTACATTATACAGGGTATGATAAGTCACGGAAAGCCTCAGCAATTTGTTAGTAAGAATGAACGATCACGGTAGGAGAGGTATTATCACGGTCCCCGTGTCTTTCTGTCAATCTGACATGATTTGCCTGTGCATTGGTGGAGACTGATTGGCCCGCCCAGGATGTGCCGTTATATGCTGGAGCTTGGGCAATTGTCAGTTGCCCTTTCGTGGTGTTCCTGTTGCTGCGCCTTGTTGCCATATTCCAGTGTCTCCTGTGTACCGACCCTGTTAGTCTGACTCTGCTCCTGATTCTGCTCCGTGAAATTGACCCGGTTCTGGCTGACGACCCTGCTCTGTGATTTGACCCGGTTCTGGCTGACGACCCTGCTCTGTGATTGATCCCGGCCTGTCTGCTGTTCCAGTACTGCTCCGGTTCTGCCTGCTGTTCCGGTTGCCATTCCGGCCTGTCTGCTGTTCCGGTTGCTACACCGGCCTGTCTGCTGTTCCAGTACTGTTCCGGTCTTGCCTACTGTTCCGGTGCTGTTCCGGTCCTGCCTGCTGTTCCGGTTGCTGTTCCAGCCTGTCTGCTGTTCCAGTTACCGTTCCGGTTCTGCCTGCTGTTCCAGTGTTCCTGCGTCATTCCAGTCGCCTCGGCGACATTCTGAACTGTTTAAGCGACTCACTGTTCCTCTCACTTGTCAGTACCTGTAGCCTGAGGTTGCTTTGCCTTCTGTTGGCTGCCAAGGTTCTCGCTTGTGTGCAGAACCATTTAACCCTTGCAGTGCCTGTAGTCTCCGGTCTGGTGCCTCCGATATATCTTGCCAAGCATACATTTTCTGACGTAGCCTTTCCTCTGAGTGCTTCTGTGTGTCTCTTATTCCATCCGAGCCTTGTCAGTCCGTGTTCATCCTCTGGCTCAGAGCCACAGTCGTTGAAGGTACATTCCCATTGCACTCCAGAGGGCATCGGCTCTATTACAGCTTGTGCAGTCACCATCAGTACAGCACCCAAGGGGTGTATGGGCACAATCCAAGTGGCACATGCAGGGTTACTACTTTTCTAGTTAAGGGCGATTTTGGTTCTGATCATTACAGCGTGGCAATAGCACTCCTCTGTAGCGCACGGTGGTGGTACCGGCTCAGCTCTGGACATTGTGCTCTAGTATATCAACTTGAGAGTGTATTCAGTGCAGTTACTCCACTATCCTGCTATTGAGAGACTGTGTTCCAGTGACTGCTATTTATCCTGAGCGTTGGCCAATCTTGCATATCTCACCCATTTCATTTATTAACCCTTTGGGGGAATACTCCCTATCCATTCAAAGCACCTATCATTATCATTGTGTGCATTCACTTTGTCATTATTGCCATTGTTGCTATTTCTGTGCTGGCCTCTAGGGGCCTTGTTTTATTTTCAATAAAACTGTGTTTTTACTTCACACCCTGGTCTGAGTGTCAGAAAACCGTAACAGGTATGAATGGCATGAACATGTGACTTAACTCTGTCTCTCTGAACTAAATTAGCAAGTGTTTTCCCACACTTGTTCCCCGACAAATATTTCTGATATTGATACCACATGTATGATTTGAGAGTAAGAGAGTTAAGATAGGTTGAAAGCTCTTTGCGAAGAGTAGACAATCGACGGAGAACGGAGGGAGAGTGAGAGAGAATTTATGTAAAGATTACAGATGTTTAATAGATAATTGAAGATCATTTATAGCCGCTCGCTTCAATTTATTCTGGTAACTGGAAAGAGATATTAAAGAGCCCCTAATAAACACTTATGCGCTTCCCATAAGACTGGTGATGTTGTGTCTGGCAGATTATTAGTGACAAAATAGAGTTTGAGATCATTTTGTATATGAGAAATGGCTTTATGATCAGAAAGAAGAATGTCATTTAAGCACCAACAAGGAGGGGTTGAAGGATTGTTCGATATAGAAAAGGTGAGGAAGAACGTGGCATGGTCCAAAAGCGTTATGCTTCCAATACCCACCTCCCGAACGGTAGAAAGTAAAGATTGACTAAGAAAAAGGTAATCTAACCTAGAGTAAGAGGAGTGTGAGTGAGAGTAAAAAGTATAATCCCTGGCAGTTGGATAAATAGTTCTCCAAATATCAACGTTAATGAGATTACGAAAGAGGAGGGCAATATTAGGTCCTACCGAAGAAGAATGAGAAGGGTGAGTGGTAGATAAATCCAGCTGCGGATATTGAAATCACCCCCAATAATTAGGAAACCCTCTGCAAATTGAGCTAATTGATTTAGAACAGAGCGGAAAAAACTGAGCTGTGAGGAATTAGGGGCGTAAATGTTCGCCAAGGTGTATGGTTTATTTGCTATTTTCCCTTTAAAAAAGAGAAAACGACTGTTGGGATTGGATAGCGAGTTGGAAAAAGACCATGGAATACGTTGATTCATCAAAATGGCCACCCCTCTCTTTTTTTCATGATAAGATGCTGTCCAGACACGTGGATAGCGTCTAGTGGAAAGTGCAGGATGATTTTTCGTAGAGCAATGGGTCTCCTGAAGAAAAACTATATCAGACTGAAAGCAGGCAATCTCCTTGTGGATCATGGATCATTTCTGGGGGCTATTGAAGCCTTTAACATTATGAGATAGAACTGTAATATCAGAAAAAGGCATAATCGTGTAGGAAAAAAGGACTCAGTCATTTTTGCATAGGAGTTATTGACCAAATGATGCATAATACCATAGGCTCTAGAGCAGGTCCCCCTGACCCATGAACCAGATAACAGAGGAAGGGAAAGGAGGGCACTTAAAATTGGAAAGCTGAAAACAACCCACATATCAGAGCTCATTTGGCAAGTCTGCTCCACTAGGATTAGGAAAATTGATGGGGAAGACGAGGAAAATCTGAGGGAAGATAGAGGAAAAGAGAAAAAAAGCAGGAAAAGAAGAAGGACAAGAAAAGGAGGAGGAGAGAAGGTAAAGGGGAAAGTAAGCCAGGAAAGAAGAACCGCTATGCGGGCTCCAATAGCAGAGAGCAATTCGGTGCTTCCACATTTACAAAGAGTGGAGAGGGGAGTAGATACACAAGTTACACTGGCATATAGTGATGTTACATTTAGAATTGACATTTGAAAATGTACCAATGACAATAAGGTAAAGAGTTGTAAAATGGGGGATGGGAGATGAGGTGGGAGAAAGGTAAGGCTCCAACCACCTAGAAGTTCCAATCTAGAAAGGGGAAGAGATGTGAATAGACTGAAACTGTGCAGGTGCATTTACCACTATGTAGATCAAAACATAAACGGAACAGGTGGCTGAGCCTCCATGGTGCTCTCCAGAGTGGCTGTAGAGTGTGACAAGTCGGTTTGAATGCAGGCAATATTGACTGCCTGTGGTGTAGTGGCGGTACAAAAAGAGCGCTGTAGAAATGGCACCAAAGAGCCAGCTTCTCTCTTCGACTTCGCTGCAAACAAGAGAGATTTCTTCTTGTGGTTAGGCATGCAAAGGGACACAGGCATTCCTGCTGCCTAACAGTGGGAGACAGTGGAAGGGACAGAAAAAGTTCCAGCATAAAGTAGTGGTTGGGCCTAGGAGCTTGTCTCTCATGCGTCCATCACTGCTCGCAGTCGAGAACACCACCCCTACATTTACTTATTTTAAGTATTATGTCACGTCTGATGTGATCTGTGCCTTCATCTGTTGTCTTTTCTGTTTCATGAAGGATCTAGGTATTATTCTGAGTCTTTGGAGAGCAAGGTCCATATCTTTTTACACAGTAGTTCACTGAGTGAGGTCAGTGAGACTCCCTCATATTTGTATTTGGCCGTTGAGTAGCGACCTTATAAATTGTGAGTACCATGGTACCTTGAAGGAATAGTAATACTTTGTTTTATCTTTATTTTATTTTGTAGGCATTAAAAACACATAAAGAAAGATATAAGTCTTATCTCTCAAACATTTATGGTTTGAGAGATATTCACAAGTAAAGTTTCCCCTCCCACCCCTTTTACCTAGTGTAAGCCATCTCTTCTAAGATGTGGAATGCAGTCCATAGACCAGACAGATAACAGCAGGGGACAATCTTCTTCCTATGAGAACAATGAAAACCCTGTCCCCCTTAACAAGTTTTTCAGGTTTTTCCATTATCTTATTTGAAGATTGTCCCTCTCTGCAATCTAACAGGGCACCTCCCTTCTCCTCTGTCTGAGCAATGTTATATCAGTAAAAGGGGCAGGAGGTGGATACTTTGTCATTGAATTACTCTTGAACTACAACTCTGACAGAATTGAAATAACACTCTCCAAAGTCCAAATACTATGATGATTAATTAGAGCTGCTTTTATTATGAAACATTACTATACCTTTAATAAAAGTCTGAAAGAGATTAATTTAATGCACTAGGAGCACCCCTGCTGTTTTGCTCTTAACACAAAGTGTTTCTTCCTTCCTTTCATAAATCTACAAATGTAAAAGAGAAAGCTTCATATGACCAACAAGCTTTGTCTGAAGCCAAACACACCCGGAGGGGGGACAGTAAGGAGTTAGTCAGATAAACTCTATACTGCCTGTCCCATTGGTGTAAGCATGGGGTGTGATTTTCACAGTAGTGGCAGGGTGACATAGCCCCACTGCCTACTCCTGTGAAAATCTCTGCAAGTACTTCACCAACCACCACAGTACATATCTCCTCCCTCTACACTTCCATCAGAAACCTCAGAACCCTTCCACATAACCCTCAGTTACCCCCTAAGCCCCATATCAATATATCCAAAGTATGAAAAATGTGGCAAAAGTTAGTAGAATTAACCCTATGGGTGTCAGTGGAGTATAATTACACCACCGTCATTCATAAGGTTAACCTGACTAACTTAGAAAACAACATCCCATTAAAAGTAACACCATTAATCCTGGTGTCCAGCAGAGTTCTCTGCCTTCTCTTCTTTCTTCTTGCTGTAAGTAAAAAAAAAAAAAGGATAAAAAGAACGTGTAAACTATGACATAATTTAACCCTTTGAGTTGCAGAGGGGTACGCAATGCATTGCTTTGTCACTCAAAAGTGTTAAAGTGTTAAAACATATATTATTGTGCCTCGAATATGCCTCCATTTAATATACAGCTAGTTAAATACTGCAATTTAGCAGCGTTTTTGGAACTTAATGCACAAAACAGATGATTGGCCACAAGACCTTTTCTGTGGACTAACGTCCGTTGTGATTTTAGCCGGTAGGATATTTGAATACCATCTTAGACATTTTCTTTTGTCTCTAGGTATCCATTTTGCCCTACCAACTTTTATATTGCCAACATTTGGATCAAGCCATAAATCTTTTGTTCAAGGCATGGTAATCTCTCAGGTGCCACTCAAATCATATTCTTCACTCTCATGTGTCATTGCACAGAAAAAAATGTCCATATTCATGTCAGTCTGGACCCAACCTCAGGCAATCTAGCTGCAGAGAAATCATCACTGCACTAGAAAAACAGAACAAACACAAAACTGTCAGCCAATTTAGTCCTAGATAATGGGATGCAGCTAACCCCCTCTAGGGGCATGGAAGCAAGGACCCATGCCTGGAATTCCCTTTGACTTAGGGAGATTAACATACCAAAAAATGTGGGGAATGCACACCGAGAAACTACAAAATTAAATATTTCGTTCAAGGCATAGTAGCCTCTCAGGTGCTGCTCAAGTCACGTTTTTCACTTCCATGTTCCATAGCAGAGAGAAATTTCCATATTCTTATAAATCTGATCCCACCAGGTAGCTCAGCTCAGCTCCAAAATGGCAGGCAAATACTCTGAATGAAAGAAGCAGCACAACCCCAGACATGTGTTTCAGTCTATTTAGGCCTCATCAGTGGTCTGCAAGTGATTTCCTCTAGGTATTTGGAAGTGAGGGAAGTGAGGGCCCATGCCTGGGGGACCCTTCCATTTAGACTAAAAAACCAAAATATGTGGGGAACGCACACCGAGAAAGTACAAAATTAAGGGCTGGATTCAAATGCAGGAGATACATGGTACCTCTAGTTTTATAAAAAAATGTTCCTATTGAAGTCTATGGAGATACCTAGAGATAAAAGCAGAGATAAAATTAGCACCTGAATTTGAATCCAGCCCTAAATGTTTTGTTCAAAGCTTGGTACCCTCTCAGCTGCTGCTCAAGTCATGTTTTTCATTCCCATGTGCCACTGTAGAGAAGAAATTTCCATATTCAAATCTCTCTGTACTGCCCTCAGACAGTCCAGCTTCAAAATGTCAGACAAATCATCTCTTCACGAAAAAAAACAGCACAACCCCAGATACGAGTTTCAGTTTATGCATGTCTCCTCAGTGAGGTTGCAGATGATTCTCTCTATGTACACTGAAGCAATAGCCCATGCCTGGAATACCTTTCCACTTAGAGAGACTACAAAAGCCCAAAATTTGGGCTTTGAACAGCACTCACAGGACTTTTTAACGAAGATCAACAATTCTGAAGTTTATTCCATCAACATTTCAGCCCTACTACATACATATATATGTATGTATGTATGTATGTATGTACATGTGCGTGCGTGCGTGCGTGCGTGCGTGCGTGCATATATATATATATATATATATATATATATATATATATATATATATATATATATATATATATATATATATATATATAAATAAATAAATAATAGCCCAGCTCCAAAATGTCAGACAAATCATCTCTGCATGAGAGAAACAACACACACGCATATACACAAGCGAGTCTATATAATCCTCATAAGTGCAGTACAGCTAATATTCTCTAGCATGGAAGCCTGGTATACCCTTCGACTTAGGGAGACTACAAAACCAAAATATGTGGGAAATGCACACCGAGAAAGAACAAAATTAAATGTTTTGTTCAAGGCATGGTAGCCTCTCAGGTGCTGCTCAAGCCATGTTTTTAACTCCCATGTTCCATTGAGAGAGAAAATTTACATATTCATATTAGTCTGGACCCACCCTCAGACAGTCCAGCTCCAAAATGTCAGACAACTCCTCTCTGCACGAGGGAAACAACACCAGTCAGGTATGGACATGGAGTTTTCCTCTCTGCAATGGCACATTGGAGCGAAAGATGTGACTTGTAGCACCACTGAGAGGCAGCCATGCCTTAGAACAAAACACTTTATTTTGTTCTTTCTCGATGAGTGCTCGTCACATGCTTTCTTTGCTTGTCTCCCTAAGTTGAAAGGGTATCCCAGACTTGGGCCCTTGCTCTCCATGTGCATAGAAGGAATGGCTGTACCCAACTGAAAGACAATATTGGCTTAACTGTGCATTTGTGGGTTTGTTGTTGTTCTCCTGCAGTGGTTGTTTGCTTGATGTTTCAGAACAGGATTGCCTGTTGGGGTAACCAGTCTGATACGTACATGGATTCTCTGTAATAGCACATGAGAGTGCAAAACATGACATAAAGCACTTCTGAGAAGCCATTGTGTCTTTGAACAAAACACTTGTCTTGTCACATTATTACGTTTTTCAATAAACTTCTTTAAAACTAATAAATAAATATATAAATAAAATGGGCACAGACTTTGTGTGCTGTAGTTATCATGTCTGAGGGTTTTCAATATGGGGAAAAACGGTATGTATGTGCACCATATCATCTATTTTATAAAGTAGTGGTTGGGCCTAGGAGCTCGTCTCTCATGCATCCATCACTGCTCGCAGTCGAGAACACCCCCCCACATTTACTTATTTTAAGTATTATGTCATGTCTGGTGTAATCTGTGCCTTCGTCTGTTGTCTCTTCTGTTTCATGAAGGATCTAGGTATTATTATGAGTCTTTGGAGAGCAACGTCCATATCTTTTTACACAGTGGTTCACTGAGTGAGGTCAGTGAGACTCCCTCATATTTGTATTTGCCCGTTGAGTAGCGACCTTATAAATTGTGAGTACCATGGTACCTTAAAGGAATAGTAATACTTTGTTTTATCTTTATTTTACATTGTAGGCATTAAAAAAAACATGAAGGACGATATAAGTCTTATCTCTCAAACATTTATTGTTTGAGAGATATTCACAAGTAAAGTTTCCCCTCCCATCCCTTTTACCTATTGTAAGCCATCTCTTCTCAGATGTGGAATGCAGTCCATAGACCAGACAGATAACAGAAGGGGACAATCGATTCTCCACCACCACACTGGCATGTGTGGTCAGTGCATATGGAGATGATGGGGGGCAATGTAGAGAATGTTAGCATTGTGGAGGTGTTCAGTGGAGATGGACAATGTGGTCATCTCTAATTATTACGTTGATCTCAGGAGTCATCAGAGGAGTGCAATGTATGGAACAGAAAGCCAATAGTATACTAAAAATGCAATTTCAAGCCACCAATAAATCAATCAAATGACCAGAGGTTCGAATTGCACTTGAATAAAGAGATCATGCGTTAGAGGGGGAAGAAGGAGAAGTTGTGTGAAGTGAGATATTTATGGAGTAATAATTCGACCACCAAGACCAAATAGATAGAAACTTTGGCGTTTGTCTAGATAGGTTTACAGATATATCAAATGTGTGTCATGTCTTGCAACACATAATGACACACAATGACAAATTTGATATTTTCTTTGGTTGTGTAATCTTGGTTGATTCCTTCATTCTGTGTTTATTTTTCCTTTTTTCACACGGTATACGAGTTTAAGCGCTATGTTTAATTCTTATTTCATTTGTTTTCATATTCACACCATTTCTGGGTGTTTTATTTATTTTAATTTTATTTTATTTGTATACGTCCCCCCGGGCCCCACTGATGTAATTCTGGAGTCATTTTTGTACATTTTATTGGGTATTTAAGGACTCTTACAAACACTATTTGTAAACCTATCTTGAAAAGCCCCAGAGGAGAGTTGAAACATTTATGTAATCAAGTGCATATTTTCATTTGGAAGAAGTCCAGTGAGTGTGATTCGTTTAATCTCTAATCATATGTATACTGCATTGGGATCCAGCACCCAGGCCATTATATATATTTTTATTTTCTCCCTTACTCTCATCCCTTTCTTCCTGTACCCCTACTGTTGTGAGACTAATTTGATTTTATACTGACATGGTAGAACATAGTATATTTCCCCATTAGGTGGTCGTTCACTCAGTTCACAAATCCTTTATCTTTACTACGCTTCCACATTGGTTTGAACGGCGTCCGACTCCTTAGTGTGTTGTTTGCCCTTTTGATAATACTTGCTTTACTGAATTGTACCTTTTACATGTCTGTTTTCTACATTGCTTATTTGTACTTTTTGTCTTTATTTTCAATAAAGCACTTTTGAAACCCCCCGGGGGTATTTTACATGTTCATAACCAAGGATATCTTCATATTTTTGCTATGTTTTTCTTTAGCAGTTTAAAATTCTTCAATGTTAAGTGTACCCATGTAAAGTATATATTTTTGTTTCAGGATTTCTAAATATATATCACATCACTGGTTTGCAAAATATCCAAAGATAAGAGGAACAAAACCAAAAAACATTTTGTCATGATTGTCAACACAGCTACTGTTGTTACAAAACACAACCCCAAAATATATTCACCTGCTTTTTACCATGGAAATCCCATATACAGTATTATGCAATTTAATAGAAGCGTAATTTGTGTTTCTACCGCATGACTGGATTGATATGAAATCTCCACAAGCTGATGCTGTACTATTAAAAAAAATTGAATTTCTTTGAAGATTCTGAAATCTTTGAATGTCATGGCAACATTTTTGAAGTCCCACAATTTTCCTATGAAGACTTTGACTTAAGGGAATCCTTGAAAATGTCAGAATATATGCTTTGAGTAAAAAAAGCACTATGCTATATATATTAGCATATTCATATAATAATATAGTATAATATAAAAGTTAACACCTCCGTGTAATGTTATGTATGTATTAGAACCTCTCTGCAATATAATGTGTATGTTAGGAGTCAGGACCCCCAAGTAATACACACACACACACACACACAATATATATATATATATATATATATATATATATATATATACACACTGTATATATGTTAACATCTGTATTGAACATAGAGTGTGAATTAGCATGTAATGGGATGAATACATTTGTATCTCCATGCAATGACATGTTCTGTATACATTAGCACATCCAAGTAATGAAATTTATATATTAACATCTCCACATAAAGGTATGTTTATGTTAGCACCTCTAACATATACAGAATGTATATGTTAGTACCTCCATGTCATGATATGTGTGTGTGTTAACCCTTTGAATGCCAGAGTGGTAGGCAACTCATTGCTTTGCAATGCGTTGTGTACCCCTCTGACACTCAGAGAGTTAACAGCTTCATTTAATGGTATGCATATGCATGCACAACTGCAATATAATGCCTGTGTTAGCAGCACCTGAATGTAATGTAATTACATATCCTATATAATAATTCGCTAGGATGTTTGTCAGAAGCTGTCATGCGCAGTAGAGACTGCCTGAACGCACAGAATGCTTGGAGTTCTGTGGGGGAGCATTCTGTGCTTTCAGCAGTCTCTACAGTGCATGACTGCGTCGGCAGTAGGATGCAGAGCAGGACCTGCCTCTTAACATCACCTGGACCTTGGCCCAGGTACACGGGCTTTTACACTAGTGTATATATAAATATATGTTAGCACCTACATGTTATATGATGGCATTACAGAATCATTTATTAAAGATTTACTGTTATTGTGAGCATATATTTAGTACAGTTTATCAATATTTATGTTACTCATTTTTTTTCAGCTATATGTATTTATAAGCTAGTGTTCAGTTACCTTTTTCTGAGCTATCATATGCCTAAAATGAAAGTAAAAGTACATTTTACACCTCTATCTGTATTATTTCCTCAGATGAAATACAATGCACTGATGGGCAATGTGGAAGGGATATTGTGATGGGGGAATTGTTGAAGGGGCAATGTGGAGAATGAGGGGCAATGTGGAAGGGGCATTGTTGAAGGGGCAATGTGGAGCATGAGGGGCAACA
The DNA here is from genome assembly GCA_037306005.1 of Rhinophrynus dorsalis. Classification (NCBI taxonomy): domain Eukaryota; kingdom Metazoa; phylum Chordata; class Amphibia; order Anura; family Rhinophrynidae; genus Rhinophrynus; species Rhinophrynus dorsalis. The sequence continues at coordinate 299,034,330 of CM074719.1, read as the reverse complement.
TGGAAGGGGCATTGTGATAGGGGCATTGTTGAAGGGGCAATGTGGAGAATGAGAGGCAATGTGGAGAATGAGGGGCAATGTGGAAGGGGCATTGTGATGGGGGCATTGATGAAGGGGCAATGTGGAGAATAAGGGGCATTGTGGAAGGGGCAATGTGGAGTCTGGAGAATGAGGGGCATTGTGGAAGGGGCAATGTGGAGATGGGGGCATTGTGGAAGGGGCAATGTGGAGATTGAGGGGCAATGTGGAAGGGGCATTGTGATGGGGCATTGTGGAGAATGAGGAGCATTGTGATGGGGGCATTGTTGAAGGGGTAATGTGGAGAATAAGGGGCATTGTGGAAGGGGCAATGTGGAGAATAAGGGGCATTGTTGAAGGGGCAATGTGGAGTCTGGAGAATGAGGGGCATTGTGGAAGGGGCAATGTGGAGATGGGAGCATTGTTGAAGGGGCAATGTGGAGAATGAGGGGTATTGTGGAAGGGGCAATGTGGAGAATGAGGGGCATTGTGGAAGGGGCAATGTGGAGAATGAGGGACATTGTGGAAGGGGCACTGTGGAGAATGAGGGACATTGTGGAAGGGGCAATGTGGAGATGAAGGGGCAATGTGGAGAATGAGGGACATTGTGGAATTGGCAATGTAGAGATGAAGGGGCAATGTGGAGAATGAGGGACATTGTGGAAGGGGCAATGTGGAGATGAAGGGGCAATGTGGAGAATGAGGGGCATTGTGGAAGGGGCAATGTGGAGAATGAGGGGCATTGTGGAAGGGGCATTGTGAAAGGGGCAATGTGGAAGGGGCAATGTGGAGGTGGCTAATGTGGTTGAGGGGAGCCAATGTGGTTGGGGGGGGCATGGCAATTCTTGCACCAGGGCTCCTCTGCTGGTGCACCTGTTTTTTGAATTTACACTTGGTTCTTAAAGGGTTAATGGAGAGACCCTAAGTTGCACACATGTGGGACATACTGTGGTTCATGCAGTTCATGAGGAGAAGAGGATTTAAAACCAATTGTGTATGAGTAGAACCTTGAATTGAAATAACTTGCATGTGGGGCTGGAGCTGCTTACCGCTTTGTGTATAAATGTTTGTGTATAAATGTTTATTTGTCCCCTGTGTTGCCGTTGGTTTGGTTCAGAACTGCATTCATTTAGCTTCCTCACTACTGTGATAAGGGTCTGCAAACAGGAACTAAAGTAAGCCAGGTCAGAAGAAAACAAGCTGCACCACAGCGGCCAGATCAACATTTACTTTGATTTAATTATGAGGTTTAACATCTTGAATACTAAAGATCTCTCTAGGATAAATTATGTTAAAATTCCAATAAAACTCAGTGGATTTTTCCTTTTGGTACAGTTTACTTGCCTCAGAATTGCTCCATTTTATCTTCTTAAATACAGAACTGGAAACACTCTGTGTTTCTCACTGAGACTACGAGTTTTGACCCAAATCGTAGGCTGTAGGGCCAAAGTCTCATGATGAGAATTCAGGATTTCACATTACATGAGCTGAACTTGGAGGAGAGAAGAGAGAGGGGGGATATGATAGAAACATTCAAATACATGAAAGGATTCAACAAAGTGCAGGGTGGAAGTACATTTCAAAGAAGTAGAAATGTTAGGACAGGAGGTCATAGTCTAAAACGAGAGGGACACAAGTTTAGATGTAATGTAAGAATGTTTTACTTCACTGAGAGGGTAGTAGATAAGTGGAATAGTTAACCAGCAGAAGTGGTAGAAGTTAATACAGTGACAGAATTTAAGCATGTATGGGATAGGCATAAGGCTGTCCTGAACAAAAGACAAGAACAAGGACCAAATAAGGTTTGAGGTTTTTACACTAGAGAAATGGGCGGACTAGATGGGCCGAATGGTTCTTATCTGCCGTCAAATTCTATGTTTCTATTAAATTAACCGCATGCTTCTCTAGTCTATAAATTATCATAATTTGTACCAGGAAGGCAAAGAGAGAAATCCTGCTTGTCTTGTTTGAGTGTGTGTGTATATACACATGGTATGTTAATCTTTTGAGTGCCAGAGGGGTATGCAATGCATTGCAAAGCCCTCTGTCACTCAAAGGGTTAAGGCTTCCTTGTGGACTGATTGGTGCCCCTTTGTGTTAGATGCTGGCCATGTACATGTCACCTAGAATCTACATTCTGGCTAGCTTTAAGGGTTAATATTTCAAAGATCTCATTGTCAGATCATTTTAACCCTTTGAGTGCCAAAGGGGAACAGAATGCATTGCTTTGCAATGCATTCCGTTCCCATCTGGCACTCAAAGGGTTGAAAGTTGGAAATACTTCATTGTGTGCAGAAAAACACATTAATATAGATATAATGATTTGTATTCCAGGAGTGGGAGCAGAGCATTGTGGGTTAACCCTTTATATGCTGGTAAAGGAATGCTTATTTGCAGCCTCAGATGTGTTCGGAAGTTGCAATCTCATACTTTGTTGGGTTTCAATATTTAAGTGCAGTAATGATTACAGATAGAAACCTACAATCTTTCCCTCGTTAATCATGAGCATCTCGCTGTAATATTTCATGGGGGGAAAAGTGAATGAGGATTTGAGCATTTTTTTTTTTATCTCTGATGGTTTTTGAAGGAGAGGCAAAAATCTCATTAAATACTTTGAGTTTCAGTCCTGCCCTCTCTCTGGTTGATAATGTCTCTCAGTTGCAATTTACTGCTCTGGAAAATGAGTTTTACCCTGTGATCCTCCTCTCCTTATCAAGAGATCCACTTCGTTTTAGAATAAAAAGTGATGATGGCTGAGAACCTGGGGTTATTCATTATGCTGCCCTAGTGCTGATCAGACCAGTACCACACGGTAACTGTCCTGACCCCCATGGGCGTCTCTGAGTCAAAATGTCAAGATTATTATATCACAGTAAAATGAATAATCCCTTCTTTGCTAGATACTATCACTTTCCCGTGACAACGGTTAACCTTTTCATCTGCAAGAATGAAATTTGCACTAGGGCTTATCACCCTTTTGGCTGTATTCTATTACCTGTGAAAAAATTATCACTGCATTGGATCTTAAAACATCCTATTTAAGTCTACAGGAGAGTCTGGAGATGAAACCAGAGATAACTTGTTCACAAGTAATGAAATCCAGCTCTTACACTTATGCAAGTTCCAAATGTATAAAAACATATATATTCAGTAAAATTATTACATACTAGTTTTAAAGGGATAGTAACCCCCCCAGCAACTTGACTGCAAAATACAGGAATCCTAGAAACATACCGAATGCACTTAGTCCCATCTCTCAAACCTTTATGGTTTGAGAGATGTAAGTCAAGGCAGACCTCCTCTACCTCCCCCTTCTCATGCGTCTGCTGTATAGCGGACGTCATGAGATCCGGCTTCCAGCACCAGACGGCAGCTCTGCAGGAGCGTTGTCATCTAAATATCTCCTTATTATTACTTCATGGGTATGGTCTAAAACATGTGCCTGGCTTGCAAGCACATGTTGTAGACCATTCCTATGAAGTAATTATACAAAGATAACTAGATGTCAGAACTCCTGCAGAGCCGCGGAAAGTCGGCCGACCGGATTCTGCCTCTGACAGCTTTACAGCTAGCTCGTCAGGCAGAAGGGGAAGGGACCGGAGGACTGTCTTGCCTTACATCTCTCAAACCATAGAGGTTTGAGAGATGGGACTAAGTGCATTCGGTATGTTTCTATGATTCCTGTATTTTGCTGTCAAGTTGATGGGGAGGTTACTATCCCTTTAAAACGCATGTACATGGGCCAACACTGGCGGTACTGCAGTCATGCGCAGTACTGACTGCCCGCACCGTGGCTGATAATGCTTGGTTCCAGGAAGGTGCGCAGAGAGGACCACAGTCTGAATTCGGAGCACCCGCTCCATATCAGCCCGCAACGCGGGAAGTCTATACTGAGCATGACTGCAGTGCTCGCAGCCATCTCTACTGAGCATGACGGCTTCTGACAAACATCCTAGCGAATTATAATATAGGATCTTACATGCAGTGACACTTGAATGCCCCCACTAAATGTGTGCTGTACCTATAGGAATAAGTGAGAGTGGGACAGTATGGTCATTTTAACTCTGTACTTGACAAATGGGTATCTAACACATTGAAGCTCAATGTACTGGATACTTGCCTGGTACTCAAAGGGTTAATTTGTACCACTCTTCTTCTCTGAGCTATATAAGAACTAGGCATAGAGGAAATTATCACATAATTCTTAACTCTTGGTGTGCAAAAGTGGTGCTTCACAATGCATTGACTACCCCTCCCATGTCCTCTCCCATGAACAAGGCACTCATTGAAGATTTTATTTCTTGAACCAAGGAGCAAAGAAAGAATTTAAAAAGGGCCATTAGTATTTCCTAGCCATAAAAAGGTAAGTGGTTGGTTATTATTAGGATGTGTTAGTTCTCTTTTAAGGGGTTCATTTTCTCTACCCTTACAAGTGGCGTTAAAGAGATAGTAATACTTTATTTTATCTTTATTTTATTTTGTAGGCATTAAAAAAACATGAAGAATGATATGTCTTATCTCTCAAACCTTTATGGTTTGAGAGATATCCACAAGCAAAGTTTCCCCTACTGCTCCTTTTACCTAGTGTAAGCAATCTCTTCTCAGATGTGGAATCTGGTTGTAAGACCAGACAAATAACAGCAGGGGACAATCTTCTTCCTATGAGAACAATGAAAACCCTGCCCCCTTGACAAGTTTTTCAGGCTTTTCCCTTATCTTAATTGAAGATTGTTCCACTCTGCAGTCTACCTGGGCACCTCCCTTCTGCTCTGGCTGAGCAGTGTTACATCAGTAAAAGGGGCAGGAGGGGAATACTTTGCCATTGAATTACTCTTGAACTACAACTCTGACAGAATTGAAATAACACTCTCCAAAGTCCAAATACTATGATTATTAATTAGAGCTGCTTTTATTATGAAACATTACTATCCCTTTAAGGAAGTGTTGACATAGATGTGCACTGCAGGAGTTGTGTACTAAATGTACTAATGTTTCTATATGTGAGTGCAGATGCAGGTTCAGCTACACATTGGGGTAATTTAATTAATTCTTCAGTACAGCCACATTGGTGTTTAGACACCCATATACAGGGCAATTTTTTCAGACATCTTCATCCAATCTGGTTGAAATCGATCAGATTGCACATATATTTGTGCTTGTGTGGTTAAAACTAATGTCTGTAAAGGGTTACTCTACCAGAAAACTGATGTCATCAGAACAACGTATGGCTAGATTCTATTGCAGGTGCTAAATGTTAAGAGCAATTTTATCAAACATTTTCCTGTTGAAGTCTATGGGGAAAACCGTAGATAAAAGCAGAGATAAAATTAGCACCTACAATAGAATCTAGCCCTAAATCAGCAATTTTGGTCAGTCGGTCTGGCCTGAAAATTTTGGTTGGTTAGTGATTTAGGGCTTGATCCAAATGTTGGATTTAAAAATGCCGGTAGGGCAAAATGGATACCGACCGACAGAGTAACCCTGTGTTGGTCGGTATTCAAATGTCTTACCAGCATTAAGCTTAACGGACATTAAAGAGATAGTAATATTTCATAATAAAAGCTGTTCTAATGAATCTTCTTAGTATTTGTGCCTTGGAGAGTGTTATTTCAATTCTGTGAGAGTTGTAGTTCAAGAGTAATTGAATGATAAATTATCCCCCTCCTTCCCCTTTTACTGATGTAACACTGCTCAGCTCAGAGCAGCAGGGAGGTGCCCAGGTAGATTGCAGAGAGGGACAATCTTCAATTAAGATAAGAGGAAAAAGCTGAAAAAACTGTCAAGGAGGGTAGGGTTTTCATTGTTCTGACAGTAAGAAGATTGTTCCTTGTGTTATCTGTCTGGTCAAGCAACTAGATTCCACATCTGAGGTAAGCAGTGTTACACTAGGTAAAAGGGGCGGGAGGGGGATACTTTATCATTCAATTACTCTTGAACTACAACTTTGACAGTACTGAATTTACACTCTCTATGGCTCAAATACTATGAAGATTAATTGGAGCTGCTGTTTTTCTGAAACATTGCTATTAGTGATGAGCGAGCATGCTCGGCCGAAGCTCGGTTTGGCTCGAGCATCGCTCTGCTCGGCACATGGCGGTACTCGTACGAGTACCGCATGTGCTCGCCCGCCATGTTCGGGTCTCCTCCCCGCACGTTTCGCGGCTGCTGCGCAGCCAATAAACGTGCAGGGAGGCTCTGACATCAGTGTAATGCCAGCAGCCATGTTGGCTGCTGGCATTACACTGATTGGCTGGCCAGAACCCGTGATCGGGTGCTGTATAGCACCTGACCAGCGAGTTCGGCTCAGTCTTAGCCAGGGAGAGATGAGGATAGGAAGGGAAAGTCAGTGTAGGGAGAAGAAAAGCGAATTTGTAAAAAAAAAAGACCCAAAAGTCCTTTTTAGGACTACTGTGTGTGGGGGCAGCAGTTTATTTCGTTTGGGGGGGCAGAGATATAAAAAAAAAAACTTCACATATTCTGTTCACTGTGCCTAGCCGCAGATTAGCAGCACATTCTGTTTAGTGTGCAAAGTTTCAGATTAGAGCACATTCTGTTCAGTGTGCAAAGTTGCAGATTAGCAGCACATTCTTTTTAGTGTGCAAAGTTGCAGATTAGAGCACATTCTGTTCAGTGTGCAAAGTTGCATATTAGGAGAACATTCTGTTAAGTGTTCAAACTGTAAAATATCAAAGTCACATATTCCATTCACTGTGCGTAGCCGCAGTTAAGAAGCACATTCTGTTCAGTCTGCAAAGTTGCATATTAGGAGAACATTCTGTTAAGTGTTCAAACTGTAAAATATCAAAGTCACATATTCCATTCACTGTGCGTAGCCGCAGTTAAGAAGCACATTCTGTTTAGTGTGCAAAGTTGCATATTAGGAGAACATTCTGTTAAGTGTTCAAACTGTAAAATATCAAAGTCACATATTCCATTCACTGTGCGTAGCCGCAGTTAAGAAGCACATTCTGTTTAGTGTGCAAAGTTGCGTATTAGGAGAACATTCTGTTAACTGTGCAAACTGTAAAATATCAAAGTCACATATTCCATTCACTGTGCGTAGCCGCAGTTAAGAAGCACATTCTGTTTAGTGTGCAAAGTTGCATATTAGGAGAACATTCTGTTAACTGTTCAAACTGTAAAATATCAAAGTCACATATTCCATTCACTGTGCGTAGCCGCAGTTAAGAAGCACATTCTGTTCAGTGTGCAAAGTTGCATATTAGGAGAACATTCTGTTAAGTGTTCAAACTGTAAAATATCAAAGTCACATATTCCATTCACTGTGCGTAGCCGCAGTTAAGAAGCACATTCTGTTTACTGTGCAAAGTTGCAGATTTGCAGCACATATTCCGTGTAATATGAAGAAGGCGGGTAAAAAGGGACGGGGAAGTGGACGTGATCCTGATAGTTCAGGGCGCGGGTCAGGACGCGTAGAAACTGTGCCTGGTGCCAGAGTACAAGACAGAAAGACATCCACCATACCTAGCTTCATGTCTCAGTTTACAGGGCGTCGCAGGACATCACTCTCGAGGTCCGACCACTGCGAACAGGTGGTCGGTTGGATGTCAGCTGATACTGCTTCCAGTCGGTTAAGCACCACCCTGTCTTCCACCAAGTCCACTCTCAGTAGCCAAGAGTCTGGTCAACATAATCCTCACCCTGATCATCCTTCCTCCCACCATAGAGGATCTGGTCAAAGAAGTGATCCCACACTGGGATATAGTGAGGAGCTCGTCTCATCACCAATCCTTAATTTGAACCTCTCTCCAAGCACGCTTGCAGAGGAACATGACATCTTGTGCCCTGATTCACAACCTCTAGAGGGTACCCAATCACAAGAAGATGACAGAGGTGAACGGCATTTAAGGTCAAAGGAAGTGGATGATGATGATGATGAGACACAGTTGCCATTAAATCAACCACTATTACTGTCTCAAGACCTTGATGAGGAGGATGATATACAGTTGTCAATGACTGAGTATGTGGTGGGATCAAGACATGAAGAGGATGATCTGAGTGAGGAAGTGGAGGAGGACTTGGTGGACGATGAGGTGACTGACCCCACCTGGGAAGGTGTAGAGCCGAGCGATGACAGCAGTCCTGAGGGTGAGCCATCTGCAGCACCGCAACAGGCTGGAAGAGGCAGTGGTGTGGCTACAGAAAGAAGGCGGACCGCACCAAACCGGCCCACAAATGTTCCACTGAGCACCCCCTTGCGTAAATCTCCCTTGCCAATGGGTAGGTGTTCCGCGGTATGGCGTTTTTTTAAGGAAAGTGCGGACGACAAAAGAATTGTAGTTTGCAACCTGTGCAACACCAGAATGAGCCGAGGCATGAACACTAGAAACCTCACCACCACCAGCATGATCCGACACATGGCATCCAAGCACCGTAATAAGTGGGAGGAACGCCCGGATCGCCAATCTGTGTCTGCAGGCCACACCACTGCCTCCTCTTCCCCTGTTTTCGGTGCCGGCCAATCGCCTGTCGAAGGCGCAGGCCCGCATACCTCCCGCCCTGCACCTGTACCATCTGAAGCACCATCAGCGACCACATCCACTTCCCTGTCCCAGCACAGCGTCCAAATGTCGTTACCCCAGGCATTTGAGCGCAAGCGAAAATACCCAGCCACCCACCCACAGGCCATAGCACTAACCTCACACCTTTCCAAATTACTGGCCATCGAAATGCTGCCATTTAGGCTTGTGGACACTGAGTCCTTCCGCAGCCTGATGGCAGCAGCTGTCCCTCGGTACGCAGTCCCCAGCCGCCACTACTTTTCCCGGTGTGCCGTCCCCACCTTACACCACCATGTGTCCCGTAACATCACCCGTGCCCTGACCAACGCAGTTACTGGGAAGGTCCACTTAACGACTGACACATGGACAAGTGCTTGTGGCCAGGGACGCTACATTTCCCTGACGGCACACTGGGTGAATGTCGTGGAGGCTGGGAGCGACTCGGACCCTGGGATGGCACAGGTGCTACCCACGCCGAGGATTGCGGGCCCTACCTCCATCAGGGTTTCCACCAGCACCTACGTTATTGGCTCCTCCTCCTCCGTTTCCACCTCCGAATTCTCTGCGTGCAGCGCCACTCACCCATCAGCCGGTAGCTGGAAGCAGTGTAGCACTGCAGTGGGGAAGCGTCAACAGGCCGTGCTGAAGCTGATCTGCCTTGGGGACAAACAGCACACGGCCTCAGAGCTGTTGCAGGGGATTAGTCACCAGACCGAGCAATGGCTCTCGCCACTAAACCTGCAACCAGGCATGGTTGTGTGTGATAATGGGCGTAACTTGGTGGCGGCTTTAGAGCTCGGCAAGCTCACACACGTACCATGCCTAGCGCATGTATTTAATTTAGTGGTTCAGCGATTTCTAAAAACCTACCCCAATTTGCATGATCTCTTGACCAAGGTGCGCCGCGTGTGTGCACATTTCCGTAAGTCATCTACAGCTTCAGCCGGCCTGTTGAAGCTGCAGCAGCGCTTACAATTGCCAGCTCACCGGCTGCTGTGTGACGTGAGCACGCGCTGGAACTCCACCTTCCACATGTTGGCCCGGCTTTGTGAGCAGCAGAGGGCAGTAGTGGAGTACCAGCTGTTACACGGTCGTCGCCTCTCCGTTCAACTTCCTGTAATCAGAAGTGAGGAGTGGGAATGGATGTCAGACCTCTGCGAGGTTTTACGCAATTTTGAGGAATCGACACAGATGGTGAGCGGCGATAACGCTATTATCAGTGTAACCATCCCACTTCTGTGTCTACTGAAACGCTCGCTGCTCACAATTAAAACCGACGCTTTGCATGTGGAAGAGGTGGAAATGCGGGAGGAAGAGCTTACACAAGGTGATAGCCAGAGCACCCTCACTTCGTCTTCTCAGCGACAATTGGAGGAGGCGGAGGAGGAGGAGGAGGAAGACACGGTTGCCTCCGCTACAGAGGGTAGCCATGGAACTTTAGTTCCATCTCTTCAGCGTGGGTGGGCAGAAGAGGAGGAAGAGGATGAGGAGATTGAGAGTCATCCTCCTGGTGAGGACAGCGAAATCTTGCCTGTTGGTACTCTGGCACACATGGCTGACTTTATGTTAGGCTGCCTTTCCCGTGACCCACGCGTTATACGCATTTTAGACAACACGGATTACTGGGTGTTCACCCTTCTGGACCCCCGCTACAAAGAGAATTTCTCATCTCTCATTCCTCCGGTGGAGAGGACAAGCAAAATGGTGCAATACCAGAAGGTTCTTGTCGAAAAATTGCTCCAAAATTTTCCATCTGACAACACTGGCGGCAGAGTACGTGCTACCTTGGCCAACCGAGAAGGGGAGAAAAGGGGAGCACACAGCAGTTCCGACAAAGGCAGGGCAACACTCTCCAAGGCGTGGGACACCTTCATGACACCCCGCCAGCACCCTCACCCTGATGCGCAGCCTAGTGTCACAAGGAGGGAAAAGTTTTGGAAGATGGTGAAGGAGTACGTAGCAGACCGTGTCAGCGTCCTCAATGATCCCTCTGTGCCTTACAACTACTGGGTGTCCAAGCTGGACACGTGGTATGAACTGGCACTCTACGCCTTGGAGGTGCTGGCCTGCCCTGCCGCCAGCGTTCTGTCTGAGCGGGTATTTAGTGCTGCTGGTGGCATCATAACAGATAAGCGTATCCGCCTTTCCACCGAAAATGCTGATAGGTTGACACTTATAAAAATGAACAAGGCCTGGATTTCCCCTGACTTCTCCACTCCACTGGAGGAAAGCCCCGGGGGAACATAAAGTCACTTTATATATGTTATTTACAATGATGGGAATACTCTGTATTCCCATTCACCCCTTCCACCCAAAAAACGGGTATATGGTTGACTCTTAATCTTCTCATCCTCCTCCTCCTCTTCCATATGCCCTGTGATATAATTTTTATATAGGGCCAGCTCACCAGCGGGCCCTGTGATATAATTTTTATATAGGGCCAGCTCACCAGCGGGCCCTGTTTGACAATTTTTGTATAGGTCAGCTCACCAGCGAGCCTTCTCATATAATGTTTTATTGGGTCAGCTCTCTAGCGGGCCCTCTCACATAATGTTTTATAGCGTCAGCTCACTAGCGGGCCTTCGCATATAATGTTTAGGATGGTCAGCTCCGCAGCAGACCCTCACCCATAATGTTTTAGATGGTCGGCTCAGCGCACGTTTCCCTCTTAATCATGGCCCCAGTTCAGAAAAATCGAGGAAATTTTTGGGAGAATTTGCCTTTGCGCACGTTTCCCTCTTAATCATGGCCTCAGTTCAGAAAAATCAAGGACATTTTTGGGAGAATTTGCCTCTGCGCACGTTTCCCTCTTAATCATGGCCTCAGTTCAGAAAAATCGAGGAAATTTTTGGGAGAATTTGCCTCTGCGCACGTTTCCCTCTTAATCATGGCCCCAGTTCCGAAAAATCGATGAAATTTTTTGCAGAATTTGCAGATGATATACAAGTAAATATACAGCAAATACTGTTTGGTAACAATTTTTCGCCTAAAGTCGTTTTTATCTTCCTTTTTGTGTGTTTTACGGTCAGTCTGTAAAAATGGCGTACTACGGGCGAAACATCGTTCCCAGCAGCGACGTTGGAGTCCAAGATGCATCCAGACATCCTCCCTATGCTGTCCCTGAACCATTTCTGTGGTGTTTCCATCATTTTCTGCCCTTTTCCTATGGACCAGGCACCCTCCCCTCATCAGAGCAGGGGGTGCCTGGTGTAATGCTCGAGTCCTCCCATTGACTTCAATGGGGCTCGGGTGCTCGGCCGAGCACTCGAGCCTCCGGGGGTGCTCGGTTAGAGCACCCGAACACCCGAGCATTGGGGTGCTCGCTCATCACTAATTGCTATCCCTTTAAGCCACAAAACTGGTCTTGTGGCCAAACGTCCGTTTTGTGCATTAAGTTCCCAAAACGCCACTAAATACCAACAGTTTTGGGAACTTCAAAGGAAAAAACTAACAATCGGTGCCTGACATACTATCAAGCACTGATCGTTACCTAATCTGTGTTACACTTACCTGTCATCCACTGTCTTCTTCTACCTCCATTCTCTCTTTTCTTCTATCTTCTTTCTTCTCTTCTATCTTTTGTCTTCTTGCTGTAAAAAACAAACAAACAAGTATATGTCCAAAGAATAAAACAAACAAGTATAAGTCCAAAGCATACATTTCCGGCACAATAATACATAGTTTAACCCCTTGAGTGCCAGAGGGGTACGCAACACATTGCAAAGCAATGTGTTATGTACCTCTATGGGGCTCAAAGGTTTAAAGTATGCAGTAGTGTGACAGGTTGGTAATATATATAAATGCCCCCATGCATAGTAAATGTTTCGAACAAACAAAATCGTATTCCCATAAGTAAGTTATACATAGCATTAATATTTGTAATAGCTGTCTCTGCCGCTGTGTGCGGCTGCTGAGGCGGTGGCGGAGACAGAATCATGCGGCACCCCCCCCTCCTCATGTCCATAGGCCGATGCCCACTCTGCTCTGAGGGAACTAGAATTGAGACTGCCCTTATATATGACTAATTCTCTCACAGTCATTGGCTGGGATATGCTTATGCACCTCCCAGCCAATCAGGTTTGAGCAGCTGTGCTCAAATTTTGTTGGCATAACTTTGAAACATTTACTATCTTCTTGCTGTAAAAAACAATCAAACAAGTGTAAGTCCAAAGCATAAATATCCATCACACTACTGCATATTTTAACCCTTTGAGCCCCAGAGAGGTACGCAACGCATTACTTTGCAATGTGTTGCGTACCCATCTGGCACTCAATGGGTTAAACTATGTATTAGTGTGCTGGATATTTATGATTTGGGCTTATACTTGTTTGTTTTTTACAGCAAGAAGATAGAAGAGAAGAAAGAAGGACAGACAATGACCAGGAAGCTGAGGACTCTGTTGGACATCAAGATTAACGGTAAGTGTTACTTGTAATTTGATGTTTTTTTACTTAGTCGGGTTAACCCTATGTATGTCGGTTGGGTAATTATACCCCACTGGCACTCATAGGGTTAATTCTACTAACGTCTGACACATTTTTCATACTTTGGATGTGTTGATGTGGGGCTTGGAGCCCCATATCAATACATCCACTGAGGACTTAGGGGTTTTTTTTAGACTTTTTTTTCATTCAAGTTTCTGCGTCGGCTGTTTAAAGAGCTGATAAGGGACTCAAGTTAAAAAAAAAAATAGGTCTTAACTTTCCTGCAATAACTTGAGTCCCTAATCGGCTTTTCATGGCTAACGTAGACATTTGAATTGATATTTACGGTGTTTTCCTCATTTTCAATGGATGAAAACACCTCTTAACTTTATCACCCGACGGCTCTTTTTTTGCCAGTATTTTTTCACAGCACAGGCATTTACATATCTTACTGTGCTTGAAAAAATGCCGTCAGCAGAAAAAACAGCCGTTTCCAACATTTGGATCGAGACCTTAATCTGTTTGTGTGTGTGGATGACTTATCAAATTGCAACGATCTGAGTTGTACACATGCACCAGTCAGAGGTGTCTGTGTTACACCTTCCTTCTGTGCAGCTGGATATATATCACAGTCAAGGAGCACACCGGAACAAAACAGGAGGAGAAATCTGTGCAGTCAAATCCTATGCATGCATGATCCTTGTAAGTACTATCTGTTTTAACCCTTCCACTTTTCAAATATGTTTCCCTTTATCACCACAATCATGTGCCTCACCATAATATATTAAAGGGATAGTAATACTTCGTTTTAACTTTATTTTATTTTGTAGGCATTAAAAAAACACGAAGAATGATATAAGTCTTATCTCTCAAACCTTTATGGTTTAAGAGATATTCACAAGCAAAGTGTCCCCCTCCCGCCCCTTTTACTGATGTCACACTGCTCAGCCAGGGCAGAAGGGAGCTGCCCAGGTAGACTGCAGAGAGGGACAATCTTCAATTAAGATAAGGGAAAAACCTGAAAAGCTTGACAAGGGGGGCAGGGATTTCATTGTTTTCATAGGAATATGAGTGTCCCCTTCTGTTATCTGTCCAGTCTATGGACTGCATTCCACATCTGAGAAGAGATTGTTTACAGTAGGTAAAAGGGGCGGGAGGGGAAAACTTTGCTTGTGAATATCTCATAAACCATAAAGGTTTGAGAGATAAGACTTATATCATTCTTCATGTTTTTTTAATGCCTACAAAATAAAATAAAGTTAAAACGAAGTATTACTATCCCTTTAATCCACCATGGACTTCTGCATACATGTGCAATACCATCTAAGTGCTGATGAAGAGTACTAAAAACAAGCTCACCAACCCCAGTAATCATAGCAAACAATGTACGCTTTCATTATATGGTCATTGAAAACAACTCACTGAATTATTATGTATTTTATTACTTGCCTTGGAAAATGTCATACAAACCAACCCTGGCCCTCAAACATGATCGAAAGACATCTTCACCTTTAAAAAATGACTCTTTTTTGTGCATCGCAACATATACAGTATACTGCCCAAAAAGGAGTGGTTGTATACATTTAAACAAACAATTGTTTTTCTCAATGATTCCTGGCAAGTCCTTAAATATCTTATACTGCCATTGCCATTCAAGGATTCTCATGCTTTAAGAAAGACCAAACAAAGCGAGGAGCCATAAACATATACACACAAGAGTAACATAGTTGATGAGGCCCGAAATAGATATGTGTCCATCAAGTCCAGTCAATGCCAAATCACCCCCGTTGATCCAGAGGAAGGAAAAAAACAACATTGAAGTAATTTCCAATTAAGCCCTAAATGGGTAAAACAATGTCTCCCTGACTCCAAGTGGCAGTAGTATATTTCCCTGGATCAACATCCTATCTTCTTTGAAGCCAACTGTCATAATTCTCAGTATTGTTCTGTGCTAGACAGGTAACCATTACAGTTACAGTATCTGCAAGCACAGCATCCCGAGACAAAAAATTCCATAACTTTACTGCCCTTACCATAAAAAACCCTGCCTTTGTTTTCGTCTAAAGCTCCTTTCCTCTAGTCTCCTTTTCTATAAACTTCACACTTCTAAACTACTTGTGTAACTCCATACAAATACATTTCTGGCAAAATTGTTCTTCCCTCTGAAAACAAATCATAATCACTGGCATCTACCGAACACCTAATACTCCAGAACAGTCCCTCTTAGACATAACCTACCGCCACAATGAGATTGCCACTCAAAACAAGAAAAGCAAGTTATTGGTTCTTGTAGACTTTAATTTTACTTGGCTGGACTCCAGTAATGAAAGATTCTGTTCATAGTTTAAGACATTAAATGTATCCCAACTAATCTCCTCCCCTACTCTCATAAATCATAAAACATCCAACTAGACACTATCTTTTCATCCTTCCCAAGCAGAATCCAAGATTCAGACATACTAGCAAATGTATTTAGTGATCACTCCATAGTCTACTTTGTTCTCAAAATAGAACCAAGCAAATCATATCTCATAGATCACTTAGGAAATTTAATTTTCAGTCTTTCCTAAAATAGCTAAGAAATTCCCTTTGGTATAGAATACACTTACTAGCTGACCTAGACTCAGCAATTTAGTTTTTTAACTCAGCGTTCTTGCATGTCTGTAATACTCATACCTCACTAAGGAAGGTTAGGGTAAGTAGGGCCCATTACCCTGGGTCTCAGCAGACCTGTTGGGTTAAAAAATGTCAGAGATACCTTATGGACAAAATTTAAACAAACTGGCTCCACTTGTGATCACACTGCTTACAAACAATTGTGGAATATCTGCACAAAGTAAATTAAACTAGCAAAAGTATCAAAACTACGCAACTTTTGGAAGGTTAGTAAAAATATCTACAATGCCCCAACCATTCTCACCCCTCAACTATAAACATAGACAATGAAACAATACAAAGCCCTATAACAATTGCTAATGCTTTCCCCCTGATTACACAAAACAAAAGTATTTCTGGAGTCAAAACGTGCATGGAACAGTCTCTGTCACCTACGACCTTGTTGAATGATACTAGTCAATTCAATTTCATGCAAGTAACCAAAATAAACCAAAAGTGGTGACTAGCCAGAGAACAGGCCATTGTGCTTTTGTTCGTGCTCAGAGCCTCTCACATAATTTTTTGGCTTGTATCTGTGAAACACTTGGGGTTTCTCCCTAAGTGTTAAGGGTAATTCAGACGTGGACCCCTTGCTCTCAGTGCCTAGGGAAGGCAGCTGCACCTCACTGACAAGACCCATACGAGGCTGAAACGTACGTCTGGGGTTAGCTGGTTTTTTTTCTGTGCAGAGGGGACTTGCCCATTGTTTTGGTACTGGACTGCCCTTATGGGTGGTATTAGTCTAATATGTATGTGGAAATTTCTCCTTTTTAATGGCACTAGAGAGCTAAAATGTGATGCTCTTGAGTGGTGACTAGCCAGAGAACATGCCATTGTGCTTTTGTTCATGCTCAGAGCCTCTCACATCATTTTTGGCTTGTATCTGCGAAACACTTAGAGTCTCTCCCTAAGTGTTAAGGGTAATCCAGACGTGGACCCCTTGCTCTCAGTGCCTAGGGAAGCCAGCTGCACCTCAATGACGAGGTCTAAATAAGTCTGAAATGTACATCTGGGGTTAGTTGGTTTTTCTGTGTAGAGAGGACTTGCACATCATTTTGGTACTGGACCGCCCTTATGGGTGGGATTAGTCTAATATGTATGTGGAAATTTCTCCTCTGTAATGGCACTAGAGAGCTAAAATGTGATGCTCTTGAGTGTTGACTAGCCAGAGAACAGGCCATTGTGCTTTAGTTCGTACTCAGAGCCTCTCAGATAATTTTTTGGCTTGTAAGTAACCAAAATAGAATTATATGATCACCTTCTCAACCCAAAAATGAAATCTCAATCTGGCCCTGACCAACTGCCACCAATGTTATTAAACTCAGAGTCTCAGTCACTGCCCAGCGCATTGCATCCCTAATTAATTCCTCAATCTTAATGCTCGTACACTAGTTATATATAGCCTTTACAGGCTATTATTTAACACCTTGGATACTAGAGAGATCTCCAATGCATTGGATATATTTCTTGCTCTGTGTTTTGCTCAATTTCCTAGCACCCAGACCTTGAAAGTTGGAGAAATCTTAATACATTTGCTCCAAAGAATAATATAGAACATGGAACGTTTTTGTTTTCTAGGTTTTCTTGCTCCATTTTCTTGTGCTCCATTTTCTTGTTCCATTTTACACTAAGATCACTAAAGTTGTAGAAGTCATAATACACTGGCTCCATATAATAACATAGGACTCTGAGCGCCTTTTCTTTACTCTGTGGATCCAATGCACAAAGACATTTGGAGAAATCTTTAGCTTTGTTATATAGGACTTAGAGCACCATTTTTTGAACAACTTTCTTGCTCCATTTTCTAGCTCCAATTTGCACAACTATGAGCCTAGAATACATATGGTGCATGTTGGGGGTATTCAAAGAATGATCACCAATCATTCCTTTACTGAGACACAATTCATTGCTATGACTGCTTACCAGAATGGAGAGATTACAGCCCTTAAAATTAAGTAAAATCCATTTGCAAAGGCATTTCACACTACAAAAAGAACACATGATTATAAGGATATCCTGGATAATGGAATGGATTGTCATCAGTCACGTTACTCTCACTTAGGTAGTTGGCTAATTCCAGTATGGGGGGACCTTTTAGAGTCTTTATTTAAAATTTGTTAATACAATTATTTTCTATAGGTTAGGAGTGGGACCAAGGCTGGGCTAAGGGCACCAGAGAGTGCTTTGCTTAGAGATTTATGAGATGCAAATTTGGCCTTGTTTGCAAAACATCTTCTGTGCACATGTATGCAGATCACACCATAATATAATCTAAAAATCCAAACCTTTCTCAACTTGAGGCTGTATTACAGAATGATTTCTCTCAAGTTGAAAGTTGGATAGTTAAAAGCAAACTGTTCTTAAACACTGACAAATCAGTCACAATGATATTTGGTACAAAACACAAACTACTTAAACTCTGCAATACACATGTAACCATTGTAACAAAATATAGTCATAACTTGGACCTGGAGAACTCCTGCAAATATCATGATATGTGGCTTGACCCCAACCTCACTTTTGGCCTTCTTATTTATAAAGTATCATCCAAACTTTATCCTAAAAGAGGTACTGTGTTTACAAATGAATTCTGTTTAAGTTCCCTGGTAAAAAAAAAACTGTATTGTTCAACAGATGTTAATGCCAGTCATAGATTGTGGGGACTTAGCAGATGATCCTGCTCCACATATCTATTTCCGTAAACTTGACACAGTATAACTCATTATACCACTTTGTTCTCCAATGTAATTTACATATCCATCACTGTGATATGCTTGAAGAAATAAACTGGCTAACACTCCAATCTACACTTGCCCTTTACCTTTCTTACTCTGTTTATAACCACTACTCTGGAAAGCTACCAGACTACCTGAGTAGTATGCTCACTCTAGCTCTCCATACTAACTAACCTCTGCTCCACTGCTAACAACTCACTAAGTAATCCACACTACAAGAGAGAAGCTGGTCAATCTGTTTAAAAAACTGATCTCCCAGTCTAAAATCCTAAAAAAATGCTTCTTGTATCTAAAACAATATGTAACTGCATATACATTTTTTGTATGTTTATGTATTGTTTCTCTATTTGGGTAAATGTATAGCCCTTTACTGTAAAAGCTCTCCAAGACATACTTGAATATGAAAGAAATCCCAATGTAAACTTCTTGGTAAAACATTTTCTAAATAAGCAGACTAGCTCATTTACATTTGGAACAAAACTTCTAACCATGGAACCAAACGAGGGCCTTTAATGGAGCTGAATGCCAAAAGGTGTTATTCTTTGACAATCATGCTATACAAAAGGACAGAGCTAGTCAATTGTTGACTAACAGGTTCTAATTGCTGCAATTCCCATCTTCCTCTACTACCCAACTGTTGATTGGAGATAAAGTATATTACAATGCCCAAAAGATTTAGGTTCCAAAACTTACTAAAAAGAAAAGTCAGAGATGCTCAACTAGGCTCAAGATCTAGCAAATACATGCAAGAAGCCCACTGGGACTATATCCTCGCACCCAGGGTATAATCTCTTTTAGCTCATCAGTGCCATACAGAGAGAGAAAAAGCACATACATCATACTGGTCCTGCCAAATGACAGTCAAGCCATGAAATACCAGACACATCCTCTCTGAACAAAGGAAACAGCTAACTGCAGACATACGTTTCAGCCTCATCAGTGACATGCAGCTGATCCCTCAGGGCATTGTGAGCAAGGGGTCCACATCTGCATTCCCCCCATTACTCTTAGGGTGACCAACACCAAGAGCAATTTGCATATGTAGAACAAAAAGTCAGAGATACTCAACTAGGCTCATGAGCTAGCAAATACATGCAAGAAGCTCACTGGGACTATGTTCTCGAGCCCAGGGTTCATTCTCTTTTAGCTCACCAGTGCCATACACAGAGAAAAATCTTCTGAAACACATCATACTGGCCCTGTCAAATGACACTCCAGCCACAAAATGCCAGAGAATTCCTCTCTGAACAAGGGAAACAGCTAACCCCAGATGTACGTTTCTGACTTTTTGGGCCTCGTTGGTGAGGTGCAGCTGATCCTTCTATGCACTGTAAGCAAGGAGTCCACGTCTGGATTACCTCCATTACTCTATAAAGAAAATTCAGATATGCTCAGCTAGGCTCATGAGCTAACAAATGCGTGCAAGAAGTTCACTGGGACTGTGTTCTCACACCCAGGGTTTATTCTCTTTTGTTCACCATACACAGAGAAGAAATCTTCTGAAGCACGTCATCTTGATCCTGACAAATGACAGTCCAGCCACAAAATGGCAGACAATTCCTCTCTAAACAAGGGAAACAGCTAACCTCAGACATATGTTTCAGCCTTTTGGGGGCTTGTTGGTGAGGTGCAGCTGATCCCTCTAGGCCAGTTGTTCTCAAACTTTTTTTTTGTTCAGGGCACCCTTAACAAATTTAATGTACTTTATCAAGGGCATAATGAAGGTACAATGCATAAAAATACAGTTATTATTAGGTCTTACAATCTTAATAACAAAAGAAACAACGTGCTTAACAATTTCTATGAATCTCCATTTTTGTTAGTCTTCATAGAAAACATGGCACACCAAAGTGCTGGTTGAGAAACACTGCTCTAGGCACTGTGAGCAAGGGGTCCATGTCTTGATTCCCCCGATTATTCTTAGGGTGACCAACATCAAAAGCAGTTTGTATATGTCAAAAGAAAACTCAGAGATGCTCAATTAGTCTCACGAGCTAGCAAATACATGCAAGAAGCTCTCTGGGACTATGTCCTCACACCCAGGGTGTAATCTCTTTTAGCTTACCAGTATTATACACAGAGAGAAAATCTTCCGAAACACATCAAACTGGTCCTGGTAAATGACAATCCAGCCATGAAAAGCCAGAGAATTCTTCTCTGAACAAAGAAAACGGTTAACCCCAGATTTCAGTTTCTGCCTTTTGGGGCCTAGTCAGTGAGGTGCAGCTGACCCCGCTAGGCACTGTGAGCAAGGGGTCCATGTCTGGATTCCCCCCATTACTCTTAGGGTGACCAACCTGAAGAGCAATTTGCATATGTAGAAAGAAAAGTCAGAGATGCCCACCTAGGCTCATGAGATAGCAAATACATGCAAGAAGCTCTCTGGGACTATGTCCTCACACCCAGGGTGCAATCGTTTTTAGCTCACCAGTGCCGTACACAGAGAGAAAATCTTCTGAAGCATATCATACTGGTCCTGGCAAATGACAGTACAGCCACAAAATGCCAGACAACTCCTCTCTAAACAAGAGAAACAGCTAACAACAGACATAAGTTTCAGCCTTTTTGGAGCCTCTTTGATGAGGGTCAGCTGATTCCTCTAGGCACTGTGAGCAAGGGGTCAATATCCGGATTCCCCCCATTACTCTTAAGGTGACCAACCTCAAGAGCAATTTGTATATGTAGAAAGAAAAGTCAGAGATACTCAACCAGGCTCATGAGCTAGCAAATACATACAAGAAGCTCACTGGAACTATGTCCTCACACCTAGAGTGCAGTCTCTTTAAGCTCACCAGTGCCATATACAGAGAGAAAATCTTCTGAAGCATATCATACTGGTCCTTCTAAACACCAATTCCTCTCTGAACAAGGGAAACAGCTGACGCCAGACGTAAGTTTCAGCCTTTTGGTACTTCTTCAGTGAGGTGCAGCTGATCCCCATAGGCTCTGTGAGCAAGGGGTCCATGTCTGGATTCCCCCCATTACTCTTTGTCTGACCAAACCCAAGAGCAATTTGCATCTGTAGAAAGAAATTTCAGAGATACTCAGCTAGGCTCATGAGCTAGCAAATACATGCAAGAAGCTCACTGGGACTATGTTCTCAAGCCCAGGATTCATTCTCTTTTAGCTCACCAATGCCATACACAGAGAAAACTTTTTCTGAAGCATATCATACTGGTCCTGACAAATGACAGTCCAGCCACAAAATGCCAGAGAATTTCTCTCTGAATAAGGGAAACAGCTAACCCCAGACATAAGTTTTGGCCTTTTTGGGCCTAGTCGGTGAGGTGCAGGTGATCCCTCTAGTCCAGTGGTTCTCAATCTTTTTTTGTTCAGGGCACCCCTAACACATCATATAGAACATTCTGGGTACCCCTAACATATTTAATGTACTTTATCAAGGGCATAATGAAGGTACAATACATAAATATACAGTTATTATTAGGTCTTACAATCATAATAACAAAAGAAACATAATGTGCGTAACAATTTCTATAAATCTTTATTTAAAAGTCAGTTTTTGTTAGTCTTCATAGAAAACATGGGACACCCTAAATTAATGTCCGTGGCACACCAAAGTGCCACAGCACCATAGTTGAGAATCACTGCTCTAGGCACTGTGAGCAAGGGGTCCATGTCTTGATCCCCCTGATTATTCTTAGGGTGATCAACCCCATAAGCAATTTGCATATGTCAAAAGAAAACTCAGAGATGCTCAATTAGGCTCATAAACTAGCAAATACATGCAAGAAGCTCACTGGGACTATGCCCTCGCGCCAAGAGTGCAGTCTCTTTTAGCTCACCAGTGCCATACACAGATAGAAAATCTTCTGAAGCACATAATACTGGTCCTGCTAAATGACAATTCCTCTCTGAGCAAAGGAAACAACTAACCCCAGACGTAAGTTTCAGTCTTTTGTGGTTGATCCCTCTTGGCACTTTGAGCAAGGGGTCCACATCTGGATTTCCCCCCATTATTCTTAGTGCGACCAACCACAAGAGCAATTTGCATATGTAGAAAGAAAATTCAAAGATGCTCAGCTAGGCTCATGAGCTAGCAAATACATGCAAGAAGCTCACTGGGACTATGTTCTCGAGCCCAGGGTTCATTCTCTTTTAGTTCACCAGTGCTATACACAGAGAAAAAAATCTTCTGAAGCACATCATATTGGTCCTGTCAAATGACAGTCCAGACATGAAATACCAGATAATGCCTCTCTGACCAAGAGAAACAGTTAATCACAGACGTAAGTTTCTGCCTTTTTGGGTCTCGTCAGTGACGTGCAGCTGACCACTCTAACCACTGTGAGCAAGAAGTCCATGTCTTGATTCCCCTGATTGCTCTTAGGGAGATCACCCCAAGATCAATTTGCATATGTCAAAAGAAAACTCAGAGAAGCTCAAATAGGCTCATGAACTAGCAAGTACATGCACGAAGCTCTCTGGGACTATGTTCTCACACACAGGGTGCAATCTTTTCTTACCTCACCAGTACCATACACAGAGGAAATCTTCTGAAGCACATCATACTGGCCCTGGCAAATGACAGTCACAAAATGCCAGACTACTCCTCTCTAAACAAAGGAAACAGCTAACACCAGTCATAAGTTTCAGCCTTTGGCACTGTGAGCAAGGGGTCCATATCTGGATTTCCCCACATTACTTTTAGGGTGACCAAACTCAAGAGCAATTTGCATATGTAGAATGAAAAGTCAGAGATGTTCACCTAGGCTCACGTGCTAGCAAATACATGCAAGAAGCTCACTGGGACTATGTCCTCTGGCCAAGGGTCCATTCTCTTTTAGCTCACTAGTGCCATACATCACAGAGAGAAAATATTCTGAAGCACATCATTCTGGTCCTTCTAAACGACAACTCCTCTCGGAACAAGGCTAACCCCAGACATAAGTTTCAACCTTTTGGTACCTCATCAGTGTAATACAGCTGATCCCTCTTGGCACTTTGAGCAAGGGGTCCATGTCTGGATTCCCCCTATTACTCTTAGTGTGACCAACCCCAAGAGCAATTTGCATATGTAGAAAGAAAATTCAGAGATGCTCAGCTAGGCTCATGAGCTAGCAAATACATGCAAGAAGCTCTCTGGGACTATGTCCTCACACCCAGGGTGCAATCTCTTTTAGCTCACCAGTGCCATACACAGAGAGGAAATCTTCTGAAACTCATCATACTATGATAGTCCAGCCACAAAATGCCAGACAATTCCTCTCTAAACAAGGGAAACAGCTAACCCCAGACATAAGTTTCAGCCTTCTTGGGCCTCTTTGGTTGGGTGCAGCTGATCCCTCTAGGCCAGTGGTTCTCAAGTTTGTTTTGTTCTGGCACCCCTAACATATTTAATGTACTTTATCAAGGGCATAATGAAGGTACAATGCATAAATATACAGTTATTATTAGGTCTTACAATCATAACAATTTCTATAAACCTTTATTTAAAAGTCCATTTTGCTAGTCTTCATAGAAAATATGGGGCACCCTAAGTTAATGTCCATGGCATACCAAAGTGCTACGGCACCCCAGTTGAGAATCACTGCTCTTGGTACTATGAGCAAGGGGTCCATATCTTGATTCCCCTGATTCCTCTTAGAGTGATCAACCACAAAAGTAATTTGCATATGTCAAATGGAAACTCAGAGATGTTCAACTAGGCTCATGAGCTAGCAAATACATGCAAGAAGCTCTCTGGGACTATGTCTTCACACCCAGAGTGCAATTTCTTTTAGCTTACCAGTTTCATAGATAGAGAGAAAATTTTCTGAAACATACCATACTGGTCATGGTAAATGACACTCCAGTAACAAAATGCCAGACAAAGAAAACAGCTAACCTCAGACATACATTTCAGCCTTTTCAGTGGTTCTTTTGTGAAGTGCAGCTAATCCCTCTAGGCACTGTGAGCAAGTGGTCCACATCTGAATTCCCCCCATTACTCTTAGGGTGACCAACCCCAACAGCAATTTGCATATGTAGAAAGAAAAGTCAGAGATGCTCACCAGTGCCATACACAAAGTGGAAGTACATCATACTGGTCCTGGCAAATGATAGCCCAACCACAAAATGCCAGACAATTCCTCTCAGAACAAGAAAACTTTTCCCTTGTTCAGAGAAGAATTGGCATTTCATGGCTGGACTGTCAATTGGCAGGACCAGTATGATATGCTTCAGAAGACTTTCTCTCTGTGTATGGTACTGGTGAGCTAAAAGAGATTGCACTCTGAGCACTGGACTCAGTCCTAGGAGCTTTTTGCATGTATTTGCTAGCTAATGAGCCTAGTTGAGCATCTCTGACCTTTCTTTCTACATATTCAAATTGCTCTTCACCCTAAGAGTAATGAGGGGAATTCATACATGGACCCTTTGCTCACAGCTGCTAGAGGGATCAGCTGTGCATCAGTAATGAGGTCTAAAATGGCTGAAACATACAGTTTGGATTAGATGTTTCTCTTGTTCAGAGAGAAATTGGCTGGCCTGTTATTTAGCAAGACCAGTATGATGTGCTTCAGAAGATTTTTTCTCTGTGTATGGCACCGGTGAGCTAAAAGAGATTGTTCTCTGAGTGCTGGATGCAGTCCTAGTGAGCTTCTTGCATGTATTTGCTAGTTCATGAGCATAGTTGAGCATCTCTGATCTTTATTTTTCAAAAAATGATTAGCCATGATATAGGAGAGGAAGTTATTTTAATGGGGTATTTAAACCCTTGTTTTTGGGTCCAAGTGCTTATGTTTGTTTCCATGCCAAGGAATGCATACTAAAATAACCTTATTGTACAATAGGAGGACAGGACATGAGTAATATTTATTTTTGAGGATTGCTGCATTAAACACACATATAGGGGTATACATAGATAAAAAAGGCTTAAGTCGAGCAATAGGGGCTAGGTCCTTTTATGGCAATGGGAATGTTCATGTGAGGCCCATACTTTTTTTGATTTGGTCCCAAATATTTCCAAACTTCTGCATAGATAATATTGTATTGATATCAAAACGTGACACATACATTAATTTGCTCCCATACAGGTGATAAAATATCTCATCAGACCACAGTGGAGAAGAGACAAGCTTTCTGCACCCATCTTTTTTCAAGAGAATTAATTGAATTGTACAGATCATTTCCTCGGCTATAGAAAATTAAAAGTTCTGATTACTCCAACAAAATGAAAGGAGCTGATGCATATGAGGAAGTAATAAAGTTATGTGGAATGATATATTCTACAGCAAATCAAACCTTTGTGAAGAATAAAATAGTACATTTAAACACTGTATAAAAAAAAGAATTAAATACAGTTAATTCCTCAAAAAAGTATTACTTAGCAACTATTGAGATATATACACCAAAGGTATGGTATTATGATCTACTGTCATTCACTATTTATACAAAGCTAGCCATTCTCCAATGTAGAATCACAAGAAAAAGAAGTTGGACATGAAAGAGAAATGCCGGAACTGCAAAGTGAAACACGTGTAAGTATATGTCTACTATACAAATGCCATACAGGGTACAGAGCAGCTGGAAGATGTCAAACCAAGTCATCTTTGTATGATACAGCACCACTGCCATTAAAATACTGCACATACTGTTCACCATTAGATTCTGCATCTTCTGATGCATCTCTGCCCATTCCTTTTTGTAAACCAGTGAGTATGGAGTTGCAATTTCTTCATTCACAAGGTATAATGGTTTCACTTTGAATGTCCTCCTGGTCAAACATGGCAGTGGGGCAGTACGAACCCTTGCTGTTTCATCTCATTGTGTAGGACACAGCAACTCATTACCACTATATGGCTGACACATTAATTTTGTGTGAAACACATGGAATCCATTGGACGAAATCCTAAATGCATTGTCAACCACATGCTCGGCATGTGACTGTCTATAATTAAACATTGTTGGTCGGTCCAAAGAATTTTGAGCAAAGGGTTTCAGTACATTTTCAGGCAGTCCAAAAGCTTCGTCCACAAACATTTTTTTTTATTGATGTGTGGCAGTTGAATGTTTTTGCCATTAGTTTTTTGTAGAACAAGTCTTCAGATACATTGTATTCACTATAGTAAGACGGATGATGCTGAAGCATCCCTTGTATTTACACTAATATGAGCCACTCTGTGAAGGAGGATTGATTCACACATGTTTTCCATCTATGGTACCACAGAAGTTAGGAAAATTCCAGTAGGAATCAAAATCTCAGGATATAGCTTTCCACTCTTCAGAGTTTGAAGGATTTGTGGAAAACATGTTAGAATATGCACAAGCTGAACAAACACAAGCACAAACACTATGCACAACTAACTAACTATCTGAAGTAGGAAATAACACAAATCTATGTCATTTCTGGATCCTGATTCTGAAAGATGTTCTGCTGATTGAAATGTACTGAAATTGTAGGTAAAATCATCAGATATGGTTGTCCAACAACCAGATCTGTACCAATTTGATTGTTTTATGAGTGAGGGTATATCATTAACAATCTGGTCATTTACTGATTAAATCACTGGTTGAAATTGCCCTTTGTATGGGTACCTTTTGTCTGTAATGCCATTGTGGCTGCAGTTCAGGACATTCACTACAGAATACTAGCACTGTAGTGCATACTGGTAGACTCACTCCACCAATGTAAGGTGTTTATGCCAGCATAGCATGAGCATGGAAATTACTTACACTCACTACATTTCCTCTAAATGTTGCATAGTACATTGAACTATGCAATATTTAAAGGAAAGAATACCCAGAAACTAGCACATACTGCCCTATTGTCCTCCCTTTGGCATTAATGGGAGGAGTTTGGGTAAGCTGAAAAGGATTTTTCATTTGTTTATTTGTTTTGTTTTCAAACACACCTTTCTCCCCACACACCCACACCCAGCCACCACTAATACTCTTATCAAGCATCTCCAATTTAATCAACTTGCCTGACTGCCAACAGTGCCTAACATCAACAATTCAACTGCTCTCTCTCTCACATACGCAATCACAGACTGATAGAATATGGTAAACTGACACCCAGTGCTGGATTTCTAAATAGGGGTCTCAGCTGTGCTAGCCACAACCACATTATGAATTGTGGATGTGACCAATGCAATCTCAATCAATGTCCCTTTACAGGCTATCATTTAATCCCCTGTGAAGCAATGCGTTGATGATATCTGTAGCAACTAAGGGGGGGGGAAGCTTTTTTTTTTTTTTTTTTTTTTTTTTTTTTAATTCTTGCTTTTTAAAGACTAAGGGTATTTTCTGTGCCAGGAAACAGTAACTAGGACTGTGGAAGGGGTCATGTGAGGAGTGAGGGCATGGCAATGGACAGAGCTAAGGGCATCTAAAGTGCCTTGCCTAGGAATGTCTGGGATGTAAATTGGGCCCTGCTGACACTCCCTTTGATAATTTAGCACCACTGGAATACATTGAGGAAACTCCATTTGGGTGGAATTTAATTATTATCATTGATTTCAACGCAGTGAAACAAAACAGCTGTAAAAATGTAAAAACAGCATTTTCATGAGAATTCCCGTGGAAGACAGGAAGTGCCACTTTTCTTATGTTTTGGTTTTTGCATAAATTTTATTAATTGTCCCCTATATTGCAGTTAGTTTGCTCCAGAATTACTCCAGTACCTCAGCCTCAGTGACCAAACCAGCTATAGCATGGGGACAAATAAAAAATGCCAGTGAAACAATGAGTTGGAGACCACTCTAGCATTCAAGGGATTAAAATCCCCATTCCAAAGGGAATTGTCATTATTTCCCTATGTTACAGTTGGTTTCCTTTTTTTCTACTTAATACTTCAGCCTCAGTATATAAGTGCAGCTCATGCACCACAGGGACACATCAAAATGTACATGAAATTCAATGTGTTGGAGACTTCACCGAAGGTGTTAAAAAGGCCAATTTAACCCTTTGAATGCCAGAGTGGTGCCCAACTGATGCAGTGGCAATGCACTGGGGGGCAAATGTTATTTTTCCCCAGTAGTACAATTTCTTTTTTCCCAGATTTATTCCAGTTCTTTCAAGAACATCAACCTCAATGTGTTTATACATTCACTTAACCCCTTCAATACTAGAGATGTCTTAAATACATTACAAAGCTGAAAAAAGACATGCATCCATCAAGTCCAGCCCATTCCTTATCGCCCCTGTTAATCCAGAGGAAGGCAAAAAAAAAAAAAAAAATTTGAAGCCATTTCCAATTAAGCCACAAGGTGCTATAAATATTACTTCCTATGTCTCTCTCCTTGTGGTTTCTCGATAGGCCATCATTACTTTATTCTCCTACTGATCTTTGCGCTTGCTATGATGCAGTGCTAATTTGTATTGATGTCTTTATGTTACGACAATGTCTCATTTTGTGTTGCTTGTACTGCACCAATTTTTCAAATAAAGCTTTTAAACGTAAAAAAAAAAAATCCTTCCTGACTCCAAATGGCAGTAGGCTATTTCTCTGGATCAACATCCTATCTGCTTCAAAGCCAACCATCATAATTCTCAACATTGTTCCTTGCTAGACAGGTATCCATTACTTTGGTGAAAGCAGTCACAGCATCTGCAAGCACAGCATCGCAAGGCAAAGAATTCCACAACATTACTGCCCCTACTGTAAAAAAAACCCTGCCTTTGTTTTAGTCAAAAGTGCCTTTCCTCAAGTCTTAATGGATGACCTCTCATTCTTAACTCAACTCTTTGATTAAATAGAAAATTGTTTTGTTTGACCTCGAATTTACTTGTAAGTCGCTTCTCTAATGTAAACAAACCCAGTTTACCTAGTCTCGCTTTATAACTAAGATCCTCCGATCCCTTTATCTGTTTTGTCGCTACACTTTTTGCAGTTAAATAATGTGTTTTTTAAGAACTGGGGCACAAAACTGTACTCCATACTGTAGATGAGGCCGTACCAAGGATTTATATAGAGGTACCAAGGATTTATATAGCGGTAAATGTGTTGGAGTCATTTCTAACATCCAGGAATCAAGGTGATCATGTTAATGTAGAAATATATCTGGATTTCTGTCTGCAAATGAAATACTCCAGTCCTGCCATAAGCATTTTCATGTGTCCTTCAGTCTGGATACCTTTCATGTACTGTGTTACTGAATATTATTATTAGATTTCTTGAATGTCAGTAAAGATGCCTATTTGGAGCATGAAATTGCACTTACATTATATACGATAAATTAGAAGAAATGATAAGTAATTTGTGAAATGAAATATAGAAAATATTCAACCCATTCAGCTTTTGAACATAAAATATCAATATCTAAAGCATGCTGTTTATCAGCATTGCATATAGAAGTGTAAATGTACACCTTAATGACATTGTAAACTGTATTTTACAAGATTATAAAATGTCAGCTTGGACAACATCTATGAATTAAACAGTTTTACTCATACCCTGATAAATTGCTCCCGCTGTGTCTTGCTCATAGAAAAAGACAAATGAAGATTTAACTACAGTAATGTGAGAAGCTGATTTTAATACATTTGTTTTGCCTCAAAAGGAAAAATTAATGATGTACAGAAACACCACGTGATACTTGAAGTTTTTCATACAGCAGTGCATATATATGCACAAACCCCAAATATCTAACTAGTTGAACAGCCCGTTACACGGGCCACAGTGCCTCTGGCAGCCAGTCGCGGGGCAGTCACACGCAGTGGAGACTGCCTGCGCCTCGGCTGATACAGAGCCTGTGGCAGCCGGTCGCGGGGCAGTCACACGCAGTGGAGACTGCCCGCACCTCGGCTGATACAGAGCTGGACGCTCCTATCAGCCGCGGCGCGGGCAGTCTCTACTGTGCATGACTGCCGCACTCGCAGCAGTGTGTACTGCGCATGTCGGGCGTTACACACAACTTGGCGAATTATTATATAGGATGAGTTCATCCTCTTCCTGCTTTTGCTTTGAATACCTCAAGTTCCTCCCCTTCCTGTTCTTGCTCTAAATATCACAAGCACCTCCCCTTCATTTTCTTTCTCTGAGTACCACAAGTTCCTCCCCTTCCTGTTCTTGCTCTGAGTATCATTGTTTAGCTGCTACAGGTGACAGGTTCAGTGAGGACTATCATAAGCTTTTTCCCTTTCCTTTCTTGTTCTGAGTACCATTATTTAGCAGCAGAAGGTGCCAGGTTCAGAGAAGAAGTGAACTCTATGTCCCCCAGTCTTCTACTTTTGGTGTATATAGGTTAGTAAATTAGTATAAAACAAGTGTAAGTTCTAAATATCGATTCCATTTCCTGATTTACCCTAGAATTGTCATTCACTCCCTTGTAGTGTAAATGTAAATAGCTTATAATATATGTATTGAAAAACAAATTAGAAAGAAAGAAAGAGGGAGGAGGGTTGTTGTACCCATTATCCAAGGTTTTTGGCCAGTCTGTGCTTGTCCACGGTTGCCATGTTCATGGGAAGAGTTTTGTTCAACATATAGAAAGTCCATTCCATATGTGTTTTCAATCTTAAAATCAATTCCATCCATTTGAGCTTGGGTTTCAGCAAGATAGCTATAATTTTTGTCCTCTCCACCATACACATATAATTGATCAGCCTGTGATCCTGCTTTCCAAGGCAACGCAACGTATCGTTCATCCTAGTAGTGCCACCCAGCGTGTTAGGGTAAATTGTTGTAGTTTGGTTATCTCCACCATGTTCCCCTTTTCTCCAGAGCTGCAAAATCATACCACATCTCCACTAGATATGTAGGAAATATGCCTATTACCTGCATAGACAGAAACAGGAGTTGATTCTTTTATGGCGACTAAGTATGTTTGGTGTACAGCATCTAATATAATAGTTCCCTGAGGCTAGAATTCAAATAGCTGCAGTGGAATCTCCCTCCATTTTGTGTGCAGCAGAGTCTCCCACATCACCAGCACCTATCTTTCTGCATATTCCAGTGTTAGGGGTTGCCTATTTTCCAGCATAAATGTGTAGGTTGGGGATATTTAAGTGGGGCTTTTAGCGCCTTGAATTCCAACACATTTGAAGCTATGCATTTGAGGAGGTAAAAGGTACATTTAAATCAATAGAAAATGTTATTTGTCCCCAGTGGTGCAACTGTTTTTCTCCAGAATGCCCCAACTTTCCATAGTACATCAGACTCATTATCTGCCACCCTAATCTTGTTCCACAGTCAGCCATTTTAAAAATATATTCCATGGAGCCCCTTATAGTATTTGGAAGGATCCTTTGTTTTACACAGGACACAATTTGAGGGTTTACTATCAAAGTGTCGCATGTAAAGTTTTGCATCATAAAATGACGTATGTATTCGGTTGCAACATTTAAAGTGTCGCAAATAGAGATTTGCGTCGTAAAGTGTTGCAAATTCTACATTTTGCGTTGTTCAGAATGGCACATTCACCATATCGTGTGTTAACATGTCGCAGCATTAAGGACGCAATATGGGTGCATTAATGACACAATTTGAGTGCAGCATTAAGGACGCAATATAGGTGCAATATACGGACGTAATATGGGAGCAATATTGGTGCAATAAGGACACATTAAGGATGCAATATGGGTGCAATATTGGTGCAATAAGGACACATTAAAATGCATTAAGGGTTAAGATTATTAGACTAAACTTTATCATAAAACAGTTTTTGCACCTTATTTATAAAACTTAAGAGGAGAAATTTTAAGCAACCCAAATGCACCGTTGACAAGAACTGAAGATGCAGCAAATACCACTTGAATGCTGAAGAGGTCACAGATGCAATGTGAGGCATTCAAGCTCAGTTTAAATCAGAGCTAGGTATCATTCACACCTTTATGGTGTATTTGGTTTTCTCCAAATTGCACTGCTTAAACTTTATAAATATAGCCCTCTGTGTCTACCAATTTGTTTTTTTGTAATTTTAGTACTTAAAGGAATAGTAATACTTCGTTTTATCGTTATTTTGTTTTGTAGGCATTAAAAAAACACGAAGAAAGATATAAGTCTTATCTCTCAAACCTTTATGGTTTAAGAGATATTCACAAGCAGTTTCCCCTCCCGCCCCTTTTACCTAGTGTAAGCCATCTCTTCTCAGATGTGGAATGCAGTCCATAGACCAGACAGATAACAGAAGGGGACAATCTTCTTCCTATGAGAACAATGAAAGCCCTGCCCCCCTTGACAAGTTTTTCAGGTTTTTCCCTTATCTTAATTGAAGATTGTCCCTCTCTGCAGTCTACCTGGGCACCTCCCTTCTGATCTGGCTGAACAGTGTTACATAAGTAAAAAGGTGGGAGGGGGATACTTTGTCATTAAATTACTCTGGAACTACAACTCTGACAGAACTGAAATAACACTCTCCATGGCCCAGATACTATGATGATTAATTTGAGATGCTTTTAATATAAAACATTACTATCACTTTAAAACACAATACATCTTACATAATACCTTGAGTACCAAAGTAGTGCAATGCTTTGTGAACCCTTTTGGTCCTCAGTGGTTTAACTCTTTGAGTGCCAGAGGGGTATGCAATGCCTTGCTTTGCAAAATGCATTAAGCATGCAATATGGGTTCATTAACCCCTTAACGACATATGACTTACCAGGTACGTCCCTCAGAAACTGTCACTTAGTGACAGAGGACGTACCTGGTAAGTCACGGAAGTCCGCGTCTCCGTGCGGCTGCACGCCGCTCAGAGACTCCGGACTCATTTAAAAAAAAAAAAAAAATGTTCCTCGGACGTTAAGGTGACAGCCGCGTACGAACGCGGCTGTCACTAAGGGGTTAATGACGCAATTTGGGTGCAATATGGGTGCAATAAGGACACATTAAGATTGCAATATGGGTTCAATATGGGTGCATTATTGGTGTTTTTGAGTTGGTTTTGGGTCAGTTTTTGGGTATGTTTTAGTGGAATTTTTGTTGTTTTTGGGTATGTTTTGGGTTGTTTTTTGTGGGTTTTAGATTGGTTTTGGGTTGGGTTTTGTAGGTTTTGGGTTGGATTTTGGGTTGGTTTTCTGAATATGTTTTGTTGGGGTTTTGGGTATGTTTTGGTGGGTTTTGGGTTGCTTTTTGGGTATGTTTAGGTATGTTGCACCCAAATTGCGTAAGTATTGTACCCATATTGTGTCAGTATTGCACCCATATTGCGTCCTTAATGCGTCTTTATTGCACCAATATTGCTCCCATATTGCACCCATATTGCATCAGTATTGCACCCAAATTGCATCAGTATTGCACCCATATTGCATCCTTAATGAACCCATACTGCACCCATATTGCATCCTTATTGCACCAATATTACAACCATATTGCACCCAAATTGTATCAGTATTGTACACATATTGCTTCAGTATTGCACCCATATTGCGTCCTTAATGCGTCCTTATTGCACCAATATTGCTCCCATATTGCACCCATATTGCGTCCGTATTGCACCCAAATTGCATAAGTAATGCACCCATATTGCGTCCTTAGTCTGCCCTTATTGCACCAATATTGCACCCATATTATATCCAGATATTGCACCCATATTGCATCCTTAATGTGTCCTTATTGCAACAATATTGCACCCATATTACGTCCAGATATTGCACCCATATTGCATCCTTAATGTGCCCTTATTGCACCAATATTGCACCCATATTACGTCCATATATTGCACCCATATTGCATCCTTAATGTGTCCTTATTGCACCAATATTGCACCCATATTACGTCCAGATATTGCACCCATATTGCGTCCTTAATGCGTCCTTATTGCATCAAAATTGCATCAGTATTGCACCCATATTGCGTCATTAATGCTGCACCCAAATTGTGTCATTAATGCACCCATATTGCGTCCTTAATGCTGCGACATGCTAACGCACGATATGCTGAATGCGCCTTTTGGAAAGACGCAAAATGCAGAATTTGCGACAGTTTAAGACACATAACTTTAATTGCGACACTTTAAATGACTCGGCCGAATAAATGCGTCATTTTATGACACCTTATCATAGGGTGACCACATTTCCATTCCTCCATTCAGGGACACTGCGGAGAGGAGAGCAGCAGAGTACTAGTTGTTGGCACTAGCACAGCTATGCGTGAGGGGTCACTGGACATCAGTGTGCAATGTGCTCTTTCTTCAGTTCATCACAGAGTTCTAGAGACTACATAGAGAACTGCCCATTGACTGCTGTGACAAAAAGCAATCTGTCTAATCATGCCTAAAGCCTTAGACTATCATTACACTACAACAAAAATGCACTGCAGCTCCTGTCCAATGTCAAAATCAAGGATCTATTCTCTCTAGTGTTTAAATCTCTGTCTGGAAGCCATTCTCTTGTAGTCCAGCAGAGGCATCACTTCCTATCACAACAGGCAATGGGCAGCTCTCCTTGTAGTGTTTAGACCTCTGTGCACTAGAGTCTTCATTCTGGGACTTTGTACTGTCCCAGAAGGGGTCTGTCAGGGACAAGGGACACACATTTAAAATCAGGGACTGTCCTGGGCAAATCAGGGGCATGTGGTCACCCTACCTTATCATAATGTTTTTTAACAATTTATTTTAATCAAAATTTAAAGAACAGTGGTTTCCAACTATTTTTCTAGAACAAAATCCATTTGTTTCAAATGAAATATCTGTGGAACTCTAACAATAAAACACTCGAACTCATTAAATGGGTTTAGCATTCAATGGGTAAACATAGTGTTCATATCTAATGCATTTCAATGCCAGCTGATATCATTTGACCGTTTCAGTTCCAGAGAGGAATCCAACGCATTGCGTTGCAATCCTTGGATACCTCTCGGCACTTGAAGGGTTAAGATTATTAGACTAAACTTTATCATAAAACAGTTTTTGCACCTTATTTATAAAACTTAAGAGGAGAAATTTTAAGCAACCCAAATGCACCGTTGACAAGAACTGAAGATGCAGCAAATACTACTTGAATGCTGAAGAGGTCACAGATGCAATGTGAGGCATTCAAGCCCAGTTTAAATCAGAGCTAGGTATCATTCCCACCTTTATGGTGTATTTGGTTTTCTCCAGATTGCACTGCTTAAACTTTATAAATATAACCCTCTGTGTCTACCAGTTTGTTTTTTTGTAATTTTAGTACTTAAAGGAATAGTAATACTTCGTTTTATCGTTATTTTATTTTGTAGGCATTAAAAAAACATGAAGAAAGATATAAGTCTTATCTCTCAAACCTTTATGGTTTAAGAGATATCCACAAGCAGTTTCCCGCCCCTTTTACCTAGTGTAAGCCATCTCTTCTCAGATGTGGAATGCAGTCCATAGACCAGACAGATAACAGAAGGGGACAATCTTCTTCCTATGAGAACAATGAAAGCCCTGCCCCCCTTGACAAGTTTTTCAGGTTTTTCCCTTATCTTAATTGAAGATTGTCCCTCTCTGCAGTCTACCTGGGCACCTCCCTTCTGATCTGGCTGAACAGTGTTACATCAGTAAAAGATACAGGCGGGGGATACTTTGTCATTAAATTACTCTGGAACTACAACTCTGACAGAACTGAAATAACACTCTCCATGGCCCAGATACTATGATGATTAATGATTAATGATGATTAATTTGAGATGCTTTTAATATAAAACATTACTATCACTTTAAAACACAATACATCTTACATAATACCTTGAGTACCAAAGTAGTGCAATGCTTTGTGAACCCTTTTGGTCCTCAGTGGTTTAACTCTTTGAGTGCCAGAGGGGTATGCAATGCCTTGCTTTGCAATGCGTTGCATACCCCTCTGGCACTGAAAGGGTTAAAACAAAGTAGTATTCTTTGAAATGTTTCAATCTTCCCCAAATTCACAGTTAATCATAGAACCGCATATATGCTGTTTTCACATAGAGGAAATTGCATTGCAACGCAGCAACTATGCAGCCACATGCCAAGCACCTGTGCTGCTCTGTATTCTCCTTATGATCCTGTTGCTGAGGGAAGTGATGTATGGCCATCTCACATTGGTTTATGTAGTATATGATTGGATGAAGCCAACATGGGTCAACCATAGTTTGTTAGTTTGCTCTTCTCTACCCATTAGAGCCAGTTGCTTATCAAACCCATGAGTGAAACTTCCTTCACGCTATTCTTCAACAAACAGTGCAGTTTTGGACATTCAGCTGGATAAGTATTAAAGGGATAGTAATACTTCGTTTTAACTTTATTTTATTTTGTAGGCATTAAAAAAACATGAAGAATGATATAAGTCTTATCTCTCAAACCTTTATGGTTTATGAGATATTCACAAGCAAAGTTTCCCCTCCCGCCCCTTTTACCTAGTGTGAGCCATCTCTTCTCAGATGTGGATCAGGTTGTAAGACCAGACAGATAACAGCAGGGGACAATTTTCTTTGTATGAAAACAATGAAAGCCTTTCCCCCCTTGACAAGTTTTTCCCTTCTGATCTGGTTGAACGGGGGGGGGGGGGTACTTTGTTTGTGAATATATCTTAAACCATAAAGGTTTGAGAGATAAGACTTATATCATTCTTCATGTTTTTTTAATGCCTACAAAATAAAATAAAGTTAAAATGAAGTATTACTATCCCTTTAACCTCTGAGCTACTGTAGCATTTTAGTGGTCATCAGTGAGAATGAGCCAATCTTTTATGTTAGTGCAGTTTTTGACCTTACTGTTCCTTTCAAATGCCTCAGCTGCCACCCCAGCCCACTTTTATTTACATTAGTTGTGTGGCACACATTGTACTTCTCCAGGGTACCCAGTTTGACACTACTTTTAGTTTTTCAGGGAATCTTGCCATTTCTTAGAACCCAGTTTGAGAATTACTGATATGAAAACACAAGTATTAACCGTTAGAGTACCAGAGAGGTACACCAATCATTGGTCTGCAATGAGTGGCATACCCCTCTGGCACTGAAATGGTTATAATTATCAGTTATTGACTTTAAAGAAAAAATCTTTATGATCTAACTGATAAGAAATAGAGAGAGTCAGGAGCGAACAGATAATTGTTCCTGTTTTATTCCCTTAAGTACCAGAGGGGTGTGCAACCTCAAGTTATTCATTATAGGAGCAGTAAACTTTTTTTTATGAAAAAATATATATTGTTGAGTGTTTCCTGTTAAGTAAAATAAGTGTACTCCCACTGCTTGATAGATGCATATTTCCAGAGTTATTACTATTTAAACCTGTGTTTTTTTTACATTAGCAGTGCCCTCTAGTGGTCAAATTCCAGTTAGTTATTCTGATACATTCTAATGGAGAAGAATGTCAGTGACTTACGGTTCTCCATAGAATGTGATAGAAACTGCCAAGTCACTTCCTGTCAATTAGAACAATCAGCAAGTAAACACAGTAAATTCACTTATTTGAACTGTTATAAAGTTTGAATATAACAACTGACAGTGATGGGAGTACCCCTGTTTTACTCAGCAGGAAAAACTCTCTAACATATAGTTTTTCAGAAAAAATTGTTTACTGCTCCTTTAAGCTGGCAAACTTTATGGATATAACCTACTACATTTTAACTCAGTTTTTGTCTTTCTAGCATCTCTCCATTACACAGACCTGAAGCAGTCTGTCTTACACCTCTAAAAATCGTTGTGGAAATCCAGTTTATAAGTCATTAAGAGCATTAAAATAGACCTTCACCTACACGCAGCTTAATCCATTAATAACACGTTGTGTGAAGCAGAGATAATGGAACTTTTCCACTGTGAGATTAAAGGATTGTAAAGGGAAAAAACAGTGAACTCATGAATCCTGTAGAAGAAAAAATGAAGGAACACAAAAAATTTAAATAGTATATTTTGTATTTTTAATTATTATTATCTGTTCAAATGATAAATCAAATAAGATGCTGAGATTGCCTAATAAAATGATTCAGAACCCTAAAACCACATGTTAACGCTTTTGATCGTTAAGAGATTATTTTTGTTTAAATCTAGTGGTGGAGTACCAAACTATGTTTTCATCCATATACTTTCCTTTTCCAGTAGAAAACAGCAACAATGTTTAATCAAAATTAATGTATAAGCCAGATTTACTTCTCAGGCCCCACTAGGCAAGGCACCCTAGGTGCCCTTAGCTCCACCCATAACCAGACCTTTACTCTTCACATGTCTCCACTGTACAGAACAGCAAGTAACATACTATATAATAATTCGCTAATGTATGTTTGTCAGAAGCTGTCATGCGCAGTATAGACAGCTGTGCACGCTGCAGTCATGCGCAGTACAGACTGCCTCGCCGCGGCTGATAACAGAGCGTGTGCTCCGAATTCAGAATGTAGTCAGTGCGCAGCCGTTAACAGCTACGGTGCGGACATTCTCTACTGTGCATGACTGCACCGCAGCCGTTGCTGCCTGGCACTGTGGCCTATGTACACGGGCTGTTCAACTAGTTACATATAACAAACAAACACTAAGGATGATCTTAAAAGGATAGTAATGTTTCATAATAAAAGCAGCTTCAATGAATCTTCATAGTATTTGGGCCATGGAGAGTGTTATTTCAGTACTGTTTGAGTTGTAGTTCAAGAGTAATTGAATGATAAAGTATCCCCCTACAGCCCCTTTTACGGATGTGGATTGCAGAGAGGGACAATCTTCAATTAACTTTAGGGAAAAACTTGAAAAACCTGTTAATGAGGTCAGGGCTTTCATTGTTCTCACAGTAAAAAGATTGTCCCTTGCTGTGAGCTGTCTGGTCTGTAGACTAGATTCCACATCTGAGGGGAGGTGGCTTACATTAGGTAAAAGAGTAATCATTCAATTACTCTTGAACTACAAATGACAGTATTGAAATATTATGAAGATTAATTGGAGCTGCTGTTTTTGCGAAACATTACTATCCCTTTAACCTCTTGAAGGCTAGAGAGGTCTCCAACACAATGCTTCACAATATATTGGAGACCTCTCTGAAATCCAAGAGCTTAAATAATGGTCAGCAAACTGTAAACTGGTAAATAAACTGGCCACTGTAAGCCAGGAGCTGGTGTCTGCTGCCTGAAAAATTGCTCTTGCCACACCCAGATTGCTGAATAAAACTTTAACTTGTAAGCTTTTGGGCAGGGACCTCACAGTCAGGGCCTGATTTACATCTCAAGCACCTCTAGACACCACACCCTCTGGTGCCCTTAGCCCCACCTTTGCCTGCCCTAACCACTCCCCTTTACTTAGCCCCACCCTGTTGTGTGACCAAGCCCATGTTTAGAGTTATCACAGTAATGTGGCAATTTTCCAGAGGTAGATGAAAATGTTATGGTAGGGATAGGGACAAGAGTTATTTTTTGTAACAAACTCTATTTTTAAGGGAATACATATACACACCTTTTAGGGGCTGCCGCTGCCAATAAATTTGGGTGGTCACTGCTACCTGACTCCCTGCTCACACTCTATCTCTATCTCTCTTTTTCACCAGCTGGAGCAGTGCAAGCTACTCCATGAAGGATGTAGTGCGCTGCGTGGATCCATTTGCTCATGAGACATGACGTCGCAGAATCCAGTCAGATCATGCGCAGTGGGTATGCAGACAAGGGAGTGCAGCAGTGTGTGTGCATCACACAGGGGGTGCGGCTCAGGCACCAGCAGAGTTACAAACCATGTGCCCTTGCAGGCACACACTGCACAAATACCAGTGTTTGATTTATGATTCTGGGGGCATCTCATTCTGAAGTGGGCAGGCTGGTGGGTGTGACAGGCCATTGCGGGGTGCTCCTGAAAATTGGCCACCCTAGGCACAGGCCTAGTTGGTCTATTTACAAATCTGGCCCTGCCAGCATCATCTAAACCCTTAAGTTGTAAAGCACTGCATACACTTGTGGCGCTATGTAAATAAACATTAATTCATGTGGGAGTGGACAGCATCACAGCACTTTTGGTCTACCTTCAAATATTGACATTGTAGAGTTTCCTGTTCTGTCTAGTTGGAAATCCAGGTCTTTAAATAAACCAACACATCTGGTCTTTTCTAACCATCTCCTATAGTTTAATTTTCTTTCTTTCTTTCTTTCTTTCTCTTTCTTTCTTTCTTTCTTTCTTTCTTTCTTTCTTTCTTTCTTTTTCAGTGCGCAGATCAGTTTGAAGTAAATTGATTCGTCAAGGTCCTACTGAAGAGTTACAACTTGTCCATTATCTTAAAGTCCTCCAGTAGGGATAAGAGGTGATCAAAAGCCTTTTCTGCATCCAGTGAGAGAAAGGCACATGGAAAGTGCTTATCCCACCACAGTAAGCTGAAACATCTCTGGGTGTTATCCACAGCCTCAAGTGGGGATGGAGCCAACTTGACCTGCATCTATCTTATGAATTAGGAGGGCTTTAATGTATTGGCCAAAACTGTAACAAGCATTTTTACATCACAGTTTGAGAGCAAGATAGGTCTGCAATTATATGTTAGTGTCAGATCTGTCTTTCATTGGGATTAGATATCAGCAAATAAGGTCTGCTGGAAACGTGCTGCCTCTGAAGGCTTCATTGAAGGAGTTCAATAGACCATTATGTATTACTATAGTTTATTTAGTTTAAGTTATTTTCAAGAGTTTTTATTTCTGTCTATGGTGCAATTGGTTTGCCAGATAATTTCTCCTCTTTTTTTTCTTGCATATGTTTCAAAGTCTCACACTTTGACAAAAATCATGGAAGGCTGAGTTTGCCTGTTTTTCTTACATTTGTCCTCACGTAAGACTTTCAAGCATTATCAAGCAGCAAATGAGCAGGTGACATAAGTGAGGCTTGCTGGGAAATAGAAAAACACAAGAAAACCGAGTAAGTCTCTGCAATGGCATTTTAGAGTGTTACTCTAGATGCAGTGAGGATGATGTACTAAGAAAGTGGTGAGATTGTGGAGGAATTCTAGAGTAAACGGCACCACAGGCAACAAATACAAATTCATATTGCTTTGAATTAGGATTTTAACCTTTTGGTCGCTAGAGGTCTACAGATCTTGGCAAAGTAATACTTTGGGAGACAAATTTTTTTTACAAGCCCAATTTAAACCAACAGGAATTTGTGGACTTTGTATTTGTTCCCTGTGGTGCAATTGTTTTGCTCTAGTATTGCTCCTTTTTTTCTTAGTGAAGCTGATGTACACAAAAAAACTGGGGGGGGGGTGATACACCTAAGTGTGATAAGGGTACTGTTTTGTGATACTATTGTAAATGGGACCTGAATCCATCTCTTGGAATATACTAAGTTGTCTTCACCAAATGATCCCTTTGATTATGCCTCAAACTCATACTTCGCCATGCCTTCACCATGTTTACAATGTTTCCATGTTCCCTTCACCAGTGGCTTATTTGCATTTTAAAACCTGTCTTAGTGAACCATTTTCTTATTCCTGAGGGAGTGTTGATATGTTATTGTGGCTATACACCACATTCACTGAACTCTGATAGCTGTTGATGCTGTTGGAACTCACAGAAACAAATTCACTTCCTTGATGTTGGTAAATTGTGGATCTTGCCATAGCTTGTTATGCAGTCTTCAGATTACGCATGTAGCTAGCATACTAGCATTCCATTCGCCAAATGTCACAGTTATTCACATTTCACAGTTGTCTACAGAAGACTGGAGAGGCGGGCTTTTGTCTGAAAGTGAACCCGGTACAACTGTTGGGGATTTACATGGTGCCTGTTGTCCATGTGCAGGATTCAGTCATGCTCCATATCAAGACTTTGAAATGGAGTATGTCTGAATTTCACACACCACATAAAGATGTAAATTCTTGATGGTTGTACCATGTTCACCCTCGGACAGCACATATAATTCAGTACTAAAGAAAAGAGGAAAATTCAGCATCAGGAACAGCCCTTCCTTAATCCTATGAGTGCACACCCCTCTAGCACTCAAAGGGTTAACAGTAGAGGGGATTTCCATTTATATCGATTACTTCCTTAGGCAGGCTTCCACAGATGCTGAATGTGTAGAGACAACAGCCACCATAGTGTTTGACTTGCCTCATTATCCAATGCTATCATTCTCCATTACCTGTGCAATGTACTGTCATCATCCCAATATCAGAATGGTGCTCTAGGCTATTTGTAGGACAGTATGATGAGTGTACTGGGGCCATCAATAGGGTGCTGCTAGATTCCCCCTGCTATAGAGAAAATATATACATTTACCCAGTCCTCCAAGCAAGACAGTCAAGCTGCTGGTTGCAGATCAGCAAATAATCGGTATAAAAAAATGAATGTTTGTATATATACAATGCCTTGAAGACAAACCACACTCACAGGATTTCTAAAAGGTGAATCAACTGTATATTTATTGTATCAATGCAATACATGTGCACCTGAATCACCTTTAAGAATAATGTGAGTGCG
This sequence comes from Rhinophrynus dorsalis, assembly GCA_037306005.1. Taxonomy (NCBI): domain Eukaryota; kingdom Metazoa; phylum Chordata; class Amphibia; order Anura; family Rhinophrynidae; genus Rhinophrynus; species Rhinophrynus dorsalis. The sequence continues at coordinate 298,991,732 of CM074719.1, read as the reverse complement.
GTTTATCTTCACTGGATTGTATGTATACTTCAACTTTTTTACTAGCACCCAGGCCATTGACTGTATACATTTCCCTTTTAAGTACACCCCTCTCAAAATATATCCCAAGCATTGTTGTATGAAGACATTATGTATGTATGAAGCATCAATGTATGAAGGACTATCACACATACTAGCACTCTCATATTGGGACTGGTTCCCTTATATGCCCCCTCTGAATTTCCAATCCTCCTGGGATAGTAATGTTTCACAATAGAAGCAACTCCAATTAATCTTCATAGTATTTGGCCCATGGAGAGTGTTATTTCAGTACTGTCAGAGTTGGAGTTTCAAGAGTAATTGAATGATAAAGTAACCCCCTTCCGCCCCTTTTACTGATGTACCATTGCTCAACTCAGAGCAGCAAGACTGTCCGGATGGATCACAGAGAGGGACAATCTTCAGTGAACATAAGTAAAACCTGTCTGTTCACAGGACCAGATCCCACAACTGAGGGGAGGTGGCTTACACTAGGTAAAAGGGGCGGGAGGGGATACTTTATCATTACTCTTGAACTACAACTCTGACAGTATTGAAATGACACTCTCTGTGGCCCAAATTCTATGCAGATTAATTGGAGATGCTGTTTTTGTGAAACATTACTGTCCCTTAAAGCATCATCTTTCTCCTAGATAATTTTTCACATATAGATAATGGTACAATACTGGTTCAAGGACAAAATTGCCCATGTTGAAATTTAAACAGGAATATCATAAGACTTGTATGTGGCAGCAGATCCATCTATAATATCAGCACCATTGTGTAAACAGAGGAGTAGAGTACAATTCACCACTTTTTTACAGGTGTACAATGGATGAAGAGAAGGGACACTTGAGATGCAAAACACCCAAGAAGGGCAAAAGGTGATTGAGAAGTCTGAAGTGCTTTCTCTCCACTTTGTCTGTGATCAATATTATATGAATGAGAAAAAATAATAAGGGTCCTTCCACTTCCTCTTTTCGCTGCTCATAGTGATAGGAGTCACTATGAGCCTCTCCTGCCTCAATGTTTGCTAAATATCACAAAAGAACAGAACAGCACATCTATCTCGCTCTGTAGCTGCTTCTATAGCTGCTTCCACTATAAAAACGTCACGTTTTTATAGCGGAAGTGCGGAAACAATGTAAATCAATGGGCAAAAACTTTTTAGCCATTGAAAAAATGGCAAAAGATGTTGGCCAATGGGCGAAAGATGCAAACATTTTAACTGCTAGTTTTAAAGCAGATTTTCCCATGAAAAATCAGATAACAAGGTGGTTTTCGCAAAATTTCCCGGGGGAACAGGGCGACAACTTTTGCCCTCCCCTACTTCTCAGCTCCTCTTCTCCGCAGTGTGTATGGTGCTGTTCTGGTTACCTCATCCGCATCTTGCTGAGCTTCTCTCTTTTCTTCTCCCCTCTGCGCCGCCTGTCAAGAGAATTATACTTTAGGGCAGCCCCTTCTAGTGTTAGAGACTACAACTCCCATCATCCCCAGCCAGTAAACAGCTGGCTGGGAATGATGTGTAATCCTCTAATAAAAACCTTACAATTATAAATCAAATAATATTTGTGGAGGGGAGGAGGGGAACAGCACCGGAAGCACTGCGGGGAAAGAGGAGCTGAGAAGGCGAGAGACCTGGGAAATACTTTGTTGTGGTACTTTCACACATAGATGACTGTCTCGGGGAATGGTAGCTAAGAAGGGGAGAGGAGACATTTCATTCTGTGACATGAGAATCTCACACTTTTCTACAGTGTGAGATTCTCATGTCGCCCTTTTAATCAGGATGACAAGCCGAAAGCACCCTGTGGTTGCATGCTGTATTGCGTGCAACCTTTTAAAAAGGATACCCGGGAAACATATGTGCACACCATGTTAGGGAGAGAAAGGCAAGTGACCCCTCATTTAATTGGGTTCTCTTCTTTCCAAAATGACTTTTCTTTGATTAATTTCTGTAGCTGGGACAACAATGTTAGTACAGGTAATTCATATTTAAAAAAATGTAAGAAAAATTAGAGCTTATAGCTTGTGTAATTTTGTGCTTCTGGGAACCACTACAGCAAGTTAACTCATACAACTAGGGTGCCATTTTTCTCATAAGGGCACTAGCTAATGATTACAGTAGGGAAGTCCATAGTTTTAAAATTGTTCAGTACACAAGGGACAGACATGTAAAAAAGTTTAAATTTTTCTTTAGCACTACCCTATGGATACATTTGTGCCCACCAGACTATGAAACCTCATTTGATGCAGTGGGACATCTACTTTCTGTAAATATATAGTTTTAGATAGTTATTCAGCTGTTCTAGGTAGTTTTACAAAGTAACCACTGAAAATTTTCATAAAGCTGAAAATTCCATTTGGAGTGCATGATAATTAGGGGTCAATGCAGGCCATTCAAATAACTGCAATTTCACTACCAACAAATGTTTTTGATATATACAGTTTATGACAGCAATAAAATAAGTACTTTTTTATAAACAATTTTTATTTATGATATCATAGTTTGTATACGATGCAAAATTTAGTTCTTGCTAGGTGCCATTAAAAAAAAAGCTGAACTGTTCCTGAAAAAAACAAACAATCTATAGTTACGAACAGAAATTATACTTTGACCTCGATTCAATTGTCCCTATTAGGAGAAAACCCGATGGCGAGGCAACACTACTGGCACAACCCAGACGCCTGGGAGGTACAGAACCCAGAGGAGCGAGGCAACACTACTGGCACAACCCAGATGCCTGGGAAGCACAGAACCCAAAGAAGCGAGGCAACACTGACCCTGGCACTGGATTCCAATAGACCGAGACAACTCTCATAAGCAAGCTCTAGAACACTAGGGGTGGATCGTAATACAGTGTAAATATATATATGATATATATATATATATATATATATATATATATATATATTTATATATATATATGTAGGCAACCAGTGTTCCCTCTTACTGAGGATGGTAACAACACAATGCTGGCTCTTGAGCCCAAGGCTACTGCAGAGTGGAATATGCACAACCCTGCCTGGACTGTCCAGGCATGCATTGTTTGACCCGGCTATCCAAGTGACCCCTCTTTTGCCTGTTCAGTCTGTCTTTGTTCCTGGCCTCCAGTGTATGACCCAGCTATCCAAGTGACCACACTTTTGCCTGCTGAATCTTTCCTTGTTATTGACCTCTAGTGTATGACCCAGCTATCCAAGTGACCCCTCTTTTGCCTGCTCAGTCTGTCCTTGTTTCTGACCTCCAGTGTATGACCCAGCTATCCAAGTGACCACTCTTTTGCCTGCTGAATCTGTCCTTGTTCCCGACCTCCAGTGTATGACCCAGCTATCCTAGTGTCCACTCTGTTGCCATCAGCACAGTGAGTACCTTTGTGTATCCTGTTGGAGTTGTATTTCTCCTTGGGGAAAGTATTAGCCTAGTTTGCCTTAGTGGGGGTTACCTTGGGTCTCCTTCGGTTTCTCTAGCGGGGGCCACACCATCTGGATTTGCGACCAGTACGTATACACTTTCACATTTTCCTAGAATTATCTTGGGTCTCCTTTGGCTTCTCTGGCGGGGGCCACATCATCCAGATTCTCAGCCAGCATGTATATACCTTCACATCCTCCTAGGAAAACATGGTAGATGATTTTAGTACAATGTACAAGATTGTTTTCCATCTTAATAAATCAAGTCTATTTTTTTAAATAGATTGGGTGACAAATATTAATTAAACGGGGAGTAATACCTACTCATAATAACCCCCTACTTACCTCTCTGTGGTCAGAAATACTGTAACCTATGAATATTGCCTTTGAGAACATCTTCAGTCAGTTCTGGATGTCATGTCTATTGAGGCAGACATGACAGTTTATTTCATACTAAAGCAGGCAGAGTGTATAGTCCTACCTAACCGTTAAAGACCTAGAGGGCTGTACAACACATTGCAATGAACCGCACACCCCTCTGATCATTACATTTGTGTCTTTTAATTCTGCTGGCAACTGTCATGTCTGTCTCCATGGACATAACATCCAAGACTGATTGACAATTAGGATTTTCTTTCCATGGCAAGGTAAGTAAGTGAATGGGGGGGTAATTTCTAGATTTTACTTATCCTTTCATGTCTTTTCTCATGACAGTTCAACTAGCTCCTTAACCCTTTGCATTGTGAAGCAGTGCTTTGAGATCCCCCCTTGCAGTTAAAAATTTGATAGATCTAATGTTACGTGCTGCTTTTTTCAACAGATAACATCTTCAATCAGTCCTTGTTGTCATGTCCATGAAGGCAGACATAACTTCTGCTGGCAGGAGCACAGGACCTCAAGCCCTGCTCACTGCACAGGATGAAAGATGTGTACACCACACTGTTTTTCTACATGTTGCACACCCTTCTGGGCCTTAAAGGTTTAAGTAAGATCATGCATTCTGCCTGCTTCAGTTTTGAAAGATCTGCCAGCAACTGTCATGTCTGCCTCCATATATATGACAACCAGGACTGATTGAAGGTAATAACAGATTGAAGACATAACAAGGGCAACATTCTGTTAGTATTTCTGGCCTTAGCAAGGTAAGTGTGGTTATTATTAGGAGTTGTTAGTGTCCCTTCAATGTAGAGGCTTTTCTCATTTGATTTTGAAAGCCAATTAACTGGTTTTATACTAGCGACATCTGCAACACAGCTTCACAATGCACCGGAGATGTCTCTAGGATTCAAAAGACTAAATAGTTCTATACATATATACTTACTTATTTGCCAAAAAATAAATTAAGCCTATGTATAGACTTGAGTAAGAATTGGCTCTAAATTGCAGTTTCAAATAGAATGTATCAGTTTTTAGCAAAGTGGCATATCTACTATGTTGCTTTTTGCTGCTACTTACATGTGACCTCTGACAAATAACTTTATGAATGACCTAGCTAGTGTTCATTATAGTAGGAAATGCAGGAGAAATCAAGTGAGCATAGGACTTTTCATACATAAAGACTTACTTTGCACACATGAAATACTCATATATGTGAGTACATATTATCATTTATTAATTTACATAGACTATGTCAGAACCTAGAGCAAGGCTGGGAAAATTGAGGTCCTCCAGCTGCTCAGGAATAAACTCTTTCATCCACAGCTAAGTGTTGGCTGGCAGGGGATGATGGGTATTGTAGGACTGAATTGCTGGAGGACCTCAGGTTGCCTACAAATGACCGAGAAGAGCAGTAGTTCTCATACAGGGTGCCATGGAAATTTAGTGCGTTGTGGGAATTATCTTAAGGCAGTGGTTCTCAATCTTTTTTTGTTCGGGGCACCCCTAACACATAATCTACAACATTCGGGGCACCCCTAACATATTTAATGTACTTTATCAAGGGCATAAGAAGGGTACAATACATAAATATACAGTTATTATTAGATTTTATAATCCTAATAACAAAACTAAATCTATTGTGCATAACAATTTCTATAAATCTTTATTTAAAAGTCCATTTTTGTCAGTCTTCATAGAAAACATGGGGCACCCTAAGTTGATGTCCGTGGCACACCAAAGTGCCACGGCACCCTGGTTGAGAATCACTGTCTTAAGGTGTGACAGTTTTTCTATGGAGACTTTAACAACAATATGCTGTTTTTATGAGACCTAAATATAATAATACATTTTTGTATATTTTGTACTCTTCATTATGCCCTTGACAAATGACAGATGAGGTGTACCCTGAAAATTGCAGACTGAGTGTTATAAGTGCCTTTAGCCAAAAAGATTGAGAACGACAGACCTAGAGCATTACAGCAATCTAAATGCATCAATAGAACACGTAATTCCCCCTCTCTTAATTTAAATGGGATTTTAAAATCTTAAAATGCTAGCGAGGTCCCCAGTGCATTATGAAACAATTCTTCTTTAGAATTTAAGAGGTTAAATAGCTGATATGAATCAATGGAAATGTGTTGACTTTTCAATTAGTCCCTATGTGCAGATGTTTTTCAGTGGAATAGCTACTTTTCTTTTTTAAAGGGATAGTAATATTTAAAAATAAAAGGAACACCAATTAATCTTCATAGTGTTTGGGCCATGGAGAGTGTTATTTCAATACTGTCATAGTTGTAGTTCAAGAGTAATTAAATGATAAAATATCCCCTACCGCCCTTTTTTCTGATGTAACACTGTTCACGTCAGAGCAGCAAGGTGGTACCCAGATGACTTGCAGAGAGGGACAATCTGCAGTTAGCATAAGGGAAAATCCTGTCAAGTGGGGCAAGGTTTTCCTTATGCTCAAAGTAAGAAGATTGTCCATTGCTGTGAGCTGTCTGGTTCCAGGACCAGATTCCACATCTGAGGTGAGGTGGCTTACACTAGGTAAAAGGGGTGGGAGGGGGATACTTAATCATTAAATTACTCTTGAACTACAACTCTGACAGTAATGAAATAACACTCTCCATGGCCCAAGTACTATGAAGATTAAATGAGCTGCTTTAATTTTGAAACATTACTATCCCTTTAAACATTAGCCTCATTGAGGTGAATATAAAATATTGAATATGCACAGGAACTGATTTATCTGTGCTGTGCCTGGTTTAAACCTGTTTATCAAGCTATTAATGCTGAATGTGACTGAATGTGGTCCTCCTTACTCCCCTTTCACCAAGGGTAAGGCAGTGGAGGAGTGCATGGGCATTTTGGGAAGTTATATAATTCTCTCATCAAGAAGGGGTGGGGCTTGACACAAGTTGGGGGGCAGGGCTTAAAGGTGACACACAGAAGGCTGGGGAAGGAGGAACACCGGGAGAAACAACAGATGTGGGCAGAGTTTCAATAGAAACTCCCCACATCTGGAGGAATCTGCCTCTGCCCCGGAGACCCAGTAAAGCTCTGTCAGAACTGGAGTCTCCGGGGCAAATCTGGAGAGTTCCCAGGTATGCTAATATGGTGCAGATGAAAACTGAATGTGCTATATGGAAGGTGTTAGGACTTACTTGCGTTAAAGTCTTAATCCTTACAGTGCCAGAGGGGTGTGCACTGAAAGGGTTATTGATGGCAGAGTGAGTGCTCTGTATGCACTAAAATGATTGTACATTCCCATAACCTAACGCACATACATTTTTAAGCTAACCTATCAGCTCTGAAGATTAGCTGCAATGAAAGATTATGAAAGGTTATGATCAAAATTAACATAAAACAAAGCATATATTAAAATGATGTTATTAGCTCCAGTTTTAACATCAGAAATCATGAAAAGTTGATGTTACATTTTCTGTACAAATATCATAATATATATATATATATATATATATATATATATATATTAGTTGAAGAGCCCATTACACGGTCCACAGTGCCACTGCCAGCCGGTCACGGGGTGGTCATCTGCAGTAGAGACTGCCCACGCCACCGCTGATACACAGCTCAGCCACGGCACTGGCAGTCTCTACTGCGTATGACTGCAGCACGCGCAGCATGTCTTTGTCGTTACACACGTTTTAGTGAATTATTATATAGGATATATATATATATATATATATATATATAGAGAGAGAGAGAGATAGAGAGAGAGAGAGAGAGAGAGAGAGAGAGAGAGACATATTTGCAAAGACAAATGTGAAATAATTCTGTCCTCTTTGTGCAGTTGGATTGATTGCCCATTGATAAATGAACTTTATCCCCCATAAAGACTAGAAAGGTGTGCAATGCGTTGACCCCCCCATTTCTTAAGGGGTTAAACTCAGATAAGAATTACCAGATAACCATTTTTTTATGTAGAACCCTCATGGGGAATGTCTGAATTCAATTCCTCAACACATTAGTATACGGAGTGGCTGATTTTTGTTGTGTCTGCCTAATGCTATGTACTAAGTTATTTTGTCATATCCTCTTTATGACGCATATATCAAGTTTAGGCCAGTGGGGTACAGTTCTGTCATTTATGATGTTCTATTCCTCTGCCCTTTGTTTCCCACCATGTATTAACCCTTTGAATGTCAAATAAATATCTAACGCATTGCCAAGTAGTGCATTGAATACTTATCTGGCACTCAAAACATTAACACATAACATAGGAAATCAGCAAGCAATTCCTCCTTGTTTTCATTTATTGGGGGGGGGGCATTCGGGGCTTGCTCACATTAACATCTTACCGAAGGCAATACCTGGGAACTCTCAGGGTTTGATCTTCAGACTCATGGTTTTGACACAAATCACAGGGTGTCAGGATGAATGGCCCAATTCCCAGGGTGAGAATATCCAGTAATGCCTACAACATGATTTGCAGCAATTAATTGCTTCTGCGGTCTCTATATTGATACCATTTCTACCAGAAAGGCTAAGGCAGAAATCCTGCTTGCTTGTATGCACTGATAATTGTTAGTTGTAGACTGTTAACCTCTTGAGGAACTGAGAGAAGGCGATGCAATGTGAAGCTATTTGTTGCTCATTTTTGTTGTCCTCAATGGATTAATGCAGGGCTGTCCAAGTTCAGTCCTCAAGGGCCACCAACAGGCCAGGATGTAAGAATTTCCCTAATTAAGCACAGGTGAGTCAGTCAAAATGAATGAGCCACTGATTAACTCACCTGTGTTTAACCTGGGAAATCCTTACATCCTGGCCCGTTGGTGGCCTTTGAGGACTAAACTTGGACAGCCCTGGATTAAGGGTTCTTCGTGTATTGTTGGCATCACCTCTGGTTAGAGCAAGCAGGGGCATGTTTCCCATAATCTATAAGTTCCATGTATGAAAATAGTGAAGTTCTATGCACCATCATTCAATAAAGATATGGCACCTGCCCATATGTGTAGGATATTTAAGACAAAATATGGCTGTAGAAAATGAACTGATGGATTTGTACAATCTCCCAATAGTCTAATTTTATCTCTGTGTAATTTCTTTATGCTCTACTCTTCCTCACTACATTTCTCTTCACTTATCTCCTCTTTCTTTTGCCTTGCCTCTTAATGCCTTTCTTTCTCCTTAAGGGTTAACAATAATTTTGAGACAATCAACTCAAGACCTGTACGAAAGTTGAAATCCCAGCTCATCGATCATCGCTAGGCTCATTCATTTGAGAAGTGTGGGCTAACAGAGCATGTTTATAAAAGCCCACAGTGCAAGAGCCCTGAGTCGGAGTTTTACAGCCAAACAGATTATACTCCGGGTGAGTATGTCAGCTTGATTTATCATGCAGCTTAAAGGAGAAAATAAGCAATCCCTAGAGAGTTGTGATGTACTGGAGGCTGATCTGTACTGGGAGAGAAACCCTTACAATGACAATCTGATGTGAGCTTCATGTACTGTGCTCAATTACTCTGGGTAATTTCTTACTGAGGCCAAGGGTTTGACTGAGCATCAGTAAAAGGATCTACAATGATTTAACCTCTTGGATGCCAGAGTGGACTCCATAGCATTACTATGCAATGCACTGGAGTTAAAAATTCAAATTAATATGTCAATACAAACCAAGATGAAACTGACTGTAATGTTGTAGTTTAATTATTACAGAACCGCTAGACCTATTTTCCTGGGTGCTGTTATAGGGCAACCATCTCATTTTTTTTAATGTGAATTCTTATATATTTCTCAGTCTGCTCCAATAGGAGAATTTCAAAAAGGCCAGGGCTGCATTGTGAAGCCTAAAATGGATTCTGTCAGCCATTTTGGGTTGTCAGAAAATGTACCCTCTCTCTTGACTTACTGAGAAAGAACATTGGGGGAGATTTATAAAAATAGATTTAAGTGATATTAAGCATTAAAATGCTGTAACAGTCTCAGATTGTTCTAAAATTAATAATCCCAGTTTAGGAGGACTTTACACAGTGTAGTATTTTTTTTTTCTTTAAATGGCGTAGAGACGTTTATAAAAAGTGGCACAGTGAATTCATAAAGAAACGTTACTGTGACAATCTAGGGACAGAATTTTCACCAGAATTTTAACACAGTATAATGTTAATGAGGTATAGTCTGGTCTTAAGCAAATCAGGCATTAACATTTGAATAATAAAGCCATATTTATAAGACTGCAGTTACTCATTTATAAATCAGACCTGACGTTATCTCCATTTGCCATGACTTAAGGACAATTCTATAAAAAGTACTTAATCTCTCCCATTGTCTCTAAGTACGATCTCTATCTCTAAGAACAATGATCCTCACTCTAAGGGTTCATCAGCAAGCAAGGGATTGGCTAAAGAACTCGATAGGGAAACAGAGATTGAATTAGCCATTGTGCAATCAAGAGTGTTAGCAGGATTCTCTTTGGGGATTACAAGCCCTAAATCTTGGTCTGCCTTCAGAGTTTTACATTTCAAGTGCATTATTTGACATTTATTTACATTAAACTGCAGCTGCCATACAATCTTCCATTCTTCTAATTTACCTAAATCATTGCTATTCGGCTTATCTCCCTAGGAATGTCTAGCTAATGCAAATATTAGTATCATTCGAAAAAAGCATACCTTGTCTTGGACACATTTTGCAATAACACAAATAAAAATAATAAAAAGAATGGACCCAGCACAGATCCCTGAGGTACCCCACTAATAACAGCCTTCCTGTGAATATTCTCCATTAACAACAATCCTCTGTTTCCTGTCACTCAGCATTGCCTTATGCATTCAACTATTTTACTTCCAGACTCAAACACTGAAATGTATTAATGAGTCATTTATGAGGGCCAGTGTCAAATACCTTGCTGAGATCTAGATAAGCTTTGCCTACTAGTTCACTCAGTTTATTATTTTAGTTACCCAATAAAAAGCATATATGAGGACAGTTTGACAAGATCTCCCCACAGTAAACCCATGTGGTTTAGGATATTATAAGCCATTTAAATTCAGATATTTAAGATATTTACACATTTTCAGTCTTTTGTCCTCAGTGTAACTATTCAATGTTTCATTTTTCTCCTTTAAAGGGATAGTAATGTTTCACAAAAACTGCAGCTCCAATTAGAGTGTGTTGTTTCCATACTGTCAGAGTTGTGGTTCAAGAGTAATTGAATGATAAAGTTTCCCCCTCCCACCCCTTTTACCTAGTATAAGCCATCTCTTCTCAGATGTGGAATCTGGTTGCTAGACCAGACAGATAACAGCAAGGGACAGTCTTCTTCCTATGAGAACAATGAAAACCCTGCCCCCCTTGACAAGTTTTCAGGTTTTTTCCTTATCTTAATTGAAAATTGTCCCTCTCTGCAATCTACCTGGGCACCTCCCTTCTGCTCTGGCTGAGCAGTGTTACATCAGTAAAAGGGGCAGGAGGGGGATACTTTATCATTCAATTACTCTTGAACTACAACTCTGACAGAATTTAAATAACATTCTCCAAAGTCCAAATACTATGAAGATTAATTAGAGCTGCTTTTATTATGAAACATTACTATCCTCTTAAGAAAGTTAAAGGGAGAAAAATGAAACATGGAATAGTTACAATGAGGACAAAAGACTGAAAATGAGTAAATTAGGATTAAGATCAAGCTGACTGCCTCAATTAATATTTCTGTTCAGGATTTACAGAGGAAGGTAAACATGCGGGACATCCATTAGAAAAAAGAAATAGCAAGACATGTGAGGATGCATGTTTAAAGAGGAAGACATCCTACTTCAAGCTTTAACAGAATTATTCAATCAGTCACTATTGGCATAAGTTGATGCAGAAGAGTGGAAAGTAGCATTGCTTCACAGAAAAGGTAGCAGGCAAAAGACTGGCAAATATAGATCAGTAAGTAGTGGGTAAATTAATGGAACCATGTTAAAGGAAAGATTTCTTCAATATCTGAATTTAAATGGCTTGTAATATCCTAAACCACATGAGTTTACTGTGCAGCGATCTTGTCAAACCTACCCCGTAGATGCTTTTTACTGGGTAACTAAAATAATAGCAAGGTATTTGACAGTGGCCATCATAAATGTCTCATTAATACATTTCAGTGCTTGAGTCTGGATGTAAAATAGTTGAATGCATAAGGTGATGCTGAGTGACAGGAAACAGAGGATTGTTGTTAATGGAGAATATTCAGAGGAAGGCTGTTATTAGTGGGGTACCTACTTCATCTTCTACCTCTCTGATGCCACACAGCATGATGGAGAGGGCCCTAGAACAGCTAGCACTGCTGTTTGATGCAACAACTATGGAGAACATACCAAGGACCATGGATTTTGCAATTAAATAGTTAAGATAAGAACACAATGAGAACTCCAGCCATTCCTCTTCATAGAGAAAAGGAGCACTTCCCTGGAAGACCGTAACCACACTACCTGGGTCAATAATCACGTCATGGTCAGGGGCATTCCTGGATCGATCCAGAGACATTGATGGGTTTCTCCAAGCTTTTTGAATGATGTTCGCACCAAAGATTACTAGACCTTGCCTTCTTAGCTTAACTGGAACTATGAGTGGGTAAAGGACGCCCATCTTGTCCACTATGAAGTAGCCCCCAAGAGTCAGTTGAGTATGTTACTGGAACTACCACCTGGCAATGGTGATATTGTTCATATATTCTCACCCCAGCTACAAATGACTTTTTCAATCAACTAGAATGGGAGTCATGTAGCCAGTCTGATAGAGACCAAGCAGTTGATTCTACTGAAACACTTGCATTGAAAGGCCTTTAACAAAGACATTTGAGAATAGGTGTTACAGTGATGACCTACCACCGTAAGTTGAGTAGCAGCCTTGGCTGACAAAGTCATTGAAATTAAACCTCAGTGGAAACCTAAAGGGCTCAAAGAGAACAAGCCAGCCACTGAAGATACTGACTGCTCAAGCTTAAACCTCTACACCAAGAGCACAAGCTCCAGTCGTTGAATCAAACCCTCCACCCATATGGTCGCCATGAGGTCAATCTTCTCTGGTGACTTCTAGACCCTACCTATGGGTCTGCAGTCAGGGTCCCCAATCACAAGTGAGTCAGCAGCTATGGAAAACCTCACTTAAACAGGTCACTTCCTACAGGTTTACAGCCACCCCCCAGATGCAAGCATACTGGAATCTGAGATAAATTCTAATTTCTTTGGCCCTAAACTCTTTATCTTCTCCTGGTGCAGGGATGCCTAGTGAGCCACCCTACACATGGAATCTACCCTAAATTGTAGCCAGAGCAGAGACAGGGTAGATAGGAACCTACTGGTTTAGATATTACTGGAATAAGGAGACATTTTTCTTGGTGAAAGAACCACATAATGCTGAATACCCAGCAGCTGGTAGTTCCAATCTGAGTATAGAAACTCCTCCAGTAGCTGTATCTCAAGATACGACTGGAGAATCAAGAGGACAAGAGCCTGGTTGACCAAGATATTTTTATGGATGAGAGAATTTCCAGGACTCTCACAAATACCTGTGATGCCTTGCAGTGGATGGGGCCAACTGGCTGGAGCTCTCATGCTCCCTTGCACTAAAGTGGCAGATGAGCTGCTTCCTATTTTCAACTGGTTTGTGTTACAGAGTGAGATTTTGTATGACCAAAGAACCCAATTCATATCTGATCTTTCGCAGGGACTATGGCAAAGCTGCTGCATCAACAGTTTACATACTACCCCTTACCTCTTTCAGACAAATGGATTGTGCTCAATGGCACCTTAAAAAAAGATGCTATCAACCTTCGCAGACTCTGAGCATCTCCTCTTTTCCTATCAGGAGATGCCACAGAATTTGAGCTAATGTATTGCTGGAGGGTGATATACCTTTGTTGATGGGGTACTGGGAAGGGAAAATTCAGGAAAATTCAGGAAAAAGGGACCTCTGTAGTGCAATATCCTCAAGCTCAGTAACGGGTTGGAGCAGAGGCTGGCATGGACACAATATTGAAAGGTCCAGACCAAACAGAAGGTGTGATATGGTATAAATGCATGAGAAGAGCAGCATGTGCAGGAGTTGGAGTCTAATTTTCAGGCTCATGTGGCATACAAGAGGCTGGGCTGAGTATTCAATGGAACAAATGCCAGATGGTGATGGACAAAGTCCAACATTTTGATATTTGTGTGAGGAGTATGAAACTCTGATTTGCACAAACCAAAATCGAGGAGGTGTGGGGTTGGCCTATTCCTCAGATGAAAAAAAGAGGTGCTGGCCTTCCTAGGAAGTGCTGGGTATGAAATACAATCTGTGCCTAAGTTTAGCTCTGTGGCCAAACCTCTGAGAGATGTGAAGAAATGTCAGCTCTGCATTGTGATCTGGATTCTGGAGTTTAAAGCTGCATTTCAAACCTTGAAAGCAGCTTTTTGTGGTTTCTCTGTTGCATGCACATTTACATAATAACATAGTTGATGAGTCTGAAAAAAGAATATCCATTCATCAAGTTCAGTCCATGCCATATTACCCCTGTTGATCCAGAGGAAGTCAATGAAGCCCCACTGAAGCTATTTCCAATTAATCAAGTGAGTAAACAAATTCCTTCCTGAGTCCAAATGGAAGCCGAGGATGTCCCTGGGTCAGCATCCTATCTGCTATGAAACTATCATCATTCTCAATATTTTTCTGATCTAGAAAGGTTTCTTTTGCTTTTGTAAAGAACATCAGTATCTGCAAGGACAGTATCCTGAGGCAAAGAATTCCATAACTTTATTGCCCTTACTGTAAAAAATCACTGCCTTTGTTTTAGTTGAAAGCACTTTCCTCTTAAGTCTAAATGGATGACATCTTGTATTTTGCTCAGCACTTTCAGTAAATAGTTCCATGGAGAGTTTTTGGTATTGACCTCGAATATATTTGTAAATGTTATTTGTATCACCCTTTAGATGTCTCTTCTCTAATGTAAACAAACCCAGTTCGGCTAGTCTCTCTTTATAGCTGAGTTCCTCCAATCAATTTATCAGTCAATTTATGAGTTCCACCTCTCAATTTGTGGTCCAATAATATATTTTTTAAGCATTGGTGACTAAAACTTTACTCCATATTCTTGAATATGCCTTACCAAGAATGTATTTAAAGGTAGAATTGTATTCTCATTTTGTGCATCTATACCCCTTTTTATACAGTGGAATTGCACACTGCCATGAAATCTATTCTCTATCAGTGCTCCTGAATCTTCATCTAACAAGGATTCCTCAAGTAGTTACCCATTTATTACATATGTAGCACATTTGTTTCTACAGCCCAAATGCATAATCTTGCCCCTTTTAGTGCCAGGAGACTGGGCCATTTTCTGTACCCTAACAACAAAACACCTTCTAGGCATGCCTCACCAGAATTTTCAGGTTAGTCTATCATTCACACTGTTCCTGTGTGTCCAGGAGGATATATCCACAGGCTGTACAGCTTTTCTCAAAATAGGGGTGGTACTATCCCCTAACGAAAAACCTGTAGAACAAACACGAAAAGAAAAGAAGCACAACCCACCTCTAAGCGTAGTATTGAGAACAAATAAATGGATCCCTCCCTCGGTAATGTACTCACTAGAAGATGAGGCTATGTCCTGCCTCCAAGGGAAATCAGCACACACTGGTTATGCCCCAGGCTGGCAAATTATCAGCTGTCAGTTAGGTGTTTCTTTATCTGTAATCACTACAACTTTGGACTGATGGATATGTTCAGAAGTATAAGTTTAATGTATAAAAGATTATACATACAAAAAAGATATACAAAAAAGACAGTCCTGCTCTCCTCTATATACTGTGAACATAAGTGCCCTGTATTTAGCATATGTAATAACTCTTAGTAAATCTAAGTGCAAATAAGTGAGAATTTCGTTCCACAAATTAGCCAATCCATGTGTAAGCTTACCACCAACGCCAAGGTATCTCACTTTGCGGTAAGTCCTACTCTAATACACCTATAAAGACCCTATCTAAATTAAAATAAAATTGAAAACAGACATTCTCTGAAGAAAGATGTTATAATAAAAGTGTCAGTGGGGACCCTTTAAATATCTTTTTGATGTTTTTTATTTCTTGTGGGTCCCAGTGTAGTGCAATTAAAAACAGACATACAACAAGACAAAAAAAACAAATTAGGTGTAGAGGGAGGACTTACCTGATACATGGCCCATAAGGGCCTGCATTGAAAACTATGTTCCATTTATATCCTTCCCCACAAGTCATGTGAGGAATGGATGATACCAAACAGGCAAGGGGGATTGCATACTGGAACTGGCCAAAAAGCCTTGTTCTTAAAGGCAAAGTGAGAAAGAAAAAATAATGGTGAAATGAAATAAAGTAATCGTGTTTTTATATCTTTGTGCATAAATTGGATAAAATGAGAAGCTGCTTAAAAATAATATAAAAGATTATTATATATGAAATCCTACGCATTTCATAATGTAACCATTACTTCGTCATTACTTACTTAATCATTACTTTAATCTTTTATACATTTTACTTATACTTCTGAATGTATCCAGCGAGTCAAAAGTTGTGGTGATTTCAGATACAGAAACACCTGACAGCTGATAATTTGCCAGCCTTGGGCATAACCAGTGTGTGCTGATTTCCCTTGGAGGCAGGACATAGCCTCATTTGCTAGTGAGCACATTACTGGAGGAGGGATCCGTTTATTTGTTCTCAATATTACACTTAGAGGTGGGTTGCTCTTCTCTTCTTTTTGTGTTGTTTGTTCTACATTTTCTGTACCCTGTAGGCCAGACACATTTTTAACATTTTAGTAGTGATGATCGGGCACCCAGATGCTCGGGTGTTCGGGTGCTCTGGCCGAGCGCCCCCGGAGGTTCGAGTGCTCGGCCGAGCACCCGAGCCCCATTGAAGTCAATGGGAGGACTCGAGCATTACACCAGGCACCCCCTGCTCTGATGAGGGGAGGGTGCCTGGTTCATAGGAAAAGGTCAGAAAATGATGGAAACACCACAGAAATGGTTCAGGGACAGCATAGGGAGGATGTCTGGATGCATCTTGGACTCCAACGTCGCTGCTGGGAACAATGTTTCGCCCGTAGTACGCCATTTTTACAGACTGACCGTAAAACACACAAAAAGGAAGATAAAAACGACTTTAGGCGAAAAATTGTTACCAAACAGTATTTGCTGTATATTTACTTGTATATCATCTGCAAATTCTGCAAAAAATTTCATCGATTTTTCGGAACAGGGGCCATGATTAAGAGGGAAACGTGCGCAGCGTAAAGCAGGTGTTCAACGTGGTTATGGCCCGGGTAAGGTACAGCATTCAGGAACGGAGGCCGCAGCTACCACAGGTTTTACAACATGTCCGTTTGCCCTTGTTAAGTCCAAAATTTATAGTCGGAACAGTGGGGTCTGATCCTTTGAGTAAAAGTGACGAAGTGACTTAGTGGATGAAGCCAAGAACTACCTTCTGGTCTGTCGAACACCCCAGCCCTATTTAATTCAATGGGAGGACCTGAGGCACTCCGATACAACCTGTATATCACAAAATGGAGGGCCTCATTCACATTGTGGTACAATAGTTCAGGTAGTGGTCCAACACTCATAAAGCCTATGCACTAAGTGAAAGGGCTGCCAAAAATTAGACTGAAATGTCACTCCAATACACCCTTTATTACACATAAAGGAGGGCATCATACACACCCTTGAAAAATTAGGATTAATGGCCTGCTGGTGATCCTCTAAAACATTAGGGGCGAGGGCATGCCGCTAAGCTGACCATCTAAAACATTAGGAATGAGGGTCTGCTGCTGAGCCGACCATCTAAAACATTATGGGTGAGGGTCTGCTGCGGAGCTGACCATCCTAAACATTATATGCGAAGGCCCGCTAGTGAGCTGACGCTATAAAACATTATATGAGAGGGCCCGCTAGAGAGCTGACCCAATAAAACATTATATGAGAAGGCCCGCTGGTGAGCTGACCTATACAAAAATTGTCAAACAGGGCCCGCTGGTGAGCTGGCCCTATATAAAAATTATATCACAGGGCCCGCTGGTGAGCTGGCCCTATATAAAAATTATATCACAGGGTATATGGAAGAGGAGGAGGAGAATGAGAAGATTAAGAGTCAACCATATACCCATTTTTTGGGTGGAAGGGGTGAATGGGAATACAGAGTATTCCCATCATTGTAAATAACATATCTAAAGTGACTTTATGTTCACCTGGGGCTTTCCTCCAGTGGAGTGGAGAAGTCAGGGGAAATCCAGGCCTTGTTCATTTTTATAAGTGTCAACCTATCAGCATTTTCGGTGGAAAGGCGGATACGCTTATCTGTTATGATGCCACCAGCAGCACTAAATACCCGCTCAGACAGAACGCTGGCGGCAGGGCAGGCCAGCACCTCCAAGGCGTAGAGTGCCAGTTCATACCACGTGTCCAGCTTGGACACTCAGTAGTTGTAAGGCACAGAGGGATCATTGAGGACGCTGACACGGTCTGCTACGTACTCCTTCACCATCTTCCAAAACATTTCCCTCCTTGTGACACTAGGCTGCGCATCAGGGTGAGGGTGCTGGCGGGGTGTCATGAAGGTGTCCCACGCCTTGGAGAGTGTTGCCCTGCCTTTGTCGGAACTGCTGTGTGCTCCCCTTTTCTCCCCTTCTCGGTTGGCCAAGGTAGCACGTACTCTGCCGCCAGCGTTGTCAGATGGAAAATTTTGGAGCAATTTTTCAACAAGAACCTTCTGGTATTGCACCATTTTGCTTGTCCTCTCCACCGGAGGAATGAGAGATGAGAAATTCTCTTTGTAGCGGGGGTCCAGAAGGGTGAACACCCAGTAATCCGTGTTGTCTAAAATGCGTATAACGCGTGGGTCACGGGAAAGGCAGCCTAACATAAAGTCAGCCATGTGTGCCAGAGTACCAACAGGCAAGATTTCGCTGTCCTCACCAGGAGGATGACTCTTAATCTCCTCATCCTCTTCCTCCTCTTCTGCCCACCCACGCTGAAGAGATGGAAATAAAGTTCCATGGCTACCCTCTGTAGCGGAGGCAACCGTGTCTTCCTCCTCCTCCTCCGCCTCCTCCAATTGTCGCTGAGAAGACGAAGTGAGGGTGCTCTGGCTATCACCTTGTGTAAGCTCTTCCTCCCCCATTTCCACCTCTTCCACATGCAAAGCGTCGGTTTTAATTGTGAGCAGCGAGCGTTTCAGTAGACACAGAAGTGGGATGGTTACACTGATAATAGCGTTATCGCCGCTCACCATCTGTGTCGATTCCTCAAAATTGCGTAAAACCTCACAGAGGTCTGACATCCATTCCCACTCCTCACTTCTGATTAGAGGAAGTTGAACGGAGAGGCGACGACCGTGTAACAGCTGGTACTCCACTACTGCCCTCTGCTGCTCACAAAGCCGGGCCAACATGTGGAAGGTGGAGTTCCAGCGCGTGCTCACGTCACACAGCAGCCGGTGAGCTGGCAATTGTAAGCGCTGCTGCAGCTTCACAGGCCGGCTGAAGCTGTAGATGACTTACGGAAATGTGCACACACGCGGCGCACCTTCGTCAAGAGATCATGCAAATTGGGGTAGGTTTTTAGAAATCGCTGAACCACTAAATTAAATACATGCGCTAGGCATGGTACATGTGTGAGCTTGCCGAGCTCCAAAGCCGCCACCAAGTTACTCCCATTATCACACACAACCATGCCTGGTTGCAGGTTGAGTGGCGAGAGCCACTGCTCGGTCTGGTGACTAATCCCCTGCAACAGCTCTGAGGCCGTGTGCTGTTTGTCCCCAAGGCAGATCAGCTTCAGCACGGCCTGTTGACGCTTCCCCACTGCAGTGCTACACTGCTTCCAGCTACCGGCTGATGGGTGAGTGGCGCTGCGCGCAGAGAATTCGGAGGTGGAAACGGAGGAGGAGGAGGAGGAGCCAATAACGTAGGTGCTGGCGGAAACCCTGATGGAGGTAGGGCCCGCAATCCTCGGCGTGGGTAGCACCTGTGCCATCCCAGGGTCCGAGTCGCTCCCAGCCTCCACGACATTCACCCAGTGTGCCGTCAGGGAAATGTAGCGTCCCTGGCCACAAGCACTTGTCCATGTGTCAGTCGTTAAGTGGACCTTCCCAGGAACTGCGTTGGTCAGGGCACGGGTGATGTTAAGGGACACATGGTGGTGTAAGGCGGGGACGGCACACCGGGAAAAGTAGTGGCGGCTGGGGACTGCGTACCGAGGGACAGCTGCTGCCATCAGGCTGCGGAAGGACTCAGTGTCCACAAGCCTAAATGGCAGCATTTTGATGGCCAGTAATTTGGAAAGGTGTGAGGTTAGTGCTATGGCCTGTGGGTGGGTGGCTGGGTATTTTCGCTTGCGCTCAAATGCCTGGGGTAACGACATTTGGACGCTGCGCTGGGACAGGGAAGAGGATGTGGTCGCTGATGGTGCTTCAGATGGTACAGGTGCAGGGCGGGAGGTATGCGGGCCTGCGCCTTCGACAGGCGATTGGCCGGCACCGAAAACAGGGGAAGAGGAGGCAGTGGTGTGGCCTGCAGACACAGATTGGCGATCCGGGCGTTCCTCCCACTTATTACGGTGCTTGGATGCCATGTGTCAGATCATGCTGGTGGTGGTGAGGTTTCTAGTGTTCATGCCTCGGCTCATTCTGGTGTGGCACAGGTTGCAAACTACAATTTTTTTGTCGTCTGCACTTTCCTTAAAAAAACGCCATACCGCGGAACACCTAGCCCTTGGCAAGGGAGATTTACGCAAGGGGGTGCTCCGTGGAACATTTGCGGGCCGGTTTGGTGCGGTCCGCCTTCTTTCTTTAGCCACACCACTGCCTCTTCCAGCCTGTTGCGGTGCTGCAGATGGCTCACCCTCAGGACTGCTGTCATCGCTCGGCTCTCCACCTTCCCAGGTGGGGTCAGTGACCTCATCGTCCACCAAGTCCTCCTCCACTTCCTCACTCTGATCATCCTCCTCATTTCTTGATCCCACCACATCCTCAGTCATTGACAACTGTGTATCATCCTCCTCATTTCTTGATCCCACCACATCCTCAGTCATTGACAACTGTGTATCATCCTCCTCATCAAGGTTTTGAGACAGTAATTGTGGTTGATTTGATGGCAACTGTGTCTCATCATCATCATCCACTTCCTTTGACCTTAAATGCCGTTCCCCTCTGTCATCTTCTTGTGATTGGGTACCCTCTAGAGGTTGTGAATCATGGCACAAGATGTCATGTTCCTCTGCAAGCGTGCTTGGAGAGAGGTTCAAATGAAGGATTGGTGATGAGACGAGCTCCTCACTATATCCCAGTGTGGGATCACTTCTTTGGCCAGACCCTCTATGGTGGGAGGAAGGATGATCAGGGTGAGGATTATGTTGACCAGACTCTTGGCTAGTGAGAGTGGACTTGGTGGAAGACAGGGTGGTGCTTAACCGACTGGAAGCAGTATCAGCTGAAATCCAGCCGACCACCTGTTCGCAGTGGTCTGACCTCGAGAGTGATGTCCTGCGACGCCCTGTAAACTGAGACATGAAGCTAGGTATGGTGGATGTCTTTCTGTCTTGTGCTCTGGCACCAGGCACAGTTTCTACGCGTCCTGACCCGCGCCCTGAACTATCAGGATCACGTCCACTTCCCCGTCCCTTTTTACCCGCCTTCTTCATATTAAACGGAATATATGCCGGTAATCTGCGGCTAGGCACACGAAACAGAATGTGACGCTAATCTGCGGCTAGGCACACGAAACAGAATGTGACGCTAATCTGCGGCTAGGCACAGTGAACGGAATATGTGACGTTAATTTGTGAATTTGCACACTAAACAATATGTGACGCTAATCTGCGGCTAGGCACACGAAACAGAATGTGACGCTAATCTGCGGCTAGGCACAGTGAACGGAATATGTGACGTTAATTTGTGAATTTGCACACTAAACAATATGTGACGTTAATTTGTGAATTTGCACACGAAACAATATGTGACGCTAATCTGCGGCTAGGCACACGAAACAGAATGTGACGCTGATCTGCGGCTAGGCACAGTGAACGGAATATGTAACGTTAATTTGTGAATTTGCACACTAAACAATATGTGACGTTAATTTGTGAATTTGCACACTAAACAATATGTGACGCTAATCTGTGGCTAGGCACACGAAACAGAATGTGACGCTAATCTGCGGCTAGGCACAGTGAACGGAATATGTGACGTTAATTTGTGAATTTGCACACTAAACAATATGTGACGTTAATTTGTGAATTTGCACACTAAACAATATGTGACGCTAATCTGCGGCTAGGCACACGAAACAGAATGTGACGCTAATCTGCGGCTAGGCACAGTGAACGGAATATGTGACGTTAATTTGTGAATTTGCACACTAAACAATATGTGACGTTAATTTGTGAATTTGCACACTAAACAATATGTGACGCTAATCTGCGGCTAGGCACACGAAACAGAATGTGACGCTAATCTGCGGCTAGGCACACGAAACAGAATGTGACGCTAATCTGCGGCTAGGCACAGTGAACGGAATATGTGATGTTAATTTGTGAATTTGCACACTAAACAGAATGTGACAATAATCTATGGCTAGGCATACGTTTAAAATGGCCCTTTTTGTCGCTGCGTTGTAAAATAATTGGCCCTGTGCACCTAACAGAATATGTCACCTTGTCACTGCACTGTGAAATATTTGTCCCTGTGCACCTAGTACAATGTCACCTTATAAATATCCCCCCCCACAAAAAAAAAGAAATTGTGCCCCCCCAAACAAAATGTAAATGCTGCCCCACACACAACAGTCCTAAAAAGGACTTTTGGGTCTTGAAATACTACCAACACTTTTATTCTCCCTACACTGACTTTCCCTGCCTAAGCTCATCTCTCCCTGGCTGAGAATGAGCCGAACTCGCGCGTCGGGTGCTATACAGCACCCGATCACGGGTTCTGGCCAGCCAATCAGTGTAATGCCAGCAGCCAACATGGCTGCTGGCATTACACTGATGTCAGAGCTTCCCCGCACGTTTATTGGCTGCGCAGCAGCCGCGAAACGTGCGGGGAGGAGACCCGAACATGGCGGGCGAGCACATGCGGTACTCGTACGAGTACCGCCATGTGCCGAGCAGAGCGATGCTCGAGCCGAACCGAGCTTCGGCCGAGCATGCTCGCTCATCACTACATTTTAGCTGTCCTTCTGTTTAGACTTGATTTCTGCTGGGAAATGTCTAGTTACAAATAGTAAACTATATATCATTGTTTTTAGAACGAATTATCCAAAAAAGTGAAAAATTACTTATTTTGCTAAATTCACATACTATATATCAAAAATATTTATTTTGATTGTGAAAGTTTAAATTATTTGAAAAAGCCCTGTGTCCCCTAAGTACAAAAATACCAAATGTGTATACTTTTACCTATGTTCATGGCCTGCTCAGAGCCCTAATAATCAGGACCACAAAATGGTATTTTCAACATTATGAACTAATATGATCGTTCTAGTGGTTACATGGTAAAACTACCCTAAAACAGATGAATAACAACATAAACCAGGCCTTATAATTTTAAGTCCTTTGCTACTGGCCAGTCCTGAAAAGTTACTCGCCACTGCAAGCCATAACATACCCACCAGGGCTGAATTTCTACTCGCCAGGGCTAAATTTTCACTCGCCATTGGCTAGTGGCGAGTGGAAATTTTGAGCCCTGACATAAACTATATATTTCTGATATACTACTACACCAAATGGTGGGTCACTTGACTTTTTACCCCTAGCCTGGTGAGCACAAATGTTTTCAGCAAGTGGCACTAAAGGAAAAATGGCATTTCCACCCCTTTCTACCAAATGTAATGAAATCAATGAAAACAATGGAATTTCCAACTGTATCCATTAGTTAGTGCTCTTAGGAGAAAAATGGCACCTAATTGGTATGAGCTGACATACAGTAGTGGGTGCCAGAAGATCAAAACTACACCTACCTGCTTTCTTTTTTTTAAATAGTTGCCTGTACGAAAATGGTCATAACTGTTAGAGACTCAGAGGAAAGGTATGTGGGAAAAGAAGAGAAAGACAAACAAAGGGACACCACTGTGTATATCAGTCAGGTTAGCATTGGACCACTAGTGGCGCATTACAATTGTAGTGGTTGGTCAAGACCAACAAATGGACTTCTGGGTTTAATTGCTGCCTCTAGTAGTACAAGTCTAATTTCACATAATTAATAATCAAGTTAAAAATTATTAGGCCAGAACTGAATCCTGTGGCACCCCACTAACAACATTTGACCAATTTGAAAAAGTTCTTTTAACAACAACTCTCTACCATCTATCATTTAATTAGTTCTCTATCCATGCAGTGATATCACCTACCAAACCAAAGCCTTTCAATGTATGCAGTGTATTTATACACAGTATTAAAGGATTTTGCAAAATCCATGTAAACTACATCAACAGCAAAAGTCTAGTCCAAATTATAGTACAAATTAGTACTTACCCTTTAGTAAAAAATGTAAGGACAGTAGAGTGACATGGTTTATTCTTCTTCTTAAAAACATGATTGCTCCTATTAATAATAATTAATAATGTTATAATAACTATTATATTAGTGGCTCCTACAAATAATAATAATGTTGGTCTTCACATAGTCCTGAACACTGTCAGTAAGTAAACCTTCTCCTATCTTATCCACTATGGAAGTCAAGTTCATAGGACTAGAATTTAGTATTTATATATTGCCCCTTTATGAATGATGATACTATATCCACTTTCCTTCAGTCACAGGGAACTATGCCTGTTGATAGTTAATCAATAAATATTAAGTATAAGGATCTTGCTATTATTGAACGATGCTTGTTAAATACCATTGGGTGTGTACCATCAGGTCTATGTGCTTTATTCACTATAACCTTATCCAGTCTCTTCTTTGAGACTTTGTCCTCAATAAGCCATGAACATGATGGAGAAAACACTGTGATGTCAGCCATAGCCTTAGCCTCACTAATTAATTCACCTGTCTTAATGTTTTTGCTAATAATATACTTGTACAATTCGTTAGGATATGTCTTGCTCTTTTTTGCTATACTTTTCTCATTTTCAGTTTTAGCTAGCCTATTTGCTTATTTCCAGATTCTATTACATTCTATATATATTTTTAAATGATGTACCTGCCCCTTCTGACTTAAATAGTCTAAAAGCCTGCTTCTGTATGACAGAATCCTTTTCTTGTAAAGGACTTTCACCACAAAATGTTTATTATAACGTTAATGCATTTCATGTCAGGAATTCAAGGAGTTGCTGGCATCGGGGGTTATTCAGTTGTTGGTTAGTCTTTGGGCCACTGGCCTGGCATGACCTGGCTGAAAATCAGCTCTAGTTTTTAGGGTTAAATGAATGAAATATGAATGATTTTAGTAAAATCTGACCAAAAACATCATTTTATTATAGTGAGAGAATCTGAGCAATTCTTATTGCATTCTGGCTGTCATGGTTCTCTATGTGTGCAGGAATGCTCTGTGTCCTTCTGCTGGCATCCATGGCACCTGTAGGGACTGAGTGCATAGTTTTTATGTGCTTCCAATTTCCTTACAGTTTCTGACTCAATTGTTTTTTTCTTAGCATGGTTACCTTGGTGATGTGAAACTGTTATGACTTACAGTTTCTCTGATGTTAATGCTCTGGTTGCTCACTATAGTGGCACTAACATGAATATCTCATGTAATCATGGACCAGATTCAATAAGCTACAGATGTGAAATTCTAGTTCAAACCAACTCGCCTGCAAGGGACAAATAAAACTGGCCCCAGTTCCCTGTGATTGAAATGGAACTTTTAACTCCTTCAATGCAAAGCAATGTTTTCAAGATCTCTCTAGCATTCAAGAGGATAAAAGTCCCATTTAAATTACTGGTGATTTGAATTTTTCCCTTATGATGCTTTTGGTTTGCCCCAGAATTGTATCTCTTTAGCTTATTGCATGCAGCCCCACACATATTAAATCCTTGCCTTTCTCAACACGAGACAGATGGAGTCAGTGGTCATTCTCAGTGGCTACAGAAACAACAGGCTTAATATACAGTAGCCACGGACAGATTTCCCATTAGGCAAAGTGGCTAAACACCTAGGGCACTTAACTGTGAAGGGTGCTTCAGCTGTGCAGTCACCTCTACCACACTAAGCTGTATATGTATATATATATAGAGAGAGAGAGAGAGAGAGAGAGAGAGAGAGAGAGAGAGAGAGAGAGAGAGAGAGACAAGAAGAAAATCCTGCGCTACTCTATATAAAAAAACTGATGTGTGCCCTGTAATGTGCATATATAATAATTGTTAGTAAATGAGTGAAATTTTGTGTCACACATTGGCCAAGTTGTGGATAAGCTTGCCACCAACGTCAAGGTATTTCACTTTCGGCAAGTCTTACTCTAATAAACCTAAAAACTCTATCTAAAAATTAAAATAAAAAAACCCTGAGGAAGTATCATTATGTACGCGTTGGCGAGCGAGGGACCCTTTAAATATGCTCTTTATTATTTTTGTGGGCCCCAGTGTAGTGCAATTAAACACAGCAGACATACAAGTAGTAAAAAGGTTTATATGAGGGACTAGTATGAAAGCCCGTGTACACGGGCTAAAGTGCCACCCAGCAGCCCCGGATGCTGCCCCAGAGATGGGAGCAGACACAGGAGGTGAGCAGTTCTGAGGTCCCACTCCAGATTAGCGTGTTTGGCCAGTCTCTACTGCGCATGACTGAATCATTCCGGCAGTCTCTACTGAGCGTGTGCTGTTACGCACACAGGGAGCTTTGCAGCCTAGCAATTTATATAATACAGATAGATAGATAGAGAGATAGATAGATAGATAGATAGATAGATAGATAGATAGATAGTGCCTGGGTGCCGTATATGTAAATGGACATCATATGAGGAATCAGCACTTGCAGGAATCTTTTTAAAAATACAACAAAGTTTAATATAGATGATCAACGTTTCGATCCAAGCAGGGATCTTTTTCAAGATAACAAGCCACCACAAACACCTCCCCTTTATACCCTGTGACCCGTGAAACCAAACAACCCGCCAAAATTAAGATAAATTAATAAAATATACATTGTAGCATAATCTATTACTAAAGATACTATCTGCTACCTTAACATCATCAATAAAAAGGGAAAAATCACCGTTGTGAAATAAAGTGTTAAACACCAAGTTTGCATCTAAAATCATAACAGACGGAGACACTGACATCTGATCATACAAAAAAATAAAAAAAAAAAAAAAAAACCTGTAATATAAACATAGCAGAGGTATTAACCCCTTAACGACCGGCCACTCTGCGTGTCACGGTCACTTTTTTTTAATTGTTTCCGCTTCCGGGCTTCCCGGGGGGGGCCCAGAATTCCATGACAGTCATAGTACGTCACAGGTCGTTAACTCAGATTTACCCATGACGTACTATGACCGTCAAGAGTCATTAAGGGGTTAAAGGCTAATTATGTTATGAAAATACACATACATATATATAATCTGAACAGTTTATTAAACTGTATGTTGCTAAATGTCTAGTTTACATATTAAAAATTAAGAGTTTGTTTACCAGTTTATTAACCCTTTGAGTGCCAGAGGGGTACGGAACGCATTGCAGAGCAATGCGTTCCGTACCCCTCTGGCACTCAAAGGGTTCATTGCTGAGATGTTAACGTTCTATATTAAAATGGCTAGTTGACTTTGTACAACTGAGCACTGGCCACTTTAAGAGTATTTTGTCATAAACTAAAGTTATTTTTATGTCATACAATAGTGGATGGGGATAGGGATCATAAATGGAGGTGTAGCCAACAACTATGGCTGGGACAAAAGACACCAAAGATGCCTTACCTAAGGGATTAAATGATAATACAGTTTGCACTGGAGCTGTCACCAGAGGTAATGTTGTACATTAGAGTGGAGCACACACTCTGGTTCTCTTTGATGTCTTTTTAACAGCCCAGTGAGGTAGTACCAAATGCAGAAGAAAGGCATGATGGTTAGAATTAATGTAATAATCCCACTACAAAATGGGTTACTCATTCAACCCATGTCAGCATTAATAATGTACAATACTCTATAACACACTGTAAACAATTCTGTCAGAAAGTGAGTTATAGAGTAAAATAGTGACTCTCTTGATTAAATTCTATGTGCTAAATGCCATACATTTTTATTAAATCCTGCTATATATATATATATATATATATAGAGAGAGAGAGAGAGAGAGAGAGAGAGAGAGAGAATGGATTGCTGAGCTGAGTCATCATGACACCTACATTTGAGTTTAGCACATTCTATCCTACAGTTCTGGATGTACATCTCAGATGCCCCGACCAAAGAATCTTGAGTGCTACTGACCCCACCTATGCCTGCATCTCCATTTTATACAAATCCCCAACACCAGCCTTTCTATAATCTTTGCAGTACATGGCCATATAAACTGGTAATGAAGTGGCCAGATAAGAATATTATAGCAAAGAAAAAGCAAAACAAATTAAAAAAAAAAAAGAGAGAGAGATGTTGTCTGATGCAGAGGGCTTTGGGATTGCACTGGATATAACCTTAGCCAGTGGTGAGCAAATTATATGCATTTCATTTTTGGATCAATTTTAGGGATCTGGAGAAAATATCAGTTTGGTTTGAAACAATTAACACATCATGGAGGGTTAGGTGGAAAGAGGAAATGGGGAGGAGAGGGGCAGGAGACGGGCAAGAGAGAGTTGGCAGGAGTGTGGAGAATAGAAGTGTGGGAAAGATGAACTGAAAACATAAGAGAGAGAAACAGGAAGTGAGAAAGAGGAGAGAGAGGGAGGAAAAGTGGTACAGAGAGAAAGCTGTAGAGAGGAGGGTAAGAGAGCTAGAGAAAGTAGAAGAGAGAGGGAGAAAATGAGAAAGTGGGGTGGAAATGTCTAGGAGACTTGTTTGATAACTTCAGTATAACCCACCAAAAAAGTTCTCCTATCACATTCAAATGAGCGACCAGAATATTAAACTGTTGAGACTGACATTAGAAGGCAAGTTTAAAATGTTATTGTAAAATAATTTTACAGAAAAATGTTTCTATTGGAAAGCCAAATGAGACACCCCTTAGAAAGCTCACCTAGGCTGTTGTCTATACTCTGCTGACCTGCTTGAGCTATACAGTTCAGAGATGCCTTATGGAAAAACGTAAACAAACTGACTCCCCTTATGATCACACTGCATACAGACAATTGCAGAACACCTGCACAAAGCAAACAAAACTAACCAAAGCTCAATATTTTACTGATAACAGTAATGTATCAAAACCAGCCAACGTATCAGGGTTACTAAAATATCTACAACCCCTCTAACCAATCTCACCCCTCAACTATAAAAATAGGAAATTAAACAATACAGTGCCCAAAAGCAATTGATAATGCATTCAACAACTACTTAGCTGGATGTGGCACTCACTGATTACATAAAACAAAAGTAATTTTGTAGTAGAAACATACATTGAGCAGTCTCTGTCACCTTCAACCTGTTCCAACAGTACTAATGAATTCAATTTCATGGCAGTAACTGATAGTGAAACATATGACCACCTCCTCAACCCACAAATTAAATTGCAATCTGGGCATGACCAACTACTAGCAATGTTATTAAATGAGCAGTAACCTTTTAGTAATGAAAATATAAATGTTGGAGAGCTTTCTTGCTGAGTAAAACAAGGGCACTCCCATCACTGTTAACTGTTTTATTTTTAAAATGTATAACAGTTCAAATAATCAGGAAGTGAATTTACTGTGCGTTTACTTCCTGATAGTTCTAAGTGACTCTGCATTTTCTATCACAATTTATGTAGCACTGTATATCTGTGTGATTTTACTCTTCATTAGAATGTAACTAAATAGCTAATTGGAATTTGACTACTATAGGGCACCGCTAATGTAAAAAACAAAAAAACATGGGTTTAAACTGTAATTTCTATGTAGATATGCATAACTCAGCAGCAGGAGTAGCCTTATTTTACTCAACAGGAAACATCCTTTAATATACATCCTATATAATAATTTGCTAGGATGTTTGTCAAAAGCCGTCATGCGCAGTAGAGACTGCCTGAATGCACAGAATGCTGGGAGTTCTGTGCTGGGAGAATTTCTGTGCTTTCAGGCAGTCTCAACAGTGCATGACTGCATCGGCAGTAGGACGCAGAGTAGGACCAGGCTCTTAACATCACCCGGACCTTGGCCCGTGTACACGGGCTTTTGCACTAGTATTTTAATTTTTAAAAAAAATGTACTGCTCCTTTAAAGCTCAGTGCCTCTGTCAATGCCCATCTTATTACATTCCTAATTAATGCCTCCTTATTATCCGGGTATATACCCAAAGCCTGCTAAGTGGATAAAAACATAGTATCCAATTGCACACCAATCTCCCACACTATCTAAAAAGTCTGGATAAACATGTCCACCTGTAACTATATAAGTATTACTGACTGTCCAGTTTTTTCACCCCACTTCAATCATGCGTTCATCCAAATCACTTGACTGTCACCGACCTCCTGAAAGTATGTAATGATATTCTGACTGGTAGGGAAAATGGTAAACTCGCTGGAGCTATTTTCCCAGATTTTGCAAAGGCTTTTGATACAGTAGACATAATATTCTGACAAGCAAATTAAAAAGTTCAGGATAGGATAATCATTCTCTAAACATGTTCAGATCCTATTTATCAGACAGAATGCCAAATGTGTCTATTGCTGACAATCTTTCCCTTCTGCTCAAAGTAATAAGGGGGTTCCCCAAGGCTCCATTCTTGGCTCTCTTCTATTTTCTCTATTTATAAATGATTTGTCCACAGTTAGCAAAGCATCTCCTGTGCACATGTATGCAGATGACATCATAATCTACACTAAAATCCAAACATATCGCAACTTGAGGCTGTAATACAGCATGATTTGTCTCAAGCTGAAACATGGATAGCTAAAAACAAGCTGTTTTTAAACACTGACAAAACCATCACAGTGGGATTTTGTACAAAACACAAACTACTTAAACTTTGCAATATACATTTAACTATTATAAGAAAGTTTAGATGTAACTCTGCCCTGGTCGACTTCTACAAATATCCTGATATGTGGTTTAACCCCTACCTCACTTTGGTCTTCATATTGATACATTATCATCCAAACTTTATCCTAAAATCAGTGCTCTGCTTGGAAACAAATTCTTTTTAAGTCCCCTGGGAAGAAAACATATAGTTCAACAGATGTTAATGTCAGTCATAGACTGTGGGGACGTAGTATATGCTTCTGTTCTGCAAATTCATCTTTGCAAGCTTGACACTTTGTTACAACATATTATGCCACTTTGTTTTCCAATGCAATTATACTACCATCCCTGTTATATGTTTAAAGAACTAAATTGGCTGACACTCCAATTTAGACCTTCACTTTTCTTGCTTAGTTTATAACCACATCTCTGGAAAGCTACCAGACTGTCTGAGCAGTATGCTCACACCATCTCTCCATATTAACTATAACCTCCGCTCCAATGCTAAGAACTCACTGAGTATTCCACGCTACAAGAGAGAAGCCGGTCGAGCTGCCTTCTCCTTCAGTAGGCTGACCAGATCTCACCTTTAACCGGGGACACATAGGAAATAGGCATATTTCAGTACTGCACTGAAATCAAAGCAGTCCTGCATTATGCATTTTTCCTGTGAGTCCTCGATTAAAGGTGAGGTCTGGTCAGCTTACCCTTCAGAGCTCCAAAAGCCTGGAATAACCTACCCAAAATAATCAGAATCATCCAACCTAACATCTCTAAATAATAACTGCTTCTTTGTATCTAAAAACAATATGTAACTGTATATACACTTTGTATGTATGTTTAAGTATATGTGTCTGTGTATATATATTTTTTTGCTATTTATGTAAATATGTAACTTTTTACTTTAAAAGATTTACAGGACATACTTGAAAACAAGAGAAATCTCAACCTCTGGTAAAAATTTTTCCAAGGGTAGTAAAAAAAAAAAAATCTGTCTAATGACTAGTTGCCCAGTATTTTAATGTATCCTTTTTAGGTACTGATAAGAGTGTGTGGAAAACAAAATGTTAGGTAGAATATGCAGCACCACAAGTAAATACAAAGAACTATATACATGAAGCAGAGTAAAAACATTCTGATTCAAACAAATGTTTATAGACCTACAGATTCCCCAAACTCCCACTGATTTGAATAAGGCTTTGGAGACCTTCCTAGCATTCAATGAGTTAAAAGTCCAATTTAATGGAAATACGTATCTGTCCCATATTTGCCCCTGAATTGCTCTACATTTTTATATGTCTAAGGTTGCACAGAAAAGGATAAGGGTTGTAGCATCATTGTGGGTTAACTGCTGCAATTTAGTAGACATTTGTACCCAACTGTCCACACATTTTATAATTCAGAGACTGTGAGGAGAGATAGAAGAACAGCTGGCAAGAGAAGGGGCAGATTTCTCCACTGTAATTTGTCGGCTCTTCTGTTCCTGGTAAACAATTGCTTTGCTGTACAACGTGTTCCCACCTGAGTGGTTAAGGAGATCTGGAAGACACAGCTGGCAGGGACCGCTCTCTGCAGAAATAAGAGTACAGTAGTAAACAGGGGGAGCATTTGAAAAATGACTCTTGTTCACGAGTCTGCATTTTACAACCATTCTATGGCAGTACATTCCAATTACCCAAAACTCCAAGGGGGGCCATTAAACTTACACTTTCATATTATGTATCCATAAAGAGAGGTGCCCCTCAGCACACATGGGAATGGGACAGATCTCTATCCAATCTGGGCCAGCTGTAAACAGGAATCGTTAATACATGATAACATCTAATGACATGATTCCTTACAGTATGAATTTCTGACTATAAGATCAGAAAGGGAACATTTAAATAAAAATAAAGGGCCATATGGACAAAATATAAAAGAAGCCATTTGGGGGCTAATCAACTGTAGTATGGGCAGCAAATAATATGTATGATTAATTTAAATCAGGGGTGAGCAAGATTAGGTCCCCTGGTTGCTCAGGACAACAATTCCTATGATTTCCAGCCAGCCAGCTAGAGGGCCTTGTGTTGCCCACCAATGTTTTAAATGGAGCTTTAAAGGGAACCTGTTACCTAAAAAGTAAAAAATATTGATGCTTTCGAAATATTTTAAAAATCCCCTAAGTTTTGTATTAACTAGCGTTATCTAGTTTTTGACTCATTTATATTTAAATATCATGCTAATTAAGGCATGCTGTGTGGGCACTTCCTGCCTTAGCTCTTTATGTCACCCACTCATGGACACTTAACCCTTTTACTATTAGGGGTCATGCAGGACAGGAAGCTCCTGCACCTAATTAGCATGATCTGTAATCTAAATAATGTAAAAGCTTGTTTTCTAAATATAAATAAATTACAATACAACATATAAGTGATCCTGAAAACTCTTTCAAAATCATCAAAGTTGGATTTAGGTGATAGCATTTCTTTAACCGCTTGATTGCATGAGAGATCTTCAACACATTGTGGAGAAATATGTTGGAGATGTCTCTATTATAGACTGGGTAACAACCCACTTTAAATCAATGGAAATCATGAAGAATGTAATTGTCTCCCCTATATTGCAGATGGTTTGGATCAGAATACCTCCACTTTTGTTTTTATCAGTATGTTCCATTGTCTGGTTTTATAAGAGACGTAGTAATGCTTGTGTAGCACCCCTATGCCTGATACCTTACAATCAACCCTTTGTGTGCTACAGCCTAGCTCAGCCAAAATAACATAGTGTCTAGCATTCACTGCTCCAAGGTCATCTTCTGCAGAGAAGAACTTCATGGAGGTGGTTTTGTGTGCATTGGTTAAGGAACTAGCTTGAGCGCTAAGGGTTTAATTTAAAAAAAATAATAATTTACCGGCTAATAGAAAATCAAAATCAGGAACAACAAATGAACAATTTTTCCTTCTGTTAGCATGGAAGTGCTTGGGAGTCTCCCTTGCCCTGAATTATCCTACTTGATACACAGTTTTCCAGCGGTTATCCTGAGGCTGTGATAAACAGAACATGGGGGAGATGCACCAAGGTTTTATTCAATGGCAAAGGGATGTATGGCAATTAGTGTTGAGCGAGCATGCTCGGCCGATGCTCGGATCGGCTCGAGCATCGCTCTGCTCGGCACATGGCGGTACTCGTACGAGTACCGCATGTGCTCGCCCGCCATGTTCGGGTCTCCTCCCCGCACGTTTTGCGGCTGCTGCGCAGCCAATAAACGTGCAGGGAGGCTCTGACATCGGTGTAATGCCAGCAGCCATGTTGGCTGCTGGCATTACACTGATTGGCTGGCCAGAACCCGTGGTCAGGTGCTGTATAGCACCTGACCATCGAGTTCGGCTCAGTCTGAGCCAGGGAGAGCTGAGGATAGGAAGGGAAAGGCAGTGTAGGGAGGAAAAAAACAAAAATTGTGAAAAAAAAAGAACCAAAAGTCCTTTTTAGGACTACTGTGTGTGGGGGCAGCAGGTTATTTGGTGTGGGGGGAAAAAAACAAAAAAAAAAAAAAAAATATATATATATTCTGTTTAGTGTGCAAAGTTGCAGATTAGAGCACATTCTGTTTAGTGTGCACAGTTGCAGATTAGAGCACATTCTGTTTAGTGTGCAAAGTTGCAGATTAGAGCACATTCTGTTTAGTGTGCAAAGTTGCAGATTAGAGCACATTCTGTTTAGTGTGCAAAGTTGCAGATTAGAGCACATTCTGTTAAGTCTTCAAACTAAAATATCAAAGTCACGTATTCCATTCAGTGTGCGTCGCCGCAGTTTAGCAGCACATTCTGAGTACTGTGCAGAGTTGCAGAATAGGAAGAAATACTGTTAAGTCTTCAAACTAAAATATCAAAGTCACATATTCCATTCAGTGTGCTTCGCCGCAGTTTAGCAGCACATTCTGTGTACTGTGCAGAGTTGCAGAATAGGAAGAAATACTGTTAAGTCTTCAAACTCAAATATCAAAGTCACATATTCCATTCAGTGTGCTTCGCCGCAGTTTAGCAGCACATTCTGTGTACTGTGCAGAGTTGCAGAATAGGAAGAAATACTGTTAAGTCTTCAAACTAAAATATCAAAGTCACATATTCCATTCAGTGTGCTTCGCCGCAGTGTAGCAGCACATTCTGTGTACTGTGCAGAGTTGCAGAATAGGAAGAAATACTGTTAAGTCTTCAAACTAAAATATCAAAGTCACATATTCCATTCAGTGTGCTTCGCCGCAGTTTAGCAGCACATTCTGTGTACTGTGCAGAGTTGCAGAATAGGAAGAAATACTGTTAAGTCTTCAAACTAAAATATCAAAGTCACATATTCCATTCAGTGTGCTTCGCCGCAGTTTAGCAGCACATTCTGTGTACTGTGCAGAGTTGCAGAATAGGAAGAAATACTGTTAAGTCTTCAAACTAAAATATCAAAGTCACATATTCCATTCAGTGTGCTTCGCCGCAGTGTAGCAGCACATTCTGTGTACTGTGCAGAGTTGCAGAATAGGAAGAAATACTGTTAAGTCTTCAAACTAAAATATCAAAGTCACATATTCCATTCAGTGTCTTTCACCGCCGTTTAACAGCCTATTCTGTGTACTCTGCAGAGTTGCAGAATTATAAGAAATACTGTTAAGTTTTCAAACTCAAATATTAAAGTCACATATTCCATTCAGTGTCTTTCACCGCCGTTTAACAGCCTATTCTGTGTACTCTGTACAGTTGCAGAATTATAAGAAATACTGTTAAGTTTTCAAACTCAAATATTAAAGTCACATATTCCATTCAGTGTCTTTCACCGCCGTTTAACAGCCTATTCTGTGTACTCTGTACAGTTCCAGAATTATAAGAAATACTGTTAAGTTTTCAAACTCAAATATTAAAGTCACATATTCCATTCAGTGTCTTTCACCGCCGTTTAACAGCCTATTCTGTGTACTCTGTACAGTTCCAGAATTATAAGAAATACTGTTAAGTTTTCAAACTCAAATATTAAAGTCACATATTCCATTCAGTGTCTTTCACCGCCGTTTAACAGCCTATTCTGTGTACTCTGTACAGTTCCAGAATTATAAGAAACACTGTTAATTTTTCAAACTCAAATATTAAAGTCACATATTCCATTCAGTGTCTTTCACCGCCGTTTAACAGCCTATTCTGTGTACTCTGTACAGTTCCAGAATTATAAGAAATACTGTTAAGTTTTCAAACTCAAATATTAAAGTCACATATTCCATTCAGTGTGTTTCAACGCCGTTTAACAGCCTATTCTGTGTACTCTGCAGAGTTGCAGAATAGTAAGAAATACTGTTAAGTTTTCAAACTCAAATATTAAAGTCACATATTCCATTCAGTGTGTGTCACCGCAGTTTAGCAGCCTATTCTGTGTACTCTGCAGAGTTGCAGAATAGTAAGAAATACTGTTAATTTTTCAAACTCAAATATTAAAGTCACATATTCCATTCAGTGTCTTTCACCGCCGTTTAACAGCCTATTCTGTGTACTCTGTACAGTTCCAGAATTATAAGAAATACTGTTAAGTTTTCAAACTCAAATATTAAAGTCACATATTCCATTCAGTGTGTTTCAACGCCGTTTAACAGCCTATTCTGTGTACTCTGCAGAGTTGCAGAATTATAAGAAATACTGTTAAGTTTTCAAACTCAAATATTAAAGTCACATATTCCATTCAGTGTCTTTCACCGCCGTTTAACAGCCTATTCTGTGTACTCTGTACAGTTCCAGAATTATAAGAAATACAGTTAAGTTTTCAAACTCAAATATTAAAGTCACATATTCCATTCAGTGTGTTTCAACGCCGTTTAACAGCCTATTCTGTGTACTCTGCAGAGTTGCAGAATAGTAAGAAATACTGTTAAGTTTTCAAACTCAAATATTAAAGTCACATATTCCATTCAGTGTGTGTCACCGCAGTTTAGCAGCCTATTCTGTGTACTCTGCAGAGTTGCAGAATAGTAAGAAATACTGTTAATTTTTCAAACTCAAATATTAAAGTCACTTATTCCATTCAGTGTGTGTCACCGCAGTTTAGCAGCCTATTCTGTGTACTCTGCAGAGTTGCAGAATAGTAAGAAATACTGTTAAGTTTTCAAACTCATATATATTAAAGTCATATATATCGTGTAAGATGAAGAAGGCGGGTAAAAAGGGACGGGGAAGTGGATGTGATCCTGAAAGTTCAGGGCGCGGGTCAGGACGCGGAGAAACTGTGCCTGGTGCCAGAGCACAAGAAAGAAAGACATCCACCATACCTAGCTTCATGTCTGATTTCACAGGGCGTCGCAGGACATCACTCTCGAGGTCCGACCAGTGCGAACAGGTGGTCGGTTGGATGACAGCTAATACTGCTTCCAGTCGGTTAAGCACCACCCTGTCTTCCACCAAGTCCACTCTCAGTAGCCAAGAGTCTGGTCAACATAATCCTCACTCTGATCATCCTTCCTCCCACCATACACGGTCTGGTCAAAGAAGTGATCCCACACTGGGATATAGTGATGAGCTCGTCTCATCACCAATCCTTCATTTGACCCTCTCTCCAAGCACGCTTGCAGAGGAACATGACATCTTGTGCCCTGATTCACAACCTCTAGAGGCTACCCAATCACAAGAAGATGACAGATGTGAACGGCATTTAAGGTCAAAGGAAGTAGTGGATGATGATGATGATGATGATGAGACACAGTTGCCATTAAATCAACCACTATTTCCGTCTCAAGACCTTGTTGAGGAGAATGTTATACAGTTGTCAATGACTGAGTATGTGGTGGGATCAAGACTTGAGGAGGATGATCAGAGTGAGGAAGTGGAGGAGGACTTGGTGGACGATGAGGTGACTGACCCCACCTGGGAAGGTGTAGAGCCGAGCGATGACAGCAGTCCTGAGGGTGAGCCATCTGCAGCACCGCAACAGGCTGGAAGAGGCAGTGGTGTGGCTACAGAAAGAAGGCGGACCGCACCAAACCGGCCCGCAAATGTTCCACGGAGCACCCCCTTGCGTAAATCTACCTTGCCAAGGGGTAGGTGTTCCGCGGTATGGCGTTTTTTTAAGGAAAGTGCGGACGACAAAAGAATTGTAGTTTGCAACCTGTGCCACACCAGAATGAGCCGAGGCATGAACACTAGAAACCTCACCACCACCAGCATGATCCGACACATGGCATCCAAGCACCGTAGTAAGTGGGAGGAACGCCTGGATCGCCCATCTGTGTCTGCAGGCCACACCACTGCCTCCTCTTCCCCTGTTTTCGGTGCCGGCCAATCGCCTGTCGAAGGCGCAGGCCCGCATACCTCCCGCCCTGCACCTGTACCATCTGAAGCACCATCAGCGACCACATCCACTTCCCTGTCCCAGCACAGCGTCCAAATGTCGTTACCCCAGGCATTTGAGCGCAAGAGAAAGTACCCAGCCACCCACCCACAGGCCATAGCACTAACCTCACACCTTTCAAAATTACTGGCCATCGAAATGCTGCCATTTAGGCTTGTGGACACTGAGTCCTTCCGCAGCCTGATGGCAGCAGCTGTCCCTCGGTACGCGGTCCCCAGCCGCCACTACTTTTCCCGGTGTGCCATCCCCGCATTACACCACCATGTGTCCCGTAACATCACCCGTGCCCTGACCAACGCAGTTACTGGGAAGGTCCACTTAACGACTGACACATGGACAAGTGCTTGTGGCCAGGGACGCTACATTTCCCTGACGGCACACTGGGTGAATGTCGTGGAGGCTGGGAGCGACTCGGACCCTGGGATGGCACGGGTGCTACCCACGCCGAGGATTGCGGGCCCTACCTCCATCAGGGTTTCCACCAGCACCTACGTTATTGGCTCCTCCTCCTCCGTTTCCACCTCCGAATTCTCTACACACACCGCCACTCCCCCATCAGCCAGTAGCTGGAAGCAGTGTAGCACTGCAGTGGGGAAGCGTCAACAGGCCGTGCTGAAGCTGATCTGCCTTGGGGACAAACAGCACACGGCCTCAGAGCTGTTGCAGGGGATTAGTCACCAGACCGAGCAGTGGCTCTCGCCACTCAACCTGCAACCAGGCATGGTTGTGTGTGATAATGGGCGTAACTTGGTGGCGGCTTTGGAGCTCGGCAAGCTCACACACGTACCATGCCTAGCGCATGTATTTAATTTAGTGGTGCAGCGATTTCTAAAAACCTACCCCAATGTGCATGATCTCTTGACCAAGGTGCGCCGCGTGTGTGCACATTTCCGTAAGTCATCTACAGCTTCGGCCGGCCTGTTGAAGCTGCAGCAGCGCTTACAATTGCCAGCTCACCGGCTGCTGTGTGACGTGAGCACGCGCTGGAACTCCACCTTCCACATGTTGGCCCGGCTTTGTGAGCAGCAGAGGGCAGTAGTGGAGTACCAGCTGTTACACGGTCGTCGCCTCTCCGTTCAACTTCCTGTAATCAGAAGTGAGGAGTGGGAATGGATGTCAGACCTCTGCGAGGTTTTACGCAATTCTGAGGAATCGACACAGATGGTGAGCGGCGATAACGCTATTATCAGTGTAACCATCCCACTTCTGTGTCTACTGAAACGCTCGCTGCTCACAATTAAAACCGACGCTTTGCATGTGGAAGAGGTGGAAATGGGGGAGGAAGAGCTTACACAAGGTGATAGCCAGAGCACCCTCACTTCGTCTTCTCAGCGACAATTGGAGGAGGCGGAGGAGGAGGAGGAGGAGGAAGACACGGTTGCCTCCGCTACAGAGGGTAGCCATGGAACTTTAGTTCCATCTCTTCAGCGTGGGTGGGCAGAAGAGGAGGAAGAGGATGAGGATATTGAGAGTCAGCCTCCTGGTGAGGACAGCGAAATCTTGACTGTTGGTACTCTGGCACACATGGCTGACTTTATGTTAGGCTGCCTTTCCCGTGACCCACGCGTTGTACGCATTTTAGACAACACGGATTACTGGGTGTTCACCCTTCTGGACCCCCGCTACAAAGAGAATTTCTCATCTCTCATTCCTCCGGTGGAGAGGACAAGCAAAATGGTGCAATACCAGAAGGTTCTTGTTGAAAAATTGCTCCAAAATTTTCCATCTGACAACGCTGGCGGCAGAGTACGTGCTACCTTGGCCAACCGAGAAGGGGAGAAAAGGGGAGCACACAGCAGTTCCGACAAAGGCAGGGCAACACTCTCCAAGGCGTGGGACACCTTCATGACACCCCGCCAGCACCCTCACCCTGATGCGCAGCCTAGTGTCACAAGGAGGGAAAAGTTTTGGAAGATGGTGAAGGAGTACGTAGCAGACCGTGTCAGCGTCCTCAATGATCCCTCTGTGCCTTACAACTACTGGGTGTCCAAGCTGGACACGTGGTATGAACTGGCACTCTACGCCTTGGAGGTGCTGGCCTGCCCTGCCGCCAGCGTTCTGTCTGAGCGGGTATTTAGTGCTGCTGGTGGCATCATAACAGATAAGCGTATCCGCCTTTCCACCGACAATGCTGATAGGTTGACACTTATAAAAATGAACAAGGCCTGGATTTCCCCTGACTTCTCCACTCCACTGGAGGAAAGCCGCGGGGGAACATAAACTCACTTTATATATGTTATTTACAATGATGTGAATACTCTGTATTCCCATTCACCCCTTCCACCCAAAAAACGGGTATATGGTTGACTCTTAATCTTCTCATCCTCCTCCTCCTCTTCCATATGCCCTGGGATATAATTTTTATATAGGGCCAGCTCACCAGCGTGCCCTGGGATATAATTTTTATATAGGGCCAGCTCACCAGCGGGCCCTGTGATATAATTTTTATATAGGGCCAGCTCACCAGCGGGCCCTGTTTGCCAATTTTTATATAGGTCAGCTCACCAGCGGGCCTTCTCATATAATGTTTTATTGGGTCAGCTCTCTAGCGGGCCCTCTCATATAATGTTTTATAGCGTCAGCTCACTAGCGGGCCTTCGCATATAATGTTTAGGATGGTCAGCTCTGCAGCAGACCCTCACCCATAATGTTTTAGATGGTCAGCTCAGCGCACGTTTCCCTCTTAATCATGGCCTCAGTTCTGAAAATCAAGGAAATTTTTGGGAGAATTTGCCTCTGCGCACGTTTCCCTCTTAATCATGGCCTCAGTTCTGAAAATCAAGGAAATTTTTGGGATAATTTGCCTCTGCGCACGTTTCCCTCTTAATCATGGCCTCAGTTCTGAAAATCAAGGAAATTTTTGGGAGAATTTGCCTCTGCGCACGTTTCCCTCTTAATCATGGCCTCAGTTCTGAAAATCAAGGAAATTTTTGGGATAATTTGCCTCTGCGCACGTTTCCCTCTTAATCATGGCCTCACTTCAGAAAATCGATGAAATTTTTGGGAGAATTTGCAGATGATATACAAGTAAATATACAGCAAATACTGTTTGGTAACAATTTTTCGCCTAAAGTCGTTTTTATTTTCCTTTTTGTGTGTTTTACGGTCAGTCTGTAAAAATGGCGTACTACGGGCGAAAGATCGTTCCCAGCAGCGATGTTGGAGTCCAAGGTGCATCCAGACATCCTCCCTATGCTGTCCCTGAACCATTTCTGTAGTGTTTCCATCTTTTTCTGCCCTTTTCCTATGGACCAGGCACCCTCCCCTCATCAGAGCAGGGGGTGCCTGGTGTAATGCTCGAGTCCTCCCATTGACTTCAATGGGGCTCGGGTGCTCGGCCGAGCACTCGAGCCTCAGGGGGTGCTCGGTCAGAGCACCCGAACATCCGAGCATTGGGGTGCTCGCTCATCACTAATGGCAATCACTTCTCTATTGAGAATGCAATACACTTCACCATATGCTCTAAGAAATATCTATGTAAGGGGAGGGGGAGAGTCTTTAATAATTAGCACATGAGGTTGATGTAATGCTGTCAATGTATTAGGTATGGAAAGTTGAAATGCAAAGATGTTGTTCTCAAACTCCAGCACCAAGAACATAACCAGCTCTCCTTTAAACTTTGAGTGCTTTAGAGATGGGCAGTTCATTGCTTTGCAATGCATTGCAAACACCAGTGGCACTGAAAGAGTTATAAGATAGAAAATCCCCTTCCCTATTTTAGAGATCATTGAAATACACAGAGAGCCAACAGAGAAGCTGTTGCATGTAACAG
This sequence comes from Rhinophrynus dorsalis, assembly GCA_037306005.1. Classification (NCBI taxonomy): domain Eukaryota; kingdom Metazoa; phylum Chordata; class Amphibia; order Anura; family Rhinophrynidae; genus Rhinophrynus; species Rhinophrynus dorsalis. The sequence goes on along the minus strand of CM074719.1, from coordinate 298,949,786 downwards.
TTTCTCCACTGGATCTCTTTACACGAACCAATTGATCAGCTGTTTAAAGTACACAGAGGAATTTCCACATATCAGCTAATTCATATAAACAGAAGCCTCTGCTACATTCTGCAAGGCGCTCTATTCAACTCTACTTACACAAATTAGCTTATTGGAGGAAAGTCTGTTGAAAACAGCTGATCAGAAAGTTCATGTAAAGAGAGAACTGGCATAGAAACAGTTACATGTAACAGCTTCTCTGCCAGTTCTCTGTGCATTTGAAAGGTCTATGAGGTGGATTAGGGGATTTTTTTATTATAACCTTTTCAGTGTCACAGAGGTGTACAACACATTGCAGAGCAATGCCTTTCACATTTCTATGGAACTCAAAGGGTTAAGGGAGGCCAGCTTCTGTCTCTGCTCTCCATTAGCAGCAGCAAACGATCATCTGTAGATCGATAGGAAGCTATAGGAAGATTCCAGCTTCTCCATCTCAGTTTGGTGAAGTTGGGAATGTGCACTCCGACAGTATAGCCAACTAATGGAGATTATTGCATGTGGCTATTAGTCACATTAAGATCAAAATACATGCACAGGAATATGACGATGGTTAATAAAGCTGCATTCCAATATACAAATGAGTAGATAAGAATTAGTTGCTGTCCCTTTAAGAGTTTTAACTGGGAATTAGCATCCGCTCTCTTGCTCTGGAATTTCCTAACCTCCTTATTTTTAGTATCCAAAATAGATGGCCGAAATGTATGGATGTAAAATAGTCTGACAGCTGTAGCTACCTGATTGCGTCAAGCATGGTCTCTGCATTCCTACTCTATACTTAGGCTTATCAAGTTCAGCATATGCATATAGTTTGAACACGTGTTTATAATAGATAGGTTTATCCATAATGTATTCATATGACCTAATGCTTTCATTTGTATAGGTCCATTTTTAAACATGTAGAAAATGATTACATATGTGTACTCTATTCTTGTAAGGTTATGACCATATTAGTAGCAAGCGAAGCTGTATATAAGCTCAGAGCTTTGAGCACTGAAGGTAGAGAAACCAAGGGAGAACCACAGCTTGCAGAAACGGTAGAAACACAATCCTAAACTGCAAACCTGTCATCCTTTGCTGCAATAAAGAAAATTCATCAACATAATTCTGAGTAGTGTTGAGCGAGCATGCTCGGCCGATGCTCGGATCGGCTCGAGCATCGCTCTGCTCGGCACATGGCGGTACTCGTACGAGTACCGCATGTGCTCGCCCGCCATGTTCGGGTCTCCTCCCCGCACGTTTTGCGGCTGCTGCGCAGCCAATAAACGTGCAGGGAGGCTCTGACATCGGTGTAATGCCAGCAGCCATGTTGGCTGCTGGCATTACACTGATTGGCTGGCCAGAACCCGTGGTCGGGTGCTGTATAGCACCTGACCATCGAGTTCGGCTCAGTCTGAGCCAGGGAGAGCTGAGGATAGGAAGGGAAAGGCAGTGTAAGGAGGAAAAAAAAAAATTGTGAAAAAAAAGAACCAAAAGTCCTTTTTAGGACTACTGTGTGTGGGGGCAGCAGGTTATTTTGTGTGGGGGGAAAAAAAAAAAAAAAAAAAAAAAAATATTCTGTTTAGTGTGAAAAGTTGCAGATTAGAGCACATTCTGTTTAGTGTGCACAGTTGCAGATTAGAGCACATTCTGTTTAGTGTGCAAAGTTGCAGATTAGAGCACATTCTGTTTAGTGTGCAAAGTTGCAGATTAGAGCACATTCTGTTTAGTGTGCAAAGTTGCAGATTAGAGCACATTCTGTTAAGTCTTCAAACTAAAATATCAAAGTCACATATTCCATTCAGTGTGCGTCGCCGCAGTTTAGCAGCACATTCTGTGTACTGTGCAGAGTTGCAGAATAGGAAGAAATACTGTTAAGTCTTCAAACTAAAATATCAAAGTCACATATTCCATTCAGTGTGCGTCGCCGCAGTTTAGCAGCACATTCTGTGCACTGTGCAGAGTTGCAGAATAGGAAGAAATACTGTTAAGTCTTCAAACTAAAATATCAAAGTCACATATTACATTCAGTGTGCTTCGCCGCAGTTTAGCAGCCTATTCTGTGTACTGTGCAGAGTTGCAGAATAGGAAGAAATACTGTTAAGTTTTCAAACTAAAATATCAAAGTCACATATTCCATTCAGTGTGTTTCACCGCCGTTTAGCAGCCTATTCTGTGTACTGTGCAGAGTTGCAGAATAATAAGAAATACTGTTAAGTTTTCAAACTCAAATATTAAAGTCACATATTCCATTCAGTGTGTTTCACCGCCGTTTAGCAGCCTATTCTGTGTACTGTGCAGAGTTGCAGAATAATAAGAAATACTGTTAAGTTTTCAAACTCAAATATTAAAGTCACATATTCCATTCAGTGTGTTTCACCCCCGTTTAGCAGCCTATTCTGTGTACTGTGCAGAGTTGCAGAATAATAAGAAATACTGTTAAGTTTTCAAACTCAAATATTAAAGTCACATATTCCATTCAGTGTGTTTCACCGCCGTTTAGCAGCCTATTCTGTGTACTGTGCAGAGTTGCAGAATAATAAGAAATACTGTTAAGTTTTCAAACTCAAATATTAAAGTCACATATTCCATTCAGTGTGTTTCACCGCCGTTTAGCAGCCTATTCTGTGTACTCTGTACAGTTGCAGAATAATAAGAAATACTGTTAAGTTTTCAAACTCAAATATTAAAGTCACATATTCCATTCAGTGTGTTTCACCGCCGTTTAGCAGCCTATTCTGTGTACTCTGTACAGTTGCAGAATAATAAGAAATACTGTTAAGTTTTCAAACTCAAATATTAAAGTCACATATTCCATTCAGTGTGTTTCACCGCCGTTTAGCAGCCTATTCTGTGTACTCTGTACAGTTGCAGAATAATAAGAAATACTGTTAAGTTTTCAAACTCAAATATTAAAGTCACATATTCCATTCAGTGTGTTTCACCGCCGTTTAGCAGCCTATTCTGTGTACTCTGTACAGTTGCAGAATAATAAGAAATACTGTTAAGTTTTCAAACTCAAATATTAAAGTCACATATTCCATTCAGTGTGTTTCACCGCCGTTTAGCAGCCTATTCTGTGTACTGTGCAGAGTTGCAGAATAATAAGAAATACTGTTAAGTTTTCAAACTAAAATATCAAAGTCACATATTCCATTCAGTGTGCTTCGCCGCAGTTTAGCAGTCTATTCTGTGTACTGTGCAGAGTTGCAGAATAGGAAGAAATACTGTTAAGTTTTCAAACTCAAATATTAAAGTCACATATTCTGTGTAAGATGAAGAAGGCGGGTAAAAAGGGACGGGGAAGTGGACGTGATCCTGAAAGTTCAGGGCGCGGGTCAGGACGCGGAGAAACTGTGCCTGGTGCCAGAGCACAAGAAAGAAAGACATCCACCATACCTAGCTTCATGTCTGATTTCACAGGGCGTCGCAGGACATCACTCTCGAGGTCCGACCAGTGCGAACAGGTGGTCGGTTGGATGACAGCTGATACTGCTTCCAGTCGGTTAAGCACCACCCTGTCTTCCACCAAGTCCACTCTCAGTAGCCAAGAGTCTGGTCAACATAATCCTCACTCTGATCATCCTTCCTCCCACCATACACGGTCTGGTCAAAGAAGTGATCCCACACTGGGATATAGTGATGAGCTCGTCTCATCACCAATCCTTCATTTGACCCTCTCTCCAAGCACGCTTGCAGAGGAACATGACATCTTGTGCCCTGATTCACAACCTCTAGAGGCTACCCAATCACAAGAAGATGACAGATGTGAACGGCATTTAAGGTCAAAGGAAGTAGTGGATGATGATGATGATGATGAGACACAGTTGCCATTAAATCAACCACTATTTCCGTCTCAAGACCTTGTTGAGGAGAATGTTATACAGTTGTCAATGACTGAGTATGTGGTGGGATCAAGACTTGAGGAGGATGATCAGAGTGAGGAAGTGGAGGAGGACTTGGTGGACGATGAGGTGACTGACCCCACCTGGGAAGGTGTAGAGCCGAGCGATGACAGCAGTCCTGAGGGTGAGCCATCTGCAGCACCGCAACAGGCTGGAAGAGGCAGTGGTGTGGCTACAGAAAGAAGGTGGACCGCACCAAACCGGCCCGCAAATGTTCCACGGAGCACCCCCTTGCGTAAATCTACCTTGCCAAGGGGTAGGTGTTCCGCGGTATGGCGTTTTTTTAAGGAAAGTGCGGACGACAAAAGAATTGTAGTTTGCAACCTGTGCCACACCAGAATGAGCCGAGGCATGAACACTAGAAACCTCACCACCACCAGCATGATCCGACACATGGCATCCAAGCACCGTAGTAAGTGGGAGGAACGCCTGGATCGCCCATCTGTGTCTGCAGGCCACACCACTGCCTCCTCTTCCCCTGTTTTCGGTGCCGGCCAATCGCCTGTCGAAGGCGCAGGCCCGCATACCTCCCGCCCTGCACCTGTAGCATCTGAAGCACCATCAGCGACCACATCCACTTCCCTGTCCCAGCACAGCGTCCAAATGTCGTTACCCCAGGCATTTGAGCGCAAGAGAAAGTACCCAGCCACCCACCCACAGGCCATAGCACTAACCTCACACCTTTCCAAATTACTGGCCATCGAAATGCTGCCATTTAGGCTTGTGGACACTGAGTCCTTCCGCAGCCTGATGGCAGCAGCTGTCCCTCGGTACGCGGTCCCCAGCCGCCACTACTTTTCCCGGTGTGCCATCCCCGCATTACACCACCATGTGTCCCGTAACATCACCCGTGCCCTGACCAACGCAGTTACTGGGAAGGTCCACTTAACGACTGACACATGGACAAGTGCTTGTGGCCAGGGACGCTACATTTCCCTGACGGCACACTGGGTGAATGTCGTGGAGGCTGGGAGCGACTCGGACCCTGGGATGGCACGGGTGCTACCCACGCCGAGGATTGCGGGCCCTACCTCCATCAGGGTTTCCACCAGCACCTACGTTATTGGCTCCTCCTCCTCCGTTTCCACCTCCGAATTCTCTACACACAGCGCCACTCCCCCATCAGCCAGTAGCTGGAAGCAGTGTAGCACTGCAGTGGGGAAGCGTCAACAGGCCGTGCTGAAGCTGATCTGCCTTGGGGACAAACAGCACACGGCCTCAGAGCTGTTGCAGGGGATTAGTCACCAGACCGAGCAGTGGCTCTCGCCACTCAACCTGCAAGCAGGCATGGTTGTGTGTGATAATGGGCGTAACTTGGTGGCGGCTTTGGAGCTCGGCAAGCTCACACACGTACCATGCCTAGCGCATGTATTTAATTTAGTGGTGCAGCGATTTCTAAAAACCTACCCAATGTGCATGATCTCTTGACCAAGGTGCGCCGCGTGTGTGCACATTTCCGTAAGTCATCAACAGCTTCAGCCGGCCTGTTGAAGCTGCAGCAGCGCTTACAATTGCCAGCTCACCGGCTGCTGTGTGACGTGAGCACGCGCTGGAACTCCACCTTCCACATGTTGGCCCGGCTTTGTGAGCAGCAGAGGACAGTAGTGGAGTACCAGCTGTTACACGGTCGTCGCCTCTCCGTTCAACTTCCTGTAATCAGAAGTGAGGAGTGGGAATGGATGTCAGACCTCTGCGAGGTTTTACGCAATTTTGAGGAATCGACACAGATGGTGAGCGGCGATAACGCTATTATCAGTGTAACCATCCCACTTCTGTGTCTACTGAAACGCTCGCTGCTCACAATTAAAACCGACGCTTTGCATGTGGAAGAGGTGGAAATGGGGGAGGAAAAGCTTACACAAGGTGATAGCCAGAGCACCCTCACTTCGTCTTCTCAGCGACAATTGGAGGAGGCGGAGGAGGAGGAGGAGGAGGAAGACACGGTTGCCTCCGCTACAGAGGGTAGCCATGGAACTTTAGTTCCATCTCTTCAGCGTGGGTGGGCAGAAGAGGAGGAAGAGGATGAGGATATTGAGAGTCATCCTCCTGGTGAGGACAGCGAAATCTTGCCTGTTGGTACTCTGGCACACATGGCTGACTTTATGTTAGGCTGCCTTTCCCGTGACCCACGCGTTGTACGCATTTTAGACAACACGGATTACTGGGTGTTCACCCTTCTGGACCCCCGCTACAAAGAGAATTTCTCATCTCTCATTCCTCCGGTGGAGAGGACAAGCAAAATGTTGCAATACCAGAAGGTTCTTGTCGAAAAATTGCTCCAAAATTTTCCATCTGACAACGCTGGCGGCAGAGTAGGTGCTACCTTGGCCAACCGAGAAGGGGAGAAAAGGGGAGCACACAGCAGTTCCGAGAAAGGCAGGGCAACACTCTCCAAGGCGTGGGACACCTTCATGACACCCCGCCAGCACCCTCACCCTGATGCGCAGCCTAGTGTCACAAGGAGGGAAAAGTTTTGGAAGATGGTGAAGGAGTACGTAGCAGACAGTGTCAGCGTCCTCAATGATCCCTCTGTGCCTTACAACTACTGGGTGTCCAAGCTGGACACGTGGTATGAACTGGCACTCTACGCCTTGGAGGTGCTGGCCTGCCCTGCCGCCAGCGTTCTGTCTGAGCGGGTATTTAGTGCTGCTGGTGGCATCATAACAGATAAGCGTATCCGCCTTTCCACCGACAATGCTGTTAGGTTGACACTTATAAAAATGAACAAGGCCTGGATTTCCCCTGACTTCTCCACTCCACTGGAGGAAAGCCCCGGGGGAACATAAACTCACTTTATATATGTTATTTACAATGATGGGAATACTCTGTATTCCCATTCACCCCTTCCACCCAAAAAACGGGTATATGGTTGACTCTTAATCTTCTCATCCTCCTCCTCCTCTTCCATATGCCCTGTACTATAATTTTTATATAGGGCCAGCTCACCAGCGGGCCCTGTGATATAATTTTTATATAGGGCCAGCTCACCAGCGGGCCCTGTGATATAATTTTTATATAGGGTCAGCTCACCAGCGGGCCCTGTTTGCCAATTTTTATATAGGTCAGCTCACCAGCGGGCCTTCTCATATAATGTTTTATTGGGTCAGCTCTCTAGCGGGCCCTCTCATATAATGTTTTATAGCGTCAGCTCACTAGCGGGCCTTCGCATATAATGTTTAGGATGGTCAGCTCTGCAGCAGACCCTCACCCATAATGTTTTAGATGGTCAGCTCAGCGCACGTTTCCATCTTAATCATGGCCTCAGTTCTGAAAATCAAGGAAATTTTTGGGAGAATTTGCCTCTGCGCACGTTTCCCTCTTAATCATGGCCTCAGTTCTGAAAATCAAGGAAATTTTTGGGAGAATTTGCCTCTGCGCACGTTTCCCTCTTAATCATGGCCTCAGTTCTGAAAATCAAGGAAATTTTTGGGAGAATTTGCAGATGATATACAAGTAAATATACAGCAAATATTGTTTGGTAACAATTTTTCGCCTAAAGTCGTTTTTATTTTCCTTTTTGTGTGTTTTATGGTCAGTCTGTAAAAATGGCGTACTACGGGCGAAAGATCGTTCCCAGCAGCGATGTTGGAGTCCAAGGTGCATCCAGACATCCTCCCTATGCTGTCCCTGAACCATTTCTGTAGTGTTTCCATCTTTTTCTGCCCTTTTCCTATGGACCAGGCACCCTCCCCTCATCAGAGCAGGGGGTGCCTGGTGTAATGCTCGAGTCCTCCCATTGACTTCAATGGGGCTCGGGTGCTCGGCCGAGCACTCGAGCCTCAGGGGGTGCTCGGTCAGAGCACCCGAACACCCGAGCATTGGGGTGCTCGCTCATCACTAATTCTGAGTTGATCCTTCTTTGAAGAAACCCCTACTACCAAGGCATTCTAACAGTAGGGATATGTGAAAAGTCCTGTTGTGTTCCTGTGGGAGATTTCACAAAAAAGCATGGGTTTTCAATTATCCCCCATAAAGAAATGTGTAGATTTACAGCTTTTCCCCTCCTATGTTACTCAATGAAACTTCCTGCCCATATACATAATTTCCTGCACTCAAGTGTGGTGTAAGAAGGAAATAAGAGTGGAAGGAGACAGAGAGTGAGAGAGAGAGAGAGAGAGAGGGGAGAGAGAGAGAAGGGAGAGAGAGAGAGAGAGAGGGAGGAGAGAGAGAGGGAGAGAGAGAGAGAGGGGAGAGAGAGAGAGGAGATAGAGGAGAGAGAGAGAGGAGAGAGAGAGAGAAAGAGGAGAGAGAGGAGAGAGAGAGAAAGAAAATACATTTAAATCAAGTATTTTTTTTTAAGTGGTTACTTAGTTTTTCATAGTGCTGGCTGACACTATGACCACTGCCACTATTGTAAAAAAAAAAAGAAAAAAAAAAAGGGAAGCTGGATGTCACTAACTGTCTTTATTAGACAGGAATACAATACAAATAAGAGCAATATTGGCTCTACCGGCCCTGCCATTATACCGGGCAAGGCAGCCAAAGGATTGGAACTCATGAGGTGAGGCTCTACCGGCCTTGCCAATACCGGGTAAGGCAACCCAAGGAAACAGGACAGGTTCTACCAGCCTTACCATATACCGGGCAAGGCAGTCAATTGACAGGAGACAACACAGGCTCTACCGGCCTTGCCAATAACGGGAAAGGCAACCGAAGGAAACACGACAGGTTCTACCGGCCTTCCCATATACCGGGCAAGGCAGCCAATTGACAAGAGACAACACAGGCTCTACCGGCCTTGCCAATACCGGGTAAGGCAACCCAAGGAAACGGGACAGGTTCTACTGGCCTTACCATATACCGGGCAAGGCAGCCCGTAGACAGGAGGTAATAGCAACCACTCACTAAAGTGACTGAAAGGTGGAACAACAGTCACTATGATGGTAAAGAGCCTAAGTCAGTAAGTAGGCCGCCAGCAGCAGAGATAGTGAAGGATGTGGAGCTCACCAGTGCTCTCACAGATGGAACGCCATACCACTAGAGTAGCAATCAGGTGTGCATGGAGCGAACAAGTACCCAGTACGTGGAACGCTAACGATACTGAGACGGCCGGATGGCTAAAGGAGCGAACCAGTACCCTGTACATGGAATGCGATCAATACTGAGACAGCCGGGTGGCTTAAGGAGCGAACCAGTACCCTATACGTGGAACGCTATAATACAGAGACAACCGGGAGGCCTGTGGAGCGAACCAGTACCCTGTACGTGGAACGCTATAACACAGAGGCAGCCGGGTAGCTTGAGGAGCGAACCAGTACCCTGTACGTGGAACGCTATAACACTGAGGCAGCCGGGTGGCTTGAGGAACGAACCAGTACCCTGTACGTGGAACGCTATCAATCTGAGACAGCCGGGTGGCTTGAGGAGCGAACCAGTACCCTGTACGTGGAACGCTATCAATCTGAGACAGCCGGGGGGCTTGAGGAGCGAACCAGTACCCTGTACGTGGAACGCTATCAATCTGAGACAGCCGGGTGGCTTGAGGAGCGAACCAGTACCCTGTATGTGGAACGCTATCAATCTGAGACAGCCGGGTGGCTTGAGGAGCGAACTAGTACCCTGTACATGGAACTCTATCAATCTGAGACAGCCGGGTGGCTTGAGGAGCGAACCAGTACCATGTACGTGGAACGCAATAATACAGAGACAGCCGGGAGGCTTGCGGAGCGAACCAGTACCCTGTACATGGAACACTATCAATATGAGACAGCCGGGTGGCTTGAGGAGCGAACCAGTACCCTGTATGTGGAACGCTATCAATCTGAGACAGCCGGGTGGCTTGAGGAGCGAACCAGTACCCTGTACGTGGAACGCGATAATACAGAGACAGCCGGGAGGATTGTGGAGCGAACCAGTACCCTGTACTTGGAACGCTATCAATCTGAGACAGCCGGGTGGCTTGAGGAGCGAACCAGTACCCTGTACGTGGAACGCGATAATACAGAGACAGCTGGGAGGATTGTGGAGCGAACCAGTACCCTGTACGTGGAACGCTATAATACAGAGACAGCCGGGAGGCTTGTGGAGATAACCAGAACCCTGTACGTGGAACGCTATAACACTGAGGCAACCGTGTGGCTGTCAAGCAACCAGCACCTGCGTACTGAATAACCGGCAAGTTAGTAATGTCGCCAAGGTGACTCAGGAAAGTCAGATGACTGAAGACGACTGGACAGGAACCAGCAGATGGAAGCAGGAACCAGCAGGCAGACGGTCAACCGGAATCAGGAACGACGGCGGAGACTGGCAGCAGGAAGCGGAGGCTCAACCGGATCAAACGAAGACAGGAACTCTTCAACTGGAAACGCTGGAACAGGTTGAACACAGGTCGCAGGAACACAGCAGAGGCCCAGGATACTCAGGAACAAGGTCATATTCAACAGCATAGAGACAACACGAAAGGGCAACCAAAGGGTGCCCAGGCTAGGTTTAAATAGGCAATACAGGGCGGGCTGAAGGCAGCCAGCCAATGGAGAGCCCCCTACTGGTGATAGACATGAAAAGAAAGCAATCACGGGCACCGTGATAGACTTATAGACTTAGTTGTTAAAGGGATAGTAATACTTCATTTTTTCTTTATTTTATTTTGTAGGCATTAAAAAAACATGAAGAACGATATGACTTATCTCTCAAACCTTTATGGTTTGAGAGATATTCACAAGCAAAGTTTCCCCCTCCCGCCCCTTTTACCTAGTGTAAGCCATCTCTTCTCAGATGTGGAATCTAGTTGTAAGACCAGACAGATAACAGCAGGGGACAATTTTCTTTCTATTAAAACAATGAAAGCCCTGTCCCCCTGGACAAGCTTTTCAGGTTTTTCCCTTATCTTAATTGAAGATTGTCCCTCTCTGCAGTCTACCTGGGCACCTCCCTCCTGATCTGGCTGAACAGTGTGACATCAGTAAAAGGTGCGGGTGGGGGATAATTTATTTTTGAATTACTCTTGAACTACAATTCTGACAGAATTGAAATAACACTCTCCAAAGTCCAAATACTATCATGATTAATTAGAGCTGCTTTTATTATGAAACATTACTATCCCTTTAAGGTAAAAATTATTTCTACAAGAATTCCTTGTTGTGCTATCAAACTAAATAGTCCCTATGTTCTTCATGTCATTTAAATGTATGCCCTTACAAGCAGCCACAGTAATGGTGAAGTTGAAGAATTGTATGCTGATTTACTATGCCCAAACAAATATGACAATTACCACTACAAATTTAGAATGGGAGATTTCAATTCGAGAATTAGTAATATCCAAAATGGTGAAAAATGATCAGACCACATAGAACTGGAAAAAGAGACAACAGAGGCAACCAGCTGATTGTAACATAGTAACATAGTAGATGAGGCTGAAAAAAGACAAGAGTCCATCAAGTCCAGCCCACGCCAAAGACACCCCTGTTGATCCAGAGGAAGGCAAAAAAGCCCTTTGGAGCTATATCCAATCTAGCCCCAAGTGTGTGTGTGTGGGGGGGGGGATAATGTATTCCTTCCTGACTCCAATTGGTAGTCAAATAGTTCCCCGGATCAATATCCTATCTGTTTTGAAGGCATCTGTCATAATTGTCAATATTGTTCTGTGCTAGATAGGCATCCATTGCTTTTTTGAATGCAGTTGCATTATCTGAGAGCACAACATCCCGAGGATTGAATTTGCAGAAGAGCAAAATGTATACTTCATGAATTCATTCTACAGGAAAAAGACCCAGAGAAAATGGCCATGGAAAAGCCCTAATTGTAGTACAAGTGAAATCAACTTCATAAGAGAAAAAGAGAGCGCACAAGGCAGACAAGAAGGGGTACATATCTAAGTGTAGTATTTATTTAACACAATCATATAAAAAAGCATATACAGTAATGCTCTCACATGTTCCCCATCTTGGGGTGAAGCGTATCCTTCTAAGTCTTCGGAATCCGTAGATGAGCTGTATCCAGATGTTCCCCTCTTCTTCTGAGGATGATATAGACCCAGTTACAGTGTAAAACTGCTGATAGTTCTTATGGCCTCCAGACCAATATGGATGTGTCAGCATTCCAGTTCTACATACAGTTCAGGAAGTGAACCGGAGAGCCGCTTAATCAAGCCAAGATCAAGGAAACCACAGGGGGCATAAGGCTGGACTCAGTGGAGTGCAACGAACACCCAACGCATCTTCACAAGCCTCGCCGCTCGCCGCTCGCCGCTCGCCGCTCGCCGCTCCAGGGGTAGAGAGCAAGTCGCCCTTTCCTCCATACTTAAATAGGTTTTTTTTTTTTTTTTTTTTTTCCCCCTTTTTAACTGATGGCTACATTATTACAGGGTGAACTGTAAATAATGTGACCACCAAATCAAACATAATGATACATAAAAACCAGAGTAGAATAACAATGACATTGAAAAACACATCACATAGTAAAATTACAGTAAAATTGCAATAAGATTACAATAAAATTACAATTTGCATTATGTTCATTTGCAATTGTAATCAGTTCAGAGTTATAAGACAGATTGGTATGTGAAAGTCGCATATATTATTTAAACTCAAACATATGCAAAACATATGTAAAAAAGAAAGAAATGTAAAATGAGTATAATAATAAAAAATAAAATCACCACAAGTTATAAAGGGAGCTAACTCTCACCTTATGTGTGTATAGTTTAGAAAACATTGTGAATTAATATTAATCCAAATGTGAGTTAGTTGCCTTTATAACTTGTGGTGATTTTATATATGTATTTATTTTTTATTATTATACTTCTTTCTCATTTCTTTCTTTTTCACATGCTTGATGTTAAATGATATATGCGACTTTCACATACCGATCTGTTTTATAACTCTCAACTGATTACAATTGCAAATTAACATAATGCAAATTGTAATTTTATTGAAATCTTATTGCAATTTTACTGTGTGTTATGTGATGTGTTTTTCAATTTCATTATGTTCGATTTGGTGGTCACATTATTTACAATCCACTCAGTAATAATGTCGCCATCAGTTAAAAAGGGGGAAAAAAAAACCTATTTAAGTATGGAGGAAAGGGCGACTTGCTCTCTACCCCTGATGAAGCGAGCAGTGACGCTTATGAAGACGCTTTGGGTGTTTGTTGTACTCCACTGAGTCACGCCCCATGCCCCCTGTGGTTTCCTTGATCTTGGCTTGATTGAGCGTCTCTCTGGTTCACTGCCTGAACTGTGTGTCCAGCTGGAACGCTGTAATGTCCATATTGGTCTGGAGACTGTAAGAACTATCGGCAGTGTTACATGATGACTGTGTCTATGTCATCCCCAAAAGAAGAGGGGAACATCTGGATACAGCTCACCAACAGATTCCGAAGACTTACAAGGGCACAGTTTTTGTGGCCAAGAGGGGGCTGGGACCCTGATACGCTTCACTCCAAGATGGGGAACATGTGAGTGCATTACTGCAGGGCTCAAAAATTCCAACTCGCCACTAGCCAATGGCAAGTGAAAACTCAGCCCTGGTGAGTAGAAATTCAGCCCTGGTGGGTATGTTATGGCTTGCAGTGGCGAGTAACTTTTCAGGTCTGGCTAGTAGCAAAGGACTTTACATTTTAAGCCCTGATTACTGTATATGCTTTTTATAAGATTGTGTTAAATAAATACTACAGTTAGATCTGCACCCCTTCTTGTCTGCCTATCACGGTTCCCGTACTTCCTGGCGACATTCTGTCAGTCTCCCACACTGCTATTTTCATTGGTTGCAGTACCTTGTCCCGCCCAATATTTGTCATTAAATACTGGGTCCTGTCACTTCGCTGTTGCCCTTTTGTGGTGTTTCCGTTGCCAGCTCTTGTTCCAGTTCTCAGTGTGAAACTCTGTGTACCGACCCGGATTGCCTGACTCCTCTGCTGTATCTGTTCCTGCCTGTATACCGACCTAGCCCGGCTGACGTTCCTGTTCTGTGTACCGACATGGATTGGCTGACATTCCTGCTCAGTGTCTCAACCCGGATTGGCTGACGTCCCTGCTCTGTGTACCGACCCAGCCTGGCTGACGTTCCTGTTTGGTGTACCGACTATTGGCTCATTCCTTCTCTATGTACCTGCCCGGTTGGGTTACTGCTCCTGATCCAGGAGCGACTTGCCATTCCTTTCCGGCCTTCGGTTTGGGGTTCCGCTCTCTGCCTTAGTATCTGGACTACCCTGTTGTCTCTTGTGTCTAGTCTGTGTCACGCGGGCAACATTCCCATATTTGACACTCCTGTGCACCATGGTATGCTCGACCCTCCGTTCTGCCTACTGCTGAGGCTGGTGTTGCATAAGGCACCTCTAGCTGCGTTACCATCAGGCAGTGTAGGTTAGTTGTGGCGTTCGTTAACCCCTTCGGGGAAGGTGCCATTTGTGTCCGGTCAATCCCTGTGCAGTCTCCGTTGGGCATTCCTCTGGGCATACTGTCCTCCGTTATTGTAGAGACAGTTCTAATATCCAGGGCCTCCATTTTTAATGGGCATTCCTTACTACTTATCACTCTCTGTACAGAGTGGGAGTTCCTAGGGCCTTGCACTATTAGGGCCGGCTCGGTGTGGCCTAATAGTAACCCGTTCCTGGCTGTCTCGGTCCAAGTTCACACGTTCTCTACCTGACCTGTGCCAGTATCTGTATGGTCTGTTTATACATATACTGGTCCCGTGTGGGTATTCATTGTAATTTTGCTTTAACTGTCCTGTGTCAGCATTGTATTGTGTCACCTATACTGCTGGACCCGTGAGGGTTAATGTTGCTAAACATGTTCATTAAAAGTGTGTTTTATTCCATCTCCTGAGTCTGAATGTCATTTAAACCGTAACACTGCCTTGTTTGCTTTATTTTTCTCTTTTGCTAGTTTTGTTGGTGGTGGTTGGCAGAACGACACTGGGAGCAGCAGCATGAGTAACAGAGGAGTGTGCACTTAATAATATTCAGTGACATACTATCATCATTGACTGATTTCATCCATTTCATCTACTTCATCCTCACTTCATCCATTTTATCTACGTTATCATTGGACAAAAAGGACTTGTGTAATATTACTACATCATGGTTGGACCTTCTCTGTATATTTAAATATTTATTGATCAGTGACTTTATGGACTTATATGGTCATATTTTAATAGCATCAGAATTTATTTTATGATTGCTTTAACGTTACTCTTCTTTTCATTTTCATTGTCTGATAACTGAATTTGGACAAAAACTGACTTAAGATCAATGGAGACTACCTACATCACGTATGTTTTGGAGACAATATCATACTCTTTGCCAGTAAGAACTGCAAGACTGAATTGCTGAGCTATAACAGGAAAGCACCAATTTTGGTCTGAAGATTAATATCAAGAAAAAGCAATTCATTTTATCAATAACTAGAGGAAGTGGACAAGTATGTATACCTTGGACAGGAAATGTCAACACCACAATGAAAATTGAGAGACAATTATAATAAGCTGGCAATGCATCACTTCCACCTTTTTCCCCCCAACACCAACCACCCCCAAACCACACCCGAAATAAACACACGACAACAGTATATGGTGGGAATAAAGAGGTCACAGCTTTATTAATATTGGGATTAACCTATTTACCCTTGGAGTACCCTCCCCCCTTGTAATGCGGGGTCCCCAGGCCTCCCTGGCAGTCCATGCACCCGCGCACTGGCCCACTGCCACCGGGGGGGGGTCTGCAAGGGCCTCTCTGGCACTTTTGGCCTACCCTTGACCCCCCCTATCTAACATGGTAAGGGGGTTGCGATTGACAGTCCGCACTGCCACCTCCTCAACCCCTCCTCTCTCCTCAGTGCCTCATGGGTTACCCCGCCCTGTGTCTGGGGGCCGCCGTACAGCCAGTCCCCCACGCCCAAACTTAACCTTCGGCGGGCGGGACCTGGCCCGCAGTCGGCCAGGCCCTCTGGAAAACTGTACCTTCTGAGGATAACCCGCACTGAGTCAGCCTGGGAAGCCCGCATGACGGCCCTAATGGTGGCCTAATCCTGTCGCCCGGATCTCCTTTTGACCTAAGCGTGACCTCTTCTGTAGCTGATGCTACGCTGCTCCAGACCGCTGTAGCGGGGCAGATCTCAGGGGCTGGGAGGGAGGGAAAAAACACAAAAGGTATATTAAATCTTTATTTTACAGGTACATACTTATACCCCTTCCCTCCACTCCCCCCACCCCTCCAACCCCCCAAGCCTGCCCCTCTGCTCCAGGGCCATTGGCCACCCTTCCCCCCCTACCCCCAACACCTCTCACCTGCAGGTCACGTAGGCGAGGGGGGGGGAGGGCAGCCCACAGCCCCAGAACAAAGGAAAGCCAGCGGGGCTGCCTGCCAGCTTAAAGGCTTTCAGGGGCAATGCTGCCCCTTCGGCCTTCCATAAGCTGGCAATGCATCACTTCCACCTTTTTCCCCCCAACACCAACCACCCCCAAACCACACCCGAAATAAACACACGACAACAGTATATGGTGGGAATAAAGAGGTCACAGCTTTATTAATATTGGGATTAACCTATTTACCCTTGGAGTACCCTCCCCCCTTGTAATGCGGGGTCCCCAGGCCTCCCTGGCAGTCTGTGCACCCGCGCACTGGCCCACTGCCACCGGGGCGGGTCTGCAAGGGCCTCTCTGGCACTTTTGGCCTACCCTTGACCCCCCCTATCTAACATGGTAAGGGGGTTGCGATTGACAGTCCGCACTGCCACCTCCTCAACCCCTCCTCTCTCCTCAGTGCCTCATGGGTTACCCCGCCCTGTGTCTGGGGGCCGCCGTACAGCCAGTCCCCCACGCCCAAACTTAACCTTCGGCGGGCGGGACCCGGCCCGCAGTTGGCCAGGCCCTCTGGAAAACTGTACCTTCTGAGGATAACCCGCACTGAGTCGGCCTGGGAAGTCCGCATGCCGCCACCCACAGAGGGGACTCTATAGGGAACCCTCTATGGCCCACCCTTCTGCTGTGACCCCATACTATCCCCTAGGGCCTCCCCCAGCTTATCATTAAACAGATCTAGCCCTAATTCCCCTAGGTGCACACCATCACCCCTGTACAAACCCCCTACAGAGATGGAAATCTTTTCATGTCTAATGGTGTGACCCCCACAGGAAGGCAAGAACCTGGCTATCGCTAGATTAACCTTACGCCGAGCCCTGTCCATGGCTGAAGGCGACTTCGCCCCCCGCCACGACAGTCTGGGCACCATTTCTGACCAGATGAGCCTAACCTCGGGGCAGGAGTGCATGATCCGCTGGCAAGTGTCCTTAATCTGGTGAATCAGATCCACCGTATTTACCTCCGCCAAGTCATTCCCTCCGGCGTGAATGACCACCACCTGGGGACACCCCCACCGTTCCACAGCAGCCAGCCATAGATCCCACACCTGCCCCCACTTTAGGCCCCTTTTACCTAGCCAGTTGACCTTCAAGCGTTCCTGTGGAATCCCTAGCTGGCCTCGCCCATCCTTCCTCACTGCGCGCCTCCATGCCCAATACACAAACGAGTGTCCCAGGATAACCGCCTTGCGCCCCTTGCTTGCAACTGCGTCAACGAAAAAAAGAACCAACAGTTAAATGAAAAACATCATCACGAAACCCTCAAACCCCCACCACCGGCCGCACATACCTCTTAAATGCAGCGGACCTCCATCTCCCCAGCTGCATTATCTCCTTTGGGGACCGGCCCTTTGCGGCCACCGCCGTCGCTGCCCCAATCCTAAAGGAATGGGCCCCGTACACCGCGGGATCCAACCCAATTGATGCCACCGCCCTCTTTAAGACTGCCCTAAATTGGAATTCTGACAAAGAAGCCCCATCTTTGTGAACCAGAAAGGAGCCCTTAACCTTTGGCCTGATCTTCAGATATGCTGATACCGCCCCCACCGGGCACCCTACCTCCTCACTAGGTTGCATGTGCACCCAATGCCCCTTGCCCTCTTGATCCGTCTTACTACGCGCCAAGAGGCAACGCACTCCCCGCGGTGACCACTCCACCTGATCCGCCTGGATACCGCCTAGCCTTTCTGACTTCACCTGCGCCACCAACTCACTGATCCTAAACGCCCCATGAAATGCCATCGCAAACGCGCACCGGAATAAACTCACCTCAAATGGTGAATCACAAACCGCCGGCAACGCCTTCAACAAAGCCCCCAACCTTTCCTCATCTATGGGCCTCCTCCTGTCCCTCCGGACCTCCGCCATTCTTCCCCAACCCTTCATCACCCTCCGGACCACAAAGTTAGCTGTTAAGTCGGTCCTCCCCAACAGCTTGGAGAAAAATGAGATAGCCGCCAACGTTGTCCCCACTTTTGCCCTAGAAGCCCCTGCTGCCCTCAACTGCTTCACAAACTTCAGTAGAGTCGCTGGCTCCCCTGCCCCCCTCACGCCCCCTCTCACCTTCAAAAACTGACTCCAATCCGAAAACGCCTTCCTGTAGGTCGCCCAAGTCCGAGGGGCCAATGACCTCTTGACCAACTCATCTAGCTCGGCGTCACCAACTGCCACAGGGCCGTCGGACAAGAGCAACCAACAGGATTAGCATGGGGCATGAGAGAGCGAAACACATCCCACTTTCCCCTAGATAAGGCATCTGCCACCCCCGTTCTCCACTCCCGGCACGTGTTTTGCCCTGAACTGAATGTTTCTCCTCATGCACAACAGTACTAAGTAGCGCAGCAGACTCAAAACAGGTTGCGAATGCGATGTCAAGTTAGTGATAGCATGCACCACGCTCATGTTATCTGTCCAGAAAACAATGCCGCGATTAGCAAACTGACCCTGCCATAGCTCAAGAGCCACCACTATCGGGAACAATTCCAGCAATGTCAGGTTCCTAGTCAGCCCCTTTTCCTTCCAACTGGCGGGCCACACCCCCGTGCACCAGTCCCTGCCGCAACATGCGCCAAAACCCACACTGCCTGAGGCATCAGTCTCTAACTGCAACTCTGCGCTAGACTCCGGAGCTGACCTCCATAGCCTAACCCCGTTAAAGTCCTCCAGAAAAGCCTCCCAAACCTTTAAGTCCTCCTTAAGCTGCTTAGTCACCCTCACCCAGTGAAAAGGCTGCTTCACCCCCACTGTCGCCTGCCCTAGCCTCCTGCTGAACACCCTCCCCATTGGAATGACCCTTGTTGCAAAGTTCAGAGTACCCAGTAAAGACTGCAACATTCTCAATTGAAGCTTACTCGCCCCCAGCGCCCTGCGAACCTGATCCCGCGCCAGCTGTACCTTCTCCAGAGGCAACCTTACCAATTTGCCCATCGAGTCAATCTCAATGCCCAAAAAGGTGAGCCTCGTCGTGGGCCTAACCGTCTTGTCCCCCGCTACCGGCACCCCCAAAACCTTAAACCTTGCCAACGCCAACTCTAGAGACTCCCCACACTCCTCAGAGTCCCTAGGCCCCACAAACATGAAGTCATCAAGATAGTGGGCAACCGACCCAGGTCTCAACTCCACCTCCCAATGCAAAAAGGAACTAAACACCTCAAAAAATGCACAAGAAACTGAACACCCCATTGGCAATCATCTATCCACGTAGTAGCGCCCCTGAAACCAGCAACCCATGTACCGGAAACTACTTGGATGCAAGGGTAACAGCCGAAAAGCTGACTCTATGTCCAACTTAGCCATGAGGGCCCCTGGCCCCGCATCTATGACTAGCTGCAATGCCTGCTCAAAAGACTGATATTGGACTGAGCACTGTGCCTCATCAATAGCGTCATTCACTGAACGACCCTCCGGATAAGACAAGTGCTGAATCAAGCGAAATTTCCCTGGCTCCCTTTTTGGGATAACTCCCAATGGGGAAACAATGAGATCCCGCAAGGGAGGTGACTCAAAAGGGCCCGCCATTCTACCTGCCCGCAGCTCCTTCTCCAACTTATCCCTCACTACCTGCGGGTACTCTTGCGCCGACCTCAAATTCCTAGGCTTCCCTGACTGCGCCACTTCCCCTTGAACTGGGACCTTAACCCTTTGAGTGCCAAGTGGGTACATTGTACGAGTTTGGACAGCTGTACCCGCTGTGCCAAGCTCGTACAATGTACCCACTAAAATGCGGTCACTGCATGAGCCGGTATAACCGGCATGCAGTGACCGCATTTTAAAAAAAAAAAAGGTGGGCAATCGTGGGGGGACATGAGGATCACTCCTCATGTCTCCCCTGTTATTGATCTCCCAGCCGATCGCGCTGGGAGATCAATAAAGGAAGAGGAGAAGCGCAGCAGAAGCGCAGCTTCTCCTCTTCCGTCTCTCCTACCCGAACTTCCGGGTAGGAGTGGGCGGGACCGGGGGAAGCCTCCCAACGTCATCGGTGACATAGTCACCGATGACGTTACAAGGCTTTCCCCGATGGAGATCACTCCTACCGGAGGTAGGAGTGAACAGAAGGAGAGCCTTTGCTCTCCTTCTGTCGCCATATTGAGCTCCCAGCCCAATCGGCTGGGAGATCAATAACTGGGTGCACATCAGGAGGGGTCCTGATGTGCCCCAGCGAGGTCTGAAAATAAAAATCAAAAAAAAAAAACAAACAAATAAAAAAATTAACCCTGTGAGTGCTGCAGGGTTCCCAAGTGCATTGCTTTGCAATGCACTGGGGATCCCTGTGGCACTCACAGGGTCAATTGTTGCAGCCCGTATTTTTTTGCAGAGACCTCATTGGGGGGCTTCAGGAAGGGTCCTGAAGCCCCCCAATGAGGTCTATAAAAAATAGAAAAAAAAAAAATTAACCCTGTGTGTGCCACAGGGGAGGGGGTTCATTGCAGAGCCCCCCTCCTGTGGCAGACATAGGAATATTTTTTAGTATTTTATAATCAGAGATTGTTGGGGGGACATCAGGAGAATTCCTGATGTCCCCCCACAATGTCTGATAATAATTAAAAAAAAAATTTTAAAAAATTAACTCTGTGAGTGCCACAGTGGTCCCCAGCACATTGCTTTGCAATGTGCTGGAGAACCCTGTGACACTCACAGGGTCAATTCTCTTAGCCCATATTTTTTTTTACTAAGACCTCATTGGGGGACATAAGGAAGGGTCCTGAAGCCCCCCAATGAGGTCTATAAAAAATAGAAAAAAAAAAAAATTAACCCTGTGTGTGCCACAGGGGAGGGGGTTCATTGCAGAGCCCCCCTCCTGTGGCAGACATAGGAATATTTTTTAGTATTTTATAATCAGAGATTGTTGGGGGGACATCAGGAGAATTTCTGATGTCCCCCCACAATGTCTGATAATAATTAAAAAAAAAATTAAAAAAAATTAACTCTGTGAGTGCCACAGTGGTCCCCAGCACATTGCTTTGCAATGTGCTGGAGAACCCTGTGACACTCACAGGGTCAATTCTCTTAGCCCATATTTTTTTTTACTAAGACCTCATTGGGGGACATAAGGAAGGGTCCTGAAGCCCCCCAATGAGGTCTATAAAAAATAGAAAAAAAAAAAAAATTAACCCTGTGTGTGCCACAGGGGAGGGGGTTCATTGCAGAGCCCCCCTCCTGTGGCAGACATAGGAATATTTTTTAGTATTTTATAATCAGAGATTGTTGGGGGGACATCAGGAGAATTTCTGATGTCCCCCCACAATGTCTGATAATAATTAAAAAAAAAAATTAAAAAAAATTAACTCTGTGAGTGCCACAGTGGTCCCCAGCACATTGCTTTGCAATGTGCTGGAGAACCCTGTGACACTCACAGGGTCAATTCTCTTAGCCCATATTTTTTTTTACTAAGACCTCATTGGGGGACATAAGGAAGGGTCCTGAAGCCCCCCAATGAGGTCTATAAAAAATAGAAAAAAAAAAAATTAACCCTGTGTGTGCCACAGGGGAGGGGGTTCATTGCAGAGCCCCCCTCCTGTGGCAGACATAGGAATATTTTTTAGTATTTTATAATCAGAGATTGTTGGGGGGACATCAGGAGAATTCCTGATGTCCCCCCACAAGGTCTGATAATAATTTAAAAAAAATTAAAAAAAATTAACTCTGTGAGTGCCGCAGTGGTCCCCAGAACATTGCTTTGCAATGTGCTGGAGAACCCTGTGACACTCACAGGGTCAATTCTTTTAGCCCATATTTCTTTTTACTAAGACCTCATTGGGGGACATAAGGAAGGGTCCTGAAGCCCCCCAATGAGGTCTATAAAAAACAGACAAAAAAAATTAACCCTCTGTGTGCCACAGGGGAGGGGGTTCATTTTAGACCCCCTCCTGTGGCACACACAGGACTTTTTTTTTTTACTATTGTTTTACATTCAAAGCTTGTTGGGGGGCCCTAAGGCCACCCAACAAGCTATGAATAAAGAAGAATTCTTTTTTTTTTTTTTTAAAAGAACCCTCTGTGTGCGACAGGGGGTCAATTGCATTGCATTGCAATGCATCGGACATCCCTGTGGCATGCACACAAAATGACTCAATCCCCCCCCGTACCCTACCCACCAGCCCAGTTACACAGCCTACTGGCAGTCCCATTCCCACAGTTTGACCCCCCCAGCCTGGTTCCACTGCCTACTGGTAGACCCAAGTGCCAATACGCACTGGATTCAGGCTGGAAATCAAACAGTGTATGTGGGGGACTTACAGTGCACAGTGGTAGTCACAGATCCCCCATATGTACTACCTTACCTCCCCCACCACCACTGCCATACTTGCGCTCTGCCCAGTGGTAGATATACCCACATACACTGCCTGACCCCTCCCCCCTCCTCCCACCTGGTTTCACTGGCAGTCACAGGTCCTCACGTACACTGACTGACCACTGATAGCCATAGAATCATACATACGCTGTTTGCTTCCCCATCCTTGTTCAACTGGTAGCTACACTCCTGGCACCCAATATGGTATGTCATCCCACAGCAGTGGGGTACCATTTATCGTAGGCTGGCAGGAGGTCCTCCTAGGAAATCCCATGGTGTTGAACCATTTTCGTATCTTTGAAGTGACTGATTTGTAAAAAAAAAAAAAAAAAAAGTTTTTTTTTTTTTCTGTAGCACCACATTCTGGAAATAGTTGTGAACACTAACTTAGGGGTAGAAAGGCAAGTGACCCCTCATTAGATGCGGCAGGTTATCTTCTTTCCAAAATGGTATGGTTTCGCTACATTTTCTTCACTTCTATAGCTGTTATAACCATTTTCATACACGCAAGAATGTTTGAGAAAATGTTAGAGAAATCAGGAGGTTGTAGCAGTAGTAGTTTTGTACTTGTAGCGCCCCCTAAGGTAGGTAAGTTCATACCAATGGGGTGTCATTTTTCTCCTAAGAGCAATAGCTAATGGATACAGTTGTAAATTCCATGGTTTTTACAGATTTCAGTACATTTGAAGGGGCAAAAATGTAAGAAAATGCCTTTTTTTTTCATTAGTGCCCCCTTCTGGAGGCATTTGTGCACACCAGACTTGGGGTAAGAAGGCAAGTCACCCCTCATTAGATGCGGTAGGTTGTCTTCTTTCCAAAATGGTATGGTTTGTGCACCCTTTCTTCACTTCTCTAGTTCTTATAACCATTTTTGTATAGAGAAGTAATGTTTGAGAAAATGTTAGAAAAATTAGAGGTTGGTGTAGTTTTGTACTTGTAGCGCCCCCTAAGGTATGTGTACTCATACGAATGAGGTGTCACTTTTCTCCTAAGAGCCATAGCTAAAGAATACATTTGAAAAATCAATGGTTTTCACAGATTTCAGTACATTTGAAGGGGCAAAAATGTAAGAAAATGCCTTTTTTTTTCATTAGTGCCCCCTTCTGGAGGCATTTGTGCACACCAGACTTGGGGTAAGAAGGCAAGTCACCCCTCATTAGATGCGGTAGGTTGTCTTCTTTCCAAAATGGTATGGTTTGTGTACCCTTTCTTCACTTCTGTAGTTGTTATAACCATTTTTGTATAGACAAGTAATGTTTGAGAAAATGTTAGAAAAATTAGAAGTTGTAGTAGGTGTCGTTTTGCACTTATAGCACCCCCTGAGGTAGGTCAATTCATGCCAATGGGGTGTCATTTTTCTCCTAAGAGCACTAGCTAATGGATACTGCTGGAAATTCCATGGTTTTTACAGATTTCAGTACATTTGAAGGGGCAGAAATGTAAGAAAATGCCTTTTTTTTTCATTAGCGCCACCTTCTGGAGGCATTTGTGCACACCAGACTTGGGGTAAGAAGGCAAGTCACCCCTCATTAGATGCGGTAGGTTGTCTTCTTTCCAAAATGGTATGATTTGTGTACCCTTTCTTCACTTCTGTAGTTGTTATAACCATTTTTGTATAGACAAGTAATGTTTGAGAAAATGTTAGAAAACTTAGAAGTTGTAGTAGATGTCGTTTTGCACTTCTAGCGCCCCCTGAGGTAGGTCAACTCATGCCAATGGGGTGTCATTTTTTTCCTAAGAGCACTAGCTAATGGATACTGCTGGAAATTCCATGGTTTTTACAAATTTCAGTACATTTGAAGGGGCAGAAATGTAAGAAAATGCCATTTTTTTCCTAAAGTGCCAACTTCTGGAAGCATTTGGGCACAACAGGCTTGGGGTAAGAAGGCAATTCACCCCTCATTAGATGCGGCAGGTTGTCTTCTTTCCAAAATGGTATGGTTTGTGTAACCTTTCTTCACTTCTCTAGTTGTTATAACCATGTTTGTACAGACAAGTAATGTTTGAGAAAATGTTAGAAAAATTAGTGGTTGCAATAGGTGTAGTTTGGTACTTGTAGCGCCCACTAAGGTAGGGGAACTCATACCAATGAGGTGTCATTTTTCTCCTAAGAGCACTAGCTAATGGATACTGCTGGAAATTCCATGGTTTTTACAGATTTCAGTACATTTGAAGGGGCAGAAATGTAAGAAAATGCCTTTTTTTTTCATTAGCGCCACCTTCTGGAGGCATTTGTGCACACCAGACTTGGGGTAAGAAGGCAAGTCACCCCTCATTAGATGCGGTAGGTTGTCTTCTTTCCAAAATGGTATGATTTGTGTACCCTTTCTTCACTTCTGTAGTTGTTATAACCATTTTTGTATAGACAAGTAATGTTTGAGAAAATGTTAGAAAACTTAGAAGTTGTAGTAGATGTCGTTTTGCACTTCTAGCGCCCCCTGAGGTAGGTCAACTCATGCCAATGGGGTGTCATTTTTTTCCTAAGAGCACTAGCTAATGGATACTGCTGGAAATTCCATGGTTTTTACAGATTTCAGTACATTTGAAGGGGCAGAAATGTAAGAAAATGCCATTTTTTTCCTAAAGTGCCACCTTCTGGAAGCATTTGGGCACAACAGGCTTGGGGTAAGAAGGCAATTCACCCCTCATTAGATGCGGCAGGTTGTCTTCTTTCCAAAATGGTATGGTTTGTGTAACCTTTCTTCACTTCTCTAGTTGTTATAACCATTTTTGTACAGACAAGTAATGTTTGAGAAAATGTTAGAAAAATTAGAAGTTGTAGTAGGTGTCGTTTTGCACTTATAGCACCCCCTGAGGTAGGTCAACTCATGTCAATGGGGTGTCATTTTTCTCCTAAGAGCACTAGCTAATGGATACTGCTGGAAATTCCATGGTTTTTACAGATTTCAGTACATTTGAAGGGGCAGAAATGTAAGAAAATGCCTTTTTTTTTCATTAGCGCCACCTTCTGGAGGCATTTGTGCACACCAGACTTGGGGTAAGAAGGCAAGTCACCCCTCATTAGATGCGGTAGGTTGTCTTCTTTCCAAAATGGTATGATTTGTGTACCCTTTCTTCACTTCTGTAGTTGTTATAACCATTTTTGTATAGACAAGTAATGTTTGAGAAAATGTTAGAAAACTTAGAAGTTGTAGTAGATGTCGTTTTGCACTTCTAGCGCCCCCTGAGGTAGGTCAACTCATGCCAATGGGGTGTCATTTTTTTCCTAAGAGCACTAGCTAATGGATACTGCTGGAAATTCCATGGTTTTTACAAATTTCAGTACATTTGAAGGGGCAGAAATGTAAGAAAATGCCATTTTTTTCCTAAAGTGCCAACTTCTGGAAGCATTTGGGCACAACAGGCTTGGGGTAAGAAGGCAATTCACCCCTCATTAGATGCGGCAGGTTGTCTTCTTTCCAAAATGGTATGGTTTGTGTAACCTTTCTTCACTTCTCTAGTTGTTATAACCATTTTTGTACAGACAAGTAATGTTTGAGAAAATGTTAGAAAAATTAGTGGTTGCAATAGGTCTAGTTTGGTACTTGTAGCGCCCACTAAGGTAGGGGAACTCATACCAATGAGGTGTCATTTTTCTCCTAAGAGCACTAGCTAATGGATACTGCTGGAAATTCCATGGTTTTTACAGATTTCAGTACATTTGAAGGGGCAGAAATGTAAGAAAATGCCTTTTTTTTTCATTAGCGCCACCTTCTGGAGGCATTTGTGCACACCAGACTTGGGGTAAGAAGGCAAGTCACCCCTCATTAGATGCGGTAGGTTGTCTTCTTTCCAAAATGGTATGATTTGTGTACCCTTTCTTCACTTCTGTAGTTGTTATAACCATTTTTGTATAGACAAGTAATGTTTGAGAAAATGTTAGAAAACTTAGAAGTTGTAGTAGATGTCGTTTTGCACTTCTAGCGCCCCCTGAGGTAGGTCAACTCATGCCAATGGGGTGTCATTTTTTTCCTAAGAGCACTAGCTAATGGATACTGCTGGAAATTCCATGGTTTTTACAGATTTCAGTACATTTGAAGGGGCAGAAATGTAAGAAAATGCCATTTTTTTCCTAAAGTGCCACCTTCTGGAAGCATTTGGGCACAACAGGCTTGGGGTAAGAAGGCAATTCACCCCTCATTAGATGCGGCAGGTTGTCTTCTTTCCAAAATGGTATGGTTTGTGTAACCTTTCTTCACTTCTCTAGTTGTTATAACCATTTTTGTACAGACAAGTAATGTTTGAGAAAATGTTAGAAAAATTAGTGGTTGCAATAGGTGTAGTTTGGTACTTGTAGCGCCCACTAAGGTAGGGGAACTCATACCAATGAGGTGTCATTTTTCTCCGAAGAGCACTAGCTAATGAATACAGTTGGAAATTCCATGGTTTTCACAGATTTCCATACAGATGAAGGGGCAGAAACGTAAGAAAATGCCATTTTTTTCCTATAGTGCCACCTTCTGGAAGCATTTGTGCACAACAGGCTTGGGGCAAGAAGGTAAGTTACCCCTCATTAGATGCGGCAGGTTGTCTATTTTTCAGAAATATATAGTTTTATATAGTTATTCCACTGTTTTAGGGCAGTTTTACCACAAAAACCCTAGAATGCGCATTTTAGTTTATAAAGTTGAAAATGTCATTTTGCGCTGCTGGTGATTAGGGCTCTACGCTAGCCATGGACGTAGGTAAAACTATACAAATTTGGTATTTTTTTACTCGGGGGACTCAGGGCTTTTTCAAATAATTGAAACTTTTTCAATCAAGGTAAATGTTTTTGATACATAGTATGTGATTTTAGCAAAATTAGTAAATTTTCACTTTTTTTGTCATTATGACATAATAGATTTTTGCACGATGCAAAATTCTGTTCATGTAAGGTACCATGAGAAAGCTTAATTCGTTCTGAAAAAAACAATATATAGTTTTCCATATTTAACTAAAACTCCCAAGAGGAAATCAAGCGTAAACAGAAGGATAGCAAAAATGCTGAAAATGTGTCTGGCCTGCAGGGTACAGGAAATGGCCCGAGCCTCCGGCACTGAAAGGGTTAAAACCAAACATAAACCCATCCAACAAAAACCTTGCCTCCTTCCTAAGCGGATACCCCCCCAGGGCCTCCCTTAGCTCCTCTATATCCACTGGCGACTGGGCCTTTTCCAGCACCCTCACGAAAGGACTGGCCAAGCCCTTTGCACCCTTGCTCCTTATTGCACGCGCTCGCGGGGTGACCCCCCCACACTTCGTACATGCGTGCCTAAACTTGCACCCAAAACCCCTCTTACACGCCCCTTCATTAAAAGCATAGCACTGATCCCTTCTCTTTGCCCCTTGCAATGGGGCCCTCTGCTGCGCGCGCACTGTCACCGCCGCCCTGGCGTGCATCACCAAACCTGACCACAAATCCATATCCCTACTACCAAACGTCATATCCTCATTATCTGCCATCTTACGCCGGAAGGCCCGGTCATACTCAAACCAGGCCGTTCCCCCCGTAGACCGTATGCGTATCTGTAATCAAATCCATGTACAGCATCACGTTCATTGCCTCCTCTGGGTGACAGAGCAAGTAAAATGAACTGAATGCATAAAACCCCCTCACCCAGTCCATAATGTGCTTAGGCCTATCTTCCCCTGTCTCCCCTTTGCTACCCCCATCCCTGCCATTCACGGCCTGCCTAGTCAGCTTAAATACATCTACAAACTTCCCCGCCACAATCCGCCTGCAAATCTTTCTGGGGACATGGTCATATGGATTAGAGAGCGCACACAACGTTGTGCCCCCAGGCCCCGCCAGTTTCACGCTCTTACCCACATCTACCCCCTTCTTACTACCCTTCCTTTTCCCTTCCTTGTCCCCCAACTTCCTCAAACACTTCCTGACCAGGCCTACCACTTTTCTATTGGCATTACCTTGTACATTTGCATTAGTGTCTGAGTCAGATTCAGACTCCGTAGAGTCAGAATCTGAACCAGCGCTTGAAGTAGACTCCCCTGAGTCTGTACCTCCCTCCCCCAACACATCCCTTACAACACATGGTACATTATCAGACTCACCGGACAGCTGTTCCTCCTCCGCTCTTTGCCGCTGCTCCTGGCTCCTCCTTCCCCGCTGCTTGTCCTTCTGCCGCTCCTTCCGCCTGGCCTCTTCGCCCTCTGCCTCTGCCGGAGTACGCTCCCCCCTTTCCCGCGACCTGCAATCACAAAGTGCGTGAGCCTGTTGCTGCGTCAATCCTTCTCCCCCCACTCCTACCCCGGAATTTTCCTGCCCCTGGGCACCCAGGGGCCCCCCACCCAGGCCCTGCCTTCTCCCATTCCACTCCTGTCCCCCCCCAACCCCCAAACCCCCAGGACGACTGCCCTCCCCCCCAGACACAACAGCCAAGTCCCTAGGGGGCGCCTGCCCCAATGCAGCCCACAGCAGAGCCTGCAAGCGCTCCTGGGCTGACCCCCCCCTAAACCCTTCGGACCCCCCCAAACCCCTCTGACCCCCATCCCCACGCCTCCCCCCTATGCATCCCTTGCAAATCCCCCTGCCCCTCCTGATCCCCCCTCCTCCTACCCCCATCCTGCACGTACCCTTCCCCCCCCAAACCCCCTGCTCCCCCTCCATCGTCCAGTCCTGCTCCCCTTCCCTCATCCAGACCCGCGCCCCCCCTTCCTCCAGGTCCCCCCGCTCCCGCTCCCATCCTGAATCGCAGCCCCCTACCTCCCTCTCCCGGGCTGCCGCGCCAGATCCGGCACCCGGAAGACTAGAAGGGGCCGCCCTGCGCCACCCGGAAGTGACACGCTGCCGGGCGGAAGCCCCATACCCTGCGGCCGACGGCGGAGGCAAAGCATGCCCCATGGTCGCCAACACCCAGGGACAGATCCGTGGACCTCGGGGCAGCCCACTCCCCCCTCCCAACTCTCCTCCCGTAGCCCTCCCCGGACCCACCCGCATGGGACTCCTCACCCCCCGGGATAGGGCAACCCCGCAAGCTGGGCCGGTTGGGAGGAAAGGGAGGAGGAGAGCAAGAGGATAGAGCAGAAGAGAGGACAGCAGGCAGGGGCGACAGAGGACGGGCCAAGGAGGAAGGACAGGCCACAGAAAGCGAGAGGTCAGGAGGGCAGGAAGAAATAGTCATAGTTGAAGCAGACAGCAAAGGGGGGGACAGAGGAAATGCCACGCCGGGGCTGAACTAATACTTCCCTTTTCTTGGAAGTCCTCGCCTTCTTCTGGGGCCGCTCCTCCACCGCCTCCTCCCGGTACTGCTGCGGGGGTCCTGGATTCCTTCTGGCATGCTGCATGGCGATCCGACCTGAAAAAACACAAAAGGTATATTAAATCTTTATTTTACAGGTACATACTTATACCCCTTCCCTCCACTCCCCCCACCCCTCCAACCCCCCAAGCCTACCCCTCTGCTCCAGGGCCATTGGCCACCCTTCCCCCCCCACCCCCAACACCTCTCACCTGCAGGTCACGTAGGCGAGGGGGGGGAAGGGCAGCCCACAGCCCCAGAACAAAGGAAAGCCGGCGGGGCTGCCTGCCAGCTTAAAGGCTTTCAGGGGCAATGCTGCCCCTTCGGCCTTCCATTTGGATGGCAAGCATTCAGAAAAAGTATTAGTAAGGTCTTTAAGATAAATTTGCCACTAACCATCAAGCAAAAGGTTTTTTACCATTGTGTTCTCCCAGTCCTTATGTATGACTGTGAAACATAGACACTGAATGCCAAAGACATAAAAAAAACTTAAGGTTACAAAGAGAAGCATGGATCAGAGAAGTCTAAACATAACAAAAAGAGACTGAAAAGCTTAAAAAAGGGTAAAGATTTACACTCTACTTAATCGATAAATAATAAATCAATACCATAATGAGATACCGTGCCTTTAACAAGATGGCTTCAATCCCAAATGACCCAAGTGTGCTATGGTCAAACAATATCAAAGATATAAAACATAACAATGTGAGAGCACTTATAAAAGAAATGGTAATAAACATATATATAACAAATTAACAGAACTATATCTCAGGTGAATTAGAAAAACAAAATGTATGTATTAAATAAATACATAAATATATTATGTTAGCTGCTATCCAAATATATACAGTATTGTGCAAAAGTCTTCAGCAGGTCTGAAAAAATGCTTTAAAGTAAGAATGCTTTAAAAACTAGACATGTTATTAGCTTATTTTTTTAAGTTAACAAAATGATAGTGAATGAACAGAAGAAAAATCTAAATCAAATCAATATTTGGTGTGACAACCCTAAGACTTTTGCACAGTACTATATATATATGTTATAGTATACACCATTCGAAAAAGTACTCTCAGGACTTCTTATGTCGTGAAAAAGTGGAATTTATTTTAACAGATCAACGTTTCAGTTATTTCTTAGTAACCTTCATCATGGATACAGAAACAATGAAAAGACCTTCTTTTTATCCCTCCTGGTGAACAAACAGGCGCCAAAACGGCGCTATGTGAATGGACATGACGTCATATATTGTAACACATTACATCGTGATTGACATATGTAATTACCAATCAGTTAAAGTGATGTGGACATAATACAAAATCAAGTGAATGTAATAATAAAATATGGAACAAAACCTTCCAACAACAGACTAAGGGAGTTATGTACAGTATATCGTATCAAGCATGTTTAAACTTTGAATCAGTACTCACTGATATATGGGTTGAACAATACCAGGTTAGGGTGCGCTTGACTCATAAGGATAAATTAACTGTATACGATATTCCAAAGCGCATCGTTCACGGATTTCTTCAATATACAGCATTAACCCAAGGTCAAGTGTGCACACTTAAATCTCCATTGAAGGACTAGGTTCAACATCCCCAATTAAACTGTAATAGACATAGATTATATGCGTATGAAGGTTCCGCTAGTTGAGTACTCAAGAGAATCCCTGTATTACCGGTCGATCAGGGCTGTAAATGTCTATGTGTAAAAACAGCATTAGATGAGTCACCGATAATGTGTGAGCTTAAATCCCAGTGAAAATATAAGTTTCCAGTCTGGCTACTGTAATTATATCTCATCTTTGTTATCTGCAGACTTCAAGTAACTAATACATATGGGGTCAATCAGGGTCATCTGAGGATGCACAAAAGTGCCCCCTGTATTGAACAGATCTAAAAGGGTTACATCACTAGATACACAGTCCAAACAATGACTTTTATTTGTCAAGAACAAATGAAGAGACACACAAATGAACTTTAATCACTGTCCCTCCAAACGGGTGGACAGAATTAACCAGTCCATCCATCGGGTAGGACAGCGAGTACTGATGTGACTCACAGTGTCTATCACAGCATGTTTAGATATACATTATCCTCTTGCAAATCGTTATGACATCTTGTGGTTCAGCATAGTCTTAATCATAACGCCCACATATATCTAGCTATATAAAGATAGTCAAAATATGGACATTTGTCTATATCAAACTCCCGACAAAGTCCCTTGGGTGAACTACAAAGAACAATGTATTTCAGTCACTGTAAAGTTCTCCTATTGGGGAAATAAATAGTATTCTCCTCCATCCACTATGATATCGAGGAGGGAGAACTAGGACTAGAGATAAGGGCTCCACTGTTCATATGACAGTTCCATCTCCATTGAATTCTATAAGTACATGTTAAATGGTAATTAAAATGCTAGTAAACCCCTGTCCAGGTGTCCATGAATCACTTTTGCAGGACACACAATTCCAATGTGTAGAGCAGTCATAAAGTTTCCAAATAGGAACAAATGATGTACATCTAATTGTGATTACTCAAATACACAGGCTCCTAGAATTCTCAATAAAAGTCCACGTATCCTACGGCAGAACATATATCTGGTAGTAAAATCCAATGTATCCGTGTGTAGAGTAATAGATCATATCACTCACGCAGCAACATCTGCAGAAGTTCCAGTTTTTATTTTCATTGTTTACAGCTGGTGTATGATAATGTCAAAACCCACATTGTGTTTCCTTTTAGTGGGTCATCACTCGCTGTACAAACCCTCCGCCAATATTGTGCTAGACAGGAGGCCCCATTATGCACAAGTTATCACACTATCGAGTGTCTGGCTGGAGGTACGTTCTTTTTTTCGTGGAGTATGATAGTTGACATTAGAGGATATTTGTGGCTAGGTATGCTGGACCTTCATAGTCCCATTGTGCATCCATATATGCCAGGCATCCTCATAGTGTAAAGATCAAATATGTATGTCAATATCCATTAGAGAATCCAAAAAGATAGACTTATATCTTGATATCCAGGATATATTGGTGGGATATATGTCTCAATATCCAATCAGTGGTGGGATACATGTTATCAATAGAAGGCTGAATAGGATAGCTTCTCATTTAAGCCCTTTGGAGCGACCGTGTCAAGGGTGCGAATCCAATATGTTTCTTTCTGAAGTAATCTTCTGCCCCTGTCTCCTCCTCTGGGTAATGGTGGAATGTGGTCGATGGTATAGTCCATATAGATGCCACCGAATGCTGATTCTCCAAGAAATGTCAGCGGTCCCCGACTGTAGGGTGCTCTGATGGAGGAACAGCTAGAAAGTCAACATCTATACAGTGTATACACTGGATAGCCCTATTAGATTGAACTATACTTATAGTCTGTCAGATGTTGACTTTCTAGATCTAAAAATCTACAAAAAAGTGGATACACTGGGCACAACATTATACGCTAAGACGACTGATAGAAACACTCTTCTTCATGCCTCTAGCTCTCATGCCCCAGCTTTAAAGAAAAGTATACCCCATTCAGAATTCCTTAGGGTGCTGCGGAACAATGATGATTCCAATAAAGCCAAGGAACAATTGTTGGATAAGAAACAGAAATTTCTACAAAGGGGTTGCGATAAGAAACTTCTTGATCATGAACTTGCACAGATCGACCAAATGAAGCAGATTAATCTCTTACAAATGCAGCATAAAGACAAATGTTCACCTAAGATAGTATTCAGCACCTTCTATGGTGGCATTTACAAGAGGTAAAACCTTGAAGGACTACCTAATGAGACCAGATATGGTACCCACTAGTGATGAGCGAGCACCCCAATGCTCGGGTGTTCGGGTGCTCTGACCGAGCACCCCCTGAGGCTCGAGTGCTCGGCCGAACACCCGAGCCCCATTGAAGTCAATGGGAGGACTCGAGCATTACACCAGGCACCCCCTGCTCTGATGAGGGGAGGGTGCCTGGTCCATAGGAAAAGGGCAGAAAATTATGGAAACACTACAGAAATGGTTCAGGGACAGCATAGGGAGGATGTCTGGATGCACCTTGGACTCCAACATCGCTGCTGGGAACGATCTTTCGCCCGTAGTACGCCATTTTTACAGACTGACCATAAAACACACAAAAAGGAAAATAAAAACGACTTTAGGCGAAAAATTGTTACCAAACAATATTTGCTGTATATTTACTTGTATATCATCTGCAAATTCTCCCAAAAATTTCCTTGATTTTCAGAACTGAGGCCATGATTAAGAGGGAAACGTGCGCAGAGGCAAATTCTCCCAAAAATTTCCTTGATTTTCAGAACTGAGGCCATGATTAAGAGGGAAACGTGCACAGAGGCAAATTCTCCCAAAAATTTCCTTGATTTTATTGAACTGAGGCCATGATTAAGAGGGAAACGTGCACAGAGGCAAATTCTCCCAAAAATGTCCTTGATTTTATTGAACTGAGGCCATGATTAAGAGGGAAACGTGCGCTGAGCTGACCATCTAAAACATTATGGGTGAGGGTCTGCTGCAGAGCTGACCATCCTAAACATTATATGCGAAGGCCCGCTAGTGAGCTGACGCTATAAAACATTATATGAGAGGGCCCGCTAGAGAGCTGACCCAATAAAACATTATATGAGAAGGCCCGCTGGTGAGCTGACCTATATAAAAATTGGCAAACAGGGCCCGCTGGTGAGCTGGCCCTATATAAAAATTATATCACAGGGCCCGCTGGTGAGCTGGCCCTATATAAAAATTATATCACAGGGCCCGCTGGTGAGCTGGCCCTATATAAAAATTATATCCAGGGCATATGGAAGAGGAGGAGGAGGATGAGAAGATTAAGAGTCAACCATATACCCGTTTTTTGGGTGGAAGGGGTGAATGGGAATACAGAGTATTCCCATCATTGTAAATAACATATATAAAGTGAGTTTATGTTCCCCCGGGGCTTTCCTCCAGTGGAGTGGAGAAGTCAGGGGAAATCCAGGCCTTGTTCATTTTTATAAGTGTCAACCTATCAGCATTGTCGGTGGAAAGGCGGATACGCTTATCTGTTATGATGCCACCAGCAGCACTAAATACCCGCTCAGACAGAACGCTGGCGGCAGGGCAGGCCAGCACCTCCAAGGCGTAGAGTGCCAGTTCATACCACGTGTCCAGCTTGGACACCCAGTAGTTGTAAGGCACAGAGGGATCATTGAGGACGCTGACACGGTCTGCTACGTACTCCTTCACCATCTTCCAAAACTTTTCCCTCCTTGTGACACTAGGCTGAGCATCAGGGTGAGGGTGCTGGCGGGGTGTCATGAAGGTGTCCCACGCCTTGGAGAGTGTTGCCCTGCCTTTCTCGGAACTGCTGTGTGCTCCCCTTTTCTCCCCTTCTCGGTTGGCCAAGGTAGCACGTACTCTGCCGCCAGCGTTGTCAGATGGAAAATTTTGGAGCAATTTTTCGACAAGAACCTTCTGGTATTGCAACATTTTGCTTGTCCTCTCCACCGGAGGAATGAGAGATGAGAAATTCTCTTTGTAGCGGGGGTCCAGAAGGGTGAACACCCAGTAATCCGTGTTGTCTAAAATGCGTACAACGCGCGGGTCACGGGAAAGGCAGCCTAACATAAAGTCAGCCATGTGTGCCAGAGTACCAACAGGCAAGATTTCGCTGTCCTCACCAGGAGGATGACTCTCAATATCCTCATCCTCTTCCTCCTCTTCTGCCCACCCACGCTGAAGAGATGGAACTAAAGTTCCATGGCTACCCTCTGTAGCGGAGGCAACCGTGTCTTCCTCCTCCTCCTCCTCCTCCTCCTCCGCCTCCTCCAATTGTCGCTGAGAAGACGAAGTGAGGGTGCTCTGGCTATCACCTTGTGTAAGCTCTTCCTCCCCCATTTCCACCTCTTCCACATGCAAAGCGTCGGTTTTAATTGTGAGCAGCGAGCGTTTCAGTAGACACAGAAGTGGGATGGTTACACTGATAATAGCGTTATCGCCGCTCACCATCTGTGTCGATTCCTCAAAATTGCGTAAAACCTCGCAGAGGTCTGACATCCATTCCCACTCCTCACTTCTGATTACAGGAAGTTGAACGGAGAGGCGACGACCGTGTAACAGCTGGTACTCCACTACTGCCCTCTGCTGCTCACAAAGCCGGGCCAACATGTGGAAGGTGGAGTTCCAGCGCGTGCTCACGTCACACAGCAGCCGGTGAGCTGGCAATTGTAAGCGCTGCTGCAGCTTCAACAGGCCGGCTGAAGCTGTTGATGACTTACGGAAATGTGCACACACGCGGCGCACCTTGGTCAAGAGATCATGCACATTGGGGTAGGTTTTTAGAAATCGCTGCACCACTAAATTAAATACATGCGCTAGGCATGGTACGTGTGTGAGCTTGCCGAGCTCCAAAGCCGCCACCAAGTTACGCCCATTATCACTCACAACCATGCCTGGTTGCAGGTTGAGTGGCGAGAGCCACTGCTCGGTCTGGTGACTAATCCCCTGCAACAGCTCTGAGGCCGTGTGCTGTTTGTCCCCAAGGCAGATCAGCTTCAGCACGGCCTGTTGACGCTTCCCCACTGCAGTGCTACACTGCTTCCAGCTACTGGCTGATGGGGGAGTGGCGGTGTGTGTAGAGAATTCGGAGGTGGAAACGGAGGAGGAGGAGCCAATAACGTAGGTGCTGGTGGAAACCCTGATGGAGGTAGGGCCCGCAATCCTCGGCGTGGGTAGCACCCGTGCCATCCCAGGGTCCGAGTCGCTCCCAGCCTCCACGACATTCACCCAGTGTGCCGTCAGGGAAATGTAGCGTCCCTGGCCACAAGCACTTGTCCATGTGTCAGTCGTTAAGTGGACCTTCCCAGTAACTGCGTTGGTCAGGGCACGGGTGATGTTACGGGACACATGGTGGTGTAATGCGGGGATGGCACACCGGGAAAAGTAGTGGCGGCTGGGGACCGCGTACCGAGGGACAGCTGCTGCCATCAGGCTGCGGAAGGACTCAGTGTCCACAAGCCTAAATGGCAGCATTTCTATGGCCAGTAATTTTGAAAGGTGTGAGGTTAGTGCTATGGCCTGTGGGTGGGTGGCTGGGTACTTTCTCTTGCGCTCAAATGCCTGGGGTAACGACATTTGGACGCTGTGCTGGGACAGGGAAGTGGATGTGGTCGCTGATGGTGCTTCAGATGCTACAGGTGCAGGGCGGGAGGTATGCGGGCCTGCGCCTTCGACAGGCGATTGGCCGGCACCGAAAACAGGGGAAGAGGAGGCAGTGGTGTGGCCTGCAGACACAGATTGGCGATCCGGGCGTTCCTCCCACTTATTACGGTGCTTGGATGCCATGTGTCGGATCATGCTGGTGGTGGTGAGGTTTCTAGTGTTCATGCCTCGGCTCATTCTGGTGTGGCACAGGTTGCAAACTACAATTCTTTTGTCGTCCGCACTTTCCTTAAAAAAACGCCATACC
Source organism: Rhinophrynus dorsalis (assembly GCA_037306005.1). Lineage (NCBI taxonomy): Eukaryota > Metazoa > Chordata > Amphibia > Anura > Rhinophrynidae > Rhinophrynus > Rhinophrynus dorsalis. The sequence continues at coordinate 298,912,584 of CM074719.1, read as the reverse complement.
GCGGAACACCTACCCCTTGGCAAGGTAGATTTACGCAAGGGGGTGCTCCGTGGAACATTTGCGGGCCGGTTTGGTGCGGTCCGCCTTCTTTCTGTAGCCACACCACTGCCTCTTCCAGCCTGTTGCGGTGCTGCAGATGGCTCACCCTCAGGACTGCTGTCATCGCTCGGCTCTACACCTTCCCAGGTGGGGTCAGTCACCTCATCGTCCACCAAGTCCTCCTCCACTTCCTCACTCTGATCATCCTCCTCAAGTCTTGATCCCACCACATACTCAGTCATTGACAACTGTATAACATTCTCCTCAACAAGGTCTTGAGACGGAAATAGTGGTTGATTTAATGGCAACTGTGTCTCATCATCATCATCATCATCCACTACTTCCTTTGACCTTAAATGCCGTTCACATCTGTCATCTTCTTGTGATTGGGTAGCCTCTAGAGGTTGTGAATCAGGGCACAAGATGTCATGTTCCTCTGCAAGCGTGCTTGGAGAGAGGGTCAAATGAAGGATTGGTGATGAGACGAGCTCCTCACTATATCCCAGTGTGGGATCACTTCTTTGACCAGACCGTGTATGGTGGGAGGAAGGATGATCAGAGTGAGGATTATGTTGACCAGACTCTTGGCTACTGAGAGTGGACTTGGTGGAAGACAGGGTGGTGCTTAACCGACTGGAAGCAGTATCAGCTGTCATCCAACCGACCACCTGTTCGCAGTGGTCGGACCTCGAGAGTGATGTCCTGCGACGCCCTGTAAAATTACACATGAAGCTAGGTATGGTGGATGTCTTTCTTTCTTGTGCTCTGGCACCAGGCACAGTTTCTCCGCGTCCTGACCCGCGCCCTGAACTTTCAGGATCACGTCCACTTCCCCGTCCCTTTTTACCCGCCTTCTTCATCTTACACAGAATATGTGACTTTAATATTTGAGTTTGAAAACTTAACAGTATTTCTTATTATTCTGCAACTCTGCAGAGTACACAGAATAGGCTGCTAAACGGCGGTGAAACACACTGAATGGAATATGTGACTTTGATATTTTAGTTTGAAGACTTAACAGTATTTCTTATTATTCTGCAACTGTACAGAGTACACAGAATAGGCTGCTAAACTGCGGTGAAACACACTGAATGGAATATGTGACTTTAATATTTGAGTTTGAAAACTTAACAGTATTTCTTATTATTCTGCAACTGTACAGAGTACACAGAATAGGCTGCTAAACTGCGGTGAAACACACTGAATGGAATATGTGACTTTAATATTTGAGTTTGAAAACTTAACAGTATTTCTTATTATTCTGCAACTGTACAGAGTACACAGAATAGGCTGCTAAACTGCGGTGAAACACACTGAATGGAATATGTGACTTTAATATTTGAGTTTGAAAACTTAACAGTATTTCTTATTATTCTGCAACTGTACAGAGTACACAGAATAGGCTGCTAAACTGCGGTGAAACACACTGAATGGAATATGTGACTTTAATATTTGAGTTTGAAAACTTAACAGTATTTCTTATTATTCTGCAACTCTGCAGAGTACACAGAATAGGCTGCTAAACGGCGGTGAAACACACTGAATGGAATATGTGACTTTGATATTTTAGTTTGAAGACTTAACAGTATTTCTTATTATTCTGCAACTGTACAGAGTACACAGAATAGGCTGCTAAACTGCGGTGAAACACACTGAATGGAATATGTGACTTTGATATTTTAGTTTGAAGACTTAACAGTATTTCTTATTATTCTGCAACTGTACAGAGTACACAGAATAGGCTGCTAAACTGCGGTGAAACACACTGAATGTAATATGTGACTTTAATATTTGAGTTTGAAAACTTAACAGTATTTCTTATTATTCTGCAACTCTGCACAGTACACAGAATAGGCTGCTAAACGGCGGTGAAACACACTGAATGGAATATGTGACTTTGATATTTTAGTTTGAAGACTTAACAGTATTTCTTCCTATTCTGCAACTCTGCACAGTACACAGAATAGGCTGCTAAACGGCGGTGAAACACACTGAATGGAATATGTGACTTTAATATTTGAGTTTGAAAACTTAACAGTATTTCTTATTATTCTGCAACTGTACAGAGTACACAGAATAGGCTGCTAAACTGCGGTGAAACACACTGAATGGAATATGTGACTTTAATATTTGAGTTTGAAAACTTAACAGTATTTCTTATTATTCTGCAACTCTGCACAGTACACAGAATAGGCTGCTAAACGGCGGTGAAACACACTGAATGGAATATGTGACTTTGATATTTTAGTTTGAAGACTTAACAGTATTTCTTCCTATTCTGCAACTCTGCACAGTACACAGAATGTGCTGCTAAACTGCGGCGAAGCACACTGAATGGAATATGTGACTTTGATATTTTAGTTTGAAGACTTAACAGTATTTCTTCCTATTCTGCAACTCTGCACAGTACACAGAATAGGCTGCTAAACTGCGGCGAAGCACACTGAATGGAATATGTGACTTTGATATTTTAGTTTGAAGACTTAACAGTATTTCTTCCTATTCTGCAACTCTGCACAGTACACAGAATGTGCTGCTAAACTGCGGCGAAGCACACTGAATGGAATATGTGACTTTGATATTTTAGTTTGAAGACTTAACAGTATTTCTTCCTATTCTGCAACTCTGCACAGTACTCAGAATGTGCTGCTAAACTGCGGCGACGCACACTGAATGGAATACGTGACTTTGATATTTTAGTTTGAAGACTTAACAGAATGTGCTCTAATCTGCAACTTTGCACACTAAACAGAATGTGCTCTAATCTGCAACTTTGCACACTAAACAGAATGTGCTCTAATCTGCAACTTTGCACACTAAACAGAATGTGCTCTAATCTGCAACTGTGCACACTAAACAGAATGTGCTCTAATCTGCAACTTTTCACACTAAACAGAATATTTTTTTTTTTTTTTTTTTCCCCCCACACAAAATAACCTGCTGCCCCCACACACAGTAGTCCTAAAAAGGACTTTTGGTTCTTTTTTGTCACAATTTTTTTTTTTCCTCCCTACACTGCCTTTCCCTTCCTATCCTCAGCTCTCCCTGGCTCAGACTGAGCCGAACTCGATGGTCAGGTGCTATACAGCACCCGACCACGGGTTCTGGCCAGCCAATCAGTGTAATGCCAGCAGCCAACATGGCTGCTGGCATTACACCGATGTCAGAGCCTCCCTGCACGTTTATTGGCTGCGCAGCAGCCGCAAAACGTGCGGGGAGGAGACCCGAACATGGCGGGCGAGCACATGCGGTACTCGTACGAGTACCGCCATGTGCCGAGCAGAGCGATGCTCGAGCCAATCCGAGCATCGGCCGAGCATGCTCGCTCAACACTAGTACCCACTACTCCAATTTCAGAGCATAAGCCAACATGGCTCACAAGACGGTTGAACCAAAGTGGCTGCTTTCGTTGTTCCAGCTGTACAACATGTAACAGCATGATTAAAACTACATTTAAACACCTCCATACCAACAAATCCTTCACAATTCGCCAGAGATTGACATGCACTACAGATTTTGTAATTTATATTTTGATATGTCCATGTTCTAAATACTATATTGGTAAAACAGAAACTACATTTCGGGAAAGAATGGCGAACCACCGTTCCTCCATCAGAGCAGCCCTACAGTCGGGGACCTCTGACAAACCTGTAGCCCGACATTACGGACTATACTGATCGACCACATTTCACCATTACCCAGAGGAGGAGACAGGGGCAGAAGATTACTTCAGAAAGAGACACTGGATTCGCAACCTTGACACGGTCGCTCCAAAGGGCTTAAATGAGAAGCTATCCTATTCAGCCTTCTATTGATAACATGTATCCCACCACCGATTGGATATTGAGACATATATCCCACCAACATCCTGGATATCAGGATATAAGTCTATCTTGTTGGATTCTCTAATGGATATTGACATACATATTAGATCTTTACACTATGAGGATGCCTGGCATATATGGACCCACAATGGGACTAAGAAGGTCCAGCATACCTAGCCACAACTATCCTCTAATGTCAACTATCAGACTCCACGAAAAAAAGAACTCACCTCCAGCCAGACACTCGATAGTGTGATAACTTGTGCATAATGGGGCCTCCTGTCCAGCACAATATTGGCGGAGGGTTTGTACAGCAAGTGATGACCCACTAAAAGGAAACACAATGTGGGTTTTGACATTATCATACACCAGCTGTAAACAATGAAAATAAAAACTGGAACTTCTGCAGATGTTGCTGCGTGAGTGATATGAACTATTACTCTACACACGGATACATTGGATTTTACTACCAGATATATGTCCTGCCGTAGGATACATGGACTTTTATTGAGAATTCTGGGAGCCTGTGTATTTGAGTAATCACAATTAGATGTACATCATTTGTTCCTATTTGGAAACTTTATGACTGCTCTACACATTGGAATTGTGTGTCCTGCAAAAGTGATTCATGGACATCTGGGTTTACTAGCCTTTTAATTACCATTTAACATGGACTTATAGAATTCAATGGAGATGGAACTGTCATATGAACAGTGGAGCCCCTATCTCTAGTCCTAGTTCTCCCTCCTCGATATCATAGTGGATGGAGGAGAATACTATTTATTTCCCCAATAGAAGAACTTTACGGTGACTGAAATACATTGTTCTTTGTAGTTCACCCAAGGGACTTTGTCGGGAGTTTGATATAGACAAATGTCCATATTTTGACTATCTTTATATAGCTAGATATATGTGGGCGTTATGATTAAGACTATGCTGAACCACAAGATGTCATAACGATCTGCAAGAGGATAATGTATATCTAAACATGCTGTGATAGACACTGAGAGTCACACCGGTACTCGCTGTCCTACCTGATGGATGGATTGGTTAATTCTGTCCACCCGTTTGGAGGGACAGTGATTAGTTAAAGTTCATTTATGTGTCTCTTCATTTGTTCTTGACAAATAAAAGTAATTGTTTGGACTGTGTATCTAGCGATGTAACCCTTTTAGGTCTGTTCAATACAGGGGGCACTTTTGTGCATCCTCAGATGACCCTGATTGACCCCATATGTATTAGTTACTTGAAGTCTGCAGATAACAAAGATGAGATATAATTACAGTAGCCAGATTGGAATCTTATATTTTCGCTGGGATTTAAGCTCACACATTATCGGTGACTCATCTGATGCTGTTTTTACACATAGACATTTACAGCCCTGATCGACCGGTAATACAGGGATTCTCTTGAGTACTCAACTAGCGGAACCTTCATACGCATATAATCTATGTTTATTACAGTTTAATTGGGAATGTTGAACCTAGTCCTTCAGTGGAGATTTAAGTGTGCACACTTGACCTTGGGTTAATGCTGTGTATTGAAGAAATCTGTGAACGATGCGCCGTAACGTACTGGTCATTTGGAATATCGTATACAGTTAATTTATCCTTATGAGTCAAGCGCAACCTAACCTGGTATTGTTCAACCCATATATCAGTGAGTGCTGATTCAAAGATTAAACATGCTGGATACGATATACTGTACATAACTCCCTTAATCTGTTGTTGGAAGGTTTTGTTCCATATTTTATTATTACATTCACTTGATTTTGCATTATGTCCACATAACTTTAACTGATTGGTAATTACATATGTCAATCACGATGTAATGTGATACAATATATGACGTCATGTCAATTCACATAGCGCCGTTTTGGCACCCGTTTGTTCACCGGGGGGGATAAAAAGAAGATCTTTTCATTGTTTCTGTATCCATGATGAAGGTTACTAAGAGATAACTGAAACGTTCATCTGTTAAAATAAATTCCACTATTTCACAGCATAAGAAGTCCTGAGAGTGCTTTTTCGATTGGAGTATACTATATATATATATATATATATATATATATATCCTAAATAATAATTCTCTAAAACGTGTGTAACGATGCAGTCATGCACTGCTGCTCGCACTGCAGTCATGCACAGTACAGACTGCCTGGGCTGCGGGTGATACAGAGCAGCTCTGTATTAGCCACGGCGTGGGCATTCTCTACTGCGCATAACTGCCCCGCGACCAGCTGGCAGTGGCACTGTGTCCCGTGTAACAGGCTCTTCAACTAGTATATATATATTATAGAATACTTAAAATTAGTCCGTATGGTTGTTACTGGACTTAAAGAAAAACGTTGATTCCGCAGAGCGCTTAGTCCCAGTGGAGTAATAATCTTCAAAAATGCAGAGTTCTGCTGTCTTCAGTGTGGGTCTCACAGTACACCACCCACGTCACTTAGCATAAAACTGAGTTAGAAAGAAGAAAAAGAAGAAAACAGCGCAAACAACATCCTCTAAGCGTAGTATTTTCAAATGTATGGGCAATATCCCCCTTTTCCCTCTTATAATGCACTCACATGAAACAGAGGCTGCGACTGCCTCTCAGTATGTACACCTGCACTGGATATTTTTCCTTGTCACTCCAGGCTTATGACACCGCTTCACACTTCACGCACTCTTTATAGCTTTCAAATGTTGTTCCTTTGTTATTGTCCACATATACAAAACATTTGGACTCACACTCTATATAGAGTGCTTGGGAACCTTATAATGGTGCCTTAGCTTACAAATATTGCTCCTCTGTGTGTATGAGGAAAGGGAAATCTTACACCATATATTGTGTGTATTTAAAATATAAAATCTTTATTATATGTACGTAAAAAACTCTATAAAATAATAATAGAATGGTATCAAAAAACAACATAAAAGAGGATGTGCAAAAAAAAAAAAAAATACTATCTCAAAACACATTCACATGTATTAAAATCATAATATACTCCAAAAAATAAAAATCTATCAATACCTTAGCTCAACGCGTTTCGTGAAATAAATATCACTTCATCAGGAGCTTATAATAAAATCTTACCTCGTGCAATGCTGCCTTATATAAGGTAACCAAATAGTAGAGTATCTCCATGCCTCAAACGATCTGAAACGCTGTCCATCTCCAATGACGTACACCGGAAGTGTATCGTGTGACATCTGCGCTCCACACGTGGAACGCACCGTACGGAGCCGTCCCTTTCATCCTCACATTGGGCCGACATGGGGAAAAAGTATATTGGAGCGATGTGGACACAAAAAATAGATACCACAAGGCATCCCCCATACCGAATGGAAGCGGGGGATGACCGGCAGAAAAATGTGTTCCTTCCTCTCGCTCCACACAAGTATCCCCATCCGTGCCCAGGATAGGATATAAAATAATAATAAATCGTGGGACATATCCCCGTTAGGGCGATCACGTGACAGACTCAGAGTCACATTAAGCGTATTCCTCCACACGTTGGGCCTCAAGGAAAATACCCCACCATTACACAATATATACAATATATCTTCCTACAAAAAATAAAGGAAAAAAATTAATAAATAAATAAAAATATAAAAAAAAAATATATATATATATGAAAAAATATATTTATAAAGTAGTATGGAAATATTAGGGACATAAAGTAAAAAAGATATTTGAGAGAAAAAAAAAATTCAACTATAAACAAGATGCAATATCTATCTCTGCATTTAGACCCCCTTTTTCCAGTGTGTTCAAAGTATAAATACAGTAAGCCTCCCTGGTACATAATTTGCGGAATCTACCGCTTACTCTCACAGGTATATGCTCTAATCCGACCACTGTGAATTTATTATAACCACTCTGTTCACAGTTCATCATATGTCTTGAGACTCCATGATTGTCTTCACTCCTTCTAATTTTCCCCCGATGTTCATGGATACGTAATTTTAATGCCCTAGTTGTGCGGCCTACATATTTCATGCCGCATCCACATATTAATAAATATACCACAAAATCAGTGTCACAGTCAATATGTTGTTGAATTGGGAACATAACAGTATCAGTAATATTTGTAAAAGATAGTATACCATGTGCCATATGTTGACAATTAATACATTTTAATCTCTTACATTTGTATGTCCCTTTTGGAAGACTTTCTTTGGAGTCTATTTTCATATTTTTTGGTCGGCTGGGAGCTATATATGCTCTAATATTTTTGTTTTTCCTGAAGATGACCTCTGGATATATTCCTATACTACTTTTGAGTCCTGGATCCTGCAACAAAATTTTCCAATGCTTCTTAAAAATGTTTTTTATTTGTTGTCCATATGTATTATATTGTGTAATAAAAGCCACACTGTTTGTTTGTTTCTTGTTATGCCTATCTTTTTTATGCAAAATTCTATCTCTATTTAAGTTAAGAGCTCTATTGTATGCTGATTCTAAAAGATCCTCCCCATATCCCTTCTCTATAAACTGTTTTTTTAGAAAAGCTCCTTCTTTCTTGAAATTTGACAGACTACTACAGTTCCGTCAAAGTCGGTGGTATTGTCCAAAAGGTACGTTAGTAAGCCACTTGTGGTAGTGGCTACTGTCCGTTCTAATATATTGATTAGATGCCAAAGGCTTCCGGTAGATGGTACTTTCAATATTATTCAATCCAAAAGATAAAGTTAGGTCCAAAAATTCTATTTTCTTTTTGTTCCTCTGTACTGTAAATTTTAAACCTCTGTCATTATTGTTAAAATATTGTATGAGCTCTTCTAAACAGGTATCACTTCCCCTCCAGATCATAATGATATCATCTATGCACCGGCCATAGTACACGAGATCCCCCCCTCCCTGGGCACTGAGCCACTCATTATGAGCTTCCCAGTGACCCACAAATAAGTTTGCATATGAGGGGGCGAATCTCGTGCCCATGGTTATACCCCTAATCTGCAGATACCACTGATCTTGGAAAGTAAGTTATGGGTGAGCATAAATTCAGCGCATTGTAGTAGAAATTCTTTTTGTAATATAGGGATCTCATTATCTTTTTCTAAATAAAACCTCAATGCTTCCAAACCTAATTGATGATCAATATTTGTATATAGGGACTCAACACCCATTGTTAACCAACAATATCCTTCCTGAGGTTTTGTATCTTTCAATTGTTCTAGGATATGTTGGGTGTCCCTTATATAGCTCGGAAGCTGAACAACATATTTCTGTAAGAAATAGTCTAGAAATGCTGATAGGTTTGATGTCATTGAATTTATGCCAGATATTATTGGCCGCCAGGAGGATTGCTAATATTTTTATGTATTTTAGGGGTATGATATAAAAAGGGCGATCTGGTTGATCTATCAAAATACATTTTATTTCAGATTCTGTAATAACACCTTGTTCTAATGCTGATTGTAATATACCCTTTAAAATATTAGCATATTTTTGACTAGGATTGTTCGGTAGCAATTTATATGACCTACTATCCCTTACTAACCAGTAGCCTTCTTCCAGGTAATCCTTTGTATTTTGCACTACTATTGATCCACCTTTATCGGCTTCCCGAATTGTTATATATTTGTCTTTTCCCAGTTTTTTGAGAGCCATTCTCTCTTTTCTGGTGAGATTGCCTTTACCAATTTTGCGTCCTTAAATATTTTTATTAAAGTCTTCCAATACCATTTGGTAAAAACTTTCAATGAATGGTCCTCTTTTTTGTACTGGGTAAAAGTGGGATTTAGGTTTAAAATTACTTCTCACAAATCTAGTAATGTTTCCTTCATTTTCATCCTCCAAATCCTCCAGGATTTCTAGTATCTCTTCATCTTTATCTTTTTTCTTTTCATTGTTATTCTCAATTTCATTGAAATATCTTTTCAATGTGAGTTTCCTCACAAACTGATTGAGATCCATAAAGAATTTAAAATCATCTGCCTGTGCTGTTGGAGCAAATTTAAGACCTTTTCTTAATATTGTAACAACATCCATGTCCAAATCAATATCCGACAGATTATAGATGCCATTATTGTGACTATTCGCTTTAATGCTCACAATTTCTGTTTTTTCGGCGTATTGTTCGGACTCTCCTCTCTTTCTCCTTCTCCCTCCTCTACAACCTCGTCTCTTTTTCTTCTTGGTTTGTTCGGTATGGTTGTCCACCCCGCAAACCTTTCCAGTCCTTTTCCTACCCCCAAAAAAGATGTCTGTCCTTGTACATTGATTAGAGGTTCCTGTATGTTAATACATGAATTATGTATATTTATTTTAGACTTGTTTTCACTTTTTTCTTGTTTGTTATCTCTTTTTACTTGTCTTTGTTCAACCCTGTGAGTCCACATGTTTTGTATATGTGGACAATAACAAAGGAACAACATTTGAAAGCTATAAAGAGTGCGTGAAGTGTGGAGCGGTGTCATAAGCCTGGAGTGACAAGGAAAAATATCCAATGCAGGTGTACATACCGAGAGGCAGTCACAGCCTCTGTTTCATGTGAGTGCATTATAAGAGGGAAAAGGGGGATATTGCCCATACATTTGAAAATACTACGTTTACAGGATGTTGTTTGCACTGCTTTCTTCTTTTTTTTGTTACTGGACTTAAGAATGTTGCTAAAAGTCAACTGGTGTATTGGAAAGTGTATTAATGCTTTCTAGTTGTGACACAGACACCTTTTTTCATATTTATAGATCAATCCATATCCTGGTGACCTCACTGCATGGACTCCACTGGTTTGACCCCCTTATTGTTAGAGACTTTCTCCCATAAATGTGGAATGTGTAATCATGCACCCTGGAATATGTCATGGGCAGAGGTCCTCAAAAGTCTGTTTTAACTACCAGTGACACTCTCTGGTTAACCGGTCATTGATGGATACACTCTTCCTCTCTTTCGATACACACCTTTGGTGACCAATATAAGTCTCTCTAATATTCCCTGAGGAAGTATTCCTGCAATACAAAACTAGTTGGAAGTAAAGAGTTTATTATTGCTGCTAATATTTTATTGGAGGTGTTTGACACTACAAATATTGACTACTGGCCACCAAAGGTGTGTATTAAAGAGAGGAAGAGAGTATCCATCAGTGACTGATTACCCAGAGAAGGGCACTGGCAGTTGAAACAGATTTTTGGGAAAAAGGATCTAGTCCTTTGTTAGAACAGAAAGCAATGTAGATCTTCCAAATACAATGATATATTTCCACAGACACAGGTTTTAAAGCCCTGAGCCTGGTTTCAATGATTGGGGAACTCAATCACTTGTTCTCAAGTCTCATGACATCAAAGAATGACTGACTAAGTAGTGGTGCTGAAGGATTTTTTCCACTTCCATTGAAGCAGCTTTGCACTTTGTCCCTCCTTGGTGATTTATAAAAGCCACTGATGTGGCATTGTTGAACTGAATACGAATGGAAAGGTTCTTCAGAACTCTTGTCCATGCTGATAGTGCGTTGTGAGTTGCATGTAACTCCAGAATGTTTTTGGTTAGGCATGATTCTGATAGAGTCCATCGACCCTGAATGGACTGATATTCTTGCACTGCTCCCCATCTGAACAGACTGGTATCTGTTCTGACTATTTACCACTCTGTTATGGAGAAATGTTTTCCCATGAACAGGTTTGGACTTATGAGTTTCTTTTAGCCATCTATCTAGAACTCTCTCTAAAGTATTGACAATTGAACCAGGTAAAGCCTTAGTCCACTCTGGTTCAATATTTGGAGGCAGCTTTTTTGATGTGTTAACCTTATTAGATTCAGACTCCAAACATTTAGTACACATTGTTGCATTGTTTGGAGACCTTAGCACTACAGAAGGGCCTTTATTGCCCTTTGTTTAATTATCTTCCTTTGGCTCTGTCATAGTGACTAGTTTTTCTGAAAAAAAAACAACAAAATAATTTAAAGGGATAGTAACACTTCGTTTTAACTTTATTTTATTTTGTAGGCATTAAAAAAACATGAAGAATGATATAAGTCTTATCTCTCAAACCTTTATGGTTTATGAGATATTCACAAGCAAAGTTCCCCTCCCTGCCCCTTTTACCTAGTGTAAGCAATCTCTTCTCAGATGTGAGTCTGGTTGTATGACAGTACAGATAACAGAAGGGGACAATTTTCTTTGTATGAAAACAATGAAAGCCCTTCCCCCCTTGACAAGTTTTTCAGCTTTTTCCATTATCTTAATTGAAGATTGTCCCTCTCTGCAGTCTGCCTGGGCATCTCCCTTCTGATCTGGTTGAACAGGGGGGGGATACTTTGTTTGTGAATATCTCTTAAACTATAAAGGTTTCAGAGATAAGACATATATCATTCTTCATGTTTTTTTAATGCCTACAAAATAAAATAAAGTTAAAATGAAGTATTACTATCCCTTTAATCAGAATTATCCCAAAAGGACTAATGTAAGAATTAAATGGAATCTAAACGGGAATCCATGCGGAAATATAAATAACTGCTCCTATAACTGCTCCTATGGAGCTAGTATGTGTCAGTGTGCTTCCCTTGATTTGTCCATATGTTAAAGGAATAAAATGTGGAATACTGCTCCACTGGAGCTAGAAAATGTGGTTTGTGGAGGTGTTACTTTTGAATTAAATAGATCCCAGCTCCAGTGGAGCTAGTATGGAGACTAATTTCACTGTTTTTTTTTAAAAAAAAGACAGGCTCTGCTCCGACGGAGCTTGATAATAACGCAAGTGTGCATATTAGCTGTAAACTCAAATGTAGATTTAGTGTAATGAGGAGGAGAAGGAAACCCAATATAAATGAGTGTATAAACAAACCTACTATATAGCACTCTCTTTCATTGTAGTATAGAGAGCATCAAGAGCAGACAAAGGAAAACAAATAAACAAGGAAAAAGAGAACAAAGATATGCCAGAAGGGCAGGCTGGGAAACATCTTCATACTGCAAAGACAGGTAGACCTGTATAACTCCACCTACTCATCAATTGTACACAGCAACATAACCTGAAAACAGCAAGTACTGAGTGAGTTTATGATCCTGAAGATGGCTTGTAAAGTAATACAGTGACAAGGACAAACCACTACTTATGTAACGTATTCCATGTAACCTTACATTGAATTAATTGTGAAGAAGAATGATCATGACAGAATCACAAGGTAAATTATGTTGACCATCATAAACAAACATGTATAGTAGGTAAAGAAAGGCTGTTAAACAATGTAATGTATAATTATATAACCACTACAATGCTTAAGCTTTGTGTCTGTAGAGTTATTTTTTCAAGGACTTTGAAATCTGCAACATTATATTAGGGTAAACTTTGCTCCTGGAATAAGCTACATTTAAAGAATGTTGAATTTCAGTCTGATTTACCTTGCATAAACTCTTTGAGCTTGGTTCCTGTTCCATTCATATATAATTCTCAGAAAATAAAAGATGCAAATTAGAAATGTCACTGCTTTCAAGAAAGATGTATTTTCATCTCCATTAGACTTTAAAAATATGTTAAAAATGGATTATGTGTGCTTGTATATATATATATATATATATATATATATGTAAAATAACAAACAAAATAAGTATCTTGTAATACCTTTTTTATTGGACTAACAGAATTTTGGATTGACAAGCTTTCTGGAGAACTTCCCTTTCTCAAGTCTAAAGCAT